>CM075297.1:11122824-12322824 GCA_037672795.1 Lagerstroemia speciosa
CCCCCCCCCCCCCCCCCCCCCCCCCCCCAAAAACCCCTTAACAAACCCAAAGTTTAAAAAGACGTTGATAAACGCATGAAAAAAACCCTAACATTGCCCTAAAATCTCATTTCAAAAAACCTAATAACGCTGAAAAAAAACCTTTAATAATCCTTAAACGTTAAAGAGCCCTTAAAATACCTCTCAAAAAAGCTTTAGCAAACCTTTTGTCTAATTGGTAATGTCTTGTCATATCCTTCACTGGCGTTGAAATATTGCTTTTTCTACTGTGGAATCAATTCCAAACATATACACCATGGTTCCTAGAAATTCGATTCTACCAAGTTCTTAGAGGAGATGGTAAGGCACGAGTGGCTGATAATGACAAATTCGTTCAATTCCAAAGCAAAAAGGAAGCTAGATAAGAGAAAAAGCAAGCAATTGAGTCCAGAGGACAATGGGACGGGAAGGAGAAGTGAGAAAAGTTTAGCCCTTACCAATCAGACTGAAGAGTCTAACGGAGAACCAATAAAACATGTTTGGACTGCCCAAGAACTCGCTTTGGGTTGATGTTGGTAGATGTGCTATTGAATGGTCGAAACTTAAGTGCATGTCGCCGTAGGTCTATCATAGGGTCGCAGAAGGATTGCGGCTGGCGTAAGGAAAAAGTGGGGAGGGGTTGACGCAAGAGTGGACTACCACTAGCAGGACTTCTGGCCGTTGCACCCGCAAGAGTAAACTGCTGTTCAAATCTTTTCTCCATTCTTTCTTTCTTTCGCCAAGAGTCATGTCTTCCCTTTTCCTCAAGCATCATCATTCTTGGCGTTTGCCACGGCCCTTCGGCTTCATCTTCTCTCAAAGATTCAAGTCATCACTGTCTTTACTCCCTCCGTCGTTCCCTAGTGCACATCAAAGTTCTTGCCCTGATGAAGGATTTAGTCAATGTCTAACCCTCGATGAGTTGACCAACATCAACCTCCTCATCCCCCGACTTTGCTTCATCAACCAACTCCCCACGGCGATCCGCCTCACCACCGCCGCGCTTCTTCTCCCTCACCCTCCCCCTCTCCACTCCCTCTCCCTCCCCGTCCTCATTCACTCCCTCTCTTCCCAACCCGACATCGCCCTCTCCACTTCCCTTCTGGCTCGCCTCCTGCGCTCTCCACCTCATCTCACCCCCATCGCCACCCTGCTCATCGTTTCCTACCTCAGGAAGCGCAGGCCCCACAATGCCCTGCAGGTGTTTGACGATTGGTTGATGAGACCGGGCTGTCCTTGCCTTCCCCATCCCACATCTCTTGGGATTCTGCTTGGTGCTTTCTGTCGGAACGGGATGGTATTCGAGGCTCTTAAGGTATTGAGCACGATGCTCGCCGAGGATCTCATTCCAAGTAGCAGTCTTACGCGGTGCCTCTTCAGGAGCTTGCTGAGGGAAGCCAGGATCGCAGAAGCCATAAAACTTGATGAGGCTTTGGGCAAAGCTAGATCTAATCGTACCGATGGCAGTGCAAGAGAGCTTGCATCCCTGATAGATCGTGTCTTCAGAGATTGGACCGTATGAATGAGGTAATACTTCTTGACTGGAGGAATCACGGTTCTAGTGCCTTCCCTGGATTCAAAATATCGAGCTTTTCTGGTAGCAGTGAAAAATTGATACTTGGAAACCCGTAGGCGGTGTCTTTTTCTCCAGAAATGGAAGCAAAAACCCATGATAAGGCATACAAATGTACTCTGGATAGGGGGAGAAGGTTCAAATTTTGGCGATAGTCCTACTTTGCTTCCGTAGAAAACTCAGTTTATTTTGGGTGAGTAAGAGTGGGAAAAAAAAAAATATTCTTAAGAGCTGAACTCACAGTAGCCACTTTTCTCTAACTGTCCCTTGGTCTGTGAGGACCTCTTTCTTTGCTTGCAAGATACAAGAAGATGACGTGCAGGACTACTAGGCGGAAGGCATGATTTACCAGCTGACATACATTTTCCTTTGAGCCATTACATAACTGAACAATATAGAATATCATGCTTCTATCATGTTTGACGATAAAGAGTTTGGATTGATGTTCAAAGAGGAGCTTTGACAAAAGTAAACTCGATATGGACTTGGTTTTTAAGTCAGGCGGCACCTCCTGTATTATTCATGCCTTACTGTTTTTCTACTGAAGATCTGTTCCACATATATCCAATCAAAGCGCCATATGGGAATCATATATGTGCTTACAGTGCATTTTGCAAGTTGTTCATAACTTCGAATTTATCAATATTCAGTATAGATGCATATATGATAATCTTATTCAGACATTATCATCACTATGCTTCAAACTCGCAACCAAGATGATACTTTGTCAAGTTGCAATTGGGTAGTATGATTATTGGTTTAGTGGTGCATTGAACAGGAAAGTCAAGTTGCAGTTAGGGAGCATTTGCACCTCATATTTGCGTAATAATTTTCAAAAGCAGGAAGAGGAGAAGCCTATAGATAAATTCGCGATGCTCTGGTGCTACCTCCCTACTTGATCAAACTCAAGGAGTAACAGGAAGCTGCAGACTGGCTGAAGGAACAACTGAGGACTTGTTGAGAGGATGACTGTGGAGAACATCTTCGTGTGGGGAAAAGAATTCTAATCACAATGTGAGATAGCTGTTGCTATCTTGGTGACAGAAATCTTCTTGACCTTCATTTACATGGCCCACCAAACAAAATGAAGCTTGATTTCTGGCTGGGACTTATGCATACGTCCATGCAGCGTTGGATAAATTTTCTTTTAAGTTTTGTGGATGCATCTATATGTATTGTTATCGATAGATTTCAACATTGATACCCGTAAAGATTCTCTTTTTATAATGAAACCCCCCGCACCCCAATCATCAGACTTGTAAGGTTAGGATATGGAGAAAATTCTTTGACGATCTTCCTGGTTTTAGAGCTACCCATTTCCTACTTGCCTTGCCCACTCCCGTCAACAAAAGAAAAATCTACTGGAAATATTCCCTCAGAAAGATGACATCATATCATGGACCCTCTTCCATACTGCCTGCCTTCCCCGTCAAAGCTGCTATCTTCACAGAAGCTCTGGCCGGACAAGTGAATAGTGTATATTAACAACCAGGATGTCTGGAAGAGAGACCGTTAAAGTAAACCAAGATGCCGATATCCTCCTCATCCATCGGTATTAGCGTTGTCATTGGTCAGCCACTCCTTCCTCTATCTTTACCTCCATTCTTACCTCACAACATCCAATTCCATTGCTCCCAGAGACCACTCTCTTCTCTTAAGCTTCAACAGCATACCTCCTGTGACAACGTCAACCTCGGTATCAGCATCCCCTCTCCCTCTCACTTTCCTTCACCATCTTCGGCTGCTTCTTCATGGATCGAATCCCTCCGCTCCAAAACCCGGTCCAACCTCTTCCGGGAAGCTGTGTCCACCTACATCAGTATGATCATCGCAGGAGTACCACCCGACAACTTTGCCTTCCCAGCTGTCCTGAAGGCGGCTGCAGCCCTTCAGGACCTCCAGTTGGGGAAGCAAATTCATGCCCATGCTCTTAAGCTCGGGTACGCATTTTCCTCTGTCACCGTTGCTAACACCCTCGTACATTTATATGGCAAGTGCGGAGATATTGGAGATGCTTCTCAGGTGTTTGATAGAATATGCGAGAGGGACCAGGTCTCCTGGAACTCGATGATTGCTGCAGCCTGCCATTACGAGGACTGGGAACTTGCAATTCAGCTGTTCCAGTCCATGATGATATCAGGAGACGCTGAGCCCAGTTCATTTACTCTAGTGAGTTTGGCGCTTGCTTGCTCAAACTTGAGCAGGGTTGTAGGCTCAATCGTCGGGAAGCAAGTCCATTGCCATAGCTTAAGAACTGGGCATTTAGAGACCTTCACAGTCAATGCTTTGATTGCCATGTATGCTAAACTCGGGCGGGTGGATGACTCCAGAGCTTTATTTGAATCCTATGAGGATCGGGATCTGGTCTCTTGGAACACTGTAATAAGCTCATTGTCCCAGAACAAACGGTACTTGGAGGCACTGCTCTGCCTGCACGACATGGTCCTTGATGGGACTAAACCGGATGCTGTCACGATAGCAAGTGTACTTCCTGCATGTTCTTATCTGCAGATGCTTGATACAGGGCGGCAGATCCATGCTCTTGCCTTCAAAGACAGAGAAATAATCCACAATTCATTTGTCGCCAGCGCTCTTGTCGACATGTATTCCAACTGTCAATGTGTTGAGAGTGCTCGCCAGATCTTTGACAGCACATCAGATCAGAAAATTGGCCTTTGGAATGCTATGATCGCTGGTTATGCTCAAAATGAGCATGACCATGATGCAGTGAAGCTCTTCGTCGAGATGGAGACAGCATATGGGCTTCATTCAAATGCAACTACCATGGCCAGTATCGTGCCTGCTTGCGTGCGTTGTGAAGCATTTTCCATCAAAGAAAGCATCCATGGACATGTTATCAAGAAGGGTTTGGAAATGGACAAGTATGTGCAGAATGCTCTCATGGACATGTATGCGAGGATGGGGAGGTTGGACATTGCAGAAACTATTTTTGAGGGCATGGAAGTCAATGATATAGTTTCCTGGAACACAATGATCACCGCTTATATCCTCTATGAATGCCATGATAAGGCGCTTTTTCTCCTCAGAAAAATGCATGTAGTAGGAGACGATGCTAACAGACAAGAGAAAGATTGTGCTGGTGAACGAATAAACCATCCCAGACCAAATGCTGTGACTTTAATGACAGTCCTTCCAGGTTGTGCTGCACTAACAGCCCTGTCAAAGGGGAAAGAGATCCATGGCTATGCAATCAGGAATATGTTAGCACCAGATGTTGCTGTGGGAAGTGCATTGGTTGATATGTATGCTAAATGTGGCTGCTTGAAATTATCTAGGAGCACATTTGATCAAATGCCCATTAGAAATGTGATCACCTGGAATGTAATTATTATGGCATATGGAATGCATGGGAGGGGGGAGGAGGCCTTGCAGTTGTTCAAAAGAATGGTAGATGAAGGATCCAGAAGCAGAGGAGTGGCAAAACCTAATGAAGTCACCTTTATCGCAACATTTGCTGCATGCAGTCACTCTGGGATGGTAAATGAAGGCTTGAACTTGTTTTACAGGATGAAGGATGAGCACCAAGTAAAGCAAACACCAGATCACTATGCCTGCATCGTTGATTTGCTTGGTCGAGCTGGCCAAGTGGCAGAAGCATATAATATCATAAAGACGATGCCTTCTGAATTTGACAAAACAGGTGCATGGAGCAGTTTGCTTGGTGCCTGTCGGATTCACCAGAATCTGGATATTGCAGAAATTGCTGCCATGAATCTCCTGGAGCTGGAGCCGAGTGTGGCTAGTCATTATGTGCTATTGTCCAACATCTACTCCTCTGCCGGACTATGGGACAAGGCAGTGGATGTCAGGAAGAAGATGAAGGAGATGGGTGTAAGGAAAGAACCCGGATGCAGCTGGATTGACTTTGATAACAAGGTCCACAAATTCATCGCAGGGGAATCTTCACACCCACAGAGTGAGCAGCTGCATCAATTTCTCGAAACCTTGTCCAAAAGGATGAGAAGAGAAGGCTATGTGCCTGATACTTCCTGTGTCCTTCACAATGTTGATGAAGAAGAAAAGGAGAGTTTACTCTGTGGACACAGTGAGAAGCTGGCAATAGCTTTCGGCATCATTAATACTTCCCCGGGAACTACCATCAGAATAGCCAAAAACCTCAGGGTTTGCAACGACTGTCATGCTGCCACTAAGTTCATCTCTAAGATAGAGAAAAGGGAGATTATTCTGAGAGACGTCAGGAGGTTCCATCATTTCAAAGAGGGAAAATGTTCTTGCGCCGATTACTGGTGAAGACAACCTTCTCGGTTTGTATTAACAGATTCAGTATTCTGTTTATAGCTGGATGAGTTTCCCATACCTAGCCATTATTGCACCCAAGGAATATGCGTCAATATTTTGTTAGGCACTGATAAATACAATGGAGCAGAAAGAAGATGCCTTTCACGTGTTCAGAATTTTTCTGTTGAGCATGATTTTGAGGAACTCTTTTCATTTTCTTCCCCCCTCAAATTAGCCAGAGAAACTTTAGCTTCCAGAACCTTTCCCAGATGTTTTTGTATCATTTGAGCTTTTGTGTACCAGAGTTCCATAGGAACAATAATTTAAAAACTACTTCGTTGATTGGAGTAAGCCAAATTGTAAAACAGCTAACTGCTAGGAAATTTCTTCTAGTGCAAAAGAAAAGAAATTAGAAAACATTGAAGGATACTATTTTCTGAATGGTGTGGCATCAGTTTCAGTTAGTGAACTGCCTGACCGAATCGGAGAGCATAGGATATGGTGCCCCAGATGGAAAGTTGAATGTGTCAGTAATCACATTCATCCATCAACAAAAAAATGTATCTATCTATATATATATATATATATATTTCCTTCCCCACATTTATTTAACTAATCAACTGAATGTGCTAAATCTCAGCTTGTTTCATTTAAAAAGATTGTCATTACAACGTTATTGGTGAACAACAAACCTGTGCGTGTCGCTCTTCTGATTGGGTGTTATCATAATTGACGAAGAAAAAGTCGTCGAAGCCCCAAAATCAGGAATTGGTAGACTCCAGCTCAATTTCTGTTGCAAATTGACCGAAAGCACTAGCACTTCGAGGCATTGTTCCAAATGCTTCAATTTGAATTTTCGGGAAATCCCAAAATTTTAAGGTAAATTAAAAGACCCAAGGAACAAATACCACAGTCGACCATCAACAATTAGAGAAGATCGATCTAGGAGCTTATTGCAGAAGAATCAGTAGCAGCTGACATGAAAGAATCAAACTCATTACTTCTTCGATCCCTTTGTCCGGGATGTAGCCCCCCGTTACATCAAGTATTTACATCTTCACCAATCCATGCAAAATAATCAGTCATACAAGCCAAGGGAGAGCTCAGAGGTTATTTTCCCGACTTTCATCATCTTCATCCTCCCGATTGATGTTCTCTCCTCCTTCACTACTACTCTGGCCATAATAATAACTCATCACTGTTGCTGTCAATGTCATCATCATCCCAGTCATAGATGAGACCTCTCATCTGCTGTCCCTTCAGTTGCTCCTGAATTCGGTCTCTGATGCCCGTCCCCTTAGAGCTCAACACAATGAGCTACTATTGATGGACACTTGACAAATAATTAACAATGGAACATATGGTATGTCTCTAACGATACGCGCATATGAAAATGGTCCAGTAAAAGTAATTGATAAAGTGAATCAATACCATTCTATGGCATCCCTCTTCAAACGTCTCTAGGAAACCAGCAACCCACCTATAAGCATTATCGATCCATGTGTTCCGGCGCATACTGGCAGTTTTCGCCACCGTTTGGATCTGGGAGGGTTCAGCACAAAAAGATGAAACTGATTAAGATGACCTCACTGTCAATGAATTATAAATCACTGAAGATTCTCTCTACCTTCTCTCCCACTTTCTCCTGCTGTTTCTTCACTTTTTCACATACTGATTGTAATCCTTGATGATTCTCATAATAATATCTGAAGTGGAGATTCCCTCAGTACGTTTGGTTTCCTTGAACTTTCCAATAGATTTCACCTGGCCAAATTTCGATCACAGCTTAAAACAAAATGAGAATGGTACCCGATAAAAAGTTAGATGCCCGTGGACCCAAAATGTCCACAGTCTGCAGCTGAAAAAGCAGTAAAAGAAAAGAATGGAACACTTTCAGAAATTACAAGCACAGTGAGGCAGGAAATCAGCTAAAAAAAATTATCATGACCCGATAATTTGATAAAATTTTCTTTAAATTATGAATATTCCAAAATAAAAATATATAAATCTACTATGTAACTTTTCAAAAATACCTAGAATTCATAATCATAAACTGCAACACAATTTTCGGACCGCGACATATAATACAAAACTAAATAAATATATAAAATAACTTCTATTAAAATTTTCAATCAGTCCTACTATCAAAAAGCTACCTTTGCTTGCCGTCTCGACTTTATGATGTTGAACCTTATCATCAACTCTCAATTACCACACCGATCATTCTGGATGCAAATTTCAGCTCTCCTGGTGCCTAGGTGCTCGTTACCGAGTTCCTCCTATTCACTCTCTTCAATGATCATCACCCGCTCATGCTCATGGCTTCTTGCTCTTCCGAGCTAAGCCTGATTCTCTGTGTGTTGACGTGTGTTTACTCCCAGATGAACAGAAAGGAAATGTTGCAGATATATGCAATGATCAAGGCGGTGAGATTAAAATATGGTTGTTAGACTTAATGGGCTGTCTCATGGGCTTTGGGGATGGCCCATAGGCTCAGGCTTGATGGGTTATGCATTATTTTCATTCATTGGCCCAATCACCTAATCACTTGCACAGACACACACATATAGGCGTAAATTGAAAAGAAAAAAAATATTCTGGTACTCACAAAAAAACACATTTGATGAAACCACAGAACAGCAATCCATACATCAGCGATGATTTTGCAGCAAGTCTAATAGTTCCCTAACGTGGAAGATTGCACTGAAATAAGGCCACTGAAACATTTGAATTTTTGGATGCACTCAGATAGATGCTTTGCAATGAAACATAGGCTGGACCCTTCCACAATCAGAAAACCAGATCAAGTCTAGATATAACTATGCAGCAAGAGAAAGATTAAATAGGGAAAGGGAAAATTTAGAACTTACATGTTCATATACACTTGCCTCAGCATAACTACGAAATATGTTACATGGACAAGAAGAAAGTAGTTGTAGACACGATTAGACAATAAGATGCGTATCTATGTTGCCATGAATGATCCATTAGAAATCAGATGACCAGAAAAGAAAAAGGAAAGGAAAGGCTGGAAGTAACATCTGAACTCACAGAAATATAATATATTCATCATGTCATCAACGAATAAACAGTTAAATGTTTTCCCAAATCCATGAAATGTTACAACCTAGTGACTGGATAATGGAAATGGCCTGAAGGACCTATCCAAATTCAACGGAGCTTTTTTTTCTTCTTTCAAGCATTCAATGAAAAAAAATCATTAATCATGCACCAAGAGGATGCTTAAAGGCATGTACAAGAAGGTGTTCGAGACTATAAAAAAAATGGTAACAAAACATCCATGCAAGGATAAATCAGACATATCGATAGGGGGCAAAAAAAAATCCTCTCTTTTAAGATCTCCGAAAGGCCAAATTCAATAATGAGAGATGCAATTAATTGAAGTAGCGAATACTATTACAGAATAATTCAAATTTCTTCTCCACCCACGTGAAAGAGTCTTCTCTTAAAAGGAAAACAAGCATTGAGCAACTTTGATTTTGCCACTATCAATCTAAAAATGACGGAAAAATTGCACTGTTAGTACAAATTTTTTTATCAATGTAATGTGACATGGATGCACGGTCAACGCCACCTGGATATTTAGCTGATGTAACATCATAAAATAAATTTAAATAATAATAAATAAATAAATAAATAATAAGAATTTTAAAATAAAAAATTAATTTAAAATAAAAATCATTTTAAAACATAAAAAATCAGGAACTAACTTGGAAAATTTGGAATATGACTGGATAAATTTTAAAAAATCGATAAAACACTTCAAATCAATCCTAAACGATCCGAAATTTCTAAGGACCAACCTCTAAATTCCACCGACACCTAATTCCATCCTAAAACTTATAAAATACATCAGAAACGGAACTGAAAGATTTGGAATAAGGGCTGAATTGATTTTAAAAAGTCGATAAATAACCCGAAACTATCTAAAACGATCTGAAATTTTCAAGAACTCACTCCTAAACTCTACCAACACCTAAGACCACCTTAAAACACACAAAACATATGAGAAAAAAATTAAAAATTTTGAAATAGGGGCTGGAAAGATTTTAAAAGATTGATAAATGACTCGAAATGATTGGAAATGATCCGGAATTTTCAAGAAATGATCCAGAATTTTCAAGAACCGACCCTCAACTGTATCAGCACCTAATTATGAAATAAAACACATCAGAAATAGAACTAAAAAATCAAAATAGGAACTGGACAGATTTTAGAAAGCTAATAAATGACATTGAATTGATTCAAAACGATCTGAAATTTTAAAGAAACGACCTCTATACTCTATCAACACTTAATACTATCCAAAAACACACAAAATATATCAAAAATAGAACTGAAAAATTTAGAATATGAACTAGACAGATTTTAAAAGGTTGATAAATGACCCCGAATTGATCCAAACGATTCGGAATTTTCAAGATGAACGATCGACCACTGTTCACTTGCAGTCTCTTTTTTTCTAAAATTTCATTTTAGTTTTTTTGTTAAAATGTAAAGCATAAAATAATAAAAATAAAATATCATAAAAATATAAATTAAAAACAAAAAATTATTTTATTTTGAACTTTTCAGTTATATTTCAGATTTTTTTTTGTGTGTTTTATGATGATCTTAGATGTTGATTGAGTGTATGAGTCAGTTCTTAAAAATTTCATGATAGTTTCCGATAGATTCAGTGTTATTTATCGACTTTCTAAAGTTTGTCAGCCCATATTCTGAATTTTTCACTTATGCTTCTGATGTATTTTGTGTTTTTTATGATGGTCTTAGGTGTTCGAAGAATTAGAGGTCGATTCTTGAAAATTTCAGATCGATTTGGGGTCATTTATCAGTTTTCTAAAATCTATCTCGTTCCTATTCCAAATTCTTCAATTCCGTTTCCATTGTTTTTTTTTTTTTGCATTTTAAGATGGTCTTAGGTATTAGTAGAGTTTAGAGGTTGGTCATTAAAAAATTCCTGATCATTTCGGATCGATTTGAGGTATTTTATAGATTTTTTAAAAATTATCCGGTCCTATTCTAAATTTTCCAAGTCAGTTCCTATTTTAAAATTATTATTATTTATTTATTTATCATTATCATTATTATTACCTAAATTTATTTTGTGGTGCCACATTAGCTAAATGTCCACGTGGTACCGTGCATTCACGTTCTATTACCACATCGGCCTAATTACGGTATTAGTGAAAATTTAACGATTTATACCAACATGTTACTTTTTGAAAACATTGTATAGCATAGAGTTTAAAAAATTGATACCAAAACATTATATTCACAGAATGTACCAACAGTGCAAATTTTTCCAATAAAGGGCAACTGCTTACCTTTCAGGAAAAAAAAAAATGACTGCAGATTTTGTAGGTTTGAGTTTGACTGTAATTTTATTCTCTTTTGAATTTTACTTGGAGTATGTTTTGACCCAGCTGCGGCTATCGCACTTCCTCTCTTAACTCAGCTCTCCTTCAGACAGAACAGTCAAAAATATTCTCTCACCTTCCGCTGTAAATTCCCATCAAAGAAAAGAAATAACCTCACATCAATTTTCTTTCCCCTTTCCTTCTTTTTTTAAATTTCTAGACTAGAAGAAGCATCACGTTTCCTTGGAAAACTCCAATAGTTGCTGCTTCTTTTCCTTCCCCTCTTTTTGGCTCAAGAACTATTTCAGAGATCAGAGAGCATCCCCAACTCCGTAGAAGTGAAATTCACATCAGAAAATGGGAAGAGAAATCACATCACCACGTATAATATACATTCAGAGGAACAAACAGAAGAAGACAACCAAGAAAAAGTGATAATACAAAACTTGGATACCCATTTTCCATTCAGACACCTTGTATCCCATTTCTTCCTATTATTACAAGTTGAGGCTTAAAAAGAGAAAAAAGACAAGTTGAAGCGGAAAAGAGAAAAATGTTCTTGCTAATCATTCCGTGTCTATTATTCTACAGTGATCTCCAGAATGCTGGTGAGCCTGGGCTTCTTATATCTCCTGAGCATCAAAGAAGAGCACACCACACTGACCGATGAAGAAGCCATGCACGCACCAGCAACCCATGGTGGCAGCATCAGCCTAAGCCATGGGAAGAAGACACCAGCTGCTACGGGAATCGCAACCACGTTGTAAGCCATGGCGAATATGTAATTCCAACGGATACGAGCAAATGTCTTCCTCGAGAGGTCAATGGCTGTGATTACATCTTCCAAGTTGTTCCTCATTAGCACGTAGTCTGCAGCTTCGATGGCAATATCTGTGCCTGCTCCAATCGCCATCCCCACATCAGCTGCTGCCAGAGCAGGAGAGTCATTGATCCCATCGCCCACCATTGCAACTGTGCTTCCATGCTTCTGGAACGATTTGATGGCCTCCGCTTTTCCCGCTGGCATTACCTCTGCCCTCACATCTTGAATCCCCAGCTGCACAAATTTCAACCCATTCCAAGGGAGAAACATCAGACTTTTCACTGCTCTGCTTGGATAAAATGTACTACTGAAATTGTTTCGTCAAACTGAAACTGTGCTTGACGTACATTATCGCTGCACTTCTCTTCCAAATTGCATAGCATCAGAACGTCTAAAGGAGTTGGTTACGGGCAAGCACTTATTCCTATTTAGCCATTTTACATTCATTTGGTCTCTATTCCATATATTCCAAACATCATTTGCAAAAGTCCAGCTGAAGTTGCAGATGGCAGGTCAAGCCTTCAGTCATACCAGCTTAAGCTTTTTGGAAAACAAGAACCACTTGATATATATATATATATGCTCAAATATGCGTCTAAACTATCCATATAAGATCATATACTGAGTGCAGTAAATTAGGACCCTAAAACTAAGATGTCAAAACTTAAGAACCCACCTCTTTGGCAACCGCTTGAGCAGTTCTCCAGTTATCCCCTGTGACCATAACCGGCTTCACACCCATCTTGACAAGGCCCTCAATCACCACTGCAGCTTCCCTTTTGAGTGAGTCAGCAACTCCTAAGACCCCAATCAGTTCACTGTCACATGCAACCAGTACACCTGTTTTTGCACCCTCTTCGAGTTCTACGATGCAACCCTCTACATGAGATGGTATTTCGATTCCACTCTCAGTCATAAGCTTCCGATTACCTACCTATTAAATTCATGATTAAAACAAAATAAGCTAAAAGCATGTTGTTGTCCAGGCAAAACAAGGAAAACAGTTGTGGTTCCATCAATTTCAAGAGAAACTGACCAGCACCCGCTTCCCATTGATGACACACTGGATGCCTCTTCCAGGAAGAGCAAAAAAATCCAAGGCCTCATGGAGCCATCCAGAATTGGGCTTTGTTTGGTTTCTGGAATCCTCATCCCCTGAAGACTCTTCAAAGAAATGGAAATGGCGTGCATACTCCAATATTGCTTTTGCCAGGGGATGTTCACTGCTAGCCTAATCCAGGAAAGAAGAAAGAAAATTAAATTAGAGGACAGAAATAGAAGAGGCCTAGCATCATCAGATATATCTGAAGGAGTGGACAGAAACAGGAGGATGCAAATTAAATCCAAGACCCATTCTTAGTCAAATGGTACATATTAAAGTAGAGACAAGATGGCTACCATATCAAGATAGGAAGCCAAGGCTGTCATCAGGGTGATGAGATGGACAAAATTATGGACCAGGTTATGCTTGGTTCATGCTCATGATTGGAATTCACTATTATGGGTAAGCATGCTCCATTTCTAACAATCGCATATGCAATCAGCAGGGAGCAAGTTGGACTGGACAAAATTCAAACACTTAGAATGAGCAATAATAGGTTGAAGAAACAAAATGCATGGATCTCTACCATAAATCTCCTATTACTTAATCTCTTACAATTCATTTACAGAGAGCATACAGCTCACCTCTGCAGAAGCCACCAACTTCAGAAATTCTCCACGATCCATTCCATTAAATACTTTTGCAGCTGTGACAGCGGCTTTTCCCTGGGTGAGGGTGCCTGTTTTATCGAATATCACATATTTAACCTTTTGAGCTCTCTCCAAAGCATCTCCACCTTTTATCAGCACACCATTGTTTGCACCAACTCCAGTTGCCACCATAACCGCTGTAGGCGTTGCCAAACCCAGGGCACAGGGACAAGCAATGACCACCACCGATATAGAGAACATGAGGGAGAAGACAAAGTAGTTGCCATTCTTTGGTAGCCAATCTTCAGGGTAAGCTCCCAAAGCTCCAGCGGTATACCTAAAATGAGAAATATCATCGGAATGGAGATTTGTAATCTAATAATACAAAGAGGGTAAACAAAAATGTGCTGATGTTGAACTTACCAGCCTAGTAATGTCAACATTGCCAGCACAACAACAGTGGGAACGAAAATACTAGCAATCTGCAAATAAAAAGAAAAGGGAATAATACAATTAAATTATCAAGTATGAGAAGTTTAGATACTTTCTCGGAACGGTAAATTCAAACATCTACTGGTTGCAATTCTGCTTCCACATTTTCAGTACATTCAAAACTTCCTAAGCACTCTTTTCTGATTTGACCAATATCAGCTAAATAGCTAACAAACTAAATAAGTCCAAACCACATGAGATATACAGAAATTCAGAAAATATAAACTGAAAGAATGCCAGCCAGAATATCATCTAAGGAAATGCAGATCCTGTACAATGAAATGAAAAATCAGTATTTACAATTTCATATGTCCAACTACAAACTATAACTAATGAGATTCTCCAATTGATCTAATATTTTAGAATTCATCATATTAGCACTTAATAACCTGTCCAGCATTTCTCTTTCTTCTACTTTTCTCCCAGCAAGTAATTTAAGACAAGATGATAATGAACTTTTAACATTAAAGACAAATCCGTGTAATACATTTCTCCATTCAGGCTACTACATAGAACTGTGGACATGTTCAAATTTATGTACACCGAGAGGGAGGAAAGTTCAAATGCGGCATAATCAAACTTCGTGTTAAGCAAACTTACAAAATCGGCAAATTTCTGTATAGGAGCTTTGGACATTTGGGCTGTTTCCACCAAACTAATTATCTGGCTCAGAACTGCATCAGATCCCACTCTGGTAGCTTCGATATGCAAAATGCCATGCTGATTAATTGTACCCCCAATGACTGATGAGTTAACCTCCTTGAGGACTGGGGCAGATTCACCAGTAACCATACTCTCATTGATATAACTTGATCCCCACACAACCACACCGTCAGCAGGTACCTTTGTACCAGGAAGTACTTTCAATGTGTCACTAGGCTGAATCAGCATAGCATCTATCTCTCTCTCTTGGATAAACCTTCCACCTGAAATACCAATATATAGACAATCAGGTAGAAGGCAGTGTATCTTAAGTCGCATGTACACCGAACACCGAACAGTGAATCCTGGATACTCTTCTAAATAATGCAATTTTTTTAATAATAGGATATTTTAAGTTAACCAAATCACCTTTATCTTTGATGAGCAACAATGCAGTCGCAGGTGCAAGTTCTACAAGCTTTTTTATGGCATCTGATGTTTTTCCCTTTGCCAGAGATTCCAGGTACTTTCCCAGCAGAACAAATGTTATCAGCATGGAGCTCGTTTCAAAGTATGTGGGAGACCAAAACCCAGTGACCGCACCATATAGAAGCGCACAGACAGAATAGAAGTAAGCCGCAGAAGTTCCCAATGCAACCAAAACGTCCATATTGGTTGAACCATTTCGAAGAGCTCTGCCAGCAGCAACATAGAAGCGCTTGCCAATTACAAACTGGACAACACTCACCAGGGCCCACTTTAACCAATCACCCATCAAAAATGGGCCGCACCGCCAAAGCAATAGAGAATATACTAAGGGTATTCGAGGGCAGACATGAATGAGAAAAACGGGAATCTGCAGCACCAATTCATAAAGTTGATTGTCAGTTGATACTATCTTAAGCAGTGATCTTGCAAGAGTAAGCTATGAAATTATATTGGTAATCCTCATTCTACATTTAAGGAGCTGTAAAGAAACCAAAATGCAGGAAAAAAAAAGGATGAAGATATTCAAGAAAGCACTCTAGTGAAGACGAGCACCATTCAAGTGAGAGAATAGATATAGATACTCACACTCAGGAATAGACTCGAGGTGAAAAGGCGAAGCATGTTAGTTGTCTCGGCAACATCTTTAGAAGTCATTCTTGTGTAGGGGTTCATAACATGTAATTTAAATCTTCCGTCGCTCCCTTCCTCAATTCCATCAACTAGGGACCTGGGCTTCACCACTTCAGGATCAAATAGAATTTCCAGTTCCCTGGAGGTGCGGTCAAAACGAAATTGTCTGACCCCCTTCAGTTTGACAATTGTGCCTTCCAAAAGATGCACATCTATCTCACTAAACACACCATCTATGCGAAGTATAATTTTGTCCTGCTCGCTGCTCTGTACAAAAGAAGCTTCAAATCCAGCATCTTCAATAGCACTTACAATATCATCCTTACTAATTAGGGTGGGATCGTACTCCACTTCACCTATCGACGTTGCTAAAGCAACTACAGCCCTCTTGACCCCAGGAAGACTTCTTAAGATGCCTTCAACAGAGTTAACACATGCTGCGCAGGTCATTCCTCCAATAGTGAACTGCCCCAGAAGTGTTCCATTATTCTTCATCTTGGAACTATTTGGTTCAGTAAGAATCTCTGCCTCAAATCCTGCATCTTCAATTGCACCTTTTATGTCCTCGTCCTGAACCATGGCAACTGACAGTATTACAAATCTGGAAGACGGGCATAGATTATTGGGTAAATGAAAGATCCGACACTCAGAAATGGGCAAGATAAATTGTAAAAGGTACAAGTGGGTGTTCCAAATAACTATTGACCCACATTACAGAAATTCATGCATTCATAGGAAGCAAAGTCGTATTAGCTTAAATCCTAAAGCAACTACGGTAACTACTGCTCATGCAGTCCTTGAACAAGGTCCAGCAGAGTTTCTATTGGAAGCATCAAAGGTCTCAACAGATACAGTATCCACAGGGTAAGCTAGGATATTATCTGCAGTGGAAACTCTGCGGATAGTTAAGCCGATTAATACTATTCCCCGTGCAATAAAGAGCATTGTTGAGTGCACAAGAGCAGATAGCCGTGTGAGAAGAACAGAGCAACTTGGGGTGAAGGAAAGTCAAGACTTGCCTTTACGAGATTAGGATCAAAGACGAGATCGGCCTTGTTCTGCAACAACGCTACTGAGGCGCTGAGAACCCCGTTCAAGCTCCTAAGAGCCCCTTCGACGGAATTGGAGCAGGCGGCACAGGTCATCCCAGTCACTCTAACCTGAACCCGCTTCATCCCCTCCTCCAACCTATCTGAATTGTCCTCGTAAGAGTCGAGGAGCCTCACGTCCTCAAGGTCGCCGGCATCCCCACCGGGAAGGATGTTGCCGTCCCCACGGGAGACTCGCGTGAGCTGGAGGTCCGGCAAACCTGGCGCCATTGGAGACTTGGGGGGGGTGGGTGGGTTCAGGGACGTTGAACTCGGCAAAATTCAGACAGACCGGGGAGATGATGGCAGGTCTGAACAATGGGGAAGGCAGAGAGAGAGAGAGAGAGGGGGAGGGGGGGGGGGGGGGGGGGGGTGGGGGGGGTGTGGGGGGAGACTTTTCCGAGGGAGCTGGTCTAGACGGGCAATTATAAAAGGGAGCCTAGGGACTGGGGACATGTGATGTTTCAATTTTGACCCCGCAGGTGAGTTATTATTCCCCGGCTATCCTCTTGTACTGCTTTCTGGTTGTGGGTGGGTTGGGCTTCGGTTGTACTGCAGCTGCACGAACCCCACTACCAAACAAGAATCGTGCGTCAGCACCAACGTTAGTTTGTTCAATGTATTATTCCGGTTATTCTTCAGAAATTAGATTCGGAAATGGCAGATCAGCAGTTCTCACCGGACCAACAACCCGTTGTCATTCAGCAAATAGAAACGGCAGAGAAAAATAAAGGAAAAAGACGGGTCCTTTTCCGAGACCTAATCTCAAAGAGATTGATTGCTTGTAGCTTCATCAACAACGATTGAGGGAAAGTAAGAGGCAAAACATTGGAAGAATATATTGATAAGATGCATTCCAAATCGTTATTCGTGTGGGCACTCAACTTACAATTATATCTGAATTTAGATTAATTATAGAAAATATGAACAGTAACAATCGAACCTACCATCTTTCTTTCCATGCACACTCTTCCCTCTCTCACTCATCGTGGACACTTTTTCCCTCCTCCATCTCTTTTTTCTTGCAAAACCTTTTTCCCTAAAAATCGTTTACTTTTTTATCACGTATTATATAGAAGTTCAATAGGTATTAAATTATTCATATTTGAATAAAATCAACATATTCAAGTGTGAAAGCCCTTTGGCTCATTTATTTTTTTTCATTTCACAATATTCAAGTATATGATATTATTTAAAAGAGAAAGATATTGAATGAATTCAATCAATTTCTTACAATATATATGAATATATATTTTTTTTTTTGAAGAAGGTAAAGTATTTGATCTTACTTTTAAATTTTAAAAATTGTTATTGATAAATATATTTTTAATTAATAAAAAAAGACAAATGGGATGGAATTGTAAAATTATAGTTAAGAACATAACTACCATGTATTCTTCTTTTTCAGATTTATATATTTTTCATTCATTCACCGTATATTTAAAGTATAAAGATTAACAATACTGTAAAAGTTAAGATTCGATTGTAAAGTTATATGAATCACATTATAAAGTACAAATAATATGAATTTCAATCACTTATATGATTAACAATTTCATGCTACGCAAGCACGAGCGTCTAATACCTAGTTTAAGGGAGCTAGAATTTACGCGAGGAAAGAAAAAACAACTTAGTTGAAAATAATGGACCGCTAGTTTTAAATTTTTTAATAAATAAAGTTGAGATCTCATTTACTTAACATCTACTTATAAATTGAAATTCAAAAATTCAAAAGCCTGATAAGCAAGTTGGAAATTGGTATCAAAGTATGAGAGTAGTACGAACAGCGGTTAACAATTAAAATTGTAGTTGGAAGTACCAAAAATCATGCACATAATTTCTGTAAAAATTTTGTAAGTTGAGGTGAGGCTAGGCAACCATGAAAGTGACCAAATGGAGATAGATAAGCGACGGATGAGGATGGAGAAGGCAAGATCCCAACTAAAAAATTCCTCTGCCAACGAGCCTCAATCCCTTAGGCATTTGCTCAAGTCAGGCTTTTCGAGATTATATAAATTGAGATTTACCTTCGACTATCTAGATTTCTGGCCGTTATCCTTCTTATCACTATCATGGTTTCTTAGAATATCTTGGATTCATAAAGATGAACAATTTCTGTTGTGCAGGATCTTCGTTAAGAGGCAAGCATAGATCATACTCTGGGTTGTCCCAACTAGATAGAGAACAAGAGCCTGAGATCTACTTAGACAGTCTCAAATTATCGCACTCTATCTGTTTAGAAAATATTTTCTAAGAGTTTAAATAGAAGAAAGTGTTATAGTGTAAATAGTTTTTTTACATGAGTCGGAGAGAGAGAGACTATATAAAAAATTAACCGTGTATTATATATCAAGATATGCATGTGAAGTTTACACTTGAAAAAAGAAAGCGAGTGAGATTTCAATGTGTAGCAGACACGAATAAGATAATAATTCGCTCAGCTGGAAATTTTAATTAATTCAAGGTAAGTGCAGTTATCAAGTCAGATTTATAATATAACTACGTATTGATCTATTAGTATTATATATTTATATACGTATGAATGTATCACATGTCATCTCCCCGTTATTTATATATAATTCACGTGCAATTGGTTAAAGATCGTCCCGAAAGGAGCTTTCTAAATATGTGTGTATATATATATAGTAGATAGATAATTTATATCATATTGTACGTTAATCGCTCGTGATTATTGAAGAAGAAACGTGACGCCTATTAGTTTCCCTTATTATTCCTCTAGCTGCTGGTTATTAGGTATTTACGGAATTTGGCTTTGTAATGGGTTTGGATATGGAGAAAGTCCTTTTATGCATCGGGTATATCATTAAGTATGATTGCTTCATTTAAGGATGCAAGAATTTTAATAAATATAGCACTTTAGTATAAATTGTTTAAAAAAAATCATATCTAAGTACAATGATATTTTTAAATGTAATACCTTGATATAAACAGTAAAGCTTTTATTGATGCCGTCAATATTTCCTAAACATCTTACCTGATACGAACTCTTTTTTATAATTTTCTTTTTCCATTTCAATTAGCTTTCGTGGAAAAGGAGACATGCAATGGCAGAGCCGTCAAGCCGATTGAGGCTTTGACGTCATCCAACCTGGCTTTCATTGGAACACGAGCTTAGCCTAATTAAGTATGCTTCTCTTTCTTTGTTTTCTGGGTGATTAACTAAGTATGCTTCTCACCAAGAGGGGTTGGGCCGAGTGGTAAGCAGCTCGGTGCCGCTTAAGGAGGTCTCGGGTTCGAGACCTCACGTACGCAGACACCCCTCTTGGGAGCCTCACCCGCCATTGCCAGGCGTGCGACCCGGGGCGACCAACGGATTAGTCAAGTATGGTTGGCTGAAAGATGCCATCTCACCGCTGGTGGGGCCTGCTTGGATACCGTGGCTGGCGACCAAAAAAAAAAAAAAAAAAAAAAAAAAAACTAAGTATGCTTCTCCTTCTTTGTTTTCTGGGTGATTAACTAAGTATGCTTCTCTTTCTTTGTTTTCTGGGTGATTAACTAAGTATGCTTCTGAATACTCCCTCTATGGTCCACAATCCTATTTAATTCTCTTTCCTTGTTACGGATATCTCTTCTATTCAAATCCTATTTATTATGTTTAATTCCTAATGTGAGTGAGCTGATGAATGTCTGGACTTCAGCTTAATCCCAAAAGTTCCTCGTGAGACTACTTGATAAGTCCCCACGTGTCAACAACTATTTTTAGGTGCCATTTCTAAGTCTTGAATCTTAAAATACACGAGAAAGCTAAATTGAACATGACAACCCGACTTAACCCCTGATATTTATATAAACAAAGTCTACAAGATGTAATGCAAAATAATGAAATAGTAGACTGTAGAGTTGAAAAAAAAAAGGCAAAACAAACAGGATGTTAATCTCTACTTATTAAAAAAACACAGAGAGAGAAATTATTAGAAGTGTATAAACTCTTTTAGTCTCTAAATAGAGTAATTGCATGAAAAAAAATTATAAGTTATTATATTTTTTTAATTCAAGTGATCGATAATGAACTATTGAATTGAAAAAGTTGCTAAAAGGTCCTAGCTAAAAATTGATTGGTGGACACCACTCTTATAAAATCACAATTTATTATGGAGAAGAGTGAGTCATTTCTAAAGGTTGAAATGATGAACACGATTTACCCTTAATTTTTTTTCATAAAATTGGCCCGATATTTTTTGCATTATTAGCGTTGTCTTATCTTCTCTCTCTCAACACCATTTCTCTCTGTAATCTAAAAAATGTTCGTGGGGCTCCGGAGTATGGAGGGAAACAATTTTCCCAGTTAGCCAAGTTGAGTTACTACTCTAAATAGAGAAGTTTTCCCTCCATACAGAGGATGACAAACAACACATCAACACGGTCAATAATTACAAAAGGGTGAAAAAAAAGGCTCCCGATTAGCTATTTGCTATTGAAGACAAGAGTTAATGAAAATTGACATTGATTTCCACTTGAAAGAAATTACAAAAGGTAGGCTGTAGTGGGTGAGAAAGTTTCACAGCAAAGAAAATTATAATGGAGCTAGTGACAGCCAATTATAAAATATCTAATCTAACTTGTAGGACCATGACATACGATCCATTTTTTTAATTCCGAAAAGGAGAAATTTAACACTAATTGTATCGATGTAATGTCACAAAAGTCCAGTATAATTTAAAAAGTCACTCCCATTCAAATATAGGTCTATAGAATACACTTTTAATAAATATTTTAACACAACACAGAAAAAGCATTAGAGTTTGAAATATTGAATTACATTTTGGTTGACATACCATGTCGCCAAATGGAGGATTTTAGATGTAGTACGAGGATTTTAATATCTTTGAAATCACTTTAGTGGTGCCAGACCAAATTAACATTTGGGATCGGAATCGCTCTCAAGATTCTTAACTAATAAATTGAGCACACGTGGTATGTATTCTCACCTTGTATATTATAATTGTATGTGCCCTTGCCCGAGCAGGGACTTCCCAGAAATTATATGAATAATAATAGATGTATTCCAAGCGGGATTCCACCACCCACAGATTCGCCAAAATTGTTCAAAGATGGATGGGCGGTGGATTCTTCATGAGTTCATACATTCATGCACTGTCTAATGATATGATTTGCATCTGATACTGCTAATTGATATTTAATCTAAAAAATGTAATAACTGTTCTTCTTTCCCTCATTCCCTCTCTCTTTCTTTCTTAATAGCAATTTTATAATCGGTGCGCATGTATTTGCTTCTTCTCTACTTAACTTTCCTCGGGAGTACATGTATACATTTATGCAATATTAACATTACTGTTCTATTAATTAACTCTACATGTAAATTTTGCATATGCCCATGTTGTTGTCACAAAAAGGATAACAGTACTCCTACGTATATGTTGGTATTGAATTAATCCGGGGAAAAAGTTATCTAGTTAAGGAATGGACACTGTCAAAGCCAAAGGATTTAAATTTATTGTTGGATGGATGGGCAGGTAAGTTGGTTATCTCCTCAGCCCACCCAACAACTTCGACCATCGGAATATTAGTTTAGACCAAAAAGTTAGTCACCCAATTCATAAGGCAACAATTTGAGGAGCTGTTGGAGTTATTAGTACACCTTAAAACCGTTTATTTTCCCTGCTGATTTTTCTCAAGTTATTTTCTAATTTTTAAAAGTTTTTATATTTTTATTTTAAAAAATTAGATTTTTTTATTATTTTTTATTTTTTAATATTTTAAATATTTATTTAATTTCATTTAAAAATATTATATGAATACGTCATATCAGCACAAATGCACATGTGACATCAACACATATTAATTGTATTTGAGAGAAATTAATTGGATGCATCACGTGACAATAATTTTCAAATATACTATATCGATTAGGTTCATAAATAAATATTAAAAAAAAAAAGGTTCTCAAATGAGGACTGGGCCACCGACACCCCTACAAGCCTATCCATTTTGCTGCTTCTGACTGGACTCTGATGCTTCGGTCCAACAGGATGCAGTTGCAGGCCCACTTACTTCCCATAATTGGCCGGCGTTAGGCCCATTCATTCTCCCTCCCGTCCGACCGCCTCAGCTCCATGCTGGCCGTGGCGTCGAGCCGACTGTAACGGCGGTTTGGTGCTCTTCTTCTGAGCACGTATTCGCACTCAGACGCAGGCAAGAGAGAATCAGTCGTCCTAACTCTGAGAGGGATAGAAGAAAGAGATGAGGGCCAGCTCTATGAATATCCTTCGCCGCCTGATTAACAGCGGCGCACGATCGGCAAGGCAGGGTGCTGCCATTTGCTGCGGGACAACCCTAATATCTACCCCGCCGCACTCTCTACCTCCGATGCATATATCCACCTCCATGATTTTATCTTCATCGTTTGCTTCTCCGTCACTCTTCTGTACCCTGTCCTCATCTTCAGGTTCCCCCCCCCCCCCTCTCTCTCTCTCTATATATATATACAAATGCGTGCCTTTGCATTGTTTTTTTTTTTCTTTAATGTGTACTCTTGGTCGATCTGAAAGAATCACGGGGCATCCCCTCGCCATCCATGACCCTCGGTAGCATTGATGAAGATGAAATAAAATGCCTCGCACATCTTTGGTGACCCTCTGCGGGAATTCATGAAGGAATGAATCGCGGGATTGCCTATGAATGTAACGACTAGAACAAGAAGACCTCATGATAGTCAATATGCAATCTAACCATGCATCATATTGGAATTAGCTTTTCAAGAAATTATTTTGTGCAGTCACTCTCCTTACTCTATTTTATGATCCTTTGTCTAATCCGATTTCCAGGAATATTTCTGAATCCAAGACTAGCGTTCTTCGTACTTGAGTTACAGCTAATCTCTTTCTAATTGACCAGTATTACGGAAATTGAAAGGCTATAACTGATATGTCTTTGAGCTGGTGACTCTAACCAAATGCTTGATTTTTCCCTTTTTCTTCTGTCATTTAAATTTATATTTGCGATGCTTTTCGCTGTGTGTACACTTATATTGTTTGCCAAAGTGGTTAAGATCTTACACCATACTGTGTCTGGTCAATATGCCACCTTTATGGATAATCCTATTTTTCTTTTCTAGTGAATATAGAGCTTATTTTTTCATCTGTTTTATGATTTTAGGTCCAGGAAACATTTGCCTAATAAAGACAGAGGAACAATTTGCAAGTGCACTAAACAAAATTCAAGGTTGGCTCTAGTTATTCTTGTTATTTCCAGGATATTTTCAAGGATTCAATATTTTAGGATCAAGCTTCAATAATTGCCCTGTTTTATGCTTTTGTCTAATTTTAATTCCACAGAGGAGTCTTCACCAGCAATATTATATTTCACCGCAGCATGGTGTGGTCCTTGTAAGTCCATGACTGTCAGAATTATCTGCCAAACACTGTGATGTTTAACTTTTGCTTTTCTACCTTATTATTGTGTGTTTGTTTTAAGTTGTGACTTTCATTTCTTTCAGGCAGGTTCATGGCCCCTGTCCTTGAAAACTTGAGTGGGAAATATCCTAATGTAACAATGTTCAAGATTGACATTGATCAGGTGACAGTTCTGGTACTATGGTTTTCTCGAAGTGGCTGGACTTCTGAAACCGTTCATTAGTATACTAATTGTGTTACCACTTTCATCGACAGCAAGAAAAGTATCTGAATTAGAAGAACCCCCTTATTCTGAATGGTAAATATATTCATTAATCGAACAGTGTTAAATTAGACGAACCCTCTTTCCATTTTGAATGGTAAAAAGTAGTCATTGGTTTTGTGACATAATCCAAAATCTGAAATTGGATCATGCTTTGTCATCTTTTATATGAATTTCAATATTTCATGCAATATAACAGTTTTTTTGGTGGATGTTCATGTATAACATTCTTGGCCTTAGAAATGATGACCTTTACTTTTTATTTGCAGGAAGGGATTCAAGATAAATTATTTGAGCTAAGGATCGACTCTGTGGTAAGAGCAACCTGTTCTTTCTCTTTGATGTTCCATGCAGTCTATGGTTGAAGCAATAATAGTGCACATAGGCAATCTATGGTTGAAGCAATAACAGTATACACAGTGGTTCTGCTTATTTGGTTATGATGATTGGATGAGTTCGTACCTGTACAAGCTGTCTGAAATTGCTTCTCTAAATGCATAAGGATGGTTAGGTTTGGGCTATCAACTTTAGGTTTTGGTATTACACTGAATTCTACATTCATTTTGTGCCCTGACAAAATTTTTGTGGAGCTATTATATCGTCGATGCATATATCTTGGGTGCTTTAGGTGCTTGAATCTTTGCGAGATTGCCCCAGTGTCCATTCGGCTGATATGAAATGTATCTGGCAGTGAATTCATTTTTTGTCGAGGAAATCAATACCTGTTTTGCCTTCATATGCCCAAGAGTCCATTATGCATGATACTCCATTTCTGTTTGATGCATTCTTACAAAAACATTTGCAGATTTTATCATTGTCTTTGTTTGGTCTCTGACATTTGCTGCAGCCAAGACTCCATTTCTTCAAGGATGGAAAGAAGGTGGATGAAATAATTGGAGCTGATGTGGAACGCTTGAAATATACCATGGAAAAACTATATGAGTAATTGTCTTTTCCTATCTTTTATATTGGGGGCACTGCTATTCACCAGTGAAAATCTGTATGTATATTCCACCTGGGGGCCTGTGTTTACATATTTTTACATGAGTTTTCATCTTTTCAACAGGGCGTGATGGATGGCCACGCTACAGAGATAATAGAGTGGTTTGACCTTTTTCCCTTTGGTGGGTGTTCCATCTCTTAGATTTCTTCCTCAGGAGGGTGTAAAAGTGATGATTGCTTAAGGGAAGTTTGACTTGTTGGGAAGTATGTTGCGTTTGGTTTACTTGACCTATCCTTTTCTCTCTTTTATGTTTAACATTTGGTCAAATAATTGCTGAAAGGAAACATACTATTCTATGCCTGGCCTGCTGTATATACAAAATGATGGTTTCCCTGTTGGAGGTAAGGTGTCATGGTTATTGATCACATGTTAAGTAAAAAGAACACAATGATTTCATTAAATTAATGGTCTGCCGTGCATTTATATTAGCAGGTTATTTGTCAAATGGTGTAGTCCCCTCCATTCCCCAAGCTGGATGTACGTGCCTTAATTTTGTCAGGTTTATATGGATGTTGCTGCCTAGTTACAGTTTGCAGTATTCCATCCAAATCTCTCTTTTATACTGTAAGAACAAGGGACGATAGAAGATCAGGTTTCCACCCTATGTTCCATCTGTAAATTGCATTGATTCTGTGACAAAAAAGCGCCAAAGCCCCAAACTAGTGATGAATTTCCAAATCAAGCTATGATGCACGCCTGGCTTAGTGTACCGCAAGCTCTTGTTTATGGTAGTATCTCTCAGAGGAGTTCCAAGTCAAGCAATGATGACTGATGCAGGGATCCATCACCTCCCACAGCCAAATATTCCACCCCAGAATCTCTCCTCTCTTTAACTATGCATCCCTTGCACAATTAACATTACAACACGAAAAAGACATTGAGGGTGGCATGGTGGTCAGAGGAAAAGAGGGATACAGAGGGAGGAAGAGAAGGTGGTGGTGATAATTGGTCGAAGGAACAGGTAATGATGAACCTTCTGGAGTGGAGATGGGTCCATTAACTGCCTTGACTGTCGTGCTGAGTATGAAAGAAGAGTGCATGGAGAGAGGGTGAGAGATGAAAAGGATGGCCCAACAGTTTAAATTGAAGGGTGCCTGGCTTGTTTGATGGATCCCACAGATTGCGCATGCACAACAAATCTATGATACTGCAAAACGTTTGAGATTGCTCTCGTTTTATGAAAAGAAGAAGTTATATTGCAAAGAATGTGGGTTTAGGATGGAGAAGGTTGGCTTGCTTTTCTGTGGATAATCCAGGGGTCATAGTTACTAATGGGAAGGACTAGTCTGTTCTTTTTAGCAACATAGAGAGAGCCTAAGGCTCCCTGTGCGTAGCCCAGCTTACTTTCCCATCCAGCGATAAGAAGAGGATCAAGAACCGTTCCTTTACAACGTATGATAAAGAGTGATAGTTGCTGATTGCCATTTCATTATATGCCATCCCAATGTTAAAAAGGGGAAAAATTATAACGGAAATCGTCTATGTTCTTCTTATTCTTCCCTGCACCCCCTCAACCCTCTCTCCATCCCCAGACTGGATCTGGTAGCCAGGGAGTCTTTGATAATACTTGTAAACCCTCCAGCTACAATGCAATTCTGGTATTATCTGCACTGTCACCTTTCAATATTCATCTGCTCAATCAAGTGTATGCTTCAGTTCTCATGAGTGCGGTACACTCTACTCTGCATTGATCAATGATGATTAGTTTTACAGATTCTGCACACAATCACTGCAGTTGATAGCTGTTCACGTATGGAAAGAGCTCGTTGTCCACTTATATGAACCATACTGATGAATTCCAAAAGCTTATTGTCAAGCCATTGTCATCAAAATTGCCAGAAAATATTTCTTCAAAGCTTCATGAGGTAGGTGTAATTCAAAACACTGCTGACTAGGAACTAGGCCTCTTCAGCGATAAGGTGACACCCCAATCAACGGCTCCAAGCCTGCTAATTGATGCTGCAGAAAGCTGTACACTGATTCAGTTGTCATTGATGCTATTCTTACAACCACTCCCACTCCCTGCAAAAACGTGGATAACCATGGAATAAGGCTTAAGCAGCCATTAAAGTCTAATATTTTTTTAAAGGGAATTCTACCAGAAAAACTACTGCAAGGAAAAAAGGAGTACCTTAGGTCCAAAAGAACTACAAGAAGCTATAACGGCCGGTTTGTGAGAGTGCAAATCTAGTTTCTTTTGATGGCTCAATGAAGAGGAAGAAACTCGTAGTTGCTCAGACATCATTCTCTTAACATCCTCTTGGATTCGCTTCTCAATGTGTCCTAGCTTTGGCCTGCAACAATCATCATAACATTATTATCGGGAGGGGTTTGACTCATCAAAACTTTCAGAGTAAACCAACAGCAAGGGAAGGCACGTGAATTTTTCAAGTCAACTGTCACGTGAAAATGTCAGTCTACGGAATTCAAGCATTTGAGATCTGACAACTCTAGCCTGAGAGATGCTCTGCCCTCCAAAAGTAATAGCACATCGTCAACTAAAAGGAGGTCAGACAGAGCAGGATTACGAATGGATGTGGCAACTGTTTACTAATACTACTCTGCAAGGCTCACATTTATAGATATGATGAGAACAGTGATTGACTTTAAACAAACTTTTTCTGCTCTTAAATTTCACAGAAAAGAGCTAAATACTACTCCCAACTCCTGACACTTCAGCACCATACCTTCCAAGACAGCAGCAGCTAAACATTGAAGATCCAAAAAAAAAAAATTTAGGAACGTGCATTCTTACCCCAAGAGTACGATCATTGAGAAAAAAAAAATTTAAGGAACGTGCATTCTTACCCCAAAAGCACGATCATTGCAATGACTCGGTAATCCTGCATACGCTCTGCTAGAGGAGCAATTCCTCCTCGCTCTAGCAACACCTGCTCACAAATTTTACTTAGAGTAAAGGGTGATGCAAAGAATAAAAATTGCAGGCTATAACTTAAACTCGCAT
The DNA here is from genome assembly GCA_037672795.1 of Lagerstroemia speciosa. Lineage (NCBI taxonomy): Eukaryota > Viridiplantae > Streptophyta > Magnoliopsida > Myrtales > Lythraceae > Lagerstroemia > Lagerstroemia speciosa. The sequence continues at coordinate 11,151,537 of CM075297.1, forward strand.
AGTGGGTCTGCAAGATTAGAGCAGTCAGCTTAGAGAGGTTGAGGCCACACCAGGCCTTACCGTATCAAGAAACAAGGGTTGACCGTCCTGTAAGAATATATTGTTAGTGCTCCTGTAAAGATCAAAATCCCATATTTCCCCGCTCTCATGGCGTCCACTGGTAATCCAATCAACTAGAACCAAGCTTGAGTCTGAAGCAACTCTGAAAACTTGCTTCTGCGAATACCTTGCTGTAGAAAAACAGGTCACTGGATCTGGAATCAAGACCAAGATGCCTTGGTTTCCAATTTCTGCCTACTGCAGTGCAAAAACCACTGTTGTCACAACACATAATATATATATATGTACACACAGTGTATGCATATAGATACAATCTCAAATGCAGGAGCCTCAGGCCTTAAAACCTAGGGCTAGCTACAAGTATCACCGGTCTCGGTTACAGCTTTTTTGAAAGAACACTTCACAAAGGAATTTATAAGACCGCAGAGAAAGAAGAAAAGTGTGATTTCATTACTAGGAAAGACATGGGAGTGGTTGTCTGTGTGTAATTACACTGTGATTTCTTCACTTCTGTGCTTCATATGTACCTAGAAAGATCACGATGACGATGCCAAAGCGCAATGCAACACAACTTTAAATTATAAACCTAACTAAGACAACCACAAACTCCATAACCTGTTCAGAATTACCTCCAGGAGCTGTTCAGAGCACTTCAGTCCCAGAGACTTATAAACCTGCCACAGAGCAACAATGTACATAAATTAAACATTGAACAAAGAAACTTCCCGTTGAAGATGCAATGGCATTCACTGTAAGCGGGAATCCATAATTGGAGGGGGAAAAACATAACTTTTAAGAGAAAACTATTTGGCACGTCAATGCAAGGGAAGGAGGTTTGACCTTAGTAGAAGCTTGGGTAGTCAACACGGTGGTGCAACCGTCTCCAACGTATAACCCGCATGAAATAGCATCTCCCTGAAACAAGAATTAATCATCAGTTCCCAAAGTTAAGACTCGTAGCTCGTAGGAGTCGGGAGAACGAAGGACCATGGCAATATTGCATATCTAAATTGAAAAGTTAGTAGCAGGAGGGAGAGGATAGTCAGCACAATACGGAGACAATGCCGCCGCCATAGGTGAGGCTATAAATGCACACAGAATCAGTCTTCGAGGGACCCGCCTGATCAAACCCATCAAATCTCATATCAAATACCAACATACAGTTAAGAAACTTCCCCGCTATCTTCGAACCGAAGGGAAGGGGGATCCCATTACAGACAGACAGACACAGAAGAGAAGATCAAAGTTAACCTTTCTGGGGATGATGAATTTGAGGGGATACTTGCAGAAGCATCTAGTCACCGTTGACTTCCCTCCAACTTTCTCCACTCTCACCTCCCCAGTTTCCATCTCTCTTTCTCCCCCTCCCTCACTCTCTGCCCCCGTCGGCTTTCTTTGCCTCCAGCAAAATAGAAAGATGGACGGTGATCTCAAAATGGGCCTTTTGATCCATTTTGGCAAGGATTCCGCTCGAGCCCTGGGCCGGCCTCTTCTGGTGGACAGGCATGGGCCACCCTTATAGTCGAGGAAGGGAAATCAAAGTTACGAGAATCTCCGCTTCCATTCTACGATGACGATGATGAGGATGTTGACAGATGTTAGCCCCATGAATGTAAAAACTATGATGCTGCCTTGAACTTTATTCTTGCCCTTTTGAGTATATTAATGATAGCTTAGATTTTATCTGCCTTATCCAAAACACCTCCAGAAAACTTACATTCTTATCAGAGCTTTAGCACCATGGCTCCAGGGATTAATATACCATCTTTTCAAGTTTCTTTACCCGCCACACTGTCAAATATCCCTTTAAATTGACTTATGATGTACAGATATGTATGTGTTTTGAGTGTTATCCCTGAACCTTACAGTTTATATGCGTAGTCCATCAACTGAGAGAATTGACCTAGTTAGGAAACTTTGGAATAGGACTGCAGGCATTTGCACATATCTTCAAACTTGAGCATGTGACACATGCGCGCACACACATATTTATAGGCCTATTGATGGCAGCTTCAACTTTAATAATTAATATTTAATAGCATTATTATATATGCTGATAAGATAATATGGTTGGATATGTCAACCAACCCTCAAATTTTGTAATGAAAATGCACCATGTATATATACAACCCCGCTAATATTATTAATCGATCACCGAGCTAGCTACTTTACAAAAATTTCAAAAAAAAATTTATTATGTATAATTGTAGCTCAATTCTCTACTGGGACTTTTTTTTCTTCTTAATAAGATCTTTTGTGAGGGCTTCTAAATTTTATCCTATGCGTATCTGTGTTTGTGTGTGTGTGAGCTCAAATATCTATCTATCTATCTATATATATATATATATATATATATATATTTATACACACACATGTGATTGTGAGTGGCATGTGAAGAAGATCCCAAAGAAGGAGATTATTGACTAGCTAGCACCGTTGATCGGTAATTATATACCTTTTAACATTATATATATGTATATATTATATTCTACTATACTATATTATGCTCATTAATTAATAGCTAAAATGGAGATTATTGACTAGCCATGTGACCAATGTCCCCAGCCTAGCCTAATTATTTGTAGTATCCAATGGCTATCTAATAAATAGTAAAGCAGTGAGTCTCGTATAGTATTTATATCTAATGCAAACTTCATGACGCGGTGCGGAATCAATATAAAGAAAGACATGCAATAATATGGTTAACATGTCTAGTTACATGGCTAGTCAATATAATCTTCATTTGATAGTCCTTTCCACAATTCGAGAATTATAAATTTTTTGTATATATAAACGTAAAAAAAAATAGAGAAAGATAGAAGGATGATTACTAAAAATTAGATTTGTTGTGAATTAATATTAAATCTTGGGTATGAGTAATTAGATCACTACTATTATTACTTTCCTTCTACCGGTGAAAAAAGGCCAAATAAAAAGTAATCCCAGTGGAAGGGTACAGTACATATAAAAATATAATAGAAAAGTTTGTGCCCTGTAGTTTCTTTCTTTGATTATAGATACGATTATGGGTCCGGTTATATGGAAAACAATTACGATTGATAATGATCATTTGACTCCACTTGCTACCAATCTTAAATGTTCTTCAAGCTCTCTCTCTCTCTCTCTATTTCTCTCGTTTTTTTCCCTCTTGCATTCCATGTGCTGAACAATTTTTGAAGTGTTATGTGATCAAGTATGAATAATTAAGACATGTTAAATTTTTTATATTGGGTAAATAAGTGGAAGAAATACATGTGATGAGTGGAAGGGAAGATGTCAGTTGGGAGTCCCCTCTCTCCAATGGCAAGGAGTGAAACCAATATTGTATGAAGTTAATTCACTACGGCCTAAAAGGAAACTGTGCGTGTATAAAGATAGAAGACTTGAATGCCTTATGAAAAGAAGATACACGTAAAATCTGATAAAGATCGATTGTCCTGCTGGGATGAGGAGTCAGACACCACAATAATGTTAGAAAGAGAGTGAATCCCCCTCGTCACTGTGTCCGCGGGCCATTCATCTATTGCTGTTCCGTCGCCAGTATCTTTATAAATGTTATTATCCAAAATGTGGAAATATTATGTACATGCTTTTTTAAAAAAATGAAGAATTTTACCTGTTGATTATAATAAATGAATAAATAAATATTAAAACAATTTTATTTATAACTTCTCGCCGTATTATTGTAAGATAAGATTATTTAAAATTTTCCCATATGCCTATGTGCATCTCGTGCCCTTTTCAGTAACATTTTCATGTTTCCACGTGAATGTCGTCTCTTTCCTGTATTGATAATATATGTAGCACAGTAGCACTGACACTTACACATTCGTCCTATTCACCATCAATCAACATGTGCTCTGGTCCAACACATCGAGTCAAATCTCTATTCGATCTTAAACTCTCGTCAGAGTTTCTGATTAATTAACCACGACATATTCTATTAAATATTCTACCACACACTCTCTCTCCATACATATGAAGGAAATAAAGGAAGTCTTATCGGGGGAAAAAAAGGGAAAAATGAAGGATGTGGCTGAATAAGATTTAATTGCAGAAGAAATTCTGTGGTGACCTCACCGGATAATACAAAAAACACTATAACAAAATGAAATAAGCATTAAGTCTTCAATTAATTACTATAATAATTATTAATTACAATAATGTAATTAATTTTTTTCTCACAATGTAATTATAAAATATGACTGTTGAAATTTTTCTACGATAGAATAGAGTGAAAGAGAATTTATATATTGTTATCGACTTGAAACTAAACATATTTCCTTTTAAATGAAAATCTTGTAAAGGGCATGGAAGACTATATATACAGCAAATAAAGCTATAACCGACCCTATATCGAAGCATATATTTTGTACGTATCCATATATCTACAGCAATTTCTTTTTTGAAAGGGAAAAAATGATTGTTATTCTTTAATCAATCACTTTGTCAAAACTTTGACTTAAAGCCCAAGACAAGTAGTACGCTGTTTTGCCCACAGAGATCAGAGCCGCAGCAACGCAAGGAGCTTTTTCCAACGAGCCAAATCTCCCGTAAAATAAACGGCCACCATATATGTATATATATATGTATATAATCAAAGGGCATGATAACACATAGCTGATTAATCTACGCTCTACATAAATAAATGTTAGACACCCACCCGTACTACGCATGGTATTTGCTATCTCGACCACAATTCGAGGAATTAATTATAATTAAATTTCCAAGAAAAGTATTTTATTTGCACTTCTAATTATATTATTTTAAAAGAGAATTATGATAAGTAAAATTGTGATGTTTAATTTGAGTGTGTGAATTGTAGATGAAGAAAATAAAAAAAAAAACTACCAATAAAAGAGAAAGAGAGGCCGATGCTCGGGGAGAGAGAGAGGAGAGAGCCGAGCCTGTGGAGAAAGGATGCGATGATTGTATATTCATGCGAAATTATTATTATATCCTTATTTTACTATTCAACTAAAAGCCATTACAAATTTAATTTTTTATTTATAATGGGTAAAGGAGGAAATGTAAAAGTGAGGTGAAAACCGCAAGGGTCCTCACATGTAATAATATAGACATGGACCTGTGTCCTATACACATAAAAAATAAAAATAAATAAATGTGAAATGCTGTGTGAATTCATATAATTATATAATTTATTATAATTTAATTCATTTAAAATTTGTTAACTTATAGTAGCAAATAAAATGTTCTCAATTTTTATCAGTATACTATGTGAATTTTACTTTTTTATTTTTACAATTTCAAGTTATTTGTTTAAAAAATATGACGAATTGCTGTAACTAAAATTATAGATATAAAGTGAGATATGAGAATTTGAATAGTTAATAAAAGATTTTCACTGTTAGGATCGTAGATATGGGATGAGAGGAAAATGAATAAAATTATTATTTTGTTATTAATCTGGAAATCAAATACACGTCTTAAATTTTAAGATGTAAATTATATTAAAGGCAAATATAAAAAATGAAAAAAATATCAAATTTTTCACAGATTTGCATATAATAGTGTAGATATTATGAGAAAAGAAAAATGATATTTATTTAAAGGTTATTTTTCTGTTTAATGAATATTTTTATGGGTGCAATCACGTGGAGATGAAGTCTGTTTTTCATCCCATGATTTCGCCTTGAATACTGAAATAATTGCCTTAAAATTTGCCTAAATTAACTCAACCACCTCGCATATCCCGGAATGAAAATGTGATGATTCATGAACTTTAAGGTCTTTTATGGAAAAGGGTAAAAAAAAAATATGGTGTTGATTCTAAATATAAAAATTAAAAATCGGATATCGAGGAAAGGATGATTGGACAGTAAATTACACGTCCAACCTCATTCCAATAAAAAGGCTAATATGCTCCAGTACTCCAACCTCGTTACAATAATTTTATTATAATTATTAAAGTGGGGATATATGAGACATTCGTTCCAGTCAGCTACTTTTTACTTGATACATCTGTAAATTTAATTACTCAAGAATATTGTTCACATAGTCCAAGCCATTCGCCTTTTTTTTCCCCTAATTAAATGATGAATTTACTATGATATAGTTAATCATTATCTGAGGTAAGCATCCATAGTTATACCTTCCTAAACCACATTATAAATATCAAACCATACGAAGTCATATTCATTTTCTAGTCTACTGTTCTGATCTGTCCCACCACTCAGCTTGCTCCCTCCCACATCTTTGAGAGAAGAGCTGGTGTGGAACTCTTCTGCTCTTGGAAGAGAGAGACAGCTGGAGGAGGAGAAAGGGAGATGGCACAGGTGTGGCTTCTCTGGTGGCCTAAGGGTGCAAGCTCTACCACCAGGAATGGCGGTGGCACAACCGGAGCCAGGAGCACGGCCACCTCAGGCTCGGGGGGCTCAGCAGAAACCGGCTCAAATTCAATCAACTACTGCTGTGGACTGGCAAAGTTCACGGAGAAGCTGAAGAAGCGAAAGAGAAGGGCAGTTCAGATGCTGCGACGACAGTGGCGTCCAACATCATCATCGAGCAAGCAAAGTTCGTTGCAGTGCAGGTACGATCCGCTGAGTTATTCTCTCAACTTCGACGCGAGAGGAAGTGGGATCCCGGTGGATGATGAGGAGGATTACTACCAGTTTTATGCTTTCTCTTCGAGATTCGCTGCCAACCGGACCTGTTCCAGCTCCAGTTCCAGTTCTTGTCATTCTTGTTCTTCCCTACCCAAATAGCTAGCAGGATTGATTTTCTTCTTTTGATATAATTAGTTAGATATAATTGATCAAATTTTGTTAACTGTAGATCATCTCTAGTCGGTTTTTTTTTTTTTTTTTTTTTTTTCATTTCCTCCTCCTCCTTCTTTGTTCCCTCCGAGCTCTCTTTCATTTCGATCGAAAAGTGTATCCATGTCGGCCATGGATCGGCACTTGCAGTAATTCCATTATCCCCCGGTCTAGATGTCAATTTTTTCATCGGTAGTCTAGATATAAATTATTTTTGGCAATGTCAATGCTACGGAGGTTTCTTGGTTAGGGCTTACTCCTCTCGCTTATCCACCTAAAAAAAGACACTAAGTAAGAGGGGGAAAAATATATATATATATATATATATATAAAGTTTCAAAAATAAAAATTAATTAATTTAAATTAATAGTAATATCATTGTATGAAAACATCATTCTACACAAAGCCTTCCTATCTTCTTTTAGGATATTCAGTATTTCATTTACAAGTGGGCACTTGACACTGTGAAATTACTGTTTGTAATTTGCGTTTTCTGTTGGATCAAATGTATATAACTTCTGTGTATATATTAATATTCCATATAATCTACTGCATGTAAAATTGTATCGAAAGAAGCAAAAGTGACACAACTACCTAAAATGATATAAAACGAGTGACATTCAAATAGTAATTTTTTCCGATCTATGTCACATACTATCTAGAATTTTAATGAATATTCACTAACTCAAATTTAAGTCAGCTCAATTAATTAAATGATGAAACTCTCCCGACATGAATTTCATAAAATTAAAATCCAATACTTTATTTAAAGAGAATAGTTATCACATCATCATCTTTTTACGTTTTTTTTAAGAAGATGGTGATGTGGTGTAACCATATAGATGTCAAACGCTGATTGTACAGAGTAACACTAGCTGGACAGCCATTCTACCAAGTGCTTTTGAGCTCATCCGCTAACTCTGAATAATCAGTTGGGCAGAGGGCTTTTTATCTTTTTCTAAATTTATAAAGATAAATCATAGATCTTCTAATAATAACAAACTATCGATTTTATAACAATTCCACCATCTGTTGCATGAAAAATATGAACTAAGACCATTGAGGACCAAAATAAGTGTTAATAATTGGCACGAGAGAAATGGTAACCGGTGTCACGATGTCAGAGATTCTTTTTATTGAGAGATTGGTGGTAAAGGCACTGACCACCTTCCCCTCAGAGTTTGCTGGAGCCTTCTAGAGCATACCTTTTATTTACCGTTAATACTAGTCTTTCAACTTGTCAAATGTGGCATCGAAGGAATTAAATGGATGCTGCAAATAGAAACCAAACCACAGTAGGGTGGAAAGAGCAACAGTGCCACTTCTATATTGAGAGGATTGGGTGTGAACCATAGTTTTAAAAATCGGATCGAATTGGAAACTGGTCAAAATACTGGTTCTAGGTTCAACGGGAGGTTCAATGGGTCCAACTGGATTTATTTAAAAAATAATAAATATATAAAGCACATGTAATTACCTAAAATACACAACTATTAACAATGTGCAAACTGAGTTAACTATACAACTGGACAGTAGGGTGGAAAGAGCAACAGTGCCACTTCTATATTGAGAGGATTGGGTGTGAACCATAGTTTTAAAAATCGGATCGGACTGGGAACCGGTCAAAGTACTGGTTCCAGGTTCAACATGATGTTCAATAGGTCCAACTGGATTTATTTAAAAAATAATAAATATATAAAGTACATGTAATTACTTAAAATACACAAGTATTAACAATGTGCAAGCTGAGTTAACTATACAACCTGACAGGACCAGTCACCGGTTTCAAGTTTAACCGGTTGGATCGGCCGGTCCGGTCCGATTTTTAAAACTATGGTGTGAACAAGAATTCAGTGCCAGGCTCTGGGCACATAATATTTTATATGGGCTCTCGCGGACCCTGTTAAAGGAAGCCCATTAAAGTTTTTGGGGGCCCTGACTCGTGCCCGCGAGATGAGAGCTCGACTACAACTGCAATCGATACGACGGGGCAGACAGTAAACCTAAACCAAGGTTAACTTTAAGGTAGGAAAAAGAAAGAAAAGGCAATGCAATTGGATGGTGGCTAGCACGCGCTTCCGTTGCGCTTGTTACTAATTCTTGAATGCAATTGGATGGTGGCCAGCACGCGCCTCCATTGCGCTCGGTACTAATTCTTTGAATACTGATGTTTTTAAGGTAAATCCAAGGGGAAAATCATGATTACTGCGTAGAAAAAACTGCTCCTCAAAAATTAGATCTGAATGAATATCATCATGCTTGAATATTCAGCCAAAAAAAAGTTATCATTGCTCGAACAAATACTCTTTGAACCACCAAAACGAAAAATATTTGTTATAAGTATACTATTTATTTAGATTTGTGCTTCAACACCGATTTTTATGAACTATATTATATTTTCTATGCTATCACACGGAATATTACCCCCCAAATGTCTTCTCATAGTGCATCGCTTCATTCACTAATTGACCTGACTACAGACGAGTAAAAGAAAAGGCAAAGACTGACACTCTCTCTTCTTCCTGTAGCCGTAGATTAAAAAGAAAAAATAGAAAATGGAGAAAATCAGAAATTAAGGGCAGCGGGATAGAGAGAGCAAGCCCAGGGACTTCAACTTCATGTTCACATAGAGAGGGGAGCTGATTGTGAAATGTCTGCTAACCCACTGGATTAATGCAACCTGCATGGTAGTAGCAGATGAAGGGGGGAGGGGGCAGTTTCGGAAATGAAATCCACTGCCTTTTCAATCTGTTCCCCGGTAACTTCTAATCTTCAATCTGATCGCAGAGTTTTCTTGCTGCTTCTTCTATATATCTTGATCAGGTTTGGATTTTTTTTATCTCGATCTTGATTGAGAGTTGATTTACTGTAACGTTGTTCTTTTGATGAAATCGGAGAAATCTGGTCTGATCAAATCCGATGGGTAATGTTCACCCTGAAGCTTAATCCTTGGGAAACCAGATCCGGTTACGGTCTTTATGGATTTAGCTGTTTGACACCTACTTGGTCAATGATCCGGAACTACAAAGTTCGGATTCTGTGATTGTTTTCTGTAAATTCCTGTGGTGTACAGTTGTTCTGTGGATTATGTCGTTTGCTCTCGTGATTATAGTATTAGCTACTATATGCTTTTGGCTGCTTAAATAATTTGATCAGTCTTAAACCTCCAAAGCGAATTTTGATCTGGTCGATTTCCTTGGAATCATTGGTAGTATATTCTGTCTAGAACTGCTTCCTAAAGTTTAGATATGCCTGATTTTCATTTTCGTAAAGAGGCATAGAAAAGAGAAACTCATGACGCAGATGCAGAAAAAAAGGGTGTCAAAGATTTTTCCACTGCTCCAGAATTTGCTCTCATATACTTGACCAGTTGGTATGCAACTGATTCGTACTTACTAAATGTTGCTTGGACTCGGATGGCTTTTAGCTTCTCCAAAATGAAGTGTTTTCTGCATATTTAGTTTCAGGGTTAATATTTTGATCGCTTTATTTGCAATATCTTTTTTTTCAGATCAGATATTATTCTAGCTTGAGAAGTCGTTGATTGCTCATTGATCTTTCAGGTAGTTGCAAATGGTTTACTTGAGTAAATCAGTCTCCCTTTCAAGTTTCTCTCCATAACAAGTTGAAGTAGATGGAGAGAAATGCAGGAAAAGGTGCAATAGATCCAACACGGAACTTTGAGCAAGTCCGTTACAGTAATCTGGAGGCTAGAAATGAGGGGCGGGGTTCTGGCAATCAAAGTTTTTTCATAGATCAATCAAGTAACATCAATACCAATATGAGGCCTCCGGATTATAACATGTCTGTTGGAGCTAGACCAGTTCTCAATTATTCCATTCAGACTGGTGAGGAGTTTGCACTTGAATTCATGCGACCACGGAACCAGGTTGTTCCAACAGCTTATACGGATCCTAGTAACTTGACGGGTTACATGGATCTAAAGGCCATTCTGGGTATCTCCCATGCAGGTTCCGAGGGTGGATCAGATGCCTCAATAATAAATTCTGTAGAAAAGGGCTCCATTTCTGAGTCTGACAGGAAAGGTTCTTCTGCTCAAGAAGGCAAGAACTACCATGATTCAACGTGGCCAGCGGCAAGGACTGCCTCAAGAAATAATGGTAGTGGTAGCAGTAGAGTCCTTGATAGTGCCTTGTCTGGAGCACAAAATAGCCAGTCAAGAAAGGTCAAATTTCTCTGCAGCTTTGGTGGCAAAATTCTGCCCCGTCCAAGTGATGGAAAGCTTAGGTACGTTGGAGGTGAGACACGTATTATCCGGATAAGTCGGGAAATCTCATGGCAAGAGCTTATGCAGAAAATCCTGGCAATATATAATCAAGCTCATACAATTAAGTATCAGCTTCCAGGTGAAGATCTTGATGCATTGGTCTCTGTATCCTGTGACGAGGACCTTCAGAACATGATGGAGGAGTGCAGTGTGTTGGAAGATGGAGGGTCGCAGAAGCCTCGGATGTTCCTGTTCTCTAGCAGTGATTTAGAGGATGCCCAGCTCAATGTTGGGAACATGGAAGGGGATTCTGAGGTTCAATATGTGGTGGCTGTGAATGGAATGGATATAGGCTCGAGAAGGAATTCAATTGCTTTGGCAAGTGCCTCTGGGACTAACTTGAGTGATCTGGCCAATTTGAATGCTGAAAGGGATGGGAGTCAGGTCAGAGGAGAATTAGCTGAAAATATACCTTCAGCTATTGCTCAATCTTTTCAAAGGAAGAATGATAACATTGGGGATGGAGGGCTCCAACGCCATCCTTCGTCTTCCCCGCAACTTGGCGAGAGCTTCTCGCAGGTGGAAGGAAATAGAATTGCTCCCTCATCTGTCTCTTTACTCCATGGTCCAGGGTCACGCTCTTCCAATAATGCTACAAATGGAGAAAATCTTATTCAAGTACCTCTTCATGGACTTCCTGTGTCATGGGGAGGTATCGGTGAAGAACATCATCAGCTGACCATGAGGCAGATGCCGGAGCTAAAGGTATCTACAGGGGAAGGGAGACTTAAAAGAGATAGCTCTGCAAAAAGGATAACTGAAGGTGACAAATTTCAGTCCCAAGATAAGGAAATGTCATTTGATGAAGCAAAAATGAAGAGGGAGGGTTCACGCCAGAGGATAGATGAGACTTCACATGAAGGCAGTTCTATACATGGAAATGATGGATCGATTCCAAAATACGCTTCCAGAGAAGAGGCATCTGCTACTCACTCTGCAGCTGAGGGGAAGAACCCTTCATTCACTAAGATCATGAATAAGATTCAGGTGGAACCTGTAAAGGAATCAATGGCCCCTGAAGATGTTAATCCCATTTTCACTTCTGATCCAACAGATCTCAGCTACTTAGAGCCAACTATGGTACCCCAGCGGGTCTTCCGTTCTGAACACATACCAAGAGAGCAGTCAGAGCAAAACCGTTTGTCAAAGTCTGATGATTCTATGAATCCTCAACTTCTGATCAATCAAGTGCTCTCTGATCATTCTCAGGTGAATTCAGAAGCAACGCATGAGGGAGCTTCCGCATCTCAAGCTGAACAGGCCAGCCCATGTGGGAATGCATCTATTATTCAGGTAAGCGTGAAGCAATTTCAGAGGCAGAAAGATTCAGCAGATGTCTTTTCTATGAAGAGAAACACTTCTGAGGAGACTCCTGAGCCTAAAAGAGTGGACCCTGAAACTGTGCAGGCATCTGGTCCACAGTCTTCAAGTCAAATGACTTCTGGAAAGCTTCATGAGGATTCTTTGCTGAGGTCAACTGAATTTCAGTGGGAAGAGATTGTTCCTGACAAGAACAATGGGAAACTTGCCAAGGATCATGAGCAGTCCCTTGTCCAAACAGAACAATCAGCTGCGCCCGTGTCTCATGTAGAATCGACGGCCAATGTTACCAATCGTGAGCAAGGAGACATTTTGATTGATATTAACGACCGATTTCCTCGTGATATTCTTTCTGATATATTCTCAGTGGCTAGGCTCTCTCAGAATCTGCCCAACATTAATGCCTTGCATGGTGATGGAACTGGATTAAGTTTGAATATGGAGAATCATGAGCCGAAGCATTGGTCTTACTTCCGGAATCTGGCTAAAGATGAATTTGTCCGGAGAGATGTTTCTCTTATGGACCAGGATCACCTGGGCTTCTCATCTCCACTCACTGATGTTGAAGAAAGAGCTCCGATTGATTACAGCTACCCACCTCTGAAGCCTGATCTGAATCATATAGACCCCCGTGTTAACTACGTGGAAGATATTCAGCAAGCTTCCTCTATTGCCATGGGTCCAAGCATCAGGAATTTGCATCCAGACTACAGTGCTTCTCAGCTCAAGGGAGCTGAAAGTGTCCTAGATGAAATGAACTCGAGAATGCCGATATTGGATTATGAGGTGCGTCTCTTTGGTGGTACCATTCTTTAGATTTAACACACGAAAGGTTCTGCACATCCTCACAACATTTATTTTTTCTTTTTTCGGATTTCTAGGGTGGGAAGTCTGAGATTCAGAATACAGGGATTCCTCTAGTTGATCTTTCGCTAGGTGATTTTGATATCAGTACCCTGCAGGTACGGGACCTTATATCTTAGTCTTTTGAGTATTTGCACAAGGTGTACACTGAAAAGGTCGGTTTTATCCAGATAACCATAGGGAGGAATAGAGGCAAAATTCCCAAGTCATCGAATTACTCATTACAAAATGGCAGATAAAGAAGTATATCTATATGGTGTTGTAAAGTTCAAAAAATTCGCTTCCTTGCATTTGGATATTTGAAAGGTTGATACTTATTTTGTAAAACATGTTTTTGCAAGTTATTGTTCAAATTTCTCCTGCTAAACTAAGTGAGATGAGAGAGAGGAACTTAATATGGGGGGGAAGTCAAGTATAAGAACATTTCCTGTAAGCTTTTTTTGATACTATTTTGATATATATTAAGAAATTTGTTACTCATAAATAGGATTCTCTGCATATATTTCTGGGGGTCAACATATGGCCATTGTTGCCAGCATACGAGTTAAGAGTTTTAATGCTAAGTTTATATTAATATAGAACATCTGGTCTTAGATAATTAGTTTCTGGTAGCAGTTTCCATTTTGGCCAATTCCTATAGGAGTAGTTGACAGAGATAAAATAGAATACATATAAGAATGGGCTATTCATGACTCTTCGTAGTGACAAATTATGCCTCGAGTTTTCGCCCGTTGGATTATTACTTACTGAACGGATTTTCAGATCATCAAGAATGAAGATCTTGAAGAGCTGAAGGAGCTGGGTTCTGGCACATTTGGAACCGTTTATCATGGAAAATGGCGGGGAACTGATGTTGCAATCAAACGCATTAAGAAAAGTTGTTTCACTGGCCGTTCATCAGAGCAAGAAAGATTGGTTAGTTTGTTATCGTGCAGCTTTTGGATTGACTGTGCTATAACATTCAGAGATTTGCTTAGAACAGCTGTAGACAGAACTGTTTAAGATCATAGCTGTGGAATAATTCGATGAGTGTTTTACAAAATCTAGGAGAATATGTTCATTTTTTATATACTCTGGTACCTTAGGGCCTCAGTATTTATCCTATTGTGAGTGCCTCATTTTTATCGTATTGTGAGTTATTATTTGCCCATAATACGGTATGTCCATAAGCAGCTATTGTGATAGTTCTATGCCATCTTGTTCTATTTGCTTTTAGCATTGATTGAGTAAAATGTTCTTGTTGAAACCCTTATGCTCATAGATGCAAGTGTTTAAATGATGGAAGTAATATCTGACAGACTCTGGAGTTCTGGCGGGAAGCTGAAATTCTTTCGAAGCTCCACCATCCCAATGTTGTGGCGTTTTACGGGGTAGTGCAGGATGGTCCAGGAGGAACAATGGCCACTGTAACTGAATACATGGTTAATGGCTCCCTTAGGCATGTTTTGCTCTGCAAGGACAGGTAAACTCATTCTTATACTAATGATTCATGAAATACTTTTAGAAACCTCAGTCCTCAATCTTAATCTTTTTGGTTTGTGGATTTCTAGACATCTAGATCGTCGAAAGAGGCTCATAATTGCGATGGATGCAGCTTTCGGGATGGAATATTTGCATTCAAAGAACATTGTGCATTTTGATTTAAAATGTGACAACCTGCTGGTCAATTTGAAAGATCCTGCACGCCCCATCTGCAAGGTATTCCTTTGGGTTGCCTGTTTGGGTTGCCTGTGTGTGTATTCATGTATCATCTGATAGACACTAATTTTTCCAAAGAGTGCTGTGTTTGGTTCCGGAATATTAAGAGAAACAGTTTCCAGTCTATTTCCTTTATCTTGAAAAACAAACATAGATTGCGGAAAAAAAAAAAAAAACACTCAGAGTCCATTTTTACGGACAGGAACCTAAAAGATTTTGTGAGTTGTGAAGCAGAACACGTTTTTATCAATTTTCTTCCTTTCTCCTGGTAAGAGAAAAGTGGAAAGCTAGGAACAATTTTCTTGAAGCAACCAGAAACCTATTTCGTGTTATTGTGCCATTTCAATTAACATGGATCATGTTGCTATCATTTTGAAAAGATTATAAGTTCTCCTACATAATGACTAAAAATCTAATGATCCAGGTCTATGATAATCTTTATTTTACAAGGAAATACAGTATTCTAATTGTCTCAACAGTTAACAATATATAAAGAATGAAGGTTGCAAATAATTTAGATAAGGCAAATAGAAAGGGCTAGAGGAGATCCTTTGTCCACTGATACAAAGTCATGTCTTAATTCTTCTCCACTTATGCAAAACTAGGGGGTTGGAAATGGAGACTGCTTGAACTATTTCAGTGTTATCCAACTTGAGTTATGAAAAATCTATCTTGAGCACAGGTTGGTGACTTTGGCCTGTCAAAGATTAAAAGGAACACTTTGGTTACTGGTGGTGTCCGAGGAACCCTTCCATGGATGGCACCCGAGCTCCTAAATGGCAGCAGTAATAAGGTTTCTGAAAAGGTAACATTTTGTTTTCTCACCTTCGGTTACCATGGACCCCTCTCTGGGCTTCTCTTCCAATACCATTGTTTCTTTTACTTTCCTGTTGATTGAGAAGTCCATGTTTCTTTTGAGTATCTTACTGGACTTTGTGCAAATGGACAGGTTGATGTCTTCTCTTTTGGCATCGTCCTCTGGGAAATTCTCACTGGCGATGAGCCGTATGCTAACATGCATTATGGAGCGATCATAGGTTTGTTAGAACTTCTATTTCACATCAGTTATTTAAGATTGAGATTCTGTCATTGGTTCTCCCTTGTTGAGTCAGATTGTCTTGCAGTATCTTAGAAATGGAAGCTGAAAATTATTGCTGGCGCTGTGCATTGGAATTCCATAAAAACATACTGTCTATAAATATGGGAATAAGGTCAATTTTCTGTTTATTGCAGAGTGCCACGAATTTCCTCTTCACTTGTTGAAATTTGCTTGTCTCGTGACATACCTTAAGCTATTGAAATGGGTATTTAATTATCTTTCACCTTCGCGTCAGCTGTGTCTGGGAACTCCAAGATATATGATTGGATTAGCTAAGCAAAGGGGCAATTTTGTGATGTTCAGTTTTAACACTTCCATAGAAATATGGGTCTGAAATAAATTAAGGTATCACTGAAGTTTGGAATTCTCGTGCTTTGGTGTTGCAGGAGGTATTGTGAATAATACATTGAGGCCACCAGTGCCAAGCTTCTGCGACCCAGAATGGAGACTGCTCATGGAACAGTGCTGGGCCCCAGATCCTGCAGCCCGCCCTTCTTTTACCGAGATTGCGAGACGGCTGCGGGTTATGTCAGCTGCAGCACCGTCCAAGCCATCCAAGTAATCTATCCCCCAAATTCATCATACTCGTTTTCCCTTTTGGTTGCTTTTTTGTCCTTCACCGTGCTGCGAGTCCGAGCAGTGAGCTGTTGTTTATAGTAATATGTGCAATCAAGAGATATTTGTGTGTGCCGCAACGTGAAGCGGTAGCATCCCCTTGGTTTTATGAGTCAGTTGAAGGTATAAATGTGTGGCCGGATTTATTTGACACCGATCTCTGTACATCCATTGATTGTGTATCCGTATAAATGAACATGACTACACATACGTGGTGTTTATAAACATGCTCATATTATTGCACATTTCTTTGAAATGCGGGAACACATTAAGCATTGTTGAACTTTTGCCATATTTCTGAATGAAATGAAAACTGATGCTTATGTATCAATCTGATTTATATTTTGACCCTGAAGTATATACGTAACAAATAGTGGCAGGTTCTATCTCTACTTAAAGGAATCTCTCTCTATAGCTGTAGCTGAGGTTTTCTCGCTTCAAAATCAGCGAGAAAGACAGATGCTACTATTACTAGCTGCAGCACCAAAGAATTATCAGTCAGGCATGCATAAAACACTTGTCCAACGTTCAACAGACTTTCATAGGGAATGTTAAATATCACGCCGTTCTCCTGTCAAATCTTCCTAAGGAATGCGTCTATGTAATCGACGGCTGTTTCCTTATAGAACCTCGACTCCCTTCTTGCTCTGATCACCGTGTTCCCAAGTATGTGGACTACCCCCCAGCGTCCCTGCAGCTGCTTAGGAACTCCCTCTCGTCCACCTCCACCTCGTTCTGGCTGCTCTCTGACTGGGTGATGATATCGTGGTGGTGCTATTTGCATTCGATGGAAATTTACCAGCCATAATCATCAGAGGGGGTTGTTGAGTTGGCGTTTCTGTTAACATTTTTAGTCTGGAGGACTCCTCTTGTTTGCACGGTCTGCTCACCACATAAGCTGTCTGAGTCTGAGCAGCCTGCCCTCAATAGACTCGAGCCTCACAAATAAGAAGAGATTATCGAAGAGTTCTTCTCGAAATCATCATCTTTCTTGTGGAGGTCTTTGCACCTGTATCTTGCAACGCAGCAGAACATGTGGAAATTCTTGGGTCCGATACGCTTCACTAGGAGCCTCTCTTCCTCAGGAACCATGTACACGTGAAGATACTTCACACAGACGAAGACCACAACTGAATGGATGGCGGGAAGATTGGTGATGAATTGGGAGAAGATTCGGGGGACCCCACCCGGTAGCTCGGTGTAGACGAGACCCATTCTGGGAACCCGGAAGTCCCAAGCTGGGTCCAAGCCCGAGGATCCACGCCATTGAAACCTTGCTATGCGTCTCAAATTCATACCTTCTCAGTGTCCCGTAGTGCCACACGTACATGATGACAAGAAAGGCTGCTGCCATGACAAGCGGGACCCACCCACCATGATCGACCTTGAAGAGCACAGCTGAGAAGTAGGTGCACTCCACTGCCAGGGATAGTCCGGTGAAGAGCAGGACCAGAAGCCAGCGGCAGTGCCATATTAAGATCATGATCAGAGCCATGAGCAAAGGTAGTCACAAGCATAACTATAACCACCGCCGTGCCTGTCATTTTTGAGCGGAATAGCGTAAGATAATGAGAAAAAACCCAAAGAAAGACAGGATTCTGTGGAATGACTACTACTTATCGTACGCATTCCCAATTTGGCTCTGATTCTTGAAACCAGCAGTCACGGCAATGCACAGGACCATCAAGATCCAATTCATATCAGGGATATAGATCTGTCCTAGAAACTTCTTCGAGGTATGTACCAATTTGACTCTAGGAAAGCACCCAAGTGCAAGTGCCTGCTTGCTTATCGAGAATGTTGCAGAAATTGTTGCCTGACTTGCCACTATTGCAGCTAAAGTTGCAATTATAAACACGGGCCAGTTTATGCTGTCTGTGTCATAAGATGTATTTAGTTATCATCAGTGGCAAGCTCAAGAGGCATAATCGTTGCCTGTGAATTCTAAATTTTAAGGACAGACCAGGGATGGATCGACAGAAAGCATCATTGGCACGCTCCTTATTCACCACTAGATAGGAAGCTTGACCCGAATAGGCTAAGAGAAGGCAAGGAGCGACTACTACTGTGAAGGCAATCTGTACAGCTAAAACTGGGAAGTGGGCCAAGTCCGCAAAAAGTGCCTCAGTCCCTGTTTGAATTGAGATAAAAAGAAATGTATAGATTCCTTCATATGCTGTCAACTATGGGAGGAACATATCCATAGGATTGAGAGTCGGGATCAAACTTACCTGTGATACAGAGAAGGATGCCTCCGAGAGAGGTCCAACCATGCTTTAGATACCGATATATGTACAGAGGAGAGAAAGCTCTCAGAACACTGCTGTCATATTTCCATACGTTGAATATGCCAATACCTCCGATTAATAGGAACGACAGAAGGACGACCGGTGC
Organism: Lagerstroemia speciosa; assembly: GCA_037672795.1. Taxonomy (NCBI): domain Eukaryota; kingdom Viridiplantae; phylum Streptophyta; class Magnoliopsida; order Myrtales; family Lythraceae; genus Lagerstroemia; species Lagerstroemia speciosa. The sequence goes on from CM075297.1 coordinate 11,170,651, forward strand.
AAACAGCCATCCAACTCTATCTGTGCCGTAATGTTGCACGCTGAAGAGGCCTACGAGGATCACAACAGCCACAAGCACAACTACCTCTGTTCCACCACAAACAATGAGGAACATGTCAAAATCCAAAAGATGAGAGATCATAAAACTAAAAAGGAAAGAGAGATTCAGAAAATCTGATGCATACCATTGCTTATTTGCAGATGATTCACTTTTATCCCTCCGGCAGCAGAAAGAACTGTCAACATAGCATTTTAGGAGTTACTGACGAAGCACAATTGAATTATACATTTTCAGAAAGAGAGGAAAAAAAATATAGACAATGGGATTATTTCACAAATGGAGGAATATGAACATTACAATCAGATTGCCAAAACATATAAAGAAAATACTATACAATCAGAATGGAATAGTATGGATTGATAATTAATTTACTATTATACTTGTCCAGGCTTTAGGAAAACCTTCTCTGGTTTTGCTCCCTCTAACTTTTATCATGAGTTATGCCAGGATCTGCTAGAGCAGGTGAAGCTCGACTTGCACGTGAGGAATAAGTGTCAACTCATACTTAGGATGCCTTGTCAAAATTCATATTCATTTGGCAGCAAAACTAAGCTCTTAAAACCTTCTTAATCTACTTATGTGTTTAAGGTGAGCATCATATATAATATGTGAGGAGTACGATGTATCCCTGATATGGCAGGAGTGAGAATTCCATCTCCGATCACCATGCAAGTGCCAACAACGACAATATACGAAGCCCGTTCTTCCTATATGCATGATTTTCCAACCAACATTTTGTTTTTGCTGCAAATGATTTCCCAGAGAATGTTGAGCGATTGTATGTCGTTAGCTCTTCATCAGTCCGATGCTGGTTTGGGATGGTTTTAACCTTTGCATGTCGACAAAGCAATGAGTATATAGAGCAAATGTTCCCCCTGTACCACCAGGATAAAATATCAGACAGATGATACAAGTTCATGATAGCACTAAAGCAAAAACAAATCAAGGACATACATAAAATAAAAATATCTAATCGGTATCTGAATAGCATTTATCGATTGGGGTATAAATGAACTTCCATAAAGGATGTGATGGTGGAGTGGATCGTTAATTTATTAGTTCAGGTGGAGAATGAAAGATTACTTGCCATGAGTCCAGCCCTCTAGTGGCTGAGATAGCAGTTGGTGTTGCCAAGTACTACACATCATAAGGAGCAACAAGTACTATACTCAGTCATCATTGTCATGAGTAGAGAAAAAGAAAATAAATTGGTTATCAATTACTGTCGAATATAAAGTGTGTTAAAAAAAGGGAGAGCCACAAATCATAAAGAGATTCTGAATTGAAACTTGAAATCTGTTCATCCATCGCCTGTAAGCAGGGTTGATGCCAACTTTACCTTGACCATTGTCATTTGCTCTGCAGACAATGAAGACATACTTGAAAAGTGGGACTAGTGTGAGGGAGTATATAATTAAGGAGAGAGCTCCGATGACATCCTCTTTATCCCGAATTCCCTTGGGGAATGTATTGTAGAAAACATACAAGGGAGATGTGCCCAAGTTACCATAAACCAATCCGAGACTCTGGAACAATAGTTGAAGAAGCAGCAAGGCCAAAAATCCCTGACCCAAGTGTATATTAACAGAGGATTGAATTATGAGAATGAGGGACATAGTTAAGAGTCCAGTGCACTAACAAGATTCATAATCCCAAACAGTTTTATATTGGACCGTACCTTCTCTCTGTACATATTCCTAAGCCTGCCAGCCTCCTCATCCGTGGGCTGATCGAGCTTTTGATCCAAAACCCACATGCTGCCTCTATTGTTATCACTGACTTCATCAATTTAAACTATTGAAGCCATCTCTGCATCTTAATTTACTTGCCCCTTGACCTGCTGTTTCCTTCCTACTTTCTTCTTTCTCCAACAGCTCATCCCCTTACAAGGAGAGACCGATAGCAGCTCAATTTCCTGACAAATCCGAAGATTTATGATTCTCATATCTAGAACATAAAATTCTAAAAAATATCAACACTGTCAACAACGAATCAAGAAACAATAATTGAGCTAGACATATAAGAGAGAATCACAATCAAAGATCAAACTTGATTGGCTCAAAATCATAATTGGAAGATGTTCTATCAGGATTCGCGTTTCAAAACTCATTGGCCGGTCCTTGTTCCATCCATACTCAGCAATAATCAAGGGGAAAAAAAATAATTTGACGCTGCCCATCAAGGTTGAGAGACTCAGGGAAGATACTAATAATCTAAGTTTGCAGCATAAAGCTAGCAGAATCTTCAGCCTAGTTAGAAGCTCACAAGGCTCCTCCTTTTGGGTGCAAGTCAATAATCACAAGCTTGCCAAGAACTTTAATTGAAAAGAAGAACCTCAAGAACTTTATGATTCCTCTTTAGACCAGGAATTACCAGGTGGGGGTAGGCTCAGCTCAGCATTAGCCACGGAATTAGGAAAAACTTGCTGAAGTAAACTTTCCACAAAACTCAAAAATCTGTTTCCGAGAAACAGAACCCTTTCTTCTGTTGGTTTTTTTTACTAAGTGCTCACAGACTCTGACACGGGGGAACGGAGGGGGAACAGAGAGAGAGAGAGAGAGAGGGGGAGGGAGGGGGAAGGAGGAGGTTCCTCTGATACTTGTACAGAAGAGTGGGAGAGAGAGAGAGAGAGAGAGAATTTGGTTTCGGTTTGTCATCTACTATTTTCTTGAAGAAAAATTGTCTTATTTTGCTGGAATTGAACTAAGATTCACCAACGGAGAATCAAGTAGTAGAGAATGGAGATGCAGGCAATGATACGGGCTCTTGAGGGATGTTAGAGGAATTCAAGACCCAGTCTTTGGTTTTCTGCTGGATATCCAATCCATAAAAGAAATGGAGAACATATATATATACACATACACATATGATCAATCTTTTTGAATATTTTGGGCTAATCTACAAGTTGAGGTGACAAAAAATATGCACACACTACATACATACATATATATATATATATATATATTATGATGGAGGGAGTTTCAAATTGTTATATGTGGAAGGTTGTCGTGCTTCTCTTAACTTCTTTGGAGTTGAATGATGGGGCCCCCTCTTCCTTCGCTTTCATCTTCTTCTTTCACCAAAACGTGCATTTCTCTGTCAGTTTAATCAAACGTTGGTGGATGTACAATGGACCACTTCTCTATACTGCAAGAAGCTGAGAATTCTGCATTTTTCTTCCATTAGATTATAGTGGAGTAACTTCTTAAATGGATGCCGAGAAAAAGGAATTTGAACATTTATCGGTAAAGAACTCTTTAATTGAAACTAATAAATCATGAAATTCTATGTACATTTCATTCCATCCTTTCTATGAACTGCTGTACATAGCTTTTACAAAGTGTACAAAAGGCAATATGCCATCACAACTCCTACCCTATTATTCCTAATGAAATTGCTAACTGACTTCTATACGCTCTTGTCATTAAATTTGCAGTTGATACAATCTTGAAACGGGCAAAACTGAGTGCATGGGTTTTGTTTTTAACGCTGAAAGGAACCTGTTAATATAGAGAACTGCAGGCCAACTCACATTGCTATGTGCGTGGGCTTATATAGAAACATGAGCACTGCCATTTTTGGCCAGTTCCTTCAAGAACAGAGATCAGATACCCAACTTGGAAAACATTTGGACATTTCTTTCTTTTTCATATATTATTGATTGATGGAGCCAATATGAGAAGTAAGTAGGAACCTCATCAATCGGATAATTGACAATGAAATTATTAGTAAAGGGGACTACTTCATATAGGATACATATGTGTGCGTGTATATATGTGGTGCTTTGCCTACTCTTGTGACAGCCATGCATTTTATTCCGTGATGTCTGCAGATTAATGTGCAATGATTTTTTTCTTTTACTGATATGAATTAGTTGAAATAGTTAATGTCTTCTTTTTTTAAATATTGTCTTAAATTTAATACTTGTAAATAAAAAACATTCATAATTGATGAGCTTTACACCATAAATTCAAATATGGTTTAACAAAATATTATTTAATTTTTAGATATCGACATTGAAAAAAATCAAATGATTGTTTTAACAGGTATAGTCACTCTCTATTGATGAATATTATTCAGGATATCTATTCATGGAGTGGGAAATTTTGCAGCCACTGGTGGTGTTCATTCATGGACATTAGACAGCAAGAAAGACGTGGCAGAAAAATTTGTCCTTTAGAGGAAAATGTAAAAGGCAGGAAAAGTAAGAAAAACAATTAAAGAATCAACGTCCAATGCGCGAGAAGCTGAGGCCAATAGTGTCAAAAATCAAAGCCAGGTCCTTTATGACGACGAACTGCCGGCAAGGCACCTATTAATCTCAAAGTCCACATAACAGGAGAAAGAAAGAGAGACGGAGAAGAGGAGAGGAGAGGAAAAGAGATTGTAGTTAACAATGGAGTCTCCATTTAAGGCCAACGTGCTGAAGGGGAAGGTGGCCGTGCTCACCGGTGGAGGATCTGGGATCGGCTTTGAGATATCCCTCCAGTTGGGCAAGCACGGCGCCTCCGTTGTCATCATGGGTCGCCGCAAGGACGTCCTCGACTCCGCCGTTGCCTCACTCCGTCACCATGGCATCCCAGTAATAATCTCTTTCGACACTTTAGATCGCCCTGTGTTTGAAGGGGATTATTGTATTAGAATAGATGGTCAACTTGTTCATTTGACTAGTCTGCGAAAAGAAATTTCCAGATCAACATAAATAAACTCATGCGGCTTTTTCAAGTCTGATCATTTCAATTAGTTCTAGTTTGCTTCCTTGAGACCGTGTCATTCTCGAATATACTGTGTTACTGATGAGGTCAACTATGGTGTGTTTGGTACCTTACAATGAAATAACAAAGGAGGACTGACTGAAAAACAGATTGATAATTGTGGACAGGCAAAGCTACAGACTTTGCATTTGTATTCCATTTAAGCGGGTCCCTGAACAGGATGTGGGATAATCAGGATGGTGGTTTGACTATGTTATCAGGATAATATACTCAGTATTGTGTCTCTGATATGTTTACCTCGCTTTGCAGACTTAGTATGTTTCCTTTCTTATCTATACATAATGGTGAAGAAACTTTGGTATTCCGACCTAGTGATTTGTGTTATCTTGCAGGCTGTTGGGATACAGGGAGATGTTCGGAAGAAAGAAGATGCAGCTAGAGTCGTGGAATCGACTGTCAAGCATTTTGGGAGGCTTGATATCCTCGTGAATGCTGCAGCTGGCAATTTCCTCGTGGCTGCGGAAGATTTATCTCCAAATGGCTTCAGAACAGGTAAGGTGTTACCTGGCCGGACATGATTCTGGGTCCAAGAAAGGTTGAGCTCTTCCATAGGACTAGCTTTTCTAAACCTTTGGAATGGACCACTGAAGCATCTCTTCAGAGTCAAGGTAAATGCTATTTGAGACCTGAGAGCTAAGTGCTGCTGCTTTTGGTTTTTGATTTCTGCAGTGATGGATATAGACTCTGTTGGCACTTTCACAATGTGTCACGAAGCTCTCAATTATCTTAAGGAAGGCGGGCCTGGGAAGGAGCCATCCTCCGGGGGAATGATTATAAATATAAGCGCAACATTGCACTATTCAGCTTCCTGGTACCAAATCCACGTATCTGCTGCAAAGGTCCGTGCTTTTAGTGTTAAATCTGCAGTCTTTGCCGTGGCCATGAAGGGCCTTCTGATTCACACTACTCGTTGCCTCGTCTTTTCACTTTTTACCAGGCAGCAGTTGACAGCATTACAAGAAGCTTGGCTCTAGAATGGGGGACAGACTACGGCATAAGAGTTAACGGTATCGCTCCGGGGCCTATCAAGGACACTGCAGGTCTCAGCAAGCTCAAGCCCGAAGAGATCTCGAGCACGTTTGAGAAGATGCCTCTCTTTAAACTGGGGGATAAATGGGATATTGCAATGGCAGCTGTTTATCTTGCATCAGATGCAGGTTAGTCGGCCAGAATGCTGTCATACTTATTTACGCATGTTCTTGTCACCAATGGCACGATGACTGATTGTGCATTGCCTCTTTGTTTGAAGGCAAATATGTCAACGGAGCAACATTGGTTGTCGATGGAGGGCAATGGCTTAGCAGTCCTCGGCATCTGCCAAAAGAGGTGGTGAAGCAACAATCGAGGGCAGTGGAGAGGCGATCTAGAAATTCAGCAGTTGGGATTCCTAAGAGCAAGTTGTAGTCTAGTCAGTTTCACGATGCAGCTTGATGGTAGAGTACCATCAAGCCTACAGTAGTGTTCGTTCAGCGATAAAATGACTGGATAAATTAAATGATTGGATAAGACAAAGCCTACAATACTTCAAATTGGCTTAATGGAAAACCGACCTTTCGATCTCTGATTTTGGATGAAGTTGCTTTTTTACGTTGTGAGGAGGCAGTCACTAACATCATTCAGTTGAATAGAATAAAAATGGTGCTTAAAAGGTCACAAGTTCCAACTGATATATATGCACATATGCAATGCAAGTACAACTCTTCAACCGGGAGGCCATTTCATCTGCCTGCCCCCGAGAACATGCAAATGGAGATGATAAACAGATTGACCTGCAATTCAAATTCAGATACAAGTGAGAGATCAAACAATTAGCCCCTCAAGGAAAAGCACGAAAAAAAAAAGGAAGCTTTCTAAACATCCTCCTCCAGACTTATGAAGAACATAATTTTAAGAAGACTTACAGGCACTAGGACCATTGTTGATGACAACGCGAAAACCATCTCGAATGCCCTCTTTTTCGGCAACTATTTTCGCGGCATACAGAAGTCTGCCCAGTATTTCCCCGTGCCTCTCCTCAGCCTGACAACACAAACAGCAGAATTATTATTTTAAGGGGGAATTTCACCAGTCTCGTTAAGTACCTCTAGTTTTCTATTCGATCTGAAACACAAACATCTATTTAATATAAGCATTTTCACTGAGTAACAAAAAGTAGCATCCATCTAGTTCTCATGCTATGCAAACTCCATTTTGTTAAACTAGTAGCATCCATCTAATTCTCATGCCATGCAAACTCCACTTTGTTAAACTTGTGAAAGCCGAGAAATTCAGCATTTAAGTAAAATTTCTCTTGACTGTTATAGAGGCTTCAGTGTTCCTGCATATCCATGACATAGAAATATCCTTTTAGCTAAACAATCAGCCAGAATTACATTTTATGTAACTTGCAAAGTAAAGCTCCTCCTATGCTAAGATCATTGAATAGCAGCATGATGTGCCTAACACACATAAATTCACTATTAAAAAATAAAAATATGTATGAGCATCGGTAGATCTGGAACTGGTACGACCCTATCCGATAGGGTTTGATCTGGATAAATTCAAACAATATTCAGGGAAGATGTAGGTAAAAAACTAAGGAGTCAGATGTAATTAGTTTCAGTCCTGTTGCAACCACAGGGTATTTGGCACCGGATATATAAAAGGAAACTGATTTGTGCAATTGACTTCTATTGGCCATCACTTTCTCATTTGGACTACAGTTTTCATATCGTTTGCACAGTTAGATTTCTAACTCGATAAATTTTCATTTGTGATAATAATTATACATATTAGCTAATGATTTAACAGCAATTCTAGGTAGGATCTAGTTCCTATATTTATAGGTTAGGATCCAGATCCAAAACTTACAAAACAATCCTATATAAGGTAAGGTACTTGGACTAACTTACCGTTAATGAAAAAATAAAAGACAATCTAATTCAATGATATAGTCACGCATAAAAATTAAGGAGAATGAGATTCAGACCTTCCCCAGCTGAGTCAAACCATCTCTCAGTTTGGGAATGACAAGAACATGAACAGGAGCTTGAGGACTGATGTCACGAAATGCCAGGACCTTGTCATCCTCGTACACTATGGTTGAAGGGATTTCCTTGTTTATGATCTTGTCAAAGCTGAAAGGGGAGAAGGACAATGTATAAGCGCTAAAGAAGTTTCTTTCTGCAAGTCAATAGAATCTGAGACAGTTTGGAAATGACACCCATCGTCCCAACAGTTCGATGGTAACGTGAAATCAAATAAGGATAGCTAAGCCAGAAGAGGCAATACATTGTAGGAACTCCAGTATCGGCAGTTGCAGCAGCTGCTTTGGCCACATCCTCTTCATTGCTTGTAGCACGTACATGGGAAATTGATCTAGAACAAGAAAATTTCAAATATTACAAACGAAAATGGCTGGTTGCATTCACAATGAGAATGGTTTGTGAAAAGTGAGTCTATCACATAGATAGCTCGCGGGGGAAGGCACTAAAAGGAAAAATCTGGGCAACAATGTACTGCTGCATTCATGGTACAGAAAAAGTAGAAGCTACAAACAGAAGTGATCAGCAGAAAGATTAAAACTCTCACATGAAAGACCAGAAAAACTAACCATTTTTCTCATTTCCATCACTTAAGACATCCGTAACTACCTGATGGGAGGGAACCACATATATGCCGGTCAGAAGCTGAAAAAGGTAAAATTCATGGCTACCTGTGAAAGAGAAGAGGCGGCGAGAATGTGAGGGGACTGCAGGGGGTGAAGGCGACAACTCTTGGGGTGGTAGCTTTCAAACTTCTTGTGGCGTAGGCTCTGATAGTGGTAGGTCCGCAGCTCCTGCAACGTCGATGTAACAAAAAGGGGCATTAAAAGCGAACGAAGATGATATCAATGTTCTTACTTCCAAGCGAGATTGATCAGTCATTGCTGCTACTGGTGGAGCTCAGCGATACATATAGAGAGAGAGAGAGAGAGAGAGAGAGAGAGAACCGACCGAAGAAAGGAGAGAGAACCCAACGCAGCCATTGAGTCCGAAGCAATCGGAGCACTGATTGATTCAGACGATGACTAGATTCGGCTTCAAAGCTGACGCTACCGATCATCGTGGGCCGGGCCCATCTATATTTAACAAGCCCATCCCACAAACCACGAGCACTTTTTATGGATGTATATATTCGGTCGGGAAAATTTCGGGAGGGGAAACTATTTTTTTTTGGTAACAGTAGGATATGCATTAATAATACCAAACTGAAGCAAAATACATCAACTTAACCCAAGTCATGAACATCTACTATTACAGAGTTACTTCCTACATGTCTAACTTTTGATCCTCCTATAAGATCATAAAACAGAAGAGACCCGATCATGGTCGGAGGTGTCTTAAAAACCCGATAGTCATCCATACGATCCCTTGCTAGTCGTGCCAGCCCATCTGCCACTCCATTGGCTTCACGAAAGATGTGATTCAATTGAATCCTCCGAAAACTCCTGCAAAGCTTCCTGCAATCAAGAACAAATGGAAGATAAATCAGATTTTCCTCACTAGAGTCCTTCATCAGTTGTTCAACAACTTTTGCATCCATTTCAACCATCACTGACTGAATTCCCAGCTCTTTGGCCATCATTAGGCCATCTCTAAGAGCCCAAAACTCAGCCAACAAGCCGTTAGCTCTGCCCAAATGCCTTCCAAACCCCTTGATCCAGTTTCCATTAACGTCTCTGAGGACTCCTCCTGCACCTGCCTTCCCTGATGACCTGCAATAAGATCCATCTGTATTCAATTTCACCCAGCCCTCTGGTGGTGGGGTCCATCGAACTTCCAGCTGTACTATATTCTTGGGAGCTCTCCTTTTGATCAGTTCATTGAATTCCTTAGCTCTAGCAACACAAATAGCATCAAGGTCAGGTAACAGATTAGCTCGATTAAAAACACAATTATTTCTCTGCTTCCAAAGCAGCAATACAGCTTGTGGAAACAGGATTCGCCAAGGAATGTTACTTGTGTGGCTTTCATATGCCTCACAATTAGTTCGTAGCCAATCTTTTATCGGTATGTTGAAAGTTGCCCACTTTGACACCGGCACACCCAACTTGTTCCAGAAAGACTTGGCTTGGAGGCAATTCCTCAGGAGATGATCAATATCTTCTTGTGAATATTGACAAATCACACACTGAGGTGAAATGTTTAGGCCTCTACTGTGTAGGTGGCTAGCTATGGGTAACTTCCCATGGCAACAAAGCCAAATGAACATTTGTATCTTTGGGAGGGTTGCACTCTTCCAAACCCAGTCCCACCAGCCTGGCCCTGTGCTTGGGAACCGACCACATGCAATGCTGTAAGCTGATTTTGTGTCAAACATTCCATTAGCTGAGAATCTCCAAGCTCTTCTGTCCTCTGCATCTTCTATCACACATCGAGGGGTGCTCCGGATAAGGTCAATTATTTCTTTTGGAAGCTGCAAAGACAATCTCTCAAAGTTCCACAGGTTAGAATCAAATAAAACATGTTCAATCTTCCAAAGATTTTCCTCCCTGGTCAAAGGACCAAAGATATAGCTCCTTAAAGGTCTCTCTCCTACCCATAAGTCATGCCAAAAACTCATTGACTTTCCTGACCCAATAATCCATTTACTTCTCATATTAATTAATTGCTCCCCCACTTGAAAGGCTAGTCTATTCAAACTAGATCCTTTCGAAAAGATTCTGGTTTTGTCACCATACAGGCCCCTAATGACTCGAGTCCATGGTCTATCCTCTTCCCTAGCTCTCCAAGCGAAGCTACCTAGTAAGGAGAGGTTTCTACCCCTTGCTCTAGTTATTCCTAGCCCACCTTCCTCCCTCGGAAGTGTAACAGTATCCCAATTAACCCAATGCATTCTCCTATTTGCTTCACTTGATCCCCATAAAAAGGATCGACATATTCTATCAATATCATTACATGTGCGTTTGGAGAGAACTGTGCATTGCATAATGTGTGAAGGGATGGCTGAAATGACAGATTTAATTAGCACTACGGGAGGGGAAACTATTCCTCCTTTAAATTCCGAAATTTCCATTGCCCGCTGTAAAATAATCTATTCTTTCTTCAAACTGATAAAAAAAAAATCAACCTTTTTTTCTTCCTTCAATAGCGTGTGCCTTGCATAGGACAATGACATAGGTCAATCTGTATATATTTACTACACATTACATTACCAACCTCGAAATACTCGAAACAAGTACAAGTATTAGGTAGTCCATAGATTTTGTGCCAAACTTCAACATAATATATCTGTGTACTGCTTCCCCATTCTCTCTCCTCAATTAATTAAGTGAGATGGCACAACACTGCAGGAAGCTCTGACAAAAGGAAAGGCGGAATGGCACAATCACTCTCTAAACAACTACCATTTTCTTGAGATGAATCATAATAAACACAAAAAGGGCCTTGAATCCAATCCAATAGTCAGCCAAACTCAACTTCAAAGTTCCTGAAAAAAAAAAACAAACAATTACATAGACATGCGCCTGTCAATCTGATACTACATAACGACAGACAACGTTTTAAGTCTTTTCATATGATTTCTATAATTTTATTGTGTCTCTAAATAAATACTTTACTGGAGCTTGCAGCAAAGTGGAGAAATCGGTGCACCTCGTGACTTCACAACATGCTAAGAATAGTTTGACCTCCAGAAAGGGCTGGCCCATATTGCAGGAATTCAGGATTTCAACTGAATGGCTGGAGAACATCTTGGATGAATGGCAACTTAAGTGATCCAATGGGGAGAAACAGCTTTTTCTCCTCTTTCATTAGTCAGGATTCGAGAAAGAAGTATTGTTCACTTGAAGCACTCTCTTGAGGCAGAACGTGAAATGGAAGAGGAGAGGGGCCCATCAAAAAGATCCCGTCTGCAGTCACCAGCTGTGGAAACTGAACCAACTCAGTTATGAGTGTGGCTTTCAGGAGGAGTGGACACATTCTCCTCAGGGAGTTATCCCAGGAACGTAAGGCACAGGTGGCTTGGGTGTCTTTATTTTCTCCACAACCACTGCTTGGGTTGTCAGCACTATTCCTGCAATAGAGACTGCACTCTGGAGAGCGCATCTCGAAACAAGGGAAGGATCCACGACTCCTGCATCGAAAAGATCTTCGTACTTCCCTGTCATAGCGTTATACCCAATTCGCCAGTCAGCTGCCCGGGTTTTCTCCACTACAACATCTCCATCAACTCCCGCATTAGCTGCAATTGCTTTAGTAGGCTCGAGGAGTGCCTGCAGATACATTAGAGAGTGTTAATTCCAAACTCAATTTGAAATGGCTCTGGAAACAAAATGCAAGAGAAAATGACCAGCACTTGTCAGTAGAAACAATTTCAGATGAGCAATCTCCAACTTAAGAGACGAAGCAATTATCACAACTTTCCCAACCATGCTTTGATATGCCAGCTAACATGCTTAAGGTTTTAGGAATCCTAGTAGCTTAACATGGTATCAGAGCATAAGTGCTAATTTCAAATAGTTCCCCTTTCCTGCTTGTTATTTTTTTCCCCCTGATCTGTCTGAATGTATCAAGTCCAGGTTAAAAGTGAGGAAGTGAGTTGAATTTTAAACAATGCTTGCAGATTGTTTGTGTAGGCATCATATAAGCTAAGAATAAAAACACGCTTATGAAACTCGTTACAGCTGAAAGAGCTTTAGAAAGAGAGGAACCGGCACCATTGCTATTACATCAGAACCAATCTTCTCATCTTCATCAACCATGAGATTCCTTATAAGAGGAATATAATCCAAGAGATGAATGTATGCAGCGCCGCCACCAGGAACAACTCCTTCATCCATGGCAGCAAATGTGGCATTCTTAGCATCCTCGATTCTAAGCTTACGATCCTCTAGCTCCATCTCTGTGTGAGCTCCTACCTGAAAGGCGCGGTTGAACTTCTTAAATAACTAGTAGAATGAGAGTTTTGAACGCCTCCAAGATCCATAAAAATGGATTTTCACAACATAAAGCCATATTATATAAAGTTCATTGCACTGTAGACCTTTATTACAGCAACACCACCAGTAAGTTTGGCAATTCTTTCAGCGAGCTTTCTCGAATGGTAAGAGTTGTCACTCTCAGCCATATCCTTCTTAATCTGCAAAATTCTGGCTTGGATTTCCGCTTTAGTGGATGGATCAGCAACTATTACAGTTGAGTTACTGCTTATTGTCACTTTTCTTGCAATACCTAGCTGATCAGAGGTCACACCTCCAAGAGTTAGGCCCAAGTCTCCAGAGATATAATCAGCACCTGGTGATTTTTCGACCATGATTGAAAATATAATGTATCTTTAATATAACATAATTAAAAACAATCATAAAAATCAGATGTAAAAATGCTGAAATAATCTAACGAGACACAACGCATTGAAATCTTTAAATTAGATGCTTTTTGAAACTGCTCTCCTGACAGAGGGGAAAGACAGAAATCAATTTCTTCCCGTTGCATATAGAAACAAGACAAAAGGGTGTCATTTCAACGGGCTGTGCTCTCCTACCATGCTTTGTTTGCCCTGTCTGATGAATATGTAATGCAGAAACAAAGAAAGCTGAAAAAATGACATTCTCACCATTGCCAATGTTACTTCACCTGTCATCAGTGCAATATCCTGCAAAAGACCCTTTTTCCCCTCTCCAAAACCAGGACATTTGATGACGGCAACATTAATTAAACCTTGCATTTTGTTAACCACTAGGGTTTCCAGTACATGCCTTGAGATATCCTCAGCAATGACTAGCAGAGGAACACTAAGTTGATTTGCCTTCTCTAGCAACGGGACAATTTCCTTGACATCAGATATTTTTTGATCGGTCACAAGGACTTTAGGATTGTCAAACTCCACAATGGACTTCTCCTGGTTTGTGATGAAATGGGGAGACATGTAACCCTTGTCAATCTACACACAGAAAAGGCCTAAACACAGATCAGCGAGATAATCAATTCGTTAAAAACAAAGAAAATAACGTTCATTTGAAATGAAACAATAGGAATGAGTTTTATATAAAAGCTAAGTGGAGAACCAATGGATGAAATAAACAGGTTTTCCGGATGAAAGATCAACTGCATCACCTTCATTCCTTCTTGAACTATAACAGATGTTTCAGACGAAGAGGAGGACTCAAGCGAGATAACCCCATCAGGACCTATCTTTTGTATAGCTTCAACAATTACGTTTCCCACAAAATCATCATTTCCAGCAGATATAGAGGCCACAGCTGCACAATCATATGGACATCTATTTCTTAAAGTAGCATGATAAGAGCATCTTTTGAACAAGGTTCAAATTGTAAAATGCTAACAACCTCTGATATCTTCGCTCCCTTTTACGGGAAAACTCTTCTCCTTCAAGATTTTCACCAATTCTTTGACAGTCATATCCATTCCTCTTTTCATGGAAATTGGATTAGCCCCAAAGGAAACTGCTAGCAGCCCTGATTTAATCATTGCCCGAGATAAAATGATTGCTGTGGTCGTACCATCACCGGCCAAATCATTCATTCTTCCAGCAACCTGAAACAGTCATGAGAGTGAAAAATTGAAGCTAAGGCCGTCGCAAAGACAAATTTTCATTTACAAGAAAACTAGACAAGTCAAATAGTAACCATGAATGACCTCTTGGACCAACATTGCCCCTGCATTCTCAGTTGAATCTGAAAGTTCTATTGCTCGAGCTATTGTCACACCATCATTTATCACCTTCAGACCTCCAGGATCGGAAAGCACAACGTTTCGTCCTGCCAGAGTTAATCTGAACACATTTAGAATTACTATAAAATTAAAAGGATTTTTCAAGATGGATGACTGATCGCTTCCAATCTCATTGAACAGGTTCCAAATTCATGTTTTGCAGAGTTTCTGTAGCCTACATGGTTGACCACGGAGCATTGTGGGATTCAAATTATAGACTACAGCAATATCTCTTCTCTATCATCTTTGTTTATTAACCTCCATCCTTCATCCCCCAGTTTCTCCTTATCCCAATTCCTTGAAATTGAAACCAACTCTTTCAACCACAATTCATATACAAAGCTGCAACAAGAGAAAGACAGAAATTGCTGCAGAAACAAATGCCCACATAGAAACAAGTCTTGGAACAGTAAAAAAAGGGGAAAAATCACAACTTTGATCTCAGACCACGAGAACACACAAAAAGGAACAAAAAGTCAGCTTAATTTCATAGTGTCATCAACCATCACCTGCAAAACCTTTACTTTCAAGGAAGAAACAGACTAAAATTCATAGATATCAGGAGAAGCGGCTAGTAGGTACCTCTCGGCCCAATGGTGACAGAGACAGCATCAGCCAACTTATCAATCCCCGCCTGCAAAGCTTCTCTGCTCTCTTTTCCGAAGGATATCCTCTTCGGGCCTGCCATAACCACGGAGCTCCGCCGCTCTATCCGCTTGTTAGTCCACAGCACATTTGCCCTCTGCCCTGCTTCAAGCTTCTGCAACAGCGACCTCATTTCAATCGTGCGAAATACGATTCAATTCGTAATGGGCAATCCAATACCGAAACTCACAAGCAGTCAAATAAAATCGAAAGAGCGTACTGACCCAAGAGAAGAGGAATTTCCGAGGGAAAAGCAAGGGAGAAGAGAAGGAGAGGAGCATCTTCAGAGGCCAGGGAAAAGGTTTTCTGGAGAGCAAAGTTTATGAGGGGTTTAACAGCTCTCCTGCAGTGATGAATTTAGAAGGCACAGAGCGATGGCCCCAAATTCAGGAAATTTTATAAGATTATATTTAATTTTTACTTAATTTTATCTTATTTTTATTGAACAATACATAATTTATCCCCCTGAATTCTCCACCTTAATTTTCTATAGAGTTTCGCCCCTTATACAAATTTTCTGAATCCGTCTCTGTTCTCTCGTCTCGTCTCGTCACTCCAAACAAAGCCAGAATTGTGAGAGGCCTCCCAATTTCTTGTACTTCTGATTACTGCCGTTTTTCTATCTTTGAGAATGGAAATGGAAAAATACAAATTGGAAAAAATAAAGTTTTCCATAATTGAATAATAAACTTAAATCTCTTTTCCTCTTTGGGTCATTGAGTGCTCTTATATATAAGACATGCACGAGGATATGTGCATATATTTATGTCTTGTCCTCTGTTATGTTTGGAAATGCACGGCCAGTTCGATGGCACACGGATTACTCCTCAGCTGGCGCGCAATTAGTAGAGGCCTGTTGGTTAACTAAGGAGACAAAACCTGTAACTGCGAAAAAATGTTGCCAAGATGTTTCGCTTGTATTGAATTTTTAAAGAAACTGCAGTGTACATCATATGATTGGTAATCCGCAATTACAAATTGCTTAACAGATTTTGCTTCATCCTAAGACAATGCTTGACAGAGTAGAGAATGAACAAAACGATAACTAAACTGTGCCAATCCTCAGAAAACAATCATCTTATTTGAGATATTCAACATGAAATCAGCATCATCAACATTGCAGAGCCGGATATCACCACTCAAATCTGTGGAAAACTCCAAACTAATCCTCTGGAGACAGAAACTAGGCGGACGAAATGCAAGGCATTGCTCAGATCATGAAAAAATCTGGTACAATTTTCAATCTTCCTTGAATCTTTGATCCATTCGCGTTGCAGCCGAGCCTTCCACTGTATGTGGGTTTAGCTCCTGAGACATAACAACTCAGTGGGCCTCATCTTCTTCTTCACAGAACTTTGAGTACCTGTCTGAGTCCATCAACTTCTCCACTTCACCCGAATCACTTAGCTCAACCTTTATGATCCATCCATTCTCAAAAGGGTTCGAGTTGACCTATCACATGGGAAAACTACTTCAAGCCATCCATATCGAGAACAACATCAAAAGAATATCATTCCATAGTCAACGTGCTCTTAGACCCACAAAACAAGATGCTAAAGTGTTATATTTGTGTTTGAATTTGGAAGTATTCATGGAAACTCGTTACTAAAATAAAATTCAGAAAAAAGAAACTTCTCATCATTTTCAAAATTAGAACTCTAATATGATCAACTGCTATGCTGCTGGAACTGCAGCTGCTAAACAAATATGAAAGCAAAAAGAGCTTGTTTTTAAACTGATTTTGAAAACCAAGCTCAAAGACAAATTTTCCAGAAACTCCTCCTATCTGAATGTGACCTCAATTTAATAGAATCCACTTCAACAGGCCAAACTAAGAATACTCACTAGTCCAGGAGAGTTGGTAAGTTCCTTGTTAACTTTGATAACCTTTCCTGAAACAGGGGAGATGAGATCACTGGTGGCCTTGACACTCTCAACAGCACCGAAGCTGCTGCCCTGTGTCACAGTGGACTCCTCTTCAGGCAATTCAACATATACAACATCGCCCAGATGATCTTGTGCATGGTCAGTTATGCCAACTGTAGCAGATTTGCCCTCAACCTTTACCCACTCGTGAGAGTTAGAATATTTAAGGTCCTTGAGAACTGCAGTAGGTTGGAGGCCGTACAGCCGAGAAAAAAATAACAAAAGGTCAGTTCTTCATATTGGGGTCAACAATAAACAAGGAAATCTCCTGAAACTAGCTGTCATTCCAAAATTTTTCTCCTTAATTGACATAGAAGTTTGTGAAGAAAAAGATGTAGAAATATGATTCATAAGCCAGAAGCAAAATAGCAGACAAGCAACAAGGGAAAGTGAGCTTGAGCATGACAGATGCAGCATTATGGAGCAAACACTTCTATGAAATGAAGATTTTCATCTTTTTGCTTGAACGACTAGTCTCCTATGTGAAAGCATTACAAAGAAAAAGGTATCTCCTGGTATAGAACCTATATCTACCGGGAGCTCATCACAGTGGATTAATGACGTATATTCTTCCAGACAGAATAAATTATATTAGCAGCTCTAGCTGGGATCTGAATAGTCTGCAAAATTTCTGACTCAACAAACGAATACAGCTTCATGAGGATTAATGGACAAACACAGTATTTTCTCCCAAACGAGCATTGAAGGAAATGCAGAAACCCCACAAAAAGTGGATGTGATCACTCTGAATCTTTCTCCCTCAACAACTATTTTTTGCATCAGTTTCTCTAATGAAGTCAGGTAGACTTTTCGATAAATATACAGCTCAGGTAAATCAAACAACTAGATTAAGACAGATAATCAGAAAAAAAAATGAATTTGAAAACATCTGTCTACTGCACAATGCTCGATAGCAACAACTACACATCATTTCGAATAAAGCCACATTGCACGACCATATTGATCAATGATGGATGATCGTAGCATTGAATTGTTCCGCCACTAGATCGCCAGAAAAACCACAACCCTGAAATCAAAATAAGATCTTTTCGGGACCCACCAGGAGAAAAATAACTTCCTTCTAGAAGGAACAAGCTGCATATTCTGAAACCATGAAGGTGAGATCTAACATCTGAAGAATCAAATAAAACAAGCACTCCAAATAAAAAGACGTTCAGGAAAAAAAAAATAAAGGAGACAACTTTATTTACCAGTAGCAAAACCTCTGTTGAGAACCGAGATCCTCAGGTGGGAAGCTGCCCTTGACGCCCATATCAACCTCGAAGCCATGAGTACAAGCTTTTCCTCTTCCTCTGCCTCTGTCTCTCCCTCTGTAGCAAGAGTTTGTTGAGGCGGCCTTCTCTGTTTTTCTTGATTACTTATTATATAATAAAGAAGCAGAGGGTTGGTGACTTGGTGGGATGTTTGTTCCCAACTTGCCTACCGTGTCTGTGGTGGTTGGTAAGGGGTGCAGGTGAAAAAAAAGCCCAGCAGGCAGCAAGGAAAACCCAAAAAAATGGAAAATCCTAACTCTAGTCCGGGCTCTTGATATGGACCTAAATAAATAGGTGATTTTTCATGTCAAAACTAAAAACCGGTAATTTAACTTGTTATAGAATAAAAATCATGAAAAACATAGACGAGGATTATTAAGAAAAAATTAAAATGTCACGGAGACATTCAACAAATGATATTTAATTAAATTTATTATTTTTCATCCTATCGATTGCAAATTTTTAAATAGATTTTATGTATATTTAATGATAGCATAAAAATTCTATTGGTGCATTTTAAATTTTCTTAGTTTTCTGTCAATGCATTTTAAAAGTTTATTCGATATACTTAGCACATTTTTTTTTTTGTATCGGTATATAAATTCTAAAATTCCTAAAAGCCATGTTAATATTTCAATAATAGTAATTCATTACTGTGAAATTTAAAAACATATATACTTTTAAGATTCTAATTAATTTCTGCTAAAATTGAAAAGTTCAGATGAAAAATGGGGGCTGGGATTTGCTCAAGATGGAGGCTGGTGGTCCAAGTGTCATTTTCACTCTTTACAGTGATAATTGTATATTTACAAGACACAAGCATTTGCGCTGAAGCTCTTGGAAATATGAAGAGTGAGTCCATCATTTGGGCAAAGAGGTGCTCATGCTCTTGTGCATTGTTCTTAGAACTGCGGTGACCTGCTCTAGCTGATCTTCGCTCGAACACGCTGATAGAAGAACTTTTGCTGTCCCTCCGTCAGGGTAACAACCTGAATCGATCATTTCCTCGAAGATCTCCAAGCATCTTTTGTACAATTTCTTCCTTGAATACCCTCCAAGCCTTGACGTCCAAGTCACCACGTCAGGCTTCAACATCTTGCTCGGGAGGATCCTGAAAACCTCCTCCATCCTATCCAAGAACCCCGCTTTGCCATAAGCATTTATCAGAATGTTATATGTGCTGATATCAGCAGCCCAGGGTCCAGTCTCCATAGCGTTTAAAACTTCCTCCATCTTCTTGAATTGGCCTATCCGGCCATAAAGGTTCAACATGCTGTTCAGTACAAATGTATCAGGCTCAATCCCTGAATCCTGCATTTGCCTCACTATGTCCTCGCATCTTGCTATGTTCCCCCTTTTGGAGTGTGCAGATAAAAGAAGCATGTGGGATTTCATTGTTGGGGTTATTCCTAAACTCTTCATGTCCTCAAACACAGCTTCTGCATCTAAGAAAGCAAAATAGAAACGTGAAGTGGAGGAAGGAAGGCCTCTCACTTGACAAGACTAGTACAGAATGCCCCCAAAATCAGTTAAGTTCACAAGTGCTTGAAAAATTGTACATCATAGAAACCGCAATCGTCTTATAGCTATAACTGTTTACCTTGGTAAAGACCAGATCTTCCATATGCATCAACCATTATGTTGAATGAAGCTCTGTCAGGTTCACAGCCCATGTGCTGCATCAGCGAGAATATCTCTGCAGCACCATAAGGAAAACCAGCACGACTACATGGTGAAGAAGAAAGTTTCCATTAGTTAAACCATATCATTTGTAATAATGGTCTCTAACATGACACTTCTAAGAGATTCTTGCTATGACAGTGAGAGTCTGATAACTGCACCAAAGAGTCTCTTGCCTGTAAGCTTCCATGAGAGCATTGTACACATACACATCAGGTTCAAGCCCAGCTTCTTGCAGCTGCTCGAATATCTCTTCTGCTTTTTCACAAAGCCCCTCTCTTGCAAATGCATTAATAAGAGCAGTATATGTGCAGATATTTGGCTTACACCTTTGACTTCTCATCTCATCAAAGACCTTTAAGGCCATATATGATTTGCTTGCCTGAGTACAACAGGATACACAAGTAAATCTGATTCCAAAATGATGATAAACAATAAATATGCGAGACAAGATCCAAAATTCTGCCAAGGAAACAATTATTTACTGGAGGAGAAGATAATCACCTTTCCATATAAGTTGATCATCATTGTGTAGGTTTCTGTTGTAGGCTGGCAGCGGTCCTTTTCCATCCTGTGGAAGATCTCAATTGCTTTCTGAGGCTTTCCTCCCTTCATCAGCCCATCAATATAAGCATTGTATACTATTGCACCTGCAACATTAAGGGGCAAAAAGTTTCTGTCAGAGATGTCACTGGTAAGCTCCTAGAGCCAACCCTGTAAAGCAGATTAACACTGATGGAAACGTACTTGGGGCGAGACCATATTTCCGCATCTCTGCAAAGACTGCACCAGCTTTCTCGAGCAAGCCGGCTCCAGAGTATGCCTTCAAGAGAAGGGCATAAGTATGCTCAGTGGGGACACAGCGTGCTTCAATGAGTTCTAGATATTTGATTTCGGCCTTCTTGTACTGCAATTTCTGCCCATATGCTTCGATGAGTAAATTGTAGCAGAGGACATCAGGCCGGAAGGAACTTCTATAAAGTACCCATTCGCCTATCTGGCTAGATGGTGGCAGAAAAAGAAAAATAAATAAGTGAGAAGAGAGTCCCACCAATAATGATTATTGAATTCTCAACCGTGATTGACTCAAATCCTTTACATTTACCCAGAGTTTGAAACTTTGTTCGCTCAGTTCAACTTTTCTTTCCAGATACAACTTCTGTTGTTTTCCCAACAGTTTTTAGTGATATAAGTTCTATTATTCATCAAAAAAACTTTTCTTTCCGGATCAAGGTGGGTTCTGGGGAATCAGAGGCAAACTCAATCCAGATTCAAGTCCCAAAATTAATCAACTCGGAATCATACCATAGCACTTCCAATGAAAATTCTGAAATCTATAGTGTCTCTACTCGCATATGTCCAGAAATTTCACTAATCTAACCAAAAAATAATAAAACAAGACCGACAGTAACACAGCCCACATTTGTAAACTTGATGAATATGAGCTCTCTCTCGCAGAAACTGAAACAAGCATGCTTCAATAAAATAATCCAACGAGCGATTCAGTTAGAACAGAAAGGGGTAAAGAAATCTCTCACCAAGGCAATTGGGTCCCAGAGTTTAGTCAGGCGAAGTTGAACGGCGACATTTATAATATCATCCCAGGAGGTGTGAGTTGCAGGAAGCTCATCCAGAAAAGCATGAACTTTGTTGGCATCTTTTTCCTCCTTCACAAACTCAATAATCTGCTGAGCAATTGGACTCAACACAGGGAATATCCCATCCACAAACCCAGACCCGTACTTCCACCCTTGCCCTCTTAGAGTTCCCCCTGCATCGATTGAATCAACCGACCCAGGAAAAATTATCATTCGATCAACAAAGTTGAAAATGGTAAATGGATAAAGGCAATTTAGACGATACCCTTCTTTCTAGAGAGTTTCTTGTGATTAAATCTTCGAAATTTGCCGCGCTTGTCGATGTAAAGGCTGTCCCTTTTGAACTTCTCAGCGGCCACGCCATTGGACCTACTCAATCTCCACCTGATATTACTGCGACAATGCCTCTGTTTTATGATTATACATGGGAATGGACATCCAAGAATTATGGTTTCGGTCATCACTTTTTGTTTTTTTGATCAGGGTTTCGGTCATCACTTGCTCAGCAGTCTTGGAGATACCTTTATCTGCTTCGTCCCCACCGCGCTTTTAAGCCCAGCAGACGAGATAATGCATGAACGGAACAAAGGAAGAGCTCTTGGTTGTGAGTGCACGAAATTACTTTAATGCCCTTTGATCAAGATATATTCCGGTGCATGTTCTTATGCATACGTAGATTGGTTTGTTTCAGGGTTGGCCAAACAAATTAGGATGACGACGGACAACTGCGAGACTGTCTTTTAAAATTTTTGTTTTAAAAAAATTTTCTTCTTTTTTATTTATATTTTCCTCTTGAGACAGAGCTGTTGGGTTTACAAGGAGGCATGAAATCCAAACTAACTTCCCGGTTTGATCGGTCTTCATCGTCCTCTGCATCCCCAAATTTCCCTCCATGCCAAATCCCCTAACCGAACATAATCCTAAGAAGAAGTTTTACACAGAAAAATCAAGAAAGAAAAAAAGCAAGAGCTTTTAATCTTCCATTCATTCTTCCAGTTACTGTTAATGGGAGAGAAAAGGGAGGGAGATGCAACGTTTCAGTTGATCATATGCCTCTTCTTCATCTGCATCGTGGCCGGGGGAGTGTTACTTTTTCTGTACATTTTCCTACCTGAGACAGAAATCTCCCAATGGTATTACCATGCGGGGATCATCCTCGAATCGATTCCTTGGGCCTTCTGGCTCTTTGCTTACCTCTACACTTGCTTCAAGCCCAGACAAGGCAGTGGTGATGGTGGTGGCAGTGGTGGTTGGAAGCCGCCTTCCTCTCGCACGAACAGCGCTGCAGCCCCCGCAGCAGCTGCTCCGACTTCGCCTGTCAAGTCCTCTGCAGGCAATGGCCCTGACAAGTCCATTTGAGGGAGGTTGTCGTGATGGGGAGTAATGAGGACGAGGATAGCAGCAATAATGGTTTGTCTGGAGGAGATGGGTCAACAGGTGGAGGAGGAGGAGGCTATTATCACAGCAATAATGGATCACCTTTGAGAGCATTGAACAATACGGAGCTCTCTGTTTGCTCTAGGGAGAGCAAGATGCCATTGAAATTTGGAGCTTCATCTTGTGAATGAACATTAAACTGATGCAAAGGTTAACAGGAAAAAGAATTCCCCGAAGCTGTCATTTTTGTGTCTCGTACATCTATGCAGTCTCATTAAGGAGAAAACTTGGTGCTATGTTATACTTCAATAATGTGTGATGATGAAACGTAATAGAAGCAGAACAAAATAAGAACCCGATGAAACACCTTCATGGCTTCTCATGCATAAATATAGCAGACATAGACAAGTTGCTGCTTCCCAGAACCAGCTAAAGAAGTTAATGCAAATCACTGTAGGAATGGAGAAATGTCGGAATAATGGAAGAGTTTAGATCGAAAGTTCACAGGAAATTGCTCGGGAATTACTGTCTGTGTGTAGGATGCAAATCCTTCCTCTGCACTGAACATTTGTAGTCATACACACTGCTGATGCACCCAAACTCGCTCTTGATCTTGTCCTGCACACTAAATTTCTGCTGCTTCGTTGCATCTCTTGGATTCCCATTACTCTCAATCTATATTTCCTCACGAATATATTCCCATCTCTTGGATTCCCATTTCGGGAACCAGTTTTGCATGATTTAAACCAAGTAAACTAAAGGAAGCTATTGGATACAATCTAAGTGGAAAGTATCTGCAAAAATTTATTAACTTACTAGTTCCACGAATCACAAGCCAAACCTCTGCTGGGAGCAAGACTTGACTTGGAAATGAATGAGCTGATCAGAGATGGCACCAACTAATTCATGTGAGAACAGAAAGCAGTGAGTTAGACAAGGATGAAAACGAGAAATTAACAGTCATTTTAGTCACCGACAGGATTATTATGATTTTTAGAAGTAGAGTAGAACTGATGCCGCCATAAACTCATGGCAGATCTCTTGAAGTAGAGACATCCACATCCACTCCCGGTTTCCATGTATTTCTGTGCAGCTGGATTTCCTTCACGGGGACTTTGACGTTGTAGAGCATGAAACTAAATCTCAGCGAGGACTTCCATCAAACAGTTTAAGGAACATCTCTCATGAACCCACGGATGGCATAAGCCCCGCCGGTGTTACTCGGGCACGCATTGGAAGCCAACAGGTGGGGTGGTCATAACAGCGTGGCCGTGAACTTGTTCTCCTTTAGGAGTTGCCGCAATGGACACCATTTTCCTTTTGCTGATTTGTATTTTTCAAGCGTAAATGTGTTTTTTTCCTCAACCCGAAAATGTGTGGATAACCAAATACACGTAAATCTATAATATACCCATTTGATTTTGTCTCAATATAACATTAATAAAAATGAGCGCTTTATCATGACCATTAATAATAAATAAATGACACGATTCTACCTTTTTGAAAATTGGACCGTTGCAGCTTTCTTCATCCTCTCCTCGCCCCGACCATAACGGCTAGTTCCGCTTCCCCTTCCCATCTCCCCCAAACCCAGACAACGCCGCATTACTCTTCCGATAGAACCTCAATTCGTCTGCTTTTCAGAGACATCGGAGGTACTCAGAGAGAAGGAAAAGTGGGGAAAGTGAACAAACCGTATCAAGGGTCGTGGACTCTATCTAGGTTCCTAATCCGTTTCACCATCACTAATCCAATTATTGTGGGGGTCAGCAGCAGGTTCACGACTCTCCTTTCATCTCTCTTCTGCCTCAGGCAATCTGGTTACGATCAATTCAAGATTCTTTTAACCGCGATTCGATATTCGAGTTCTGATCCTCACTCCTAAGCAGTGTAATTTAACATGGGAGGATCCATTGTCGAAAATGATGCGGCTGCCCAGCATCAACCGGAGGAGGCAGCAGTGGCTGCAGCGGCTCCTCCTCCCCCACCGCCCTCCCAGAGGAGGCCCCGTGTCCGAGAAGTCCGTTCTCGGTTCATGTCCCCTATCGTCACTTCATCGTCCTCAGGCGATCTCCACCTCCCTACCGCCAAGTCCCCAGTCCCCAGACACGTGGCGGAAATGCAACACCGGCAGAATCAGCAGCAGGGTCGCTCAACCTCCGCCCAGAGGCGGCGCCATCTTCAATTGGAGCCTTTGTCTCGGGCTGACGAGAACAGGCCCGAGACAACCCGGAGCTTAGATACCCCATTTGCTGGACATGCCAAACCAACCGCCGCCATGTCTGTCCACAGGAGACAGCCACTGCCCCGCTCGGTTAAAGAGAACGGAGATCCTGAAGCCAGAACCTTGAGCCGGAATCTAAGACCCGACACACCAGTTGTCAGTACAAGCACCGACAGGATTGGATCTTCAAGGCTGAAGCTCACTCCTCGCCCCCACCACCACCACACTCTTCAGCGGTCAGTGAGTGCTGGGGCAACGGCTGCTGCTAAGCTACTGCACGCGAATGGGATGTCCATGTCCTTCTCCGGTCATGATATGATGGCTAGAGGCGACAGGAGCTCGACCCAGGACTCTGATCCTGACGCTGATAGTAACAGCGAGAAGGACTCAAAGTCTCTTCAAGAGCTGCGGTCTTCAATGCCTGAGGCAGATATGGCGAACAGACTGCTTGAAAGGAACGGTAATAGAAACGGTATGGTTGCTTCCAGACCACCTCCTTCCTCTCGCTGTTTCAGTTCCCCGTGTTCGAGCTCTGAGCATCCTGTGAAAGCAAGTGAGAGAGTGGTTAACAGCCTGTTCAAGCTGCACCCAGCGCCAGTTGATGTCGGGAAACTCCCTCTACCTCCAGTCCCACCAAATGCAAAGCCAGGGCCTGATGTGAAGAAGGGGAGGAAAGTTTCAAGCCATCAAGAGGATGTTCACACTCTCAGGCTGCTCCACAACCACCACCTGCAATGGAGATTTGCGAATGCAAAGGCCGAGTTCTCTATGCAATCTCAGAGAAGAGAAGCAGAGGTTTGGCCCCTTTCCACTCCATCTCCATCATTTCCACTGGAAACTAGAACTTCCATGAGACTGCTGTCTGTGCTTCGTTTCATTCCATTAGAGTAACCGAAGGCTATGAAATACCTGTCAACATAAAACTTAAAAACGTAAACAAACTTGCATAATTACAGGGATCGTTTGTTCTATATTTGACGGCCATCTGTGTATTGGAAATCAGTCTGATTGATTTAGACTGCGCACTCTTATTCTTTTCTTTTCATTTCCTTCCTCTGCAGAGAATGCTCTACTCTCTGAGCCTTAAAATAGCGGATATGTACGATTCTGTGAAAAGGAAACGGGCTGAACTAGAGACAGTGCGAAGAATAAAGAATATATCCACAATTCTTGAATCTCAAGTAAGATCTTCAGGGTCACAGAGAACTCTCATCATTTTGCTCCAGGCACTCACTTCATGTTTCTTTGCTGCTTGTGAAATAATGTAGTTCAACAGTTCTTCAACTTACACTTAAGGTGTGGTTTGTAACAGATGCCTTGTTTGGAAGAGTGGTCTGCACTTGAGGAGGATTACTTGACATCCTTGTCTGAAGCAATTCAATCTCTGCTAAATGCTTCATTCCAGCTGCCTGTTGGTGCCAATGTTAAGGTAAGATCTTTCATCCTCTATACATCGATCTACCATGCCCTAATAAAGCCAAAAATTCTCATCTTCTCAGAAGAACGTGTGATGCATGGGATTACTCTATGATACAGGCTGATGTCAGAGAAGTAAAGGAGGTACTTTCTTCGACTGTGAAGATCATGGAAGCAATAGCCCTTCATGTTCAGAGCTTTACTCCAAAGGTGTGAAAGAGTGAATTTTCAATGGAAGGGATGTTGTTTCTTGCATCTTTCCTTTTCCTTTTCCTCATTATCTCTTGTCTGCTGCCATTGCAGGCTGAAGAACTGGAAGTGTTCATGTCTGAGCTAGCAAGAGTGGCAGGAAAGGAAAGAATTCACATCGAGGAATGCGGGGATTTGTTGTACAAAACATACTTATCACAGGTTAGTTTCTCCTAATAATCTCCTCGAGTTTGCCTGTCCAACCTTATGTGATTGCTGTTAACAGACCCTGCAGATTAGTTCTAAACCTCTGGTGTGTTTTCAGACAGAAGAATGCAGCTTGAGGGGCCAAATAATCCAACTGCAACAGCAGAATCGAATCCAGTGCAGCTAATAAAAGACACCCAACAGTGTCCGAGAGTTCTCATCACGACTTCAGTTCCGAGTGAAGTATGATAGGGATGAATACCGGAGAATTTTGTTAATCTTTCAATGCTTCTGAAATGGGGGAAGAGAGTTGCTTAATAATCTTTGATGCAATTCTTTCATTCTTTCTACAAGGCCCTGTGAATAAAGATGATCACAACATAAGTACTATTGAGTGCTGCAACATTACTTCCTACATTCATCACCGGTAAACTTTTCTAATTTACTTGACTGTATAAAATATTTGCTAGTTCAGTTCATCCTCAATGAATGACTGCTTCTCGTGGACCTGTGAATTTCCAGAAATTGGTATACCTTCCTTCTTTTTTTTTTTTTTTTTTCCTTTTTTGATCAGAAAATCATTCCTCATTCAACTTAAGTTGCAATACAATGCTCTAGGCTTAAAGGACAGCCTTCAAAGTAGAACAGATCAGATCTTTGGGAGTTCCTTCCCCATTTACATAGCTCGTGAGTTGGGATATTTTCCTGCCCACTTATCCAGCTACTTTCCCAATCAAAATGACTTGAAATTTCAACAAAATCAGCAACTATATTAAGAGAATCCTAAGAGAGATTTGGTTTCTTCTTCACATATTGAGCAAGTTGCAAGGAATCGGTAAAAAAAGGGACTTAGTGCCAAGCTCTGGATCTTACAATTTGTGCAGCCAACAACAACGATTTGGATTCGGCCTGGATTGCCGAGTATGCAAACAGTTGATGAACCATGATTAGATGATACTTCCCTGAAGAGATGCAACACCCGCAATCCATGCTTTGCCATCTTTCCGCGCAACATCACAACAAACAACAAGATGGTCTTGGCTGCAAGGACAACAACTTGTCTTGGAAGGCCCACAAATCTAGTCCATCTTCCTGTCCCTTGCATGCTCAGCAAAAGTCTTTGTAACTTTGTCTAAAAATGAAAATAAGTCAGGTTTAGTCACTACATATAAGATAGAATTTCTTTCCCTCCACAATTCATAACAGAGAATGGCTCCAAATAACGAGAAATGTTTCTTTTCATGACTACTCAAAGGAAAACTCTTTGGGTTACAAACAAAGTCTAACAAATCAAAGGGTGTTAATTTCTCATTAACTTTTTGTATGTTTAAAACTTTCAATTGTGACTCCCTCCATGCAATACGAGCAAATGCACACTCTCTAAAAAGGTATGAGAACTCATCGGGCCCAGTCAGGCAAAGTGGGCAAAGGCCCTCATCGCTAATTGACCAGGGGAGGGCATTAGTTCCTATTCTCCAAAGATGGAGTTTGAACTTTTCATGAATGTTTAGTCTCCAAATATTCCTCCATACTTGTTCATTTCCGTTATTAAATCTATGTTGTTAATCTATCACGTAAAAGCTCTTTACAGAATGATATCCTGAAGGGGAATGTATCCAAATAAGCTTATCGGTGGTGACCTATTGTGGAACATGAATTTTAAGAATGTTTTGAATAGTTTCATTATCAAAAAGTTGTGCGATTAATGTGTATTCCATTGGTTTGCATCAGGTAATAGGAGGTCCCTAATGACAAGGTTAAGGGCTATCTGGACTCCTTCTCTAGGCTTGGGTTTACACGAGTCATTTTATGGAATCCATGGGGATGACCATACCTTTAAATTTGAGTAATTTCCAATCCGATAACAAACAGAGTTATCTAGTGTTTTTAAACAATATTGTATGCTTTTTCAAGGGTATAATAAAGATGACTTCTTATTGTTATTGTAGTCTAATAAGTTTCCATATTTACTTGTAAGAAGTTTTGTAGCTAAACTATCCTGTTTTACCAACATATTCCAAGCAGTTTTGGATAATATTGTAGTGTTTTGGTCTGAGGCTCTACGAATTCCTAGTCCTCCGTATTATTTTGGTTGGCAGATTTGGGTCCAGCTAACTGGAGAGTAATAAGATCCCTACTTGTCTAGTTTTCCCCACCAAAATTTCCTTGACAGCTTGTCAATTCTATTACATATAGAGATAGGAACTTTAAAGATAGTCATGGTGCATAGAGGCAGTGAGTTGAGGACTGAGTTTACTAAAGTTGTTCTCCCAGCCCATGAGAGAGCTCTGGATTTCTAGGCTGAAAGCTTGTTTTGTATTTTAGTTATTAAGAATTCAAAGGATTCAGCTTTCCTTTTACTAATGAATAGAGGATTACCAAGATACATTGAGTTCTTATTTAATTTTTTTTTTCATATTGAGCGTTTCTTTTAAAACTCTTTTAGTCCCATCTCTAACAAATTTGGAGAAAAAGACTCCAGATTTTGCTATATTAATTTCTTGCCCACTCCATGAACTAAAAGTTTCCAGCATTTTCTTACAATTGGTAGCATATGTTTTGTTTGCCCTAGTCAATATCATCAAGTCATCAACAAATAAACGGTCAGTTACTTGAGGATTGTTCCTAGATAATTTAATTCCTTGGATTAGATTTTCTTATTTAGCTTTATTAAACATTCTTGAGAGAACTTCCATTGAGATTATGAATAGATAAGGGGAGAGCGGGTCGCCTTGTCTAAGTCCTCTTGACGGTTTAAAGAAGCCATATGGGGATCCATTTATCAGGATAGAGTAGGAAGGGGTGGAGATACATTGTGTGATCCACTTTATGAAGATAGGATGAAACCCGAATTGCTCATGAACTAGAACTATGAATGGCCATTCCATTCGGTCAAAAGCCTTAGAGAAATCTATCTTAATTCCTAACCATCCTTTTCGAGATTTTGACATATTCATTGTATGGATTGCTTCTTGTGCTATTAAAGCATTTTCATTGATCCATCTTCCTTTTATGAAAGCTGTTTGGTTTGGTGAAATCATTTTACTAAGTAGAGGTTTCAGTCTGTTAGATATTATTTTTGAAATTATCTTATAACTAATATTAGTTAGACTTATGGGTTTGAAATCGGAGAAGTTACTGCATTTTATTTTTTTGGTATTAAGGCAATAAAAGTTGTATTCCATTTCTTTAAAATATAGCAATTCTTAAAAAAGGATTGAACAGCTTGGATGAGATCAGCTTTTGTAATTTCCCATTATTTCTTGTAGAAAAGGCAAGGTATGCCATTTGGGCTTGGAGATTTGAGAGAATTCATGCTTTTAATGGTTTGGTATACCTTCCTTCATCATAACAAGAACTTGACATCATTGATATTTATAAAGTCTAGTACTCAAAGCAATTCCTTTTTTTTTGGTAAATAGTGAAATTCCATTAATCAAAATGAATGTACAATAATGGACAAGATTTACAACATCAGGGCACTAAAGTTTGGAGACCGATTTACCTTAATGGCCAAAGATGGTATCGATGCTATTCTTGATTTGAGCTGGTACAATACTATAGTCTTGATATTGGAAATGAGTCTTTGTCTTTGTCGAAAAATCCTCTCATTCCTTATCCTCCAAACTGTGTAGATGAAGCACGTATAGGCAAGCTTATAGATAACAGAATGGACGGATCTTCCTTAATTATAGCGTATTACCCATTCCAGTTTAGCATTCCAGTCTCCTACACTTCAAGGAATTTCCAAAATAGCCAGTATGTCAGACCATATTTGATTAGTAGCTGGGCAAGAGAAGAAAAGATGGTCTCTAAATTCAAGTCTTGTCTCGCAAAATTCACACAGAAGATTAGGCAAATGCTACCAGTGGGATAGGACATCTTTAGTGGCTAATCTATTAAGGATAGCCAACCAACAAATGAAAGAGACTCAAGGTATATGACCCGAGAACCAAATTATCCTGCACCATGGGACTCTAGGCTTCCTTAGTCGTGTATTCTCCCAGATATCAGAGGTCCTGAAACTCACTTTGGAGTTTCAACAAAATTGATCTTGTGTAGAGAAGGAGACCGAATTTTGGATGGTGGGAATAAGGGCCCAAGCAACTTGGTCAATACATCTTGGTCAGTGCCATGAGTTATCAAAGTACACAGAAGAAAGCTTTGCATAAGGACCAATAGATGGAAAGGTGAGCTCTTTTTTAGGTAAAACAGAGCATAGATGACATAGATTTGACCACTTATCATACTAGAAGAATAATGATTATCCGGAGCCCACCTTGGCATAGATGAAGTCTCCAGCAACGATTCTAAGCTTGAGCAATTTCCTCTAGCTCCAGGAACATGAGCTCGGAATTTTGATAGTCCAAATGCATTTGAATTTGGGAAGGAACTTGTTGGCCCAGGCTAGCCATATAGATCCAACATTAGCAAGTAGTAGCTAGAGGTTCTTAATGATACTCGGAGCAACTCTTACTTTAAGAGAACTCCTAATTCACATTTGAAAATAAAAAAGCTATAGGAATAGCAACAAAGTTCCATTACATCACCTAATTGAAAAATGAGCAAGCAAATATGCACAAGCTACCTCCTACTATGAGCCACGGTACAACAATCCTCCTCCCTCTGATTTATACAAGCATTATCAAAATACCGAAGCACCATAAAAAGGCTAAAATGAACCGCAAAGCTAAAAGCATACCATCGCCCTCCAAAACATTTACAGGAAAGGGATAACCATCTCCATCTATGCTTGTATATTGGCTAAAGAAAATAGCGTCCATGCGCACATTTTATAAGAGCATTTCACACCATGGAGTCTAGACACGAATAATTTCTGGACCGGTTAAACTGAAGGAGGCTACTATAGGTGCGGTCCCAAACTCCAATGAAAGGGGACTCAGTGTTGGGGCTAAATGATATACCAGAGATCTCTCCAAAGAAGTCGACCTCCTGCTCCACCTTGAATCCATTCTGCACATCATACAAATGGACGAAACCGGCAAGCTCTGTCATGGCCATGAACTGCCCGTCTGATGAAAATCTAAGGGATCTGATAGCTCCTATGTTGCCAAGCATAACGAGGGATCTCGACAGGTTTCCAATGTCCCAAACTCGACACGTCTTATCTTCGTTCCCTCTAGCAAAGATGAGACCATCTAGGTGCCACGCGGATGCAAATGAGAAATCTAAGTATCCCTTAATGGTACAATTTCCTGCAATAGGAAGAGACCTTCAAATTAAAGCCGCAAAAGAAGAGAGAGAAGCAACAATACCTTTCCTGTTTGAGAGTCTACTAGCATCCCCTCAGGATCATCACCCGCAACAACTAGAATCTTACCATCAGAACTCATAGATGTAATGCTAGAAAGCCCCCCCCCCAAAAAAAAAGAGAAGAAGAAGAAGACATCAACTCTATACCACTGAACGCCACTAAATAAAAGCATTCTAAAGTTGTTCCATCAACTCAACAACTTCACTGCTTCATCAAAAAGACAAAACCTTAGTCCTAAATTGCAGCTTTAACCCAAACGCCCAATCCTTGATGTAGAAAGATGTGACAGGATTTCACTTACTCAGAGTTGGAAAGCCAAAGGCAAGTAAGCTGTTAGGCATTGCGGAGAGGAATGGATGAAGAATGGCAAGTCAACTATGTGCTTACACTGACCCAATTAAGTTACTTTGGTGGGTTGTATTGTAACAATGGCACACACACCACTAACATAAGGAGTTCTTACATTTACTGGCCAAGGAAGGGTACGGAAAAAGCTTGCAAAGCATAAATCTCTCCAAATGGAAGTTCCGAACTCCACAGTCATTATTTCATACCATGAAATGCATCAAGAAATTCTTATGTAATTATATCTCACTATGTGGAGTGAGGAAATACCAATTAAAATTTGATAAATGATAAATTAGTATTAGCCATCCGAGCAATTACTATAATTGATACTAATCAAAATAATTTGATCGATTCTTTCTCACCACGTTATTGTGATGTAGGATCATCTAATATTTTTTCGCCCTACTGATAAATGAATTACAGAAAGTAAGTTAATAGGACCCAAATCAACTTTATTGAATATTTTAGTTGCATGTAACGGCAATAATGATAAGAAACTCACTCAATTCTCTCATAATCCAAACGATCTTGAAAACACTACAAATATCAAACCTAATAAACTAAATTAGAAAATATCCATAAATCCCTACAAATAAAATTATACCCCTTACTCGAAATAACCAAAATAAATTTCAAAAAACCAAATTAATGCTATGGTTCCATATGCTAGAAGAAATTACGCCCCATTATCTCCACTTATGTATCAATATACTCGGGAAAAAAAAGGGGGGGGTACTAAAGGGCAAAATGGACACAACACGAGAGGATTCGTAATCCGGAGCTCGATATCGGAGACGATCACCTCCTCCCCTCTCCCTCTGCAGAGATTTGCACAGACGAAGTTGGAGGTGCTCAGCAGTCGGGGGCGGACGGACAACAAAGTCCCGGGAGACGCCAAGTTTTCACAGAAGGACTCTCACTCCAACCCCTTCGTTAGCCTTCGAAAGAGCGAGGCTTCTTCCTTCCGAGCTAAATATGAATGCAGCTCCTGCTCTCTGCAATATGCCTCACCTTCCAATCTCCGGCAAGAAGCATTTCCCGTCCTGTTTTCGTCCCTTGATTCCCAGCATTAGCAGCAGGAGCAGGAGCAGGAGAAAGAATCTGAATTTGACACGCTCCCTGGTCAGTGAAACTGTGGCAGAAAGTCAGGTGCTATCCTCAGTCACAGGGGAGGAGGCAGAGGAGGAGGAAGAGGAAGCTCCAAATGAGCTGGGGCGGGTAGCTCCTCGACGCCTCATATTGCTCCGCCATGCCAAGAGCTCTTGGGCTGACCGCTCTCTACGAGGTGGTTGACCTCCCCGAATTTTGTCTATAGTGGATTGCCACTCTAATCTTGAGCTGGGTTTCTGACAGGTGTAAAAAAGAAATGCTCCCTTTTCTTTTTGTTAAGATTTTTTAGTATTTTCATGGTACGACTGACTCAAACTCTCATTTTTTCTCTCTTCTTTCGCATGATACTTGAAAATCTACAAGTTTCTTGCGTTTTCAGCCTTCAGTTTCTCTCTACTGGAGAAAAGCTCATAGATTTGAAGCTGCTCAAAGATTGGCTGACATTTCTTTGAACGAAGGGAGAATTGTCGGTATAAGCAGTCATGTTCTGTATGAGTTCTAACGCTGACATGGGCTTTTTGAATTGCAAATGTTGGTTTGCTTTTCAGATTGATGTTATTGTCCTATCATACTTTTGAGCAAATCGAGAAAATATGTGTATGAGTAGAGGATTCCTGCCCTTTCCAAAGGTTCTCGATTCATGAACAGACTTTTGAATTATGACAGATCATGATCGCCCACTTAGCAAGAGTGGCCGTGCTGATGCCATCAAAATCTCTCACAAGCTCCAAGAGTTGGGTTGGATACCTGAACTTATTTTACTAAGGTGAGAATTTTTCAATTTGTGTAGTTTCTTCACGTGAATTGACTATTGAGTTTGCCATACTCAGGCATTAAAATTTTTAGTTGCTCTAACTGGGACAGCGATGCAGCTCGAACAAGGGAGACTCTCAGAATAATGCAGGAACAGGTGAAAAGCTTTTCTGAAGCTGAGGTCCACCTTATCTCAAGCTTTTACTCCATTGCAGCAATGGATGGGCAGACGGCAGAGCACCTTCAAAAGGCTATATGTAGATATTCAAGAGATGAGATAGGGACAGTCATGTGAGTTTCGCTTGGCAGCTGGAATTATGAGAGATGAGTAATCTACACCAGTTATAAGGAAATAATGGGTTCTGAAAGAACTTCTATTTATCTTTTCTATCTGTACATCGTTGCCCTGTAAAGCCATTGGTTCTTGAGTGTCTCTTGTTACTTATTTCTTCTCATGGTAAAACTGGAGAGGCTTGATTGCTGCATCATGGAGTTCTCAAGTGCTGCATATTTCTGAATCCTCTAGATTGTAATTCAACTAATGGTCAGTGATATTTGTAGGTGTATGGGGCACAACAGAGGGTGGGAGGAGGCTGCTTCAATGTTTTCTGGGGCTTCTATAGAACTGAAAACATGCAATGCCGCTTTGCTTGAAGCTAGAGGAAGAACTTGGGAAGAGGTGAGCGTCCTTTTTTTCTTATGAATTTTCTTTTGAAAGTTTTGGTCTTTATCGTGGTTGTGAGAGTGCATTAGATTATTTTTCTACTGGCAGCATATATTGACAGCATCATTGAATGTATAAGGTTCATGAGTAGTAGTTTTACCCAGCTGTTCTTTCACTACTCACCAACTCTTTTGTAGATTTGATTTGCAAAAGCCTGTTGATTTTTAATCTCTAATTGTCATTAATTGCAGAGGGAGTTTCTATAATGATGTAAACCTTTGTTTTATTTTCTAGATTTGAAGAACATGTTGCTCAAGGCTTTCAAAATCTTGCTTTAGAAAATATCATTTAACATATACCCAAAGGAAGACACTTGGGATTGAATTTACAGTATATTATGGCTCCGAGACAAAATAGAGACTCGTCAAGTTTCGTAATGCAAGAAGGAAAGGGAGTTGATAACTGAACATGAAGAGGGTTAAAAGACCTTGATATTTCTGCAGATGATCCATGCTCGGCCTTATTAGCTCTCCACAAAATGAAACTTAGCGAGTTATTGTCCTCCCCTTACAGGCATTTGCTTTTGCTGGGCTTGGTGGGTGGAGGCTCCGTGGCATTGTTAAACCCATCTCTTAGCATAGTACACTTGCCCACCGCAAAACCAGGCAGCCTATCCCCATAGCGTTATCTTCCTCATTCTTTTACCAACAGAGATAGTTGGGCCTCTCAAAATCAAACTCTTGCTGTGGTCGTACATATCCAAGACTCATCCTAATAGGCCTCAATGACGCCATCATTAAATTGGCACAACAGTATCATGTGGGCGTGGGGAACCAAGAAGTGGGATGCGCTGATGGCAGTGGATCTTAGCCTGCATTTTTCCGACTCCTGATATGACTGGTCCAAGACCTGAAGCCTTTAGTTTCCTGTGAAATGCTCTGACAAACATTGCTCAAGAATGTTGAAACATCAATCTGTTTCACCTGCCTTGATCTGTACACTGAAGGTCCACTTGAATAGGTTTGGTCCTTGTCCCCAACACCCTGTTTGTTACTCTGTAATGAGGTCATTGTGCTATGTCCATTGAGTAAGGTGTTGGTTCCCTTGGAGATTTCACATCTCTCCTTCCCAAGATTTTCAAAGCCATGGAGCCTTTTTGGAATTTACAGTATTTACTGCTGTTACTTGTGCTGTTGCAGAGCTTAAGCCATTTATATAGAAGGCATCAAAATTTTCAAATTCCATATAAACTTGAATGCTCTTCTGACCATCTCTTCATTGTATTGAACTAACAAATGTGTGTAAAATTTTGCACCAACCACAATTTTACATGATCTAATGTGCAAACTGCCAAGATGCGAAAGAACCTGCATATATAAGTCAAGAGATCAGCCTGATAAACTGCAGAGTGGTAATCAAGGTGAATCTCTTTAACCTGAGCAAACAATTTCTTCTGATGAAAATATCCACACAAAGCCAAATGGCACACTAGGAAGTCCAAGAACCTAGTAGCTGAGATTACAATACAGACATGTCACCAATTGAAAAGTCAACATCCCCTTAGAGGGCTCAAGTCATTCCTAGGCAAGAAAATTTGAACTAGATTGCTGAAAGGAGGAGCTCAAGCTCGATTCCAGAATTTGGTGAGGTAGAACCATCTCCGATTTAGCATTGTAAGCACTTTCACCCAGCCTCTGCTTCTTCCTTGACCTCTCAATATGAGGGCTCCCCACAGGGGAGCCAAGAGGACAACCTGAATCTGGGGTGAGCGGTTCGTGATGTGAAGATAAGGACTCATCAATTGAGGGGCTCTTTGCCGGGGCCCGTTCCTTTGCATCATTATCGGGGCACTCAGAGGTGGGAACTGGGGTTGCCGGGTCGGTTTTGTTTTCTGATTCTTGACCTTTTTCACCTAATTCAGGGGCCAAGACTCCAGACCCAGGGGGATCTGCAAGGACTCCAGTAATTCTTTGTTGCTCTTCGATTATCTTCTTCAGGTACTTGCCCTGGGCTTCTATTCTCAACTGCAGCTGTCTCTGCACCTGTGTTTTTTTTGGGAATAAGCTTAGGATTCTGATATCTGATTCTATCCATATAACATGCCTTACTATCTTACTCATAAAAGATAACATTGATTTGTCAATTGGGAATCACCACTCTACAACTTCAGTAACATCTAGTATTGTATCAATAGTTTAAACCTGAATTACAAGCAGAATTAACGTTGAAAGAGGAGATGCATACCTCCAATTGTTCATGGAGTCGCTTTTGGACCTCCATCTGCAGCTTGAGTGCTTCTGTAATCCGCATCCCACTGCAAATTTATAGAGACCACCGACACCATGAGATTATAAACAAAGTATATTATAAATAGAATGATTTAGCATAACTTTAGAGAAAATTAGAAATGTTTGCAGCAGAATATTCTGCTGCCAAGAGCTTCCAACAGTCACTATGATGAACATTTACAAGCCTCTTTCACATGAAACACTGGGGCCATGCCAAAGAGTAGAAAAGAAACAGAAAATCTTCTGCAAACCAAGAAGGAAAAGTTTGATTTCACTTACGAGGAACCATCCATGTTCGAGAGCAAATCTGATGATTCTTTCTTGTCAGCGTTTTTTCCTTTCAATAAAAGGCGAATGAGTATCAGAGATTCAGAATACCTGAATTTGATGGAGAAACTTGCACAAATGCACATTCTCCTTAGCAAGAAACACCTCCACATACTAATAAACCTATCATAAATATCTACTAAGTGGCAAAGAAAGGGAAACAGAGAAGTCCAAGCCCACCTACCATCAGTTGAGGAGTCTGGAAGATATTTCGCAAGTCGATATTTCTGCACGTACAGGATCAAATGTAACATAACCAACATAGACCAAAATGCACTAAAAGTGAAACAGAAAACATCCATACCTGTAAATGACTTTTAACATGGTATATTGTCAAACCTTGAACACCCATAACTCTGAGTACACCTTTAGGTGTAGCCCCTGACAAAAGAAAATGAAAACAAGAATAACCAAGATAAATTTCCAGTTGCTGATACACAAACCCCACGAAGACACTTCAGAAATCATCCCATATAATGGTATATTCTTCCATTATCATAAGTCAATTCTATTTGGGAAAATATCACCAACTACATTAGAAGCCGTAATGAGGAGGTAGAAACGTAAAAGAACAATTTAAAGAAGGTCAAACAAGGAAAAAGGGTGACTCACTATCTGGTCCACCAAGCTGTGCCACTGCATCAACAAAGCGTTCGTGGAGCTCATGGGTCCAGCGCAACCGCTGCTTCGAGGCTAGGCTGGAGTTGTTATTTGGACTGTTCTCTCCATTGATGGGTTCCATAGTGCCTGGACCACCCTCCAAATGCTGGCCATGAACCAATGAGTCGCTGCGAGCTAAATTCGAGCTAAGACCACTTTTTGGTTGGTACATTTGTCATTTATCTGGATCAGTTAACAAAAACTAACAAGCTATCAATAGTTGAATTGGTAAGATATAACAGCATGTGAATCTCAAGCACAGAACCTGCCCCTATGTTTTTTTTATTGCTTATCTAGTTGAGTAATCGGTGTCTAATAGTGTCTTTCGAAAGAAGTCTGCTGAATGGAAGGATTATTTGCTAAATAATACGGCCCATAACACAATTAAATTCAAGGAAAAGAAAAAGGGTAATCAAACCCCATAGCTGAAAGTACTAAAAAATCGAGCCTCAAAATCCCGAACTTAGTAAAATGCTTCATTATATCAAAATCAAGCTCATTCATTGAGGTTGCTGTACGAAGTTGGCAGATAAATCAACAGACGAGTGAAAACTCCAAAAGTTGAAAACTTTTGATAGTGATGAATTCATACAGGCTACGCTGCGCTAAGAGCCCTTTTTTTTTTTTGAGAATACTTCGCTAAAACAGCTGACGAATCTAGAATTGATACATTGAAAATCTCAGTAATAAGCAGTGACCTTATCTGAAATATTAACAAGAAACTTCTTTCCCTAGATAAAGGCTGCTTCACCAGTTAGCCAGCAGGCGAAGTATCGCACCTCTAAATTTCTTTCAACAAATAGAAAGAAATAAAACGTCACGATCCCAAAAGTTCACTTCAGCTACATTTCATGAAGGGGCAATCTCCCCAAATGGAAGATACCCAGAGGTGAATTTTGAGTAAATTTGAGCTGAAATCAACAGCACCCCTAAACAAACAACTATTAAGTTGCAGCTATTTTGGAAATCCAATTAGCACTATCAAGGGACAGCCTTTAAAAAACTCAACGAAGGATATATGCAAGAAACGAAGGAAAACAACAGAAACAATTTTGGAAATAAACGAAGTTCTTGTTACTACGATGGAGAGGTAGAAGGGAAAAGCCCAAGCGCGAAAATAGGCAAAAAAAACAAAAACAACTTCAGAACCCGTTGTAGAGAGGACCGAATTCTGAGGACAATGAACGAAACTCGCACGTTTATATGCATTTCTATGCGCGTCAAAAGATGAACGCACGGGGGGACGAGGGGGGTTGGAGCATACCTCGAGAGCAGATCTGGAATTCCAGAAAAATCGGAGCTGAGAACCAGTAATAGATGAAGAAGGGAGGATGAGATGTATCAAAAGTTTGGAGCTACGTTCTGGGGGAAGGCACAGACAAGGGGAGACAGACGTTGGCCGGAACAGAGAGATAGAGAGACGAAGAAGACAGACTTGGAAATTAGAGCCGAGAGATTCCTTTCCACTGCGATCTATTGCTCTACTTTTTTTCTTCCCTCTATTTTCTTTTTTCCCTCTTTCCTTGTCTTAAATTCTTTTCTGCTGGGCATTTTCATTTTCCTGTTCTCTCCTTCACAGCACCTTTTTTTTTTTTTTCACTCTGCCCGATGTCGGAATCCTTTGATTTGTACTACAGATTAGTTGAAACACACATTGAAATTAATCCATGATCGGATCGAGATTTATAAGAAAATTTCCTCATACTCTACCAACTTAGGAATCCATCCTGAAATTATCCATTTGAAATGAGGGAATCAATAAGCCAATTTCGAGTAAATAAGGTTTGAATCTATATGTAATTATCAACTCTCTTTTATTATCATTTTATTTCTCTTATTTTATACAGATTTTTTCTCAACTACCTTCTTACCGACTTTATTATATATAAAATTATCCTTTTTTAAAAAAAAATTATTACTTATTTTCGTATTTAATTTATTGAAATGACAAGATTAAGTTTATTTTCATTTTCATTTTCATTTTTCAGACCTCACAATAATGAACAAAAGCATATTTCATTTGGGTTATATACTTAAAGGTTTTTTTTCCGGATCGTGCATTATTGCCCTACGGCTTCAGTTGTTAATTGTTATATGTCGATAACACTGGAGTAGGATTAAGCATGGATTGGTTTATTAGTGATGATGCAAGCGATGAGATTAATGAACCGGCTTTAGGCATAGGAATCTCCTCGGTAATATTCCGTTCAACATACCAACGATTCCGGCAATTTCTGTCCCTTTCCTAAATGCCTCGGATGATCATGATAGATAGAGATGTCTTTGGACTTCCCCTTGCTTGCTCTCTCACTCGCTCCACACAATATGTATACACACGGACAGATAACCGTCACAGACACATTGCCACTCCTCTCCAGATACAACAAAATAGAAACCTTGCGCATGGTGTATTATTGATTTTTCTTATGTAAGTGGATTAGCGTTAACTTATATTTGATAGGTACAAAACCCCGAGTGTTATTCTTGATATGTATGGAATGTATGTGTTTAACTTACCAATCGAGGGGAGGACTTAGCCTTGAGAGCCACGATATTTGGCTTCCCATGCATCCACACTGCGCGGGTCTCCAAATCTGAGGCCGTGACACAGACATACCCACCAAAATTTATAAGACTATCTTGATTATGACATTTTAACATTTATAAGACTCAAATTCAAAATTTTATTTAGTGGAAGAGGTATCAAATCATTCTAACCAATTGTATCATGTTATGTTGTGATGTGGGGATTCCCCTATTTCTATCTTTCTGATTTTTTTCGCAAAATTAATTAATTAACAATGGGAAGAATGAACAATGAAGGCCTTGCAAGATTAACAGGGACATTCGATTGACGCACAGGAGGATTTACGACCGTCGGCCCATTAACTTGAAAGCCCATGTATATGATGCCCATTAACCTTTCGATTAATTAATTAAGTTTTTGGAGGTTGAGTGATATATGGGCCCAATAGCCCGTGCGGAGAATATACAATATTTTATTATAAAATATAACATAAAGGTTGTAAGTGTCCGTTGGGCACAGGACCATAGTGTAACATGAATAAGTGGGCCATGGGCCCCACCGCAACATGGAACGCATTGAACTACCCTACCTGTCGTCCCGGAATCACAGCCGCGATTCAAGTGACCGAGTAGAGGAAATATTTAATG
This sequence comes from Lagerstroemia speciosa, assembly GCA_037672795.1. Taxonomy (NCBI): domain Eukaryota; kingdom Viridiplantae; phylum Streptophyta; class Magnoliopsida; order Myrtales; family Lythraceae; genus Lagerstroemia; species Lagerstroemia speciosa. The sequence continues at coordinate 11,212,313 of CM075297.1, forward strand.
TATGATTGATTATACAACTAGTTTATTGCATAAATCATAAAAAATTACCAAAATTTTACATGTGATAATTTGGACGGACGGATACATATGGACGCGGTGTAGTAGTGCCGGTCATTTCAATCTACTGAACTGATGGACTTCACTGGGTTTCTTGTTCAAACCAAGACTTAGACTGTGGATCATGGCAGCAACTGCTTTCCACCTTCCAGAAAAAATTTAAGGCTTTTGAACCGACCAGCTGACCGAGCTTTGATCACGTTCGACGACCGAATATGAAAAATGAAGTTTCACTTGAAAGGTTTGCAATTGCAATCCCTGTCCTCGCAGTCACAGGCTGTACCCTGGGAGGACAATTGAGTGGGCATCACATGATGCCCCAGAACCCCAATCTTTTAAGTTTTTTACCTTCCCTTTTCCTCAGTCAATAAAAATAACAATGAAAAAAAAAAACGAGTTAAGAGATAAAAGGAGAGAAACAAGGGACAAGCCCACCAAACACGTGAATGACACAATGACAAAGCTGTCACTTCCTCTTTCCAGCTTCTGCTTCTCAACTCCAACTCCCTTAGTTAATGAATGGCTACTTCATTCATTCAAACAAATTCCCCCATATCCTCCTTCATGCCAACCTTTCACACCAAACCTCCCAAACAGGTGAAGAAGGGACAACAAAAGAAAGAACTGTCGGCAGCTCAAGGAAAAAGGTTCCTCGGCGGCGACTTCACCCTAATCCTTGATATGAAGGGTTCCCGTCACATTCGATTCATTTCCTAATCGAACTGAACATGACACCTGTTCTTCTCTGAACACAAACATATGTTTAGAAACTAAAAAAGTTGATACAAGAATTCTGCACTAGACATGATCAGCTTCGATACAATACTTGCTCCTAATGACACATTACAGGCAAAACCTAGCTTCACCCATTTTACAAGCTTGCCTGCAATTTTTCGCTTAACCACAGTGATGCTGAAGTTCGATACATGGTGAGTTTCTTGCGGCAAACCATACCTACTATAGCCCAAAAATGAACCATACCAGCAAAAATGGATACAGAAAGAATTTACCAGAAAAAAATTCATTCTTTTCATTTTTTGCCAAAAGAAAAAAGGGATCTACGCAACAGGGAATGCAGACCTGTGAGAAGAAACCGTGTGACCACATTGATACTTCAATCCACGGAGGCCGAAGTTAATGGTTGATGTTGCACTCCCGGAGATAGACGTGATCGTAGTCAACATACTTGGCCCAGTAATTACGGTACTTCAGGATTCCAATCTCGAGCCAAGGTTTCATGTTCCCATTGTAATGAATCACAGCTGCCCGCTCGATTTCTTTCTGACTGACGTTGGGATTGTAGCCCAGTCCCAGCACGTGCCATGACCGATCAAGGGAGAAAGTGCGTTTCCAATACGTGATAAGCCCAGGAGGCAGTGTCCCTAACTTCCACAAGAGCCTATCGCGATTCTGCAGAAAGAAAACCAAGTACCCGGTGAAATTTTAGTACATGAGAATGAACACTTAATGAAATGCACAGAAAAAGGAGGAAATAGATGAGATCTAATGCTATACCTAATGTTTTGTTTATCATATGCCAAGCAGCATTAAGATTTCTTCAACTTATTTGCCGGCAGAAAACTAATTTTCGTATTATCATAAAGAAAAGCATTCTTAACCCACCCTCCCTGTGGTTTCTTTACTTCTCAGGAGAACAGAAATAGGTGACGAGAAGAGATCATTGAAGAGAGTTCCTATTACCAGTTCTTGCCAATTGTGGTATATCTCTGTGATGTTTTGCCGCCTCCACTCATTCAAGTCAAAGATGTTCATCCCATAAGCCCAACCACAAGCTCGTGGATCAAAATTCTTTGCGATTAGAGGATGCGAGAAGTTCAGGTACCGATCAAAGCGATGGAAGCTCTCCCCACAAGTCTCCACAACACCAATAACATTCCCTTTCAGGTCAAGCGACCAAAGGGCAGTCAGATCCTTCTGTACGACTATATCATCATCCAAGAACAGCACCTTTGTAAGCTTAGGGAAGACCTCAGGGAGGTAAAACCGCAGATGATTCAGGATCGACAAGTACTTAGGGTTCCGGAACTTGAGGTTCGAATCGGAACTAGCGCGATGGGCCCTAAAGTAATAGTCTATCATAGATCGGGAGCCCAACTGCTTCAGCACTGGACTGTAGCTCGCATTTAACCACGTAAACTCTTCAATGTTCTGAACCTGAATAGCAGCTTTTCCTGGAGGGTTCGCCAAAAACCACATCCTCATGGCTGCATAATTCAGCCTGTCCGTAACAATATGGAACACGTGCTTCTCTGGATCCTGAAAATAGTTGCAAATACTACATCACATATCATATTTGAAGCCTGAATGCCAAAACGAAAACCCATATGGTAAAAAGCGAGCTGATGATGCTCCTTTTCCAGGAGCAGAAAGTAAAAAATTGGATTCTTAAATCTAGATTTACCCCTTTCTGAAGTAGTGCTCATCCCAGCAAAAAGCCCAAGCAAACAGAATCATTTGGCGAATCCAACTATATCCTGATAATTCATGTCTAACATGCAACTAAATGCAACAATGTTAAAACACCTTGCCAACTCCCAAGAATCTCTCTAATCGGCAAGTATAACTAGGACTCCTAATATGCCTGCCAATGTCATATTGGCAAAATACCCCTCAAAAGAAGTTAGTAGGTATCACCTTTGCATGGCTGATAGTGGAGTTCACAACAACAGCTGCTGCCAACACATTATCCGAGAACAGCGCATAATGGAACAAGCTCGGGTCCTCTAACTTTTCTTGACTCGGGAACTGCTGTTGAGAGGAATTCAATGTATAATACTCAGAAGTAAGGCGCAAGGGGAGGCAGTGGAGTCCCTTTGGAATGGTTTTTGCAGTCAATTGGGTCAAGAAAAGTGTCTGCTTCCTGTGCACACGAAGCTGCTCCTCTGTTGAGTGAAGCATCGCTCTTAGTTTCTTGACAACAGCGGCGCAATCATCATGGATCTGCCTACCCTTTGTGAGAGTTTGCTCCATTGCTTTTAATTTTTCATAGGAACTACAAAAATACTATGAATCAGCAACCCTGAATAAAAATGCAAAAGTAAAAGTTTTCAGCTCACTTCTCACCTCTTTGGTAGTTCCGAGTCTTTAGTCGCTGCTCCTACCACACGCTGAACTTCTTTGATGCGGAGTCGGAGTTCCCTAATGAAGTGAGGATTGTTTCTGGTGGCTGGAAGGGACAGGTAGACCTTGGCCCTGATTAGCTGGTCCTTGAGTTGACGAACACGGGCATCCAGTAGAGACACGGGTTCATTCTGTTTCTCGGGTTGTTCTTTCCCATTACGAGAAGATTTACTGGATTGATCCTCAACTGACATTTCCTAAATAAAAATAAAAAAGAGGTCTAATTAATAATTGAGGCACGGACTCATTTCCTGATATTAATAACTTATTTAGAGATAATCCAGCTTGTATTAGAAGACAAGTTTATTGATGAGGAGAAAAGAAGCAACAGTCTAAGCATATTTGAAATCTAAAAAAAGAATAGATAATCACAGTTTCACCATAACAGGAGAAGCCCAGCAAAGTAAAGAATGGGTCAGAAATTTGTGATGCATCCACCACAACAAGAGTTATAACTTATCGGCATAGACTTCGTTTAAAAAATGACCAAATGAAAACATCAAAATACACAGTAAGCTGCAGCTTTTACTGTATTAAGGATGACCAAAAACATTAAAGGAAAATGGTTTACCAATTAATCAAACCTAAAACCAAAGACTCGAGTTCATACCTATCAACAACCAAACAACTGAGGACTGAGCTCATTAAAGCAACATAAAAGGTTAAAAAAGACTCACCACATTTCCAGTAGCCCTGTCCGTTACACGCTGAGTCAAATTAACTTTCCAGTCCTTCTCACCTCCAGTGGCTTTACTCTCTCTCCTTCCTTCAACTTCATCTCCCGATGTCTTAGAGATCACATTTAGGTCCTCTTTCCGATCTCCATCAGTCACCTGTCTGATGGGATTTTCTTTCTGAGATTGATTCTCGTCCACTGTCGCTGAAAGGACTCGGGCAGATTTATGCTCCATCAGCTTTAAATCTGAGTTTATAGCAAGAATTCAAACATACATGGTAATTTAGTATTGCCGATCGACAGAAGCATTGAACCTACCAAATTCAACTTAATACTGCTATAAGACTTATTCGAAATTGGTATCTTTCACATGTTCAAGGAATCCATCAACGCAATTTGAAGAAATTAAGGAATTACCTTGGTTAGAATTTTCAGTGTAAACCACTCCAACAGGTTCTTTGAGAGTCGTTGACGATTCCTATTGTTGGAAAGAAAATTTCAAAGGGCTGAGGTGAGATCTAACAATAACTGAGGTAATGAACTTGACCAATTAGTTTCCTACCTGGGGAAGAACATTTAAACGCCTAGAGTCACCATTCAACGTCTGTCAGCGAGAGGGAAAACTATAGAAATCAGCGAAACCCTCTCCCTTCTCTTTCCCATTAAACAAAACCAACACTTGAAACAGAAAACACCCAAAACAAATAGAAAAAAAGAGGATGAAAGGGAACAGATTCTTACAAAAGCTGTAACTTCTTCCATGTACTCGTTTCTTGCTTCACAAAATGAACAAATTCAAGAAACCAAAACAGTCAGCTTCCAAGTATGGGGGCTAAAAGGAAAAAACAAGTGAGCAGAAAATCGGAGACTAGCATAGGCAGAAGAACGGTCTTGCAGCAAAAATCCTGAGAAGGAAGAGCTTACAAGATGCGGACTTGAAAGTTCCAATTCGATGAGTGTAGAGAACAATCGGAGCAACAACCGTGACGCAGAGCATCAGCAGCACCAGATTCCTAACCACCATCTTTCCTACACCCTCGGACGAGAATCTCTACCAGATCGAAGAACCACTGCCGACGGCTGAAACCCGAGGCCCAGAAGATCACTTTTTCAGAATGTCAACTGGCATTACAGAAAGACGGGATCTTTGGCCCAGAAAACTACTGTAACGCCCGTGGATGTGGAGCTATTGGCCGGAGGGGAAGGGAAAGTGCTGAAGCAAGAAAGGAAAAAAAAAAAAAAAGGGTCAGGCCTTGGACGACGAGCCTTGGATGATGACTATTGCCTGCGCCTGTGAGGAGTGAGAGAGAAGGGAAGGCTGGGACGGAGAACCTCTCAGAAAGGGAAAAGGAAAGCTGGAGGGGATGTAATATGTTGAATAATTAATCAAATCTCGCTAGCTAACGGGACTTTAATTGTTCTGGGCGAGATGCTAATCTGTGGAGATGGTGGCCATGTGATCGAGGCCAGAGGCAGAGAAAGAGTAGGGGCTGTGTGGAAAATCTTGGAAACACCGAAAATGGGGGAAAAAAACAGAGAAAGAAAAGGAAAATGAGTGAATGAATAAAACACAACAGTCTCCTTCCTTGCATGATCTAACACTATCCTATTTTACCAAAAAATAAAAATAAAATAAAATACAACACGCACCGGCAGGGGCATGGATGGGTGGCTAGGGAAGATGATGATCTAGTGTTTATCGGAACGGCAAGTGCGACCCACGCGGCTCCGACGCGTTAACTTCACATACTACTGGAGGTGCTGACATGGACTGCTTCGTCGGTCTGGTTAATCAGCCGCTCTTGTTCGTTATCTCGATTAAATCATACGTTTGACCCAAAAAAAAAACCAAATCATATGGCATGGTAATCTAATCTGACATGTTCCTTTTTTTCATAAAAGGGAAAAGGGAAATTAATTATTTCCACTCTCTGGCATAAACAATAAGATAAGAAAATGATTTGAGAGATTATCCCAAAAAATTTTTGACCGAGCCAAAAGATTATAATGTAATGCAAAAATGTTCAATCGAGAGAATATGTTCCACACGATGCCATATTGTATAATATAATGAGAGGTCATGGTCGGTATGCATGCTTTGTTTAGACTTCAAGACAAAGACAATTATCACTGCTCGACTGTCATATTTACGTCCCTTTATTTCATTTATTTCATGGGTAAATTTTTTATATATATCCTAATTTTTTGGTAGAAAGTAAATTGTATAAAAAAAAGAGTATGTTATCAATATAAATGTCTGAGGGTCAATAAACAATCAGAGATGAGGCTCCACGGGAGATTTTTGGACCCATGAAATATATGATTCTTCAATGCGGCAGGACGAAATGATTGGGAGCATCAGAATTAGAACAACGGACATATTATTCCATTGGGTACATGCAATTTTAGATAAGTAAGATTTTGAAACTTCGAAGAGTTAGTTAATGGCATGAGGGAGGAGGTGGAAGGAAACACACTTTGGTTCGATTCATCGAGAGAGTCTTACATGTAATAGGTACATCACGTGACAGTGCTGACGTGATATCACGAGCTAATATGATTCAATTATTTTTAAAATTTTTAATAAAACTTAAAAGAAAAAAATCATAAAAATATCTTGATTTAGTTGGCTCGTAATACTATATTAGTATTGTCATATAATGTATTATCCATTACATACAAGACTTTCTCCTATTTGTCACAAATCTTAAATTCCAATTAGGGTAAATTTTTTTCTTACCCTACTTACCTCCTATTTATTTTATAATAAGATAAAATTATTAGTATTAATGATGAAAAATAGCTAAATTAAACGGCTCTCGAGAAAGTGGAAGTGTCGGCACAGCCACAACGGTAATGCCATGTCCACCCGGTCCACTCATGCCGTTAGCATCTCTATTCCATGATAAAATCTTATAAGATCTTATTTTATAATAACAATATTATTAATATTATATTATATGGTAAAAAAATACAAACAAAGTTATTTTACTTAATAATAATAATTTTCAGAATGATATTTATTTGAACTTTTATCGTATTTTGATTGATATTTTCTTGTACCGTTATCTGTATAAGTGAGACATGTGTCTCGCCTCCATAATTTATACATCTGTGAAGGACGAGCCTTCAATTAGATCTTTATTTATTATGTCACCAGTTGAGGGCAACGAATAAGAAATTCTGCTGCACTACGGCAATGTACAACTTGGTCTGCCCCTTCATTCATGTGTCATGCAAACAGTGGCTCCATAAACAACTGATGATGAAATGATATTTCAGAGGCAAACCTACGTTCTATTTTCATTAAGGATTCAAAACCCGAAAAGCGAGTTGGATATCGTTATGAAGCCATGAGAAAAGAAGGTGAGAAGAGCAGTTAGATTAACTACTACCGGCGGAAATCGCCATAAGAAAATGGAGAAGCAACTCGGCTATCTGGAACCGTGGCATCAATCATTGATGTTATGTTGCGACACTACATAGATAGCAGTGAAGGATCTCGTTGGCGGTACGTCCCGTGCAATTCCGTACGCACAATGCAGGGGTCCATGCTTGATAGTGTATGGCAATAATATATCATCAACATTGATATTTTTGTGAATTTTTGTTTTTTTTATCATTAAAAAGGATTCAACAATAGTAATAATTCATTCATCAATCGTTCCATTAAGTAATATTAGATATTTTACATTTAACTATAAACATATCAGACAAATTGAAAAACCAGCGTATGTGAAGGATTCCGAGCGATAGCCAACACTTGCCATCAACCATACTGCCCTTCTATATGGGTAGTCACCCAACACTTGTTGTATCAATACAACACCACTAAATGACTAGTTTAGTTTAAAAAGTCTATGTTCCCTAAAGTTTAGATTCAAGTATCAAACTTCTATCACATTTTTTTTATGGACGTGTAAAAGGGATTCGGATCCAAGACGTTAAATTTATCAAATCGTATGAGACTATTAGTGAACAGCACTCGGGGTTATTTACCATTTTTTTTTGGAAGACAGCTTTGCGGATTGAAATAATTTTGAGCCACTAGAAAATGGAAAAGGAATGGGACTAAATTGCTGTAGAAATTTAAGAGCATAGTTTCGTTTATTCCAGAGACATTGAACAACAACATTGCCATGACAATGATCCCGAGGTATTTATTCCTAGGACTCGACTCGACTCGCGATAAATTTTAGACACAGAGGAGGGGAAACTTGTATGCATATGATGATGATCACTAGACCTGTTATAATGGCTTTTGATCAAGGAGTGAGCTCCAAATGCAATCAAAACTTTCCAAATTGTCTCCTCTCCTGAAGTTCCATCCTCGCTCCTCATCATCTTCATCATCGTACACCTTCTCCTCTGGCAAGTTCGTCGGAATCCAGAGGGGGAATTGATAGGAAAACTCCACCGCACCGTCAACAGGAACAGGGACTTGGAGGGATGAAAGGAAGGTCGCCTCCGATCCCCAGTCGTCTTCTGATGCAGAAGATATCATCGTTCCTTCCTTAAGCCATGGGAAATCAAACACCCCTTTGAAGATATCATCTTCCCGTCCTTCTTCGTGCTGAGTTCCTTCCTCGCAAGCTTTCTTTGCAATCATCTGTTCTTCTTTCTCTTCTTCTTCTTGTGTAGTGTCTCGTCCTCTTTTCGTCTTCTCCTGCTGCATTAATTCTCCTGCTTCTGATCCCCCTGTGAGCATTGAATGAGAGAAAAATATTCGAGTCTCTCCGTGTTATGAAGCTTATATGTTTTAAACAGCTGCCGCACCGTTTAAAGCTTTCTCTTCTGTGATGTTGGGTCCTCTTCTTCGTCTTAGGGTTGCGTTGTGTTGGAAACCTTGTCCCATGGGATCTGATCCAGTTTTATGTCTAAATTTAGCAGCAGAGGCAAAGAGCATTTCTCGTCTCAAATTCCAAAACTTGCAGAGAGAGAGAGAGAGAGCATTGATGTATACTTGTTCTCTTGTGTTGCCACGCCTACTGCCAAGACGAGAGAGAGCAACCATCCCACTTTTGTTTTTCTTCTGGTCATTATTTTGGCTCTTGCCAGGTTAGCAAAGGCAAAGGCAAAGCCATGTTTCTCCCCTCCCCACTCGGATCGAATTCCAACCATTTCCCTCTGAGACAGCTAAATTCCCGTTAATGTTATGGCACCAGAGCTTCCAAATTCAATGGGATTTAATTTTCTCAAGGTGCCGAATGCAAATATTCATTGGGATTTCCCACCTACAATCACCGGTGGCATCTCCCATGAAACCAACTCAGCATCACCAGCTAGTCCATAACATATACACCCCATCAGCATTTTCCTAAAAGGGAAAAAAAATCCTTCATTGCATAAAACTCAAACACATATACATGCTGTCGTTATTAATGAAGCATAACGGGAATTTAAACCTAAGAACTCAGCCATGGTATACGCCATGGCACGGATTCAATCTAGTGGGAGGTCTACGTGTGGCTTGCCACCCCAAGACGTGGTCCGTATACATATTTAAAAGGCCAACTGCCTGTCTGTTTGTCTGTATGTTTATTCTTAGGTTTCTTTAGATTATGTCTAAACAAACTAAGCTTCATCCCAAATTGTATATATTTATACCTTACAACAGATTTGTTCAATCCTCTGAGTTGCCTATCTTCTATACATTTACTCTCAAGTTGCCTTTCTTCTGTATATTCTCACCTTCTGCATGAAAAGAACTCGTACCCTGATATACCACGTCCTCCGAATATGGAAAACGTTTTGTTTAAGCCTTCATGACCATGAGTTTGTGCCGTACAAGTGGACAATTACATACCAGGGTCATCAAAGAGAGAGAAGCAGCTGCTAGTGCCACCCCAGCTTCTCTGGTTATAAAATGGCTCGGAAGGTCATGGTTTCCACGGCCTACAGGGTCCTGATAGTCAAGACCATGGCTTCCCAGGCAGAGATATAGGCTTAGATTGCATGCTTATTTGGGAAGGAGGCCAAGGTTACGGTCTAGTAATCTTCCTGAAACCCAAACCCCCAGATTGTGAAGAGGAACACAGTAAGTTTCTGGTTTCATATGCAGTTCTGGACTCGCATTTCCTTGAGTGCCGCACCAAAAGTTTGAACAGTGAGTTTATTTCTTGGGCAAAGGGAAGACAGAAGACAACATTTCATCAGTTACATTCTACACATGAGTCTATTTCTTGGACAAAGGTAAGACAGAAGAAGACTTGACATTTTCATCGGTTACACTACTCTTCACATAGTTATGACCTTTTCTAGTTCCCTAAAAACAACGTAAACAGGGTGGCTTAGCCCATGCTGGATAGTATGATCATGGTCATGCCGAGCGCAGCTTGACCCAAAGTTGCCTGATTTTTCATGCCTTTGATGTCCATCCCTGCTGTAGCCACAAAAATCTAGGGTGTACAGCTCGAGCCATAATCAGTTCAACTTGCCAGATCAGCTAGTTACAGAAACCGAAGCACAAAATCTTCAAAAAGCATTGGGATAAATCAAACAGGGTATATTGCCATTGAAGTCCAGTTGCTCGTAGATAAAGGAAGTCACAGGTACCGATGTAAGCAACAGTGCCTGAAGCCGAAAAATCCTATACGTATGTAATAATTCACAGATTTTCATCAAACTACAAGTTAAAAACCTGAAATCTCTCTTTCCACTCCACTTCTCGTCTTTCTAATCTATTACAAGCCAAAACTTGGAAATCATGAAAAATGAAAGTAAACACAAACTTGCCTCAAAGAAGAAGAATCATTTACAGCTCATTAACAAGGAATTGATTACATGCATGAGGAGGCGGATACTGTTGGCTTCAGAGGAGGAGACCGTGGGCAGGTTCCGGTGGTGGCCCAGTATCTGATAAACCTGATCAAAGATGGGTCTCACGTGAACCGCTATCATTGGGTCAGCTGGGCTAATGGCCATGGCTACATCTGTCATCCAAGCAAGCTTCTTCAATGTATCATTGCTGGTATCGCAGGCCAATTGCTGGAGGAGAGCCAGCAGCACTCCCTGGCTTAGAGGCATGGGGGCCAGGGACAATATCCTCTGTAGATCGACCTGCAGACGAGAGAAACAAAACGGGGTTGTGAACACACTGACCACGATTCAGTAAAACACTAAATATTTATGAGAAGAACAAGAAGATTAAGCGAATTAGAAGAATCACAAAAATTCTTAAAAAGCATCATCCAGCGCCAGCTGCTGATTATGGCCATGTAACATGATGAAGGAAACAAGGGTTACCTGAGAACAGAGCCAGGAGACTATAGCAACGTCACTCCTGTGGAGGGCTGTGGCAAATGCTTCCTCATACTTGTGCTCTGATACCAATCTCAACAGCTCTTTAGTTGGATCAATCGGTGCCTCAGGCTGCAGTTCAGATACAACATCAACCATCAGGACTGAAAAGAAAACCACCACAAAATGAATGTGAAAGGAGATCAAACACTATAATGTGAGGGGGAACTAACAGAACATACCATTTCATGAAGACAAGCTAATGGTCCATTACTGAGCTGAGTTACCAGTGGATTCACCGTACCGGAGCCTGCACCTGCAGCCACCATTGCCATGAGCTTTCGCTGCCCTTCGGCTAATTCTCCACTTAAAGTTCGAGTTATTGATGAAGCTGAGCTAATTGAATCCTAAAAATAATATGTCCAAGCAAGCAAGATTAGACCCACATAGTCAGTAATATAGGAAGTTGCAACATAAAGCATCTCATGGATATCCCATTCACGAAGTAATAAAAGATGCACAATCCATTTAGATGAAACAAGAGTATATCCGATTATCAGTAGTAATTTCCCATTTTCCTTTTATTGAATATGGAAAAAAGCATTAACATAATTCTTGTTAGGCATATTTGAGACAATGTGCCAATGAAATCATAAAACATACATTTCCCTTTACTTGCTTAAAATTTTCAATGTTCTTAGTATTTTATCTATTTCACATCTTTAACTAAATAAAAATCAACAGAAGGTTCGAAGAGTTGAAAGCTAATACGAGTGTGTTTTCTTCTCTTGTTTTCTTTGTTTTTTTTCTTTGAGGGGTGGGGGTGGGAAGGATTAAGAAGAATGGAAACTGTCCTTTGCATGCACCAAAAGAAAAAAACACCATTTTTGCCAAGTTGAAAGACCCCAATTAACCATGTCTCTTTCTTATCACTGTCATAGTAAGGTCGAACTAGAAAATATTATATCAATTCCAATACAGTGGAAGTAGGTATCGGAAAATGTATACATTAAAGACTTCCACGATGAATACCATCAAAGAAATTTTCCATTGTTGGCATTACATGAGATCGGATACGTACCCTCAATGCAATGGCCAAGGGAGAGTGTGTAGAGTCATAATGCTGCTGAGCAGCAGTCAAATGTTTGACAAGCCCATTCTGAAGTGTTCCGTCAATCTGCTCAAACATACCTTTACATTGCATCTCAAATACAGGTATAATTGAAGCTTCGAAACTGGACCTTAGTGCATCCTGAAATAACCAATCCAAATACCTTGTTGAAATTAGAGCTTACCAATAAATTGAACATCAATGTAGCTCATCGAACTCAAAACATTCATGTCATTTTATTTGGGCAATATCATTATCTACTCAAAGGCAGTTTATGTTGCAAAACTATGACCAAAGCTGCATTATTGCTGAATTAGAACAAAAGGTTACATAGACAAGCAGATACAGTGACAAACAGAGAATTTCAGATTGGTGCAATACCTGAAGGGCTTGCTTCCCAGAAGTCTGAAACTGCGCTTGGATTTGCCCGGACACTGTATCTTCTAGTTTTGAACTAACCATCTTTTCCAGCTGAATAACTGCTTTATCCCCAACTCCTTTCTGATAATAAAAAATGAACATAATTGAAGCCATTCTGGCCGTCAACTTAACTAGACCACAATTAACATCCCCTCAAAAAGAGGAAAGTAACTATTAAGAGTATTCCTAGATAAGTTGCAATCTCTTATACATCTTTGTTTAATAATAAAATTTTCCTGATATGCACACGTGATTCCAAACCAAATAAAAGATAAGTTGGTTTATGCTCAAATATAAAGTAAGCCTAGTCTATGCAATTATTTATTCTATTCCGTACACATTATCTCATGATAACAGACCAACCGTAGAACAGTTATCAAGAGCCTCAGACCATTAAGTCTTAAGGAATTTTACCTGGAACGATTCCGTGATAGCTGAAGCGATGCATTTTTCTAGAGCTGGAGTAACAGCACGAACGACAGATTGTCCAACCACAGCTATTTCCTTCTTGAGTATTTTCTCCACGCTTGCTGGAAAGTCCTTGTTTATGCAATTGGTGATTAGATTTGTTATCTGCTGGGTACGATCTCGCTCTAGTTTCTCATAATTAGCATTCTCTTCTTGAAGTCGAGCCCACAAGGCATCAGTATTGGCCTTGATTACTTTCTCCATATTCCGTCCAAATGATGCCTCCAGTCTTTTGCCCTCCTTGCTGACTGGGACAGTCACTATTGCAGCCATCTGCTTCAGCATTTCCTTTTGCATGCCCACCACCTGTATAGATGAAAATTCAATGAACATAAATGCATAAGAATAATATATCAATATCCAAGACATGGCCAAATATTTCAGATATCGCCAAGGAATATGAAAAGCTTCTTTTCACTGGATTCTCAAAGTAAATTTCACTGGACTAACCTAATTAACCTGATAATAATGCTATAACAGAAATTGCCCCATCAGTACTAGCAGAAACGTAAAAGTATATTGTTAGCTTAGTTCAAACAATATACTTCTACAGCCTTCGAAACTAAGATCCAATCCATGATTATTTGCCAAATCAACTGGCAGTTTTGGTCCAACTGATACAGGATAAATTCTAATGGCTGTGATTAGCGTTTCAAAAAATATCTTTGGCATATCCTTATATCTATGGGATTCTTTGGTGTTCCTCAATCCTAGGTCTCATCATAATGCTAGAAAACCAACATAATAGTGTATCACGATGCTGATGCCAAAAAAAAATTACCTGGTCAAGCATATCTTGCGTAGCCAACAGATGAGAAACAGCACTATCACTGGATGGGGCACCTGAGCCACTATCAGGGCCATTTGAAGAATCAGTTGAATTAAACGGACTGGGTAAAGACAAAGATTGACCAAGTTGAGAACTTTTTCCTTTCTGTTTCTTTCCTTTAGAATTGGTGACTTGGACCTGCGGGACTACCAATGAATCTGATTCACCAGCTTTTCCAGGAACCTGGTGAGTCAAACCCTGGACAGTTTCACCATTAACATGGCTCTGATCTGGTGCCTCACTAACACCAACATCATTAGCTGCCTCACGAGTTCCTTCCCCACCATAATTACCATTAGAAGAGTCTCTGGCCATTTGGATGCTGAGATTGGAGGCCTGAGAGTAGAAAGACTTCTCATTTCTGTCAACAGGAGCGGGCAACTCTCTCTCATATTCGTATTCCTTGTTTTGACCAGTTCCACTCTCTCCCACGACTTTAACCTCCACCTCAACACTCTCCACACTATTGGCAACTTCCACATCCTGTACTTTCACCCCTCCCAAGTTTGTTCCTTGACTGATATGAGCCTCTGAGGAAGGAGCCCTTGATAGAATTTCTGACGGTGTCACCAAGTGAGTGGGATGCTTGAAAACTACAGCACTTGTAGCAGCAGGCAAATCGCTTTGTGCCATATGTTTATCATTGTTCTTGGAAGCATCACTTTGAGGAACACTCTCCTTGACAATATCTATTTTCCTATCCACTAAATAATCAACAATTGCTGGGTCACCACTATGATCTGTCGGTGGGACCAGCTCGAAATTGCTTGATGGGCTTTTAAAACCAGAAGACATGTGAGAAAGCCGAGGACTCAGAGAAAGAGGAGAGGCAGGATGGATATTTTCAAAACTTCTAGGCGATGGCAGAATGCTTGACTTGATTTCCGTCGTGGAAACAGTAGTCTCAGATAAGCTAGTTACCACTGGCAGAGTCAATGGCTGAGCCGCTACTGGGGTAGCATTCAGACTGTTTGATGGCATCTCAGAACCATCATTGTTATTAGGAGCATCAACCGCTGCTGAAACATTAGATTCTGACTTATCCAGTTCTGCATTTTCCAACGGTGGTGGAAGGCACTGAGATAAGGCCAAGGCATATTGCTGAATGGCCTGAGTCTGAATGCAATAAATCTGTACAATTTGTTCTCCATCAGCCAAATTTTCACAAGTCCCTGTGACGCTCAAAATGGGCATCGTTACCATGAACTCAGCAATATGATCCATTCGGGTGGACGAGGGATTAACCCCGTAGTCTATATGGACAGCATATATAGCATTCTTCTTGGCATTTGCAAGCAAGAAAAGGCCGGCACGAGGCAAAGCGACAACTTGATTGAAGAACGCATCGTCAACCTTGGCTTCAGCAGAGCTCTTCAGCTCAAGGGTCTGATTGCACTGCCACTCATCAGAATCACTGGGCAACAACCACCCCTCATTACTCTTTGAGGTCCATATCTTTAGCTCCCGATTGACTGGTCCCTGCAGGTAATGGAGACATACAAGAAATGAAAAAAGCTAGCAGTAAGGCAGAGGCATCAACTTTTTTGAGAAATATTCTGCTTAAACAAGATTGACATCAGTTGTCTGTGAAACTCCGTCAAGCTTAAGGGTTTGGAAATAAATTGGTCAATTTAACATGGATCCAAAGCACATGATATGATTTTGTCATAGTAGCCCTCTTGTATGGTTATGTTCATTTGTATGTTACTATGTTCAAATTATTTGGTTCACATGTAATTCAAACCTCTGTTAAGACATGTCAAGAGTGAAGATAGGTTTACGAGTGAGGGAGATACTAAATGTAAATCTTGGTTCATCCTCTTAACTTCTTAAGCTTGTCAGAAGAAGTAATTAGTTGATATTTACCAAACTAATGATTAGGAATATGATTAGAGCTCACCCCAGTGATAAGAACAATATGATCAGGTCGGTGAGGAGCAGTCAAAAATGTGACAGAATTGACAGGATGACCGTCATGTGGCCTTAGTATTGCAAGCGGTGAAGGTCTACGGTCTTCCCAAATCTTCACCTGGAATAGCAGGTATAGAGAAAGAGAGAATAAGTTCATAAATTTAAAGACGCCCCATATAGAAAGAACCCAATGTGAAACATGCGTAAAGAGCCATGACTGTACTTCATAGGTAATCTATTTGGTCATTTAAAGAAGAATTTTAGATGTTACGGCTTGGGCATTCTCAGCCATAATTCCACTTATTTAAAAAGTATCTCATGAGTTTTCCTTGGCTATTGTGAGAAGGAACATTATAAAGTTCTTCTAGAGCCAGATAGAGGAGTTAAAGCAGATACAAACTGTTCCATCCAATGAAGCTGAGGCCAAACGAGTAGTCATCCATTGACACATAGAAAGACCAGTGACAATGCCGTTGTGTTCACCAACAATCTGAACCCCATTAATTGGCTTCTCTATGGGGCATCTAATAGGCTCTTCTGTTGCAAATACTCCATTTCCAAGTTTTGTGCTATCAATTTTCAGGATGCGATTTCCAATTGCAACCATCAAAATTTCCTGCATGTATGATAACAATCAATTCACTGAACTGCCAACACAACCAAATAATATGCAGAGCACGGAGTGCAAGACAAATGCCATCAATTGCTTCAAAAGTCACGCTCACTTGCTTATGAGGATGCCAGCAAAGTTGTGGATGAACAGCTTCTTCCTCTCCAACTACTTGAATAGCAAGAACGATTTTCCCCATAATTTGAGCTTTTTCCTCTTCGTCTGGACCTTCATCGATCTTCCATATGAAAACTCGACCATCATTGCTCGCACTGCAAGGAATAGCACCGCTCAAGATAGAGCCTTAGAGAAAAAGTTGATATGCTGAAAGTTACCTGGCCAAAAGGTGAACTTCCTCAGCAAAGAAGGCCATATCTGTCACTCTCTGTTTAAGGAAGCGATTATAAGTAAGTCATATTAGAAAAAAGAACAGTAACCAAGCAAAGAAAGGAAAGGACCATCAAAACCTCCACGAATCCTTATCACGTTGACATGACTAAAACCGAATAAACGGAATTTATCGCATCGCTGCAACAGGCTTAGCAAAACTAACTTGGTTTGCCAAAAACCAACCTGGTTATGGCCCCGGAGCAAAGACCGCAAAGCAGTGTTAATATTGAGCACTCTTATATTTCCCATTTTCAACCCATAGCAGATGTAGCTACGATTGACAGCAATCTGGCGGCCCAGGACAAGGCCAGGATCTGATACATACTTGGTTATCGGGGTGACCTCTAGCTGAGGCTGCATCTCTCCTTGGAGCCTAACATCTATATCATAAACCGCATGGTCCCCAATCAAATGCCTCCCCTTCGGAAGCTTACTGCTCAGCATCCTCATCGGAGCGGGTTGTTCTGCAACTGCCATGTTAACAAGCGGTGCAGTGGGGACGGCAACGGTCGTCCCTGTGGGCCTGGGGTTGAACAAGGCAGAGGGGGACGGGCTGAAGTGGTGCGGCGGCAAATCAGGATATGGAGCAGGGTTTTGGGTACCCAAAAAGGCCATGAGGCGTGCCCCGCCACCGGAATTAGAGTTCGAGGGAGGAGGGTAGGGGTTTGGCTGGTGAAGATTAGCAAAGAAGTGGTGGTCTTGCTGGTGATGAGGATGCGGTGGAGGGTAAGGGACAAACTGGGGATGGTGGAAAGGGTAAGGCCCAGTGGGCGGGGGATAAGAAGATGAGGGCGTAGGGTAGGAGGCAGAGGAGGAGGCGGCGGCGGCAGGGGGAGGAGAAGGGGCCAGGCTTGGGCTTGAAGAGGGTCTGAAGAGTGTCTGCTGATGATTCGTATTTCCGGATGAAGCCATGGAACAGCCAATGCTCGAAGCTCTCCGTGGGGCGGTCTGTAAACTGATCGAATCAAGAAAGCAACCCAGATAGAAAGAAAGAGAGAGTTGTTCTTAGAGATTGGTGTTGAAGATGATGGAGAGGAATCGAGGAGACATGGATCCGCTTACTGAGGTCGGATTAGTAAATCGAAACCCACCGCTCTCTCATCAATCTTCTTCGCGTCTTGAAGACCCAAGACTGGCGAGACCAATCTCTAAACAGCACAGAAAGAGAAGTATTATTCTGTTCTATCACTGTGTATATAAAATAAAATATGTTTGCGTTCGATGATGCTGGGAGCGCGGAGATGGATGAGGATGAAGGAAATGGTAAAGCAAGCAGGCGAAGAGCGGAAATTTGGAAACAGTATTTCATAATAGTATATAAGTTTCAATAAAGAGAATAAATATTAATGAGATAGAGAACATTCATATAATAAAGTATTTTCTTTATAATAAATCAATGTATCTTAAACTGAATTAGATAACATCTATTATTACCAAGAGGGGTTGGGCTGAGTGGTAAGCAGCTCGGTGCCGCTTAAGGAGGTCTCAGGTTCGAGACCTCACATACGCAGACACCCCTCTTGAGAGCCTCAGGCGACCAACGGATTAGTCAAGTATAGTTGGCTGAAAGATGCCATCTCACCGCTGGTGGGGCCTGCTTGGATACCGTGACTGGCGACAAAAAAAAAAAAAAGATAACATCTATTATCTCCTATGTTGGTAGTGCACATCCAAAAAGATTATTGTATCATATACATTTCTACAACAATTTGCCTTCTGCAATCTCTCCTCCTCCCCTTCATCAGTTTCTTGAACGTAATGTGTGCAAAAATGGAACATGAGTCAGCAATTAAGGATCAGATAGCAGACACGATCAAAAACATTTTGACATCACTGAGCCAAGGTCAGATTGGCAGTGCCAGCTGAAGCCAGTAACAGTTCAGGCCAAACATACCTATAACTTCCATGTTGAAACGACCAAAAATGAACCATAGCTTGTTTATGTTACCATCTGTCTCGAGCATTATCGCTAAAAACACACCGGTCCCATGTGTTTCAACTCTAAACAAGGAATAATTGGATTGGATACTGGTCATTGAAGTTAGGTCCTTAAGGCAAAAGATTGCTCCTAGATCTTGCTGCTCCATTCTTCCCTTTCTCTGTTGTGAGATCTTAATCTTGACTTTCTGTGAAGGAGTAGGATAAAAGGTTTCTGTATGCAGCCAGACATGTTACATGATAAGGCGTCTTCTACAAGATTCATATAACATAAGAAAGTCCAACATTATATGAAGATTCACATGTCGGAACATTCCTCAACAGAATGATCCGATGCAGAGCTGAAGGTGTGCTGAATCAAATTGTCTTCTCTGCAATACCGGAATCGATGTAAGAACCAGGTATGTGTTATTTATTACTTCAATTTCAACTAGAATAACCTATACGACATAATTGTCAACGCAGTGAAGGGCAGACACTATGGCTTAAAAAATCCTGTTTTCGAACGTAGTTGTTCGATTTCAGGAATCCGCGGCATCAACGGAACCAAGTATCGACATTTATATCCTCTATGTCTGAGATATTCACCCTGAACTAGGGGATGCCGTCTCATAATCATATGACCTCCAAAGTAGCGCTGGAAGGGGACTTGCCTGATCCATGCTAAGTCCGCCCTTCACTCTCTTTGGGCAGCTGACATCGCTCCGCAGTCTTCTCATTCGTCTTCCCCACCGACACTGCTCATCCACCTCAAGCTTTTGGCCAACACTGACTCCAAAATCATGCATTGCCCTTCTCAAAGCCTGCAAATCCATGGAACAACTCAAGCAGATATACGCTCAGGTCTTCCGAGTCGGGCTCGACCAGAGCAGGAACGTCCTCGACAAGCTCGTCGTCTTCTGCGCCGACCCGTCCCTCGGAGACTTACAGTTCGCAGAAAGGATCACCAACTTTGGGCATAACCGCACCTTGTTGGTCTACAACTTGCTCATAAAAGCATTTGCGAAGAAGGGTAACTTTAAAAAATCGATCTTGCTGTTCCATGAATTGAGGGAAGACGGACTGTCGCCCGACAATTTCACGTACCCATTCGTTTTCAAGGCAATCGGAGGATTAGGGGCAGTCCGGGCAGGACTTGGGGTTCACGGCCATGTGATGAAAGTGGGGATGAACTTCGATCCTTACACCGGCAACTCGCTGTTGGACATGTATGGTGTGCTCGGGAGTGTCGACTGCATGCGTACGGTGTTTGATGAAATGCCTGAGAGGGACGTGGTTTCCTGGAATGTGATGATTTCAGGCTACGTTCGGTGTGGATTGTTCGAAAAGGCAGTGGATGTGTTTCGTACAATGCGGAGTGAGAGTACACTATGCCCCGACGAGGCCACTGTTGTGAGCACCCTCTCTGCCTGTACTGCACTGAAGATGTTGGAACTCGGGGTTGAAGTTCACCATTACATCAATGAGAATCTTGATCCAACTCTTATAATGTGCAATGCCCTGTTGGATATGTATGCCAAGTGTGGGCGTTTGAACACTGCTAGACAGATTTTTGATAAAATGCAGGTGAAAAACGTGATTTGTTGGACAAGCATGATCACAGGGTACATTAATCTTGGGGAGATCAATGCAGCTAGAGAGCTATTTGATCAGAGTCCAGGCAGGGATGTTGTGCTCTGGACTGCTATGATGAACGGGTATGTCCAATTCAATCACTTTGATGAGGCCCTGGACCTGTTCCAGAGGATGCAAATTGAGAGGGTCAAGCCTGATAAGTACACTGTGGTTGCCCTATTAACAGGTTGTGCTCAGGCAGGAGCTCTTGAGCAGGGGAAGTGGATTCACGGGTATATACAGGAGAAACGGATTAAGGTAGATGCGATCGTGGGGACTGCTCTTATCGATATGTACACAAAATGTGGCTGCATCAGGAGAGCTTTGGATATTTTTCACTGTTTGCAGCAAAAAGATACAGCCTCTTGGACTTCGATCATCTGCGGGCTAGCGATGAATGGTAAGTCGAGGGAGGCTATAGAGTTGTTCACCGAGATGAAGCGGGTTGGGTTTAAGCCCGATGATATCACCTTTATTGGGGTTCTCAGTGCATGTAGCCATGGAGGGCTGGTTGACGAAGGTCGGCGGTTCTTCAATTTAATGGAGTCGTATAGAATTAAGCCAAAATTGGAGCACTATGGGTGTATGGTGGACCTTCTAGGTCGCAGCGGGCTGTTAGATGAGGCAGAAGAGTTGATTATGAAAGTTGCTGGGGGAAGCATTGAGGTTGCAATCCCGCTCTACGGTGCTTTGCTCAGCGCTTGTAGAGTCCACGGGAATGTTAACATGGGTGAGCGAATGGGCCAGCATCTTATGGAAATGGAAACAGGCGATTCAAGTGTACACACTCTTCTAGCAAATATCTATGCATCCTGCGATCGATGGGGAGATGTGATGAGGGTGAGGAGGAAGATGAAGGATCTTGGGGTTAGGAAGGTGCCGGGGTGCAGCTCGATTGAGGTGGATGGGATCGTTCACGAGTTTCTCGTGGGGGACCCATCTCACCCAAAAATGCACGATATATGCTCCATGTTGGACAAGATGGTGGACATATTAATAGGCTATGAGGCAGCAAGCATATTAGAAGACGCAGTTTTGTTAGATTGGTGAGTTAACTATACAACAGATTGGAATATGTTAGATTGCTGAATATGTCAAAGGATCAGTTATTCCATCATCCCAGAGAGAAAATGCACAATTCCCTCCACAAAATCCCCAGCTATTCCTTCCTCACACAGATGCTTAATGTAATCTTTATGCTCATGGATCTCAGCGGTACTGTCAATAGGCAATGATTTACAAAGCATAGGCATTAGGAAATCATCTCTATTCTGATAAGAGTAAAACAAGAACTTGATTTCGGGACCACATGACATGACTGTGGGTGCTTTATATGAATGAATCTTTACAGAACCGCAAAGCGAAAGTGCCAATTCGCTTAGAGAGAATGAGAGAGAGAATAAGGAAGGAAGGAAAGGGTGCCAATTATGCAGTTATCAACTCCGGCTCTGATGAAACCTTTCCATGAAACTTGCGCCAAAAATAAATAATGTCGAGTCAAAAGGAAAAGCTTCCTTCGCTTTGTTTTGCGTTATGGGATTGAGATGTTTTCTGCCGATAATGTCGCTGCGACTTGCTCCTGAAAAGCTACACATAAATGTGCGGGTGCATATGCTTTCTTATTTCAGTTCCTTACAGTTGATAGAATCTTACGTTGGTGCATCTTACGAGCCACTTCTATGGTCTTACTTTTCTTTGATCAAGTTCTCAAAACCTGAAAAAAGTAAGAGGGATATAACCATAAACTACATTTTAGAATATTGATTGAGGTAGATTCAGCTTGCGGAATGGATTATAGGAACTGAGCAGTGAATATGCAATCTGCAACGGGAGATGTCACACTGCGTTTCATTGCATTGAAAGCCAGCGAGTTGATAATAATGCACAATAGGGAACATAGAAAAATCTTTGGATGGAGCACTGTGATTACCAAATCCCAAAAGAAGCTTGTTAGCATAATATAAAGTAGTGGATTCATCAATGTATAATTGTGGGGGGTAAAAAGTGGAGATCTCTCTCTCATCCTAACTCCACTCCATCTCATCCCAACTCATCTGTCAAGCTGTAGCCTTTAATGATCCAACCAGAGCTTGCAATGTAGGCGATGGCATCATGCGTCTTCTTCCAATCCGAATTTGTTAGATACGCGGGATAAATGTCCCGATCAAATTGTCAAAACATGTCAAAAGTACGGTTATTTTTGGTGGATCTGTCGCAGTTAATGCAGAAAAATCTGATTTTCCCAAGAGCAACGGCTACCTTTCGTTTCCCCTTGGACAGGAGTGTCGGTCTTCACGTGAAAGCCGGTTGCTTAGATCTCAAGGGGAGGTCACTAGAAGACAAAAAACGGTGCTTTGATTAAGATTAATAATAACAAAAGAGAGACTTAATCATATAGTTGGAAAGGAGTTTACTGTTCTTTTGGTGTTGTGTCACATCTTAGCCGTGGATCAATCGAGATATCACAAATTTCCTCGCATAGCCCACAGAAGATAAGAGAAAGAAGAAATGGCTTTTGATCTCGGAATGGAGAGGGAGACAGAGTACCTAGAAGATCAGAGAGAACAGTCGTTATTGCTACTTGGAAGCACCAGTTAGTGGAGAACAAAATATACTCTGATTTTGCTATGTAAATCTCTCACGCTGCTGCTCCCTGCAACATTTTCACTTTTTGAGCGGTTATCTCGTTCCTTTGGCATCTCAGCCACTACACAGGCGCCGCTTTGCACTTCTCTCTGAAGAAAACCAAGCTCAAATTTCCGATTCTATCAGCAGCAGAGTGAGCTTAGCCACAGAAAACTGAGTTCTTGTAAGGGAAAATGTTGGAGCCTAGAGTCAAAAGAGCAACCTTTGCTCTGTTTCTGCTTCTGGATTCATTGCTGGGGGCGGAATCGGCCATAGGAGTGAACTGGGGCACTGTCTCTTTTCACAAATTGAACCCCTCAACTGTGGTGGATCTCTTGAAGGTCAATAAGATCGAGAAGGTGAAGCTGTTCGAGGCAGAGCCTGACGTGATGAGGGCCTTAGCGGCAAGCGGGATTCAGGTGATGGTCGGGATCCCAAACGACTTGCTCGGTCTTTTGAGCTCCTCGACGGCTGCTTCTGATCAGTGGGTCCGTCAGAATGTTTCTGGCTATGTAGGCAAAGACGGCGTCGATATCAAGTGAGGAAATCTTCCTTCTTTCTTCTTTTTGTTGGGATTTGATTCTTGTTCACAATTTGATTCAGCTTCGTGATTTCCTTCATAAGTGCTGAGTTCCTGTAAGCCGGTAAAGAATGATAAGAGATTTGGTCCAGAAAAAGAAAGAAGAGAGAGCAGTTGAACTGGTATTCAGAAGAGAATGAAGATCCTGTTGTCTGTTGTGATTTTTGGGGTATTAAGAAAGTGCATACAGTTTTCTTAGGAATGAGTTCATGATTGATTTTTTGGACAGTTATAAAAGCTTTCCTCTCCCTTTTCGGGTTCCTCTTTGATCACTCATTTGCAATCAATCAAAGATTTGTGCCTATAAACTTGCTTAATGAGCTTGAAAGTCCGACTCAGGTTGATCAGTCTCATCATTGTAAGATGCTTTATTTGTTTTTCTTGCACTGCTGTCTCTTCGTTTTAACGCATTTGCATGCATCGAGTACCTCCTTGGAGCCGTTATGCTTTGCAGCCTATCTGTTCTCAATGAAAAATCTTGTTAGCAGCAGAGGATTTTAATAACCAGCATCTTAGCAATTCCTTTCCATGTCTATTCGCCATACTGTCGTTCATTCTGCAATGTCATAATTTGCAGCTTCTCATACAAGTGAATGATCTGCTTCTTTTTTAATATGAAATTGCTCCGAAATTTTATTTTTGTTGATGTTTTCAAAAGGTACGTGGCAGTAGGGAACGAGCCATTCCTCACAAGCTATGCGGGCCAATACCAGAATTATGTGGTCCCTGCCCTCCTCAATCTCCAGCAGTCACTGGCGAAGGCAAACCTTGCCGGTGCCATTAAGCTAGTAGTCCCATGCAATGCCGATGCTTATGAGGCGAACCTACCCTCCCAAGGAGCCTTCCGCCCTGAGCTCACTGAGATCATGACCCAGCTTGTGTCATTCCTCAATACAAACGGCTCCCCCTTTGTTGTGAATATATACCCATTCCTGAGCCTTTACGGGAGCTCCGATTTCCCTCAAGATTATGCTTTCTTTCAGGGGACAACTCATGCCGTGACAGATGGGAATAATATTTACACGAATGCATTTGATGGGAATTTTGATACTCTTGTTGCGGCTCTCACCAAGATCGGGTATGGTCAGATGCCAATTGTGATCGGGGAGGTGGGGTGGCCAACGGATGGAGCGTTAAGTGCAAATGTGTCAGCAGCTCGGGTTTTCAACCAAGGCCTTATCAACCATGTGCTAAGTAACCGAGGAACTCCTTTGAGACCAGGGGTCCCTCCAATGGATATTTATCTGTTTAGTCTCCTTGATGAAGGGGCAAAGAGTGTCCTTCCAGGGAACTTCGAGAGGCACTGGGGGATTTTCTCCTTTGATGGGCAGGCAAAATATGCGCTAAACCTTGGGCTGGGAAATAAGCTGTTGATGAATGCGAGGAATGTCCAGTACTTGCCATCTAGGTGGTGCATTGCAGACCCCACTAAGGACCTATCTGACATTGCGAACCACTTTGGGCTTGCTTGCAGTGTCGCTGATTGCACGACTCTTAGCTACGGTGGATCCTGCAGTGGGATTGGAGCAAAAGGTAACATATCATATGCGTTCAATAGTTACTATCAGCTTCGGATGCAGGACTCTCAGAGCTGTGATTTTGACGGGTTTGGGCTTGTCACTTCCCTCAATCCTTCTGTTGGCGAGTGTAGGTTTCTTGTCGGTGTGACTGATACGAGTTTTGCAAAATTTAGGGCCTGCAGTAAGGGATTAATTTCTGTTGTTTTGATCTTATGGGGGCTTTTCTTCAGAGCATGAGAGAAGCATGTGTTTCTTGGGCGGAGTTTTCATGCTGTTCTCTTATGGCCAAAGATGAAAGGGTACTATAGCTGGGGTTAGACATATTGAAATCATTGTAGACACCAGACTAGAGTGAGTATATGAGCTTAGGAAAATAGAGTATATGATGCATGCATATATAGTGAACCAACCATTCGTGCTGGATTAATATTAGTTATTCTGGAAATTTTCTACTCTGCTCGCAAATGATATTCTGCTTACTGTTCAATTTGGACATTCCATCGTGAATGGAAGCACTTATTGATGATCATGTGCATTTGCTGTAGCTGTCTTGAAAATGGATCATCTGGGATATTCAGTGTTGCTTTTTTCTTCCTTCCAACTGGGACTGCGGAGGTGAGGAGGGAACTGAAAAGATTTACATCCAATACTTTTGAGTCAAAACTCTGGGGTCGATTAATGGAGTCGAGAACAGGAAGCTGACTTTTCTTTCATGCCCTAGTCGTAAAGCTTTGCCCGAGTTGTTTCACGGGTTTGGCAAATTGGACAAAATGTTCTCTCTCCCTCATTCATAGCATGTCTGCACAAAAGACCAGAGTAGCTGTAAATGAAAATCTTCAATCCAAATGAGCAAGGACCTTGAAATATATTGGCAGTTTACCTTTTGTCCACATTGGAAGGCAAGATCTTTCCTACTTCCAGAAAGAAATACAGGACAATTTTGGGACAGCAAAATGAAACAAAATGGATACTTTTGACCTCATGTCACGCTACAAGTTGAAAAGATTTAGCAATAGTTGCACCAGCTAACTTTAAATGCGTTGGTGTCATAGCTAATGAAGAATCAAGAGAATGCCGTTGAGAAACTTCGAGAGACCTATGCTGCAGGGAGAAGAAAATTGCAATAACTGATGATCCCACAAAATAAAAAGGTAACTTCAAAGGATAAGAAGTACCAGGTCCTCTGGAATCTCGAGCTCTAATATTTTGCTGCATCAGATTTCAGTTCTTTGATCTCTATAAATTCTTATGGCTTCGTGTTGTCAGCCTGGAAACCCGAGAATACAAAGAAGCCATAAACATTCATCAAACTCTGCATTTCCTAAATAGAAGGTTTGAATTTCATATTTGTCAACGATTGAGACTTGTGCCTTGGGAAGAGGAAGAGAGCTTCAACAAGTTCTACTTTAGCTTGTCACTTCGTTCTCCAGTTCTGCATTCCTCCTCTTCAGATCGGCTCTGAGCTCATGGTGGCTTTGTTCAATCCTTTTGTTCCTCTGGAGTAAACGAGAATAATAGCTCAAATAATTAAATAGTAACTCGTTGATTCCATTTACCGTACATCCCTAGAACTGGTTGATTCCCGGAAACGCAACTCACCTTCTTGAGAGATAGTAAGCTGATACTCTGTTTATTGTCCACTGCCTGCATATTTACGGCATCCAGTGTCAAAGCGAATGGGCCGTATGATCAAGGAACTTCTCACAATCTTCCATGGAAGTTGTTAATTCAACGCATTCAACCAAAAAACGGTGAGGGGTAACAGAAAAGGAGAAAAATGGGGAAAGCTTTCATTTATAAGTACATATGGCTGTGCGTGATCATGTCGAAGCCCTTGGTCGGCTCTTGCTGCTCGCTCGGTTCTAGCAACCCGCAACAGCAAAATTCTCAGTACATGTGAGAGAGGAGAGTCTAGTTGAATTCTCAAGACTGCACATGGCATGCGTTTACAGAGAACATCACAGAGGAAGTTACATACCTTGACTCCCAAGTACATTTCATGATCCAGTCAACCCTCAACAAGGGAAATCAACCCCCAGCAGGTTCTTACAGTACCATGGCACTACACCGTTACTTGAGATTTTGGGTCGTCATTGAAGTTCCACTCAAAATATATGATTTGTCCTTCCTTACAACTTTCTGTCACTTTGCAGATTCACAGTCCACTTTTCATGTGCCAATAAGCCCATACATATGTACATCGAAATCCAACTATTGGTGCAACATATCGAAGTAGAATTTCTAAGAGACCATGATCCAAGATTCCACAAGCTCGTCTTTTGACTTTGAGGATAATATTATCATGATCAGAAAGGGAACTGCAGCCTAATATTCTCAAGCTATGACTATCTTAAATTGGCTGGGCGGAAACTTTTGGGGTTCTGATCAATGCACAAAACTGAGAGAGGATACACAGGCAGAGATTCCAGTTTACAATGATCCCACAGCCTCAAGAGCTTCCCGAGGCAAGAACAGCATCACTCCCAGATTCAAACTTACATCCACGAGTGAGAAACATAATTTCACACAAAATGGAATTAGATGAGTAGCATATCCTGCTAGCAGAAATCATCCAGCAGCAATAATTAGATGTTCCTGAGAGTATAACTGCGCATCTTAAACTTTGAAGAAAGAGCAACAACAAGAGCAAGGAGAAGCCCTACAAGTAATAACCACAGCAGAGTCAATCTCTGTACAAATGTTACTCTTAAGCCGATTGTTTTAGCTTCGCTAACTCCTCAAGTACTCCTTTGAGGGGCTCCATGAGCTTCTCTCTCTTAGCCTGAGATGAACATAATAACCGTACACTAGCATCCTGACTCGGACATACGTCTTTCAATAGAAATGTAGAAATCTAGACAAGGGTCTGATGGGTACCTTCATTGATGGGACGAGAGCAAATACTTCGTCAGCAGTCTCAGGACAGACATTGGCTATTACACATATCTGAGTTAAAACCAATGATTAGTAGAAAAACAGCGAATATTCATTATCAAGACATTGAACAAGAGAGGTTGAGATTGATACCTCGCCTTCATTGACCCCGTGTTTCGAGAGCTTCCTAAAACTGAGTTAAGGTTAAGCAATAAAATGCCCATAAATTGTTGTATAAGTCAACTGGAATGAACAAAAAACCATGACACACATCCCACATCAAGAATAAAATGGATACTCGAGAATTCTTCGCACTGATTGGTAATCTGTGTAGCGGTTACCCGTAGTTTTGGCATACTGCAACCCTCGGTCAAAGGATCTATCAGGGGGGAACAGAAAAAGGAAAATCTGTCACAGACCTTGAAAAAGCAAATTTAGCTTCTGAACTAAGATCCCAGGTAGATAATTGACTTGGAGAAAATGAATTACACTGGGATTTTGATTGAAGCATCCTCCGACAGTATAACCATCTGATCTTGGATTCCTTGTAAGATATGCAAAGCCTCAGCATCCATTATACATTTAGCATTTTCTGGGAGTTCTGAAAAGTTCCACATCACAAAATAGGAATCACATAGCACCATGATTGCAGATAAGTTCTCTCATACATGGAAGAAAAATGCCAAGGAAAAATGGCACTATACTTTAGCTTAGCGTATCCAGCGTGATCTTACGGTAGCTAGCCCTAAGCTAAATATTTGAATATTCCAATTTTTTTTATGAGGAGGGGGGATCCACCGGAAGCTTTATTACATATATGAGGAGAACCAAGTACCTTGCTCAATTTTGAGCTCTAGAGGTTGTGGATCCTTTGCAGGAGTTTTTTTTGCAGCATTACCAGTCTTGTCCCCGATACCTCCTTTTCCCAAGTTAACTGGAAAAGTTGCAAATTATGCAGAAAGAAGCCAATAATTTGAGAAGCAGCTGATAAAATGAAGTAAATTTTGAGATACTGAAGAACCATGATAAGGATGAGCAGTGGAGAGAATCTGACAGCATTGAAAGATGCACCTTTAGCAAATAAAGATTCAGTTTTCCCAGCGGACAGTGGGGAGCTTAGGTCAGAATCAAACTGAACCTTCCTCCCTTTCTTTGATTTTGCAGAACCATCTTCCTTCCCTTTCAAGGACCCTGAATGAAAATTAGGAAAAAAAAACAATGAAAATTAGGGCACGACATAAATCATCAAAGTTTAAGACAGATAACACAAGAATCTCAAAAACTCCCCCAACCTCAGACAAAATCCCAAGGAAACTGGGTTTCAAACTTCCTAACGGACAAAGGAAATGAAAAATCAAAGGGAATAGCCAGTTTATGCCAAACATGAGAGTTGAAAACTAATGCAGCAAATCAAAGAACTTCCCATCGAAAAAAGTGGCTGTATAATCAGTTAAATTAGTCCCATGACCGATAAATGAAGTCCCATAGATTGAATTAGATAGATGCCTACGCAACATTGCCAAAAGCAGTTGAACTCAAAAATAGATGTATGACCCATAAAAACATAAAGTATCTATCTGCAGGAGAGCCTTTCATTTGTTAAACATTTTTCTAGCAAGAAAACGTAAAAAAAAAAAAAAAAAAAGAGGGCAGCTGAGCTTTCTCAAGGTGCATAAACCGCAAATTCTGAAAATTCTTTTACTCGACAGAATCCCAAATTTTCAGTGATTCTGAGGGCAGCAAAAGGAGAAAAAAAAAAAAAACTAAAGAGAGGCAGTGTCAGCATCAAAGGGCAATCCCGAAGAAGGCAACCGGAGAAGACTTACTATCTGATAATGCAAGGACCAGAAAAGAGATAGAGAAGGAAGACATCACCTCCGCTAAAAGGATTGGACTTTAGAGAGGACTTGGTGCCTTTAGAGGGCAGTTTTCCTCCTTTCTCCGCCATTGACGGACTTCCTGCAACTCAGATTGCCGAAAATTCAAACAAAGCGAAGTACCCAAAAATGAAATCAATAAAACAAAGCCAAAAGGCGAATCCTTTTATGCAAGTCATACAAAAATCAAGCAGACCCGATCCTCTTCTTCGAGAACAGAGAGGTAGGGGGGGAAGAACTCGTGGCCCGTCTCCAACTCCCTTCTAAACCCTCTCTTACTCTGCTCCTACCACGGCCTGAACTCAGCTCGGACTTTTTGTGCAGTGACGTATATGCCCTCAGGTCTTGAAATAAGGGTAGATGTTAAGGTAGGTCTTTTAGTAAATCTCTATTCTCCGAGTCCAGAGGCCGGGCCCCTTTTTCTTTTTCCATTTAATTACGAAACTGCCACTCCTAGGTGACCCTGACGCTGTCAAGATGTAGACGAATGAAGTGAAATGGAAGAGCATGGTATTTCCTATATGAAAAGCGTTAAATACATTTGAAGAATTGAGAAAAATGAAACGTGGTATAGTGATAATATCCGAGGAAAATGATCGAAACGCTCAGCAATTCACTGCAAGAATGCTGTCTCCTTCGGGATCCTTAGCTCTGTCGTCTCCTTGGAGGTCTTCCAAAGGACTTTCAACTTCAACCTCTGCTCATTCCATTTATCTCAGAAAATAAGCTAAAAGCTATAGAACATAGACCAATTGGTGAGATGAATATGGTTCTAAACATTCATGACAAGAGGAGCCAAAGGAAAGCAACCAGTGAGAATGGTGGCAGAAGGTTCAGGTTTCGGAGTCCTGTCGTAACCAGCAATACGATCAGACAGAAAAGGGCCAGAACGGAAGAGGCGGGCTGCAGCAAGAAGAAACCAAAGGTTGTTTCTTCTGCAGACTCAGCTCTTCGGAGAAAATCTATATCTCTAATATAAAGTAGAGTTATAAGTCTTAGAAGCCTCCACGTGGCACTCTTCAATATCCTCCACGTGGCACCCTTCTAAAATTTTTATTTCTTTTTGAATTTTATTTGTAATAAAATATAAGAGATTGCTACTTATTTACCACATCATCTCTATGTTAGATTTCTTTTCTTTTCTTTTCTTTTTCCCTCTTTTCTTCTTTAATTTTCAATCGAATGCTAGATTATGTAAATCGAAATAAATTTTTCTATTTACTTAAATTATTTTCTATTTCCCACTGAAAAATTTATTTTCTATTTAGTTTGAATCTCTTAACTTATATTTATCGTTATTATTTCATTTAATTATCTATCGATTTGATTTAAATTTCATAAAAATTCATTCATGTTAATAGAAATCAATTGTCCTATTTAAAGAAATTATTTTTCTATTTAGTTAAAATTTATTTCATTATATCTATCATTATTATCTTTATTTAATTTACATAATTTTTTTTAACTATTTAACTATTTTCTATTTTTATCCACTTCTCCTTTTTCTTTGCCATGTTTGCTCCTCACCCATTTTCCATTTTTCTTCTTTGTCAATGGCCATAATGGGCCAGTTGAATACTATTACTCTTAATATTTATTTACTTGTTATTATTTTCCCATAAAATGTCAAACTATTATTCTTATATATAAACAATTCTTATTTGAACATAATTTTTTGTACAAGTATAATTCAAAAATAATTTAATTTAAAATTATTTTATGTTATTAAATATTTGTCAGCCTTGCAGCGAAGCGCGAGACATTCACTAGTAAGATCAATAGCAAAGTTTCTCTTGATCGAAACAAGAGGAAATTGATGAAACCAAAACTAGCATTAATTCAACAATCTGATCCCTCCAAAGTCATTCACAGGGAGAGTTTTGGCCGTAAGCTTGTAAGAAGATTTTTTTTACACCAAAGCAATCACAACAGCTGATTGGTACATGTCTCCCGCCACAGGTGCATTCTCTAAAAGGGTGAAATGACATCATATGGAAAATTCATTTCAACATCAAACACCCCTCCATGGAAATCCGAAGACCAAATAAACAAAGGTATTGCCAATAAAATACAAGGAGGAATCTCCCATTTGCAGTGTCTTAGAATACTGCAGGACATTTGGGCATCAAACGGCCTCTCTATGACTGACTCTGTTTAATAAGTCAACCAAATAAATCATCATCATCATCATTAGCATGGTTTGTGTTATTCGATACACCATCAGGCTTTCCCGATGAATCCTTTTTGGGGGAAGTTGGACTAACACCAGTGCTTGAAGAAAGAGCCCATTTTCCCAAGAGCGACTCGCCATAGAGATCATCATAGATCCCACCTTTCTGAGGGCACTTGACCTTGTTCAACACCTCTTGCAGTCTACTAGTAACACCCCTCTGAGAATGATCTTCCGTCAATGGAGCTGGTTCCTTTCCCTTGGGAATTATGGTTGTTTGTACAAGCGATTCATATTTTCCCACAAGGCTTCCTTCTTTCACGCCCATTGGGCCGGGTTCAGTCTCCACATCTACACCATCTGAAATACCAACAACTTCCACCAACTTTTCACCGGCTTGATCTTTAAACATCACTCTCAATCTCTTAAGTCTCTTACGCGCTCTCTGAGATTGGTCATTCCTATCTTCACTGGAATCTTTGGATTTATTTTCCGCATCATTGGACTTGCCCAGCCCATAGCGATTCACCAGAGTGTTATAAGCCACAAGTGCTTCCTCATCAGAAGGATCTGGAGCTGGAGGAAGATTGATCTCTGTGGGTGATGGAGCAGGTGGGAAGAGAGCTGCATCATTCTTCCTCAGGATGTAGCTCCTTGTTGATGCTGCAAACCTCAACGATTGCCCCACTTCGAGCTCTACTGGTGTATCTTTAGTCAGTCGTTCATTTGCAACAAAAGTGCCATGAGCTGATCCCAGATCAATTACATATATGCTGTAAAAGAAATCACTGTTTTTGAGCATGGAATGCTAAGTTCCGAGTGCACCAGAAGCATAAGGAAAAAACACAATCATAATTCAGTTTTCTCAGAATAGGTGAAGATAGAGAAGTGAAGGCAAAAATAACTAAACTGTTCCCAAAGATGCATTATCACACACCCTATCCTTAAAGAATAACTGAACAAAAACCTCTACTTTTTCTATTTCCATGACGAAGATAGAAGTATCCATTAAGAAACACCAACAAAGTGCAAAGAACTATATGTGCAAAAAGATGCTCAAGAGAATAACTGAATAAAACTGCATGATTCAGTTTGTGAAACCTCCATATATATAAACTCTCAGATAGAAAACTGGAACGTTCAAACACATCTTAGTTCAAATCAAGTTGCGGTGCTACTTTCCAAGGTCATGTTTCAAGGTATAAATAAGCAGCATTTTCACAATTTGCAACTCGTTTATTTCTAAGGTAAATCTGCATCAGACCATGACTGCTGAAACATAGAATTGAAACATTTTTAAACAAACAGAAACATTGAAGAGGAAGCATTTGATGATTTCTAGATATCAGTCTTTCAATGGAAAATTTCAATTTTCTTTAATTATATCACATTACCCTCTGTGTATAACATTGTAAACTTTTAAGAACAGGCAATAGAAGAAACTGGCAGCAAGCACCTTGTCCTCCTTTTCCAAGGTTCAAGGTCACAGCAAGCATGCCTGTGCAACAACCTATATCAAAAATAAAATAGGAACAGAAGAAAGAACGGCACCTTCCATTCTTGTGAGGAATGATAGCAGCATGCTGACGTGAAACAGACTGGTGGTCGAGAACGAAATCACAAGTATGAGATTGCCTCCCAAAAATTTGCCTCCTCTTGTCCAGATAAATTCGATCAAGAACCTCTCCATCCTTCAAGACCTCAAGATAATACACTCCAGGTCTTGGCTCAATTGCCCAATCTGGTGGCTGCCAAGTAGATTGTCCCCCACCAACCTGTGTTACCAGCTGCATCTGCCCCAACAATGGGGCAGCTTCCTGCGCTACAGGCCTCTGGGAGACATGAACTTGAGCATTTTCTCGGGTTTGTCCGTATAATTTTTGAGGTTGAGGATACTTGGTGGAAGAATTGCTCGCTAATGGTGCTCTCAAGGCGGGTTGGCTCGTGGGAGAAGATCCAGCGGAAGAATTTACAGTGACTAAAAATGGCTCCAGGGACTGAGCTTTCTTGAATCGATCAAGCCCAGCTCTTCCATACATTCTTCAATACATAAGAAGCACAAGGATGGATCCTTTTGAACTAGAGGTTCGATTTACTGCACAAAAGTACAGCTCCCACTTCACTTCAAGATAAGGAGACCTGACTTTCCATCAAGAAGACCTTCCTTTCTGCTGAAGGATTGTACGAAACCCTTATAAAACTTGCAGAAACCAGCCACTCGACAAATAAAAAGCCCCAGCTTTCACTTCGGCGCAACCAATTCTAACAATAATCAACTGAATAAACTCAGATACATACACTAATAAACGAAATCAAAATATTCTCAGTACGATGCTAAAGGATGGAAATACGAGTATAATCTAAAATAACGGAAACCATGAACAAGATGAAATCAAATTCTCGTGGGAAGCAGCAGACAGCATGGTACATGAATTCTCTTCTTTTAGTTCGACGACACCAGAAAAGGGCTTAAGGCATCTGATCGTGGAAGATGAGCTGGTAAAATAAAACCTTCCGGCCACAAGATCAAACCAAACACTCACCGACGGCGTCGCCAGCTCCGATGAAGGCTTCGATGAGAAGCGGATAGATGACGGAAGAATGCAGAGAGAAAAAAGTCGGGAGACAGCACAACGCAATTTTTTCCATTTTGCTCCTTCATTTGGAATATATTCTATTTTTTACCCAAAAGTATTATTTTCGGGCAGTTTGCACCTTCAAGTTTGTATCTGATCATTTGGCCCCCTCTGCTTTCAGGAAAACCCTCCCTAAGCAGCCTAAATCTTGAATTATGTCCATCTTCTCGCGTACCAAAATTTTATCAGTAGAAGGTATGTATGCCAACACGACTTGGTTGAGACGGTTAAGTCTTAATCTTGTAAATGAAGAAAATTCGTATTAAAAGAGTTTTATTCTAGGTGATTCAACTTGAATCTGAATTAATCAGGACTCATAAAAGGTTGACAACTTAGTCGGAATATCCTTTACAAATTTTGATCCACAGGGATGAGACTTGGTGCTGAGTTGATGATGTCTGGAGCAAGTTGCTCCTGTCATGGGAAGCAGTGCACTCGTGAGATTTAAACTTTTCTGTGGTGAAAATTAATTTCCTAATTTGATGCTCTCGTACGTCTTCCCTTCCCTCCTCCAGCCAACAAGCACGGTGCCCACATTTCTTGGTGATGCTCA
Organism: Lagerstroemia speciosa; assembly: GCA_037672795.1. Classification (NCBI taxonomy): domain Eukaryota; kingdom Viridiplantae; phylum Streptophyta; class Magnoliopsida; order Myrtales; family Lythraceae; genus Lagerstroemia; species Lagerstroemia speciosa. The sequence continues at coordinate 11,247,552 of CM075297.1, forward strand.
AACACACGAGTTCATTGAACGAAGCAAGCAAGCAGAATCAGGAAGGTGAGACATAAAACATGATTGGCCCAGACAAGACTAAATTGGCTTGGGCCAGTTAGAATTAAGAATTCTTCTCTCTCTTGAGTTGGGCTTGGGTTTTTTTTTTTTTTTAAAAAAAAAGGGAAAACAAGAGAGGAAATTTTTTGAGGAACCAAAGTAGTTCAAAAATTGCAGGCAAAAGTGCAAATTTGATCATCAGTCTTCATTCTATCTGTAACCTTTCCTCTAGATATCTTTCTTTGGGATGGATTGGATAGAAACTGCAAGAAAACTAAATTATATCTTTCTCAAAAATATAGTCTGTCGTGCTTTTTCCACCCTATATATTATTATATGTAAGTGAGAGTGAAAGTAAGAGTGAGATGAAGATGATGCTTGTTTCCAACTGAAAACGATGATACTGTCTGAACCACAACTCAGAAGAGGAAGAGGCCCCACGGGCGATTTGGACATTGAGGGTGAGGGCCCAACCCCCAACAGGCCTCACTCATCAGTCTTATCCTCTTCTTGCCTTTTGCTTGCTGTAATGCTGCCCCCTCCTCCAGTCCTCCTCCTCCTCCTCCTCCTCAGTCTTAAAAGTTTTACTCCGTAGGGTTTACTTTGGTTAATGGAATTTCCATCGAGTTTCATGTTTGGAATGTTCATCCTTAATGGCAATACGGCAATTGAGTGAACATGTCCGCCTCTTCAGATCTTCCAGATACGGTCAAAGTTCAAGATCCATCATACCTCAGCCATAGAATACGTTCCCACTGTTTTTCCCCCCCTCTTATAAGCAATGAAAACAACATGAAATATACATATAAGACATGTGCATGCAGGTCAATCAATGTGTAAATTATTCGAGGCTATTAAATTTTTAAATACTAAATAGAGCGCGCATTGAAAAATATGAACAAATTCTTTTGGGTCAAAAATGATTCCGGTTTTAATTACAATATCCTGAATAATTAATATGGATAAGTTTTGAGTGTATGTTATAATAGTATTTTGGTGATGCTGTAAACCTAATTTGATGTGCACGCAATAAATAATTCAGAGGACCACTCACAAGATTGCATTATATTAAAAGCTTAGAGAGATCTCCCTCCACATAAATTCATTTTTTATTTTTTTAAAAAAATATTTCTGAATATATACAAAAATAAAATAAAATAAATGGAATGGAAAAGCAGGGAGATGCATGTGGGGGCTCGCAGCTCTATGCCTGGAGCTGCGTGGATACCATATTATTTATTATGCTGGGCCTAAATTTGCACTTCCAAATTAGTGTAAATCTAATCTTGTTTTGAATTAATTATTTATATTTTTTTTCAATTTTAAAATATTATATAGTCAGTGACACACACAATATATACGTATATCAGACTCTTTTTTTTCTGTCATAAATAAAACTCTTGACCTAAAATAGGAATATGAAAAAGTAAGGAATAAAAAAAAAAGCATAAGAAGTTTTATAAGTGATAATTTAAATTACGATTTCTAGATCTTATATTAAAAAATGATATCAGCATATCAAATCCTTCGAGCATATGCAACTTCATTTTTATTCTATTATTAAAATATTTTTAGCTTTTAAACTTAATGTATTCATGCATATACCACTATTGGAGAAAGTATCAAGTGTAGTTGTCGTACCGATACTGACTCGGTGTTCTTGTCCGATTAGAGTTTGAGATTGTGGTATGATTTTTACATTCTTTTTACAGTTCTTAAAATTTAATAATTATGATTGTAAACGTGTTGGTTACATGTCAAACACCGATCTAACAGAGAATAACACATCGGTATCGTCATATAATGCAACTGTTGCGCGGAGATCTTCTCCACTGGTTGAGACTTTACTATATCCCACAGCATTGCTCATATTTTATATTTATTATGTATTCGAATTTTTATTAAATAATAAAGCAATTATATCTAAATGATACTGTTTCTGTCGTAGAGACAACTCTGTAAAGCGCATGTAGTTTCCAGGAGAAAGTAACGCCCTTGCAACGTGGACTGACATTTTTCCTTATAGCAATATTCATCAAAATTTCAATTTCTAATTTTTCTACGAACGGGGTTGGTACGAGTGATAAGCAGCTCGGTGCCGCTTAAGAAGGTCTCAAGTTCGAGACCTCACGTACGCAGACACCCCATTGGGAGCCTCACCCGCCATTGCCAGGCGTGCTACTCGAGGCGACCAACAGATTAATCAAGTATGATTGGCTGAAAGATGTCATCTCACCGCTAGTGGGGTCTGCTTGGATACCGTGACTGACAATAAAAAAATTTCTAATTCTTCTTCTTCTTTTTTTCCCTTTGCAGTAGGCTAATTAATTAATTAATTCAACAAAGTTTGGCGATAGAGCATTCATCATCGGTTGCCTAAGATCACCCGAAAAATTAGCGTTTTTTTTTTCCGGATTGGAGAGGGACGGAATCCAAATGCATGAGATTTAATTAAAATAATACAACGGTAAAATAGACACGTGCGTGAAATAAATTTTCTTCTTTTTTTTGGGTGGAAAATGAAAATGTTGAGGAGAAATAGGCCACAAAAGAACCTTCCCATAAAGTTACGAAGGCATTCAATACATATTCATCTCCTGGTGGGTATCGAAAGTGATGTTATGATATGTGTCAATGTCCAAAAAAAGGAGAGGAGATTGGATTGTATAGTATCAAAAGGTATACATCCCCAAGCTCCTATATAAGAAATTTAATTATAAATCTATTTATTTCTCTCTTATAATATAGAAATATAATTATCTTATTTCGAGTAAATTACACAAATTAAGTGATGAAGCCTTCCGGCGGATAGTTTCAGTGATAGGAGTTGACTTCTTAGATTCAAAATTCAGTGGGCACACGTTGGAGGGTAGGGCTTTTTAATCCTCTTGAACCTATCATGATTTATCATAACTTACCCGGCGCACGTAATTTACGGGTTATTATGTATAACCCGAGGAGGAGGTATCACAATCACAGTTAATCGGATTCACAAGACACTTGAATATTTCGACTATTAAAAAAATTTGACGAATAAGAGGAGCAGAAAATACTAAGTACTGGTCAAATAAACAGGAAGGGAGAGAGTGGTGAGCCCAGAGAGATTAAGGGGCAACGAATGTGAGTGATGGAAATTTGATCACTTGTCGCATCAGAGAAGTTGGCTTTCAGTTTTTGGGACCTGTTTTTTTTTAAATAGTTACCATATATGCATTTATTTAGCAAAATAAATGTACAAATAAATAATTATTTGTATAAATTATAATTTCAAAGCTACTTTTTTTTTTTGCTAAAAGAGAAAATATTTAAATATGAATGAAGTTAACTCTCTTTTTTTTTTTTGGGTCCAATGAATGAATTTAACTCAAAGAAAGCTCCACTGGAGAAATGGACAACCTTAAATGGATAAGACCCCACATCTCCTTCCACATTTTCAATGGTCCGGACTGATCAAATGTTTTAAAAAATAAGGTCGTTTCAGTGATAAAATCTTTTTTAGATCTAACCTTTTTATCTTGAAATTCTCCTTAAAAAAGAGGTGAGGTTCAAGGATCTTGTATCCACTTAGCCTTCTTGCTCATTTAAATTATCTCGTATCGATATAGATGGATTATTTTTGGTACACATGATCCTCATTTCGAGACAAATACAGAGTGTACTGGAATTTGCCCCTGCTTTTGCTATTATGTTATTGAATCATTCACTAGTTTAATCCAAAAAAATCATAACTAACGATTTAAATAAAAAAATTTAAAGACGTATGATTATTTTTTTTCACATGTTTAATGTATTTTTATTGGATAATTTTCTGAAGGGCTGATTAGGAAATTTATGCACAGTATATAGACAGGGACCAATAATTACTCGTGATTAAGAAGGCCCTCAATTCTGGGGACAAGATCAAAATACCCCGAAAACGAAATTATTGAATTCCCAAAAGCTTAGCTTTTGCTTCCATTGTCCTCTCTCCCCTCTCTCTCTCCTTAGTCCTTCCTCCTCCTCCCTTCCCTCACTGTCTGCGCCTAACATTGTGAAGAAGAGCCCTTCCTCACTCACCTTTCCATTACTCCCTCTAGCTTTCTCTCTCTTCCCTCCCTCCATCTTTCTCTCTCTAGCTGCCTAAGTAGCCACAGCTGCCTTCTGCCGAGCTTCTCACCCCTTTCAGCCCCCTTCCATGCCAGCCCCAGGTCCTGCTCTGTTCACTCCATTTAGGTACCCTCCCTTTTCTCTCTCGCACTCCTCTCTCCTGTCCCTTACTCTCCTGTTTATCTTCTCTCAGTTAATTTGCTTTCTTCGCCTTCTAGATTCATTTTTAGCATCCGGGTCAGTTTCAGATCTCGGATCTGCGTGTCGGATTACCTGAAAGCTCCGGCCTTGAGATTGAGATCTGTTCTCTGTTCAATTCCAATTGTCTCGTGGGTTTTTGGGTGGACTAAGGGAATGTGCTGTGTCTGCATCATCCCAGGAGCCGACTCTTGCTAGTTCTTCACGTTGCTGTGGTCCTTGACGGCTCTTTATGGTTTCTTTTTATATTTGCTCTTTTATCTTTTAGGCTGGATATATTAATTTTGGGTTCCATTGATATGGTTGAGAGCTTTCTCTCTCTTTTAACCTATTCTGATTGGCAACTGGTTGAGGTTTCCATGCATGAGCTGTCATCAACAGATAGATATCATTAGGCAGAACATTGTGATGAAAGTTTGTATTTTTTTTCCTCAAGATTTAGCATGCGTTTGAGTGCTCAAATGTCTTAATTTACTGGTTAATCTATTTCTCTGGTCTCTTTCCTTTTCTTTTTCCATTTCCGTTAATTGGTTATGTTTCTCCGAGACACTTTCCCGGGAATTTTCCTTGTCCCATCAGGTCAACGATTAAGAGAAACTCTGCTAGAAAAAATAAAATTAAACTTTTTGCGGTTTTCATTGCTTTCTTCTTTGCTGATAGATCAGTTGTTCGTGGTTTGGTGGAGTTACAGAAAAATCTCGCTGTTCTGCTGATGAGAGAGAAGTGCGCTCTCCGATAATGGGTCCAAGCAAGCCATGGATTCGTTCAACCTGACCTGTTAAGTAATTCTTTCAAAACCTTCTTAGCAGCTTCTTTAACGGCCTCAAAACATGCTTCAAGACCTTCCGCTCGGCAGCGGCATAATTTAGCTGCTGCTCCACTCTGAGAAAGACGAAGTCAAGCCTTTACCTTTACAAGCGTGAAAGCACCAGCTGAATCTTCTGAAAACACATTGATCATGAGTTCAGACCAGAAGGGCTCCGTGGAATCACTAGTCAGTAAAATGAGCATAAATTCTTCCTCACCGGGGACTGTAGAAGCAATGAACCGAGCAAGTTCTCGGGACAGTTACGTTGACCAGGAGAAGAAGACATCGGACCAAGGAAGTGTGAAGGACAGTTCTGCTTCCGCAAAAGTCAGCGACCGGGCAGATTTTGTTGAGAGTGGGAAGAGCAGTATCTGCAGAGGAAGCACAAGCAGTGACATTAGTGATGAGAGCAGCTGTAGCAGCTTCGGCAGCGGCCTGAGCAAACCCCATAAAGCGAACGACCTCAGATGGGAAGCCATACAGCTTGTCCGAGCAAAAGATGGAGTCTTGGGTCTGAGCCATTTCAGGCTTCTGAAGCGGCTGGGTTGTGGAGATATTGGGAGTGTTTATCTGTCGGAGCTGAGTGGAACAAAATGTTACTTTGCTATGAAGGTTATGGACAAAGGTTCTCTTGCGAGCCGGAAGAAGCTGCTTCGGGCTCAGACAGAGAGGGAGATTTTGCAGTCTCTTGACCACCCATTCCTTCCTACTTTGTATACTCACTTTGAGACCGATAAGTTCTCGTGCTTGGTTATGGAATTTTGTCCAGGCGGAGACTTGCACACTCTTCGGCAGAGGCAGCCTGGAAAATACTTCCCCGAGCAGGCAGTAAAGTATGATTATCAGAAACTTGATACTTAATTTTGGTGCTTGTGTGCTTCCTTATGATTAATTTTGTGTCGTCTAGAACAAATGGTTTCTTGTTAGCAGTCTTGCATTGTTTCTAACAAATGAATATCTGGATAGTAGAAAACTCGAAATTTTAGTACCTTAGATGGGCACAGGGTAATCAGTTTAGTTATACCAGTTCAATGAAGCAATATGGTCCCATGGGTTGTGACAAAAGGAATAGATTAGGATTTCCATGGAAAGAAGTCAAGTTATTTACTTGTTCCAACTCCGAACATTTCCAAAGCAATTGGTTTCAGACTTCATGCTTATATGTCTTAAAGGTTATGGTCTTGTTTGATGCAATGGAATGGAACGTGATATGAATTTTGAAACTGAGATATTGGATGCAAGCAGAAGTCAGTTTATTGGGCTGAACTTAGAACTTCTATCTTATCATGAAACTTACCGTTGTCTTCATTCTTTTGCAGATTTTATGTAGCTGAGGTCTTGTTGGCTCTAGAATACCTCCATATGCTTGGGATTATCTACCGGGACCTTAAACCGGAGAACGTCCTCGTAAGAGAAGATGGTCATATTATGCTCTCGGACTTTGACCTGTCTCTTCGCTGTGCTGTCAGCCCAACTCTTGTCAAAACATCTTTGCTCGAGTCCTCGGAGCCTCTGAGAAAGAATTCTACTTATTGTGTCCAACCCGCTTGCATCGAGCCCTCATGTATCCAGCCTTCTTGTGTGGTCCCAACAACATGTTTCTCCCCTCGACTCTTCTCCAGTAAATCCAAGAAAGACCGGAAGCCCAAAGTCGAAGTCGGGAACCAAGTGAGCCCATTGCCTGAGCTCATTGCAGAGCCAACAGATGCTCGATCCATGTCCTTTGTTGGCACCCACGAGTACTTAGCCCCAGAAATAATCAAGGGAGAGGGACATGGGAGCGCTGTGGATTGGTGGACTTTTGGGATCTTTCTCTACGAACTCTTGTTTGGGAAGACCCCTTTCAAAGGATCGGGAAATCGGGCCACACTGTTCAATGTCGTGGGACAACCCCTAAGGTTTCCCGAGTCCCCGGTTGTGAGTTTTGCAGCTCGGGATTTGATCAGAGGGCTGCTTGTAAAGGAGCCGCAGAACAGGTTGGCATATAAGAGAGGGGCCACCGAGATAAAGCAGCACCCTTTCTTTGAAGGCGTAAACTGGGCTCTGATCCGGTGCGCCACACCCCCTGAGATTCCAAGGCCTGTCGAGATCGAAAGGATCCCTGTGGGTCCACCTTCAGGTGAAAAGGTTGCTGGAGCCACTGCTGCCACTGGCCTTCCAGCTACTGGTCCTGATAAGAAGGGTTCGGATAATTATCTCGAATTTGATTTCTTTTAGTGTTGCTGGGCATCACCGTTCAAGGTAAGTTCAAAATATGTTGTGGAGAAAGGAGGAAGGGACCGTTGATGATCATAAGGATGGACATGGACTTTTTGTGTTGTAGTTGATGCATCGCATTGCATGCTGTTGACTGTCTGAGAAATGTGTACTGAAATATTATTTATTGTTATTGCCTGAACGAAGCCTTCTCTCCAGCACACTGCAACTGGAATGCTTCCCTCCCTTGCCCTCGATTACCTAGCATTCACTACAAATCATGGAATGATATTCTATTAATAAATCGTATAATTATCATAATTCTTTTCTAGGTAGGTTCGTTTAAAAGTTACACGGGTATTCCTAGCTCGTGTAACCACAAGAAGCTCTTATTATACCCAGCACTTCCTGGAAACTGATTCGGAAGAGTAACCACAGGGCCTTGAGGTTGATATTGGATGATCCACAACTTGACCAAAATTCGAACTTGCGAAATTTCACATGTGCAGCTGAGCATCTGAGTTAAGTGGGAAATGTGAAGTAACAGAATAAATCCTGCGGACGCCGTAAAGCAATGCTCTCTGATCTGATCAGATCTTTAATTAGATTTGGCCAGTCCTAGCCAATTTCATACACAAACTTCTGAGGTTTCTTCCCACTTCGCCTGTCTTTTCTTTTGTCATGAAAGAAAAAAAGAAAGAGCAGAAATTTGACAAGAAATATCCCTTCTTTTCTTATTAGAAAATTTTTAAGAAGACATGATTATTTACTGGAAAAATTCCTAATTTCTCAAAAAAAATCTTATTGCACTCAATTTAGTTTTTTTTTTAATTTCGTATATATTATTTGAGTGATATAACATTTTCGAAAAATATTTATATCTCTTTCAGTTCATCGAATCAGATCGCTTAGCAGGACAGCGGCCTCCTATCATCTTCATCACTCTCAAGCACCTTTCTGCACTACACAGCAGAAGAATCTACAAACTTGAGCTTCAGTTCGACCTCTCCCGACTTGACCTCGCAGAGCCTCAACCAAACAGCTTGAACCACCTCACCATTCGTGAAGCTGATGGAGCTCTCTCTGACCAAGCAATTGTCACGGTCGGGGACGACCTTTCTGAGTTCCGTTTCACCTGAGGAGAGCTTCAGGATCTGCCTCAACCGAGCTGCAGAGACTATTGGTTGAAGGTTGATGTGGGCATGCCCCATTTTATCGTCCGCCTTGAAACGGTCTTTGTCAAACACCTCCTTCTCGGATACAAAGCCAGTCAGTAACAAAAAGAGATCATGAACGATATGGAAAAGGAAAGGAAAGAAAGGAATGTTTGGTCTGGAGGATCTGTGACTCGTAATTCAAGGCAGCAATTTAATAATTGAAGGAATGGGGACTCACTACGTTTAGCACTCCAACAGGCTCTGAGAGGGTGAAAGTTAGCTCCTCGTTCCAAACAGGGTTCAGACAGCTATTTATGACCTTTGTCTTTGCAGTCTGCCACCAAGAAACGTCCGATCAAACCACACAACCAGCTCACTCGTACAGCAACAGCAATATGTATCTTATTGACAGAAATGTACAATTTGCTGTCGGAATTTCACGAATTTCGCGTGCTGATGACGGAGATTCCAGAACCCAAAGCACAGCCTAAAATCAGGATCAGAGAAGATTAAAAACTCACCTGATTGCCCAACTTGAGTACAACATAAGGGTCACTGCTCTTGAAGCCTCTTATCACCAGCCTCCTCCCCCTAGCAACGGTCACTTTCAGAATCCCAAGAGGCTGCTGCTCCGCCATCTCTCTCTCTCTCTCTCTCTCTCTCTCTCTCTCTCTCTTAACAAAGCCTAAACATTTTAATTCACAGGCAAACTCCTTAGCGGAACTCCATAAAAATTCAAACTTTGTCAATTAACGCCAAAAATCAACCAAGCATGAATGAAATGCAATGAACCCGTAAACACCGGTCAATCAAATTTGAGTAAATGATCAAATTCAAGCATGCAAGACCCAGAGAGGGAGGGATGGGAGACCAGTAGCTGCACTTGGGATCAAGAGGGAGTTGAGATCATTCGTTGATATTGAAAAAGGAACAATTTTTTATGGCCCTTTAAGCAGATGTGTAGTTCACAGAATTGGCAATGAGATTGTGAGTGCTGAAGAGGCAGAGAGAGACAGAAGAACCTGTCCGAGCTAACCTAATGGGGATGAAGGAAAAGACTTACACGCCTATTTCTTCTAGCTAGCTGCCCCTCGTGAGGTCCTTGGTTCTCATTTGTTTGGCAGGGGCATATAAAGAAAAAGAAATGAAGAACGGATTTTTACCGCCAGATCGCCGGCTTGGGGCACAAGATCGGTCTGAGACACAGTCAACGAGACAGGCACGTGCAGGCGGTCAAACAGCATTTGGAATTTTTTTTTAATGAGGATGTATTCATTATTTAAAAATGAGTACATGAAAAAATGTTCAAGAAAAAGAAAAATTACATGATTGGATTATAACGGAGGGATCCTTCGAGACTAACTATAAGGGAAGACATATGTGAAACACATCAAATAATACACAACACAATTATAGCTTGTCAGCCGGCCACTAAAGTTTCGATCATAACGTCTTGCCGGTTTACATAGACCCTGATAAAAACCAAGTTGGGAGGATCTCAAGCCATTAATTTGCGTAGATCTCAGTCCTCTTTTACAGAGGCATGATAATCTCCATTAAATAGCATTTGGAATTCGGATCACAGGAAAAGAATGGATCCAAATTATTCGGATATATCAAATTTGCATATAAGCTGCTGTCAGCATCAATTCCTGGTCTAAAGTACGACCGGACTGGGTCCATGGACGAACGGGATCTTTCGGGTCCAGAGTCAAAGAGCCATACAGTCACTCCCAAAAAAGGCCAAAAAAACACAAGGTGAAAATACTATAATGCCCCCTACACGTCCTTAACTATTCTTAATTTGGAGCAAATTTGGCCCCTTTGCCTCAACCACGGCCTGGGGCAAATGCCCTCCTCCCGTTGGAATTCCCTTCTTATCGGGATTTTGTTTTCACAGTAATGAGGCAACACAAGACTACATTTCGTCGAATCTGACAGACAGGGAATCCTAATGCCATGGTATACTTCAGGGGCAAGAAGGTACTTTTCATCATAAAGAGTGGTACTATCCGATATTAATTATTGAAAAATTCTACAGTTTGATCACTTGATGATTCAATGAATGGGAAAAATAATTGTGAGTCCTTAAAAATCTTATCCAAGTTGAATCGTTCATCATAAGTCATTTGACAAAATTATTAAACGATCCAACAGCTGAACCATAAAGAGTCATAAATCTTTGTCTCAACATGTTTTAATCTTAAAAAAACTTACGATATTTTAAGAGATTTAATATTTTTCTCATATTAACGACAATATTTGTATTTGATTTGGCAGCTCCTTCTTTTCGTTAAGCTTGGGAGGTTCAAATCTTCTTTTTTTTTAAAAAATTATACATGACCGATCTAATTTAAATTTAGACTGGTAAAACAAAATTTGACTTAGGAGAAAATAAATCATAATGTATTAAAATAATTTTTTTTCCCGAAGTAGTTAGAGAAAATGAGCAACTTGAGAAACATGTCATGAATAATTAGTCAAAAGGAAAAATAATAGAAGAAGCAGAAGAGGAGGTCAAAGTTAGAGGCGCATTTAACTCAGTGAGTAAGACTATGACTATCCTGATAGGTTTGACAATCTGTGTTGTGATGATACGTAAAATTACGACATACTTGGCAATAGGTAGTACATGCAATTGCAATGGTTTGTATTGGACGAGATACGGGTCGAGGAGTCGTTATCATTAAGAATTAGTATTGGACCGGAGCTCGAGTACACACAGCACGATAAGTAAAGTATGTGACAAGGATTCTTAATCAGAGGTGAAAGAAGGAAAATGGGATGCATGCATTGATTGGTGAATCTTCCCAGTAGCCATGTCCTTTGGTAGTTTCTTCTGAATTTTTCTAAGAAAAAGAAATGGGGGCTATGCAAGGAGTTTTCCTCAAAAATATTTGATGCTTAAATATCTAAGAATTTGATATGGTTTAAGAGATTATATGATATACTTAATTTGTTATTTACGAGATTTTGTATTTTAGGTAGAAAAAATTTATTATTTTTAACATGTGTGTAACCTATAAAATGGAATATTCATCCCAAATAATAGTAAGCGAGTATTAGATTTTAATCACTATTTTATTTCATTTCAAATAGATATATTAAATGACACGTGGATCAACAGCTTTATATGAGATTTTCTCTATGCAATACAAAATTCTGTCCTATTTAATGTATAAGAAGAGATTATTTGTCTAAAAAATTATAAACTATTCAAGAATTCTCTAATTTATCACGAATTATTTTTTAATCAAAAAATTGCAAACTATTCAATAGTTTCTTAATCTATCATAAATTATTTTTTTGCCTAGAAAATCACAAATTATACTTCATTTTTCATAATCTACCATGTCATTAATTTTGACATTTATTTGTTAATAGACATTGTTAATTTTTTTGATTGTGGAAACGGAATCTCATGTGACATTACACGTGATGTCCATCTGGTCATAAAAATAGGGAACATTTGTTTGCACATCTGTCTCCACGTCCATTCTCATGATAAAATAGATAATTCGATAATAGTTCATATTTTTTATAACCAGATGAAGTCACGTGTGATAGCACGTCAGATTCCGTTTGCACAATCAATAAAATTAATGATACACATCAGCAATTAATGAACAAGATTAATGGCATAGCATATTAGAAAAAATAGAGCATAGTTTGTGATTTTCTAAGAAAAAAGTTCATGATGAATTAGAAAATTCTTAAATAGTTGGTGTTTTTTAAACAAATAATCCTAAAAAAACTCTCTACTATTAATTTGAAGTATTATTTTATTTTAAAATTATTAAACAGAAAATCTTTAAAATTGGAATGTCAGAATTAACTCAATCACTTAGAATTAGCATTTTCATGATCATCTGATATACGAAAAAACAGGAACATTAAGGGTGCCACTGCCGGGTTTCGCGCGGAGTACTAAAACAACTGCTCCCTCGCCAGCCATCGCGTCTCCTTCTTGTCAGCCCCTCTGGCCACTATATAACCGTTCCCTTGCCAACGATCGACATCAAGACACGACACTGATACAGTTGCAGAACAAAGATCATCCTCAGTTACTCTCGGAGATCAAGTACGTGGGCATATATTTATAGACAGAGAGAGAGAGAGAGTGTGTGTGTGCGCTGTGCGTGTCAAGAGCGAAGATATATATACGTATAGAGAGTGGGATGGAGGAAGAGTACGGCTGCGGTGCGGGTTCGGTGGTGGTGATGATGGTGGTGGCGGCGGCACTATTTCTGCTGCCGCTGGTGATGGGTCCAGTACAGCCGCCGGGATACTCCCTCCTCATTTTCCCGGTGGTACTCGTCGCCATCTTCTTCTTCCTCTGCCAAGCCTCCAAGTGATGAAAAATCAACACTTGCGATTTCACCCCCCTGTGCCAACTTTAGACAGTGTCGTTTAATCTCTTCTGTTTTATTCTTCTCTTCGTCACCTTTTCTCATCCCATATCAAATATATACATGTGTGTGTGTGTGTAAGCACATGGAGATAAAATTTGTCCATCAGTATTTTATTGTTACATGCAGTATAACGGTGCAGTTGTTCTTCCTCTAACCCATTTAGTTTCATCATATATAATCTGTATGTTCAATCCGACTGAACTTCAGTGATCATGGCCATGGTGGTAACGGGGTTAGTTTGTTTGCGGCAAGATGAGTTCAGTTTTCTTCTGCAGACGATGGCGTAGTGTAGCACACAATACTGATCCGCGATAAATGCTTGTGGTACTTGAATTGTGTCTACGATCTCCTAATGGATATTTGCCTCCTGCGAAGAACATCTTCATTGATCCATTGAGGATACAACATGAGGTAACTAGAAACGTTTCTAAGTTAGTGCTTTCCACATCCCAATCGAGTCCCTTTGCCAGTTGAGTTTGGGCCAACTCTAAGGATCACCACGATGACTTGGGTTTCCTCTCTATGGTCAACATACCAAATGATGTGTCAATATCCTATTTGATACGTTCGCAATTAAATATAAAATTCTAAACATGTTATAATAAAGTAGTTGGATCGCCAATGGCCCAATACTGCTATTTTCCTTTTACTTTCTTCTATTTTTTTAATATCATGTGATGTTAATTCACAAATCTTATTCTTTCTAGCATGTTAATTGTTGCTGATTATTCTTCTTTAAAGGGGGCGTTTCTCACCGATCCCTACTGTCTTTCGCTTCATACAGGGAAATTATTTCTATGAAGAAGATGTCTAGTCAGTCGGTTGCGCCGGCATAAATCGGTAGGTCGGGCAGAGTAGCGGCAAGTTCATAAGCTTCCGTTATCCTTGCACTGGGATGATGTCAATTCCATTTCTCCCGACCGGGCCCCCGGAAGCTTTCCTTGAGGTCAACGGCTAGAGTAAAGTGCTGTGCCACATTGGACGGTCACGATTCACTGAAATGAATCTGTGTGGGGCCCATTTTTAGCTGCATAGAAGATGCCACGTGGGGCAGGCAGCTTGGCAGTTTTGGCGATTGGCGGACCAGCGCGACTCAGTACTATCGCACGATTTGATTTCTGAAGGGTTAGCCAGCGTGCCTAAACCATATTACTTTTACTTTTTATGCGTCAAAGTCAAATTTAAAAGAATAAATGTGATAAAGGGAGTTTTTTTAATCCATGAAAATGATTTAGTAATTCCGCTATATAATATTTAAATTTCCGTGTTTAGATATTAGGAGAGCTAATTGACAAATACCTATTATACTTGCAATTATTTATAATGATTGCGAGCTTTGCTTTGTCCTTCAATTAATCGCGATGGAATCATTATCATACGCTAACAAGCTCACTGTGTAGATTATGCGAAACCACATGTTGACGAATCACTGCTCGGCTACAGATTCAATTAATATATTCCTTCCACTGCGTTCCCTTGGTCATATGATTTTTTTTTTTTTTGCATTTCTATATTTCTATATATATATATATTGGACTATGCTAAATATTCGGATTCAAATTAGATTGGTATATTAAAAAATAAAATATTCTTGTTCATAATTTTTTCTTCATTCATATATAATGCTCGCACTTGAGAAATGGTTTTAGACAACATATCAACTTCGTGTATTAACTGGAAAAATTCTCATAAATATTGTAGATTTAGATATCGTATTATATATATATCAAATAAGTTATATGTATATCTACATAAACATCTTCTTATATTAATCAAACAATTAACTAGAAAACAAGGGGAAGAAAAAAGATCTATTCTTGACCTCTCATGTTTCATCTGTACTCTGTAGGTTGGCCATCTGCCACTTTCTTTTGGAAAAAAATGTAAGAACAAAAAGTCTGACCATCCAAGTTACATTTAGGTCAATTGTCACAATAAATTTTAAAATTTATCAAATAAAGTATACAATACGCAAGAAGCCACCTCGATCATCATATAAAACCAGGAAACTAAACTAAAGAAAGGTGGTCCATCAACTCTTCTTTCTCTGCTCCAATATTGCACCAAATTACCAAACACAACATCTCGTTCTCATCCAAACAAACGCACGACATAAGAAAGAAGAAGAACAAGAAGCTGAGCCATACACCCTTTGTCTCCTCCGCCATTTCCGTAATCGTTTCCTTCACCACGATGACGTTGATTCTCTACATTACCATCTGCTTCATGGGAGCTCTGGTGGCAGCTCGGGAGGTGCCGAATCTGGAAATGCCGATGAGCCGAGAGGACTTGGCGGAGATGGCTGGATACGGGGAGGATAAGCTGTCGACCGTCCTTGTCACGGGTTCGGTTCTCTGTGAGCAGACCAGTCTGAGTATAGGTGTCCAATCTTGGAATATTCCAAGTACTCGGCCGGTATCAGGTTCGACCAACCAGTTTCTAATTCAATGTTCTACTGCAGAAACGAGTATTGAACTGGAAAGAGTTGAGATCTCATAGGCAAAGAAAATGAAGCCCTACTGGCTAATTGCATATTAGACCCAAATCGGTGTCATCCACTTCTATTCCCGAAAACTAATAACCAAAGCCTCTAAAGATCTCTGTTGATCTCTTTCAAATTCATATTTTGCAGGAGCTTTTGTTGCTGTTCGCTGTCAGCTGGGCAGTAAGCGAAGAAGCCAATTGCTGTGGACACGGGGAAAAACTGATGAGAACGGAGACTTCTCGATCGATCTTCCTTCCCACCTTCATGCCACCTCTAACCTTCACAGGAAGTGCTGGGTCCAGCTTCTCCGGATTCCGAAGGACTCGCAGCAGTGTAGATCCACCCACCTACATGGGCGCAGGCACATCAAACTACGGTCGGTCAGGAATGGAGTTCGAACTTACTCTGCCGGGAGGATAATGCTCCTGAAGTTGAAGGGAAAACCTTCAGAAGCACGAATAATAGACCAAAACAGCCATGGAGAAACTGCTGATGATCGATAAATGGCATACGCAGCTTCCGTGGACCAGCAAAGTTCCCTTCCTGGTTGGCGCTTTCAGTCACAGAATCGAATTACTTTAAGAGACAGTCTCGTTGCATGGACTAGACATCTGTGGAATTGGTACATGTGTGTCCGTCTGTACAATTAAAGGAAGAGTTGAAATCTTGATACTCGTATAGCAAGAAAATTGATAGGATAGATCTTAAATGTTAATTATTTGTGACCATATTCCCCATTGCAGGAGCTCTGCTCGTCTTGGGGTGGCAGGAATTCCAAATGTTTGTTTGGTAATTTGGGCCCGAAAGCGCGGGGGCCGACTTCCAGAATGAGGCCCGCTTGTCTCTGGGCCCATCTGATAATATAAATACACACACATTAATTTCAGGCGCGAGTTGAGGAATTTTCCTTCTGATCTTCAAAGCATTTTTATAGTGGAAGACAAGAAAGAAAGGATAGAATGTTCAATTTGATATCTGGAACACGTCTGATGGCTCAGTTTATTACGAGGTAAAGCTTAGGCTTAGGCATTCGCATTAGCGTCAAGTCTCATAGTTAACAGTGACGAACATTATATGTACAGCATCTGGGCATTTCTCTCCGATTGTTATTGTCAATCACTCGCTCATCCCACAGAATCCAAGAGGAGAGAAGATGAGCAAAGTAAACAAAACCACTTTCTAGAAAGAAAAGAAAGAGCGAATTATGAAATAACCAACATCCCAAGCTCACTCCAATCTCAGAGCCAGCTTTGGTGGAGCGGTGGTACCACGTGGCAGCGCCACGTGGTGCAGCCGTCCACTGAAACTCTGACATGTGGGCGGCCACATCAGCGGCGCTAACACATGTCAACGCTTTAGTGGGCGGCTGCACCACGTGGGCGTTGCCACGTGGTACCACCGCTCCACCAAAGACTTTCTCCAGAGCCAGAGCCAGAGCCAGAGCCAGAGCTACCATTTCGATCTCTCCATTACATCGCACCTTCCCACCTCCCCCTCTGTCTCTGGGTCCTATTTGATTTTCCCTTTTTCTGTTTTCACTTCAATTTTTTCATTACTTTTCGGATGATGGAACGTCTTAGTCACTTTTTACTGTGATGGGCATTCGCTGAATAGTGATGAGTTTGGTGAATTTGCTTGTTCGTGGGGATTCTGCTCCTAGGGTTTAACTTCTCTCTCTCCCCGCATCTTTTCTTCCTTTTTCTTTTCTCTTTCCCCTTCCTGTCTGTAGTGACAAAAATATCATTTTTTATTGGGTCGGAGTAAAATGGGGAATGTAAGTGGGAGGGACGATGGGGTTGGGAGCTCGTCGGGGGTCGAAGAAGAAGCTGGGGGGCGGAGGGGCTCTGGTGGTGGGAATGTGCACGATGAGGTGCGGCCACCTCAACTGCCTGAAGCGATGGGTCAGTCCCCTCCTCATAGCCCGAGAGCCACCCATTCTCCGCTCATGTTCACTCCTCAGGTTAGTCTGAGCATCTATTTTTCTTCTCAAGGCTTTCTTCACTTTTGGATTTTAAATGGTCTGAGTTGTAAAAAAAATTGATTTTTCTCATAATGGTCATGTAGATCACCATTTCTTGTATGAGTTATGCGGAGCCCGCTTCAATCAGTTCTGGTGTGAAGTTTTCTTCTTATTGATCAGTGGTTAAAGTCGCCTTAGGAAGTGGGGATGAGTGGGATTTTTTCCTGTGGGAAGAATTCAGTGATGAGGTGTCTGTTGTTGACCTCAGCCCCACATTGGGATCTCCTGATAGATTTTAGTCTGAACTGCGGATTGAGCAGACTGTAGGAGCAGGATATTGTTCATGACTTGTTATCCTTTTCTGCCACTCATTGCAAACTAATTGTGGATGAATCTAGTTTTATCAAAGTTATGTTTGCTTTCCTTGTTGTCCTTGAACGAGCTTCTTTGATCTTGATTTTTTTCTCCTTCTTCGTCCATTGGATATCCTTTCCTTTTTTGGGAAAATTGAGATGTTTCATTCATTCAGCTTGAGCTGGTTCTCTGTTCCTTATCCCCTACAAATACCCCCAGGTTCCAGTAGCCCCTCTCCAGAGGCCTGATGAGATGCATGCCATGAGCCATTCATGGATGCAAACTTCTTTGGGGTATGAAGAGGTGTCTTGGGAGCAAGGTATCCCCACGATGATTACATGGTGTTATGGAGGAAAAGAAGTTGCTGCAGAAGGATCATGGGATAATTGGCGGACTAGGTTCTTAATTTTTCTTTCTGAATAGTTGGGGGTTTACTGGTTTGATCTGTGCCTTCTGCATGAACTATTCATTCGATATCTCGAGCAGGATGCCCTTGCAGAGATCAGGCAAAGATTTCATGATCATGAAAGTGCTGCCATCTGGTGTCTACCGGTACAGATTTATTGTTGACGGGCAGTGGAAGTATGCCCCGGACTTGCCATGGGCCCAGGATGATGCTGGAGCTGCCTATAACATTTTAGACTTGCGGGTAATTATCTGTCTATCTTGCCATTTTCATGTGGCTTGAGGGCCTTACTTGCTGCCGATTATGATATTCCTTTTCTATGCACCTGTACTATCTCTCTTTTGCATCGCTTGTCTAACATAAGTTTGAAATCTGGAGGGTAATACACAATGCCTGTTTAGCAAAGAGACGCAGAGGCTTGCATTTTTAATGTAGCTGGAAGGGATAAAGGATGGTTCAAGAGTGGCAATGTTAGAATTTGAAATTCCTGCTTAATATTCGTAATCAATGAATCATTTCAACATAAATAAAAGATTCCAGAGGCAGTCGGCTGACCGCTCCCATTTTAGCAGTGGTGCCCGATATATGCGCTTAATTTTGGTATTTCCCACAGGATTATGTTCCTGAAGACCTTAAGAGCATCTCTGGGTTTGAACCACCACAGTCCCCGGAGACAAGCTACAACAGCCTGTTCCTGGGTTCCGAGGACTATGCCAAGGAGCCCCCAGTGGTCCCACCTCACCTGCAGCTGACCTTGCTGAACGTGCCTTCCCTCCACATGGAGATCCCTCCTCCTCTCTCGAGACCTCAGCATGTAGTCCTCAATCATCTCTACATGCAGAAGGGGAAGAGCAGCCCTTCGCTGGTGGCCCTCGGCTCTACCCACCGGTTCTTGGCCAAGTACGTGACCGTGGTTCTCTTCAAATCCTTGCAGAGATGAAAAGGATGAGTATGGACAAAGGAGTGGGGGAGAAAGGGAAGTAGTTACAGACCTCGCGGCAGTTCTGAACCGTTTCTGTAGTCGACATTTTTCACAAAGTAAAAGGCCAAATGCTTTGTCCATGGCTTGGTTAAGGAATTAGGAAGAGTTGCCAAACCTTAAAGGTGTTGTAATATTTAGGAATTGTACTTTCCCTCAGGGAACAATTATCTGAATGTCAGGTGCTATTTTCCCATCCTTTCACCAACGTTTCTTCTGATTTCTGATCTTTGTAGTTATGAGAATCTGCTCTGGTGAAAGAAAGTAACGGAACCTTACTTACTGGTTTTGTTCAAGTGAGAGAGAAATGGGGCCAATCTGATTAGCGACAAGAATGGGAGCATAGCGACAATGAAAGCAGCGACAAAGGCAAAACACGGCGACAACCGGGAAGCTGCATCTTTTGAACCCGGAGGACATTATAAGAGAAAATGACAAGGAACCCATTGAGGAACCTGCAGCCTGTGGATATATCAACTAGCAGACCCTTCCAATTTTGCATTATTCATTGCCATTCGAGCAAGGAGCACAGCATCATGTTAAGGTACACTGTCCGTCTGACTCCTTTTTAACAGGAAAGGAAGAAAATGCAAATTAATTTATTTAATGTCTGGAAAATGCAAGTCAGCAATGATCTTCTTTAAAATGGTTAAGAAGTACCCCGTGCAAATGAAATTCGAGTAGCAAGCAACACATCAAGAAAAGCCAAGAACAATGAATTTGGTCAAGAACATTATGCAACTTAGCTTATCTTTGCCGACTCTTCTGACTTTCTCATCTACGCTTAAGTAGGAGAAAATTAAGTTGGACTTACTTACCAACACGAATTACACGACTAAAATTCATCAGTCCTTGCTATTTAGATTGAAACTGAACTCTTATTACAACTCACACCGAGCTGATCAACGTATAAATATAGATGCCTGGAAACTTGGCAGAGTGGACGTGGAAGGAAAGCTCTACATGACTGAGCAAGCGTTCGGGTTCTCGTCACTGATGATCTGAGCTGGCAATGCATACTCCGTGTAGTACTTGGAGGGCCAGTACTCGCTGCGTTTGATATCAGACTTGTTCTTGCCATCGTCGTCGTCTACTTTACCAGATTCTACTTCTTTCTTCTCCTGGTCATCCCCATCTTTGTTATCACCTCCGGATCCTTCCTTCTTCTCTTCATCCTCATCCGTCACTATCGAAGCTTGCTTCCCTGTCCTCTTCTTCACATAGTCGACCAGTGTCTGGGGTTCGATGATGCCCTTCACAGTCACTCTGTCACTGCTCAGGTCCGTCTCCACTGATTCTACGCCTGCACCACCATCACGAAAATTAAATTCAATATATAGACACCCAACAATTTCAAGATCAATGCCAGAGACATATGCAGTACCTTTGATCTTCCGAACTCGTTTCTGCAAAACTTGGGCGCAAGCTTCACAGTGCATTCGGATGCACAACACGGCCGTAACAGCAGCAGGAGGCTGTTTATGTTACACGATGTGGGGAAACCCGCAGTTAAATGTACGATATTTTAACTCCAGAAGTGCTATGAATAATTTAATATGTACAGATGTATATAAATTCACTAGGACTCGTGGAAAACGCGCGTAATTGCAATCATGATCAAAGGCTTATTTAAGTGATGAACTGAGTTTCATTTCATTGAATTATTACCTCTTCCTTTTCTTCTTCTTTGGGCTGTTCTCTGCCTTCCTCCTTGACGTTAATCTCCTCGGGTGGCTTAGGGAGTGGAGAGATTAACTCAACTTTGCGGCCACTTTTCTTGCGGAGCCGTTCACATACCTTTGCCGGGTCTGCTCCCTTCCCCTTCACCACCACTCTGCTGCTCTCACTATCTGCAGTCACTTCTTCAACCCCTGCGAATTGAAAAACATATCAATAATCACATGCAAACAGAAATCAACTTAATATGAATAAATGCGGATCATCGATCGAGCAATATGTAATATATAATATTGTGGACCTTCGAACCCTTTCAGAGCACGGGTGATTTTCCGAGCACAGGCATCGCAATGCATATCGACCTTGAGAACGATCTCAGGAGGGGATGCAGCTTCGTCTTCTTCCTTATTAGCCTTGTCATATTCCTTGTTCTCTTCTTTCTTTTCCTCCTTATTCTCCTTCAGAAATATCCACACATGTCAGCCTCCTGAAGACTTACATCATATGACAATATGAATGAGCAGAAGGAGTATTAATCTGATCACATACTTCACCCATTAGTCTAAGAGTGGCCGGTAGTGTTCTGTAATCAGTTCTCAATGTCTGTCTTAGCTCTTCATGCTTCCATGTCTTCTCAACACCTCTCCCCCTCTCTCTGCCTGTGTGTTTGTGTGTGTAGAGACAGTGAAGGACAGGAAGAGGGATAGCATTTAAAGGGGTGAATTGTGGAAAAAGTGTTGCATGTATTAGAAATATCTTGTGATATAATAGGACACACAACTCCTATGATGATAATTAAATTGAGAACCTGTTAATTGTGAGTCGGGGTTTTATGTCACTATACTAAGACAACTTCCTCATTAGTTAATGAATATTTAACATATTAATAAAAATAGTTGCGAACATGTAATACTAAAAAAAAGGGGATACTGATGCGTACATTGATAAGTCAAATTCGACTTGGGGATTGATCCCATCCCTCATGGCTGGCTGATCAATCTAGCAAACGGCTATCTTGATGAGGGTGTTCCTGGAACAGCTATTAGGGTGTACCATTTCCAGATAGGTTAGATTATTCTACAACTATTACGATAGATTTTGATGATTGATCCCAAAAGTTCCTATCGGGCATCAAGGTTTTTAACCAAAGAACCAAACCCTAGTAAGAATGGGCCTCTCTGAAAACATTTTGATTGGTATGCTAAAATCAAATGAGTTCTACATCTAATTCAAGACACTGCTTTTAAAAAAATTTGATTCGAAGCCTATAAAAAATATGTATGAATCAATCGAGGGCGATAACGGATATGGGGCTTCTTAAGATTCTTGGGAATGGTCACGACCTTTTTATCCGAGCCTCGCTCCTTTCCTTTTTCCCCTCGAAAGCTGCACCTGCAAGAGGGGGATACATTCCAAAACTCTCTACATAGAACTTTCCCTTCTCCGACTGGCTTCTTTCTTTCTATATGTGTAGATATGATTGTGGGTAAGTATTCTTAAATCCAAGCTCATGCAATTACTGCAAATTATGAGAACAAATATTGATTCTGATATTGGTCAGTGATATTATATATATATATATATATATAAGGCTTAATTAAAGAGAGGGTTTGAGATCATAAGAATACAACAAGAACACAGTCTCAGGTCAGGCAGCTTTCCCTTCTGCCTTCAGCTAGGTTTAAGACCAAAAAACACAAAAGGACAAGTAGAAGAACAGACATCACCAAGTGCAGATTTTTTTTATCCAGATTAGAAAAGAGACTTATAAAATGTAAAAGAAGATAAAGAGGAGAGGAAGATAAGACATGTAAAAAGTCTCACCATTAAGAGCGACAAAAGAAAATAAAAATTTTGGATGAAAAGCAATAAAATATGAAATATTGGTGACTAAATTTTTTCCCTCTTTTTCTACCCATTAAGATTTATACTATCACGTCAACTTATTTAAGATTTATACTATCGTGTAATATTTTTCAATGTTTTATATTGAGAATAATGAGATTATCTCAATAATGGGAAGAAGTCATATTATTTGACAGGGAAAAGAAGACTCAGTAACCACAAAAAAAAAAAAGACGGGGTGAAAATAAGTTAAGAATTAGAGCTATTCTCGACAAGAAATGCTATGCAATTTATCATTTAGTAATACACAATATCACATGTTAAATGCAGATACGCACTCGAGTTATTTTTACAAAAATTTCGAACCATCGACTTGTAAGCCTATTATTTTCGTGTTTGAAATAAAATGTACTTTAGAAAGGGAGATAAAATACTATGAATAAGATTCATCTCTCTTTTTTTTTTAAAATTTTTGGAGGAGGATATTAAAATTAATGGTTGATATGAGCAAAGAGTGAGTGATGCATGTCAAGGGGTGTGAAACTAAAGAAAGAGATTAGTGCACTGACATCGCCTTTGATTCGTGATAAAAAGGTTAAGTATAAGTTCAATTCTTATCACTGAAATTTCACGTGATCGATTTTTCTTGTATTTTTTTCTTCCTTTTTATTCTTTCTAAAAGCACATGTTTATACTTTACAATCGGAAAAAAGAAAAGTGAAGGGGCCGACAGTTGTGTACCAAGTTGGGGCTGAGGCTATCATAAATGCAAAGAACATTTGAAATAGTCGCCCTGAAAAAGGCCCGTCAGTGTCTCTGAAAAGCTGTGGCGGAATCATGTGGGACCCCGCCCACCGATCTCGAACATTCATCGGATGCAACGTGTGGCCGACAGTCTCTTATCTTCCTCCCCCTATCCCCACCAATGAAATCAAATCGATTCCGAAAAAAGTTCGAAAGAATCTTTTTTTCCCTGTTATTTCCCCTTTATTAGAATTTTCAACGGGGTAGCATAAAAGTCCAAAGTCAATGGTTAAAAGTCAGTAAGTGATGACATCCATCTATCTATAATATAATATACAGTCTAGGACTTATTCTATGCATTTATGAACTCACCTTCAACAGTTGACCACAAGCGAAACATTTGCCTTCCGTGATGTGAGAATAAATGGTTGATGTAAGTCAGATAGATGAGTGTGAGCATGCACGTTAAATTGCTTTGATACATCGAGGGATCCTAACTAGAAAAAAGGGCAATTTTTCACCAACTTTAGATAATTGAGATATTAATGCATCACTTCCTCTTAAATAAGGACTATGATTCGAGTATTATAAATAAATAAAATTAATGTTATGAGAATTTTATTCATTTAATGAATCGGTCCGACTCAAACTTAGATTAGTAAGGATTCATGATGTACAGAGAAAAAGGGCAATTTCTTCCTGAGGTACATTTCAGGCTTGGATAAAGATGAAGAGGTCACAGTCAGTTTCAATTTACTAGTTTAGATTGGAAAGTGAAATCGTGTTAATTTACTATAGGGATATCTTGGTAATATTATTTAATATAAAATTTTAAAATATCTTTCGCCTTTATTCTGAAAGGAGAAAAAATATCTTGGAGGAGAATGGAGATAAATAGGTCTCCTTCATTACCTCTTCTCCTCCATTAAAAAAAACTAAGCAAGCAATAAAGCGAATTTTCCATACGAACCAGGATGCAAGTAAGATACATCAAATTATCTTAATCAACTCGTATGAAATCACACTCTATTCCCAACTTTGGATGATAAATTAATGATATGGAAATGTTGAAATTGAAAATGGGACTGTCATATCATGCGAGTTTTACTGATATAGTACATTCGTTCAATTATGATTCGTCATTTATATATGTATCAAATTATAGTTCATAATTTATTAAAATTTTTAATAATTTTTCATTATTTATATATCTTTCTAATTAGGGTTGACTATTTATTGGGATTAATTTTTAAGACTTTTTAAGATTTAATAACTATAATTGTGTAATTACTATTTATATGTCAAGTTCTAATTTGATAGATATTTCACGTCAGCATTTTCTAGGTGGTAAAACCGTTCCACTAAAGACTTTATCTTACACAAGAGTTGGACCAATCTCATGTACCGAATTCTATTAATTTGTGATACCATTCTATTGCATGATTTTGGATAAACAATTTTTCATTCACGGAAAATAATGGAGCATCGCGGTAACTACTGTTAAACAGTCAGTATCATGGCATAATAATGCATACCTTTTGTTTTTTTATATGCGTTACTCGATATCTAGAGGTCCAACAGATCTTGGCTAATCCAAGTTGGTCGGCATCTGCCCTCTATAGAATAAAATTATATCGATTACGAATTTTCCCAATAACAAGATGGAAGCTTGAAATATTATTTAAAAATAAAGCAACTGAACTGTTTCAACTAACGCCCATGGTATGTTATGTAAGATGCACGTACCTGACTGCTATGAAACGCCGGCCACGCTACGCAGAGATGCCGCCTGCGCAAATTTTCAATTCCGAGTCAAATTTTGAGGCGCCTTCCACTGGGGCTTTCCAATCAATGGTGCACATGTTTGAATTATTATCGATAATCATCCGATGTTTAATCGTGTAGACCTTATTGAACGGCGCTCATCGCAATTATTAATGCACTGACGTGACCATGAGTTGGAATGACAGTCTATTATATCGGTTCAGCGGTCTATTATACCGGTCCAGCTGATCAATGGGTCCATTCGTTCGCGGTTGTACATGCCATCGGGATTGTATGAGACTATACATGGAAGAGTTGAGGTTGCCAATAATTGCACCAAACCAGACTTTTCTTGTCTTACAAACTATGGAAGGTGGACTCACTCGGGACCCTACACCAACCACCTCTACCTCCACTCAATTTTATGTTGATTGTGTATGCATCTGCTCAATTGTACAATAATAATCATAATTTTTTTTCTTGATATGCACAATCTCATATTGGAAAGTTCAATCTGTCTAATTAATTCACTTCAAGTCATATTATTAGATTAAATGATAAAAAATTTTTAATCATAATTTTTTTTTATATTTGTAAGATTTCGAATGTGATGGAAAGAGAACCGGAAATGTCAATGATGATCATTTGTTTCTGTCTGGAAAAATTATGGAAGATCATCTCTATCAGGACGATCTCATCTCGATCTCATGGCCAGTTATTTGAAAAGGTGTCCGCTCCTCATTGGCCCTGTACCTTAATAGTTTGCATTTTTTTTAAGGCTTCTTATCTCTGTTTCCTGCCACACTTTCTCCATTTCAAGCAACAGAAGGAAGTCCTCCTCCTCTTCCTCTTCTCCTTCTTGCGGGATTCATCAGAGTCTCAGATCAGATCTCATCTCTCACAACCATGGCAGAGAAGGTATGCTAACTGTGCCCTGAACTCCTCAATCTGTACACCCTTTTGACTGTATTGCGCTTTTGATTCTCATTTGCAGGTGATATCAGCGGTGATCAAGGTGGATCTTCAGTGCTACCGCTGCTACAAGAAGATAAGGAAGGTGCTCTGCAGTATCCCTGGTGAGTCTCTCCATTGACATCGGTCGCTATATATTGATGAAGGTAGAGTCGGATCATGATGAATTACTACATGAATGAAAGGGAAAGAACCTGAGTTGCTGTTTCGGGTGTTTAATTTTATGGACAAGAGAAATACGAGACCAAATCTACGATGAGAAGCAGAAGGCGGTGAAGATCACGGTGGTGAGCTGCTGCCCCGAGAGAATTCTGAAGAAGATCAGCCACAAGGGAGGGGAGAGTGTGGAGAAAATCGAGATCGTCTCCGGAGATAAGAAGGAGCAGGAGAAGAAGAAAGAAGGCGCTGAGAAAGCAAAAGACGGTGCCGGCGAAAAGGAGAACAAGCCAGAGAAGAAGAAGGAAGGCGGTGAGAAAGCAAAAGATAGTCCCGGCGAGAAGAAGGACGAGCCCGAGAAGAAGGGCAAGGAGGGCAAGCCAGAGAAGGAGGCCGAGAAGAAGACTGCAGCCAAGGAGCCTGAAAAGAAGAAGGAAGGCGAAGATAAGCCCAAAGACAAAGAAGGTGAGAAGAAGCCGAAGGAACAACTGCCCATGCCGGTACCAGTGCCGGTCGCCGGTTACCCATCCATCTTCCCACCAGTGTACCCTCTCCAGGCTTACTACGATCCATACAATCAGCAAGTGGTGCACGTCGGGCCAGTTCAGTACCATCAAAGCCATGAGATGCCGGACTACTACGGGCCTAGCATTAGCAATGGGAACAGGGGTACTTACTATGGTTATCAGTACGATTACTTTACTGATGAGAATCCTTCTTCCTGCACGGTCATGTAATATGAAGTGGGATGTCTTCCATGTTGTTAAAATAAGGTTCCTTTAATATCAAATTTCATGTACTTCATAGTTGCCGCCATTGTATGTTTGGTACAATTACATGCTTCTTCTATTTTACGATTCATTTCTCTTCTTCCAGTACGGACGGACAGGTATTATGATATCCAATGTCCCGTAGAACTTTTTCTAGGAAGAAAGTTTATTCTTTGGGCATATGCGGATTCAGGTAGAACCGAGTTGGAAGTCGCAAAGGGTCCTTTTATCAGCATCGATATTTCTAAATGGGTTTGACAGAAGGAGGCCTCCATCAAACCTTCACGGTTTGGTAAAATTTTCCTTGACGGAATCAGTCCATCACAGCTGGGCATGGTAAAACTTGGCTTTCCGGTCAGTTTATTACTCTAATTTCACAGCTTGCCCTTGCCCTTGTATCTTGATAGTTGCAATTTGATCGTGGAAAACCATCTCGAATCGAGAAAGCAGAATTCAGGTTGTATGAACATCGATAAAGCAAAATTTCCCAAGTGCATGAGTTGCTGCCATTCGGGGCACAAATTGGCTCAAAAGAGGGACATCGTCACTTCCCAAGTGTAACTGTACAACTCCATGCTCGGTGGACTACTGATTAGATATAGCATCTAACGGATGATTCATCATTAAGGTTGAATTAGATCCGAGGCAGTAAGAGTTCCCGAATGATCAACATCAAGACTTTTAAACCGTTCCAGTAGGACCGAAATATCTTCCCGGCTAATCTTCCCCATCTCCTTAAGCTCATGCAGCACAAACTCTGCAGCACTGTTAAATGATCTAATCCAATCAAAACACTAGACATCGACAAGAAACCAAACAATCTGCACAGCAAGAATTTAGCCGAAACAGACCTGACAACTTTGTCGTGATCAAGGTCGGCCTCCTCCAAGTCCAAGCTTGTAAGCTTCCTCTCAAGGACCCACTTCACAAGAGATCTCTGCCTACTTTCGGCCGCTAACTCGGCCAAGTAAAGGAAAAACTGAGCTAAGCAGATTGTACTGCTGAGTATCCAAAACACAGCGAACAACCGACCCGCTGCTGTCGAGAAGCTCTCGTCCCCATACCCAAGAGTCGTGATAGTCGAAAAAACACAATAAAATGCGTTGACAAACCCTAGATGTTCCACCAAGCACAAGAATATGACTCCGGTAACTACTAGTATCAGAAGAAAGACGAGAGAAGTTATAAGCTTGTACTTGACCTTGTGGTATTCAGCCTCCTTATAGTTATTTTGCTGGGCGAACTTGTCATTCAAGCGGAAGGCTCTACGCAAGAGAATTTCTTGCTTCTCGACGATGTAGTCGGCCGCTTTACTAAGAATTAAACCGACCAAAGCCATCCCCATGAATACATACACCGAGGCGAGAAGCTTTGCCAGAGTGCTACTGGGCACGAGATCGCCATACCCAACCGTGGTCATGGTCACGACACAAAAGTAGATCGCGTCGAGGATCTCGTTTGTTTTCTTGCCCTCGATTTGGTTCCTTGCGAGAAAGAAAGTGAATGTCCCAGCACCGAGATAGACTCCGAGGAGTACTAGGACTACTCGGAAGCTCGGCGTTATCAGCAGGGATATGGAATCGAGTGGCTGGAAATCTTCCATCCCCTTCGGTCCAGGGGAGATGTGCATCGTGGGGGGCGAGTCATGCCGACTCCTCCGCCTCTGGACGACATTCTTGTCCCTCTGAGGGACAGCCGTGTCCTGGAGATCGGAAATCAAGGATTCTCGAGCATCATCATGTGCCATCAGAAGTAGATGTTTCGAGGTTCTTGTGTTCTTCAACTGACCTGAACATCTGAATGCATCGAAGGATTGGTAATGGGGCCAATTGAAGAGAATGTAGAGAAATGAGAGCTCGGAATTGATTGTCTGGGATTGATAGCTGAAATTTGGGAGGTTATTTAGGAGAGCTTCATGGTTGTCAACTCAAAATCTTGGATCCAGAGATAGGGAGAGGGGAAAATGGCCGACTCCAGCAATTTGACCAAATATTCAAAGGGAAGATTGCAAATTTCTTGCAGCATTAACCACGTAGTGCCAACTATTTTATCTCTGTTTTTCTGCCGTTGACCACAAACAAATCTTATTAAGGAGAGTTAAATTAAAAATTTCTCAACTTTAAATATATTTTTCCTCTGTTTTGGTAAATACAGGGGCAAAATTCCACTCGCTATCCCTAATTTCAAAGGGAAAAAAAAGAACAATAATCTCTAGTCTTTAATTATACATGCAATATCTTGTTCTTTCATTGGGGTGATGGTCAACTCCAGTCCGGCCGCTGTACAATGTCCAGATTTTCGTATTTAACAATAAACGTATTAGATATACTCTACCTATCAATATAGCACCATGAAAAACCTATTACAGGGTTTAAGAAACCAACATCACGGACCCAAAGAGCACTACCCAGATGTGTAGCAGGAAGAGTCCAGGAACCGTTTTCCCACCGAACCGTACGAAGAGTGGTAGAACACTATCCTTGGGGATGATGAAGAACAAGTTAGTTAACTATGGTCTTTTTGATTTCTAAGATCGGTTGGGTAACAGGTAGGTCTTCCTGATAACTAAGAATTACTAAGCTTTACTTGCGCAGCTGAAGAGAAATTTAAAGATCAAATTACGCATACGCAGCAAGAGAACAGGAACAAGTAGATTAACAACAACTTGAGGGACTGGACATGTCAAGTTCAAGATCAATTCAGTATCCATAATCATACGAAAACTCTGTGATCCCGATCATCGCGGACAGGACCTGGGAGATGATATAGAAGCTGCCCCCAAGGATCAGCAGGATGAGGATTGCCGATATCGGATTCTTCAGCAGCTCAATGATCGGCTGCAAAATCGTGTATATCGCCCCCGTGCTCACCGTGAGGGCGTAGAGCGCGTATCTCCTCACATTGTCCCAGAACTCCTCCACCAGCGGCCCTTCAGGGCCCAGAGCCAGGGCCCTGCTGTGGTGGTCGTCGGCGGCCCCCAGGAGGAAGGCCACCACCCCAACTGTGACCGCCCCCAAGATCACGGCCCTCGAACAGCCATCCCGGTGAACGTTCTCCTCCTCCTCCTCCTCCTCCTCCGGCCGCGAGTTCTTGACCGGCGGAGCGGTTCCTGCGCTGGAGGACAGGGCCGTTCTCTGAAACGCCTCGGCTTTCAGAAATAGGGATGATGGGATTCTGAGAAAAGCTGTTGGGGTTGAGGAATTTGAGAATTTTGCGTGCTGCGGGCGGCTGAAGAGGGATTGTTGCAGAGACAAAGTCCTCATGTCTCCGAGCTATCAGTTGGAGGTTGAGGTGTGGCTGAGACTGGGAGAGAGCTGCACTCTCACCTTATCATATGCTATACAGAGACGTGGGTGTGAATTGGGCCAAGATAATGAATAAAACTGACATGGCCAGACAACTATTGCTGGACCATAAGGCCCAATTAGTTCTTCGGTCGACCGACCGAAGTCCGCGCGCCTATTATGCTTAGGACAAGAATTTGAAATCGGGAAAGCTCCAATGTAGAGCAAGATTACGCCACGTGTCCCTGTTCCTCCACCCCCAGAAACAAATGTTCACTTCAAAAACTCAAGTAGGGCGTCTCTCTAATCAAATCTGGTTTTTCTCCTTTCTCCTCAGAAACCCTAGACATGGAAATGTTCCACTGAAGCTGAAATCTCTCGGTTCGAAGCGGTCGCAATGACCCGACAATGGCGCTCGCCTTGAAGCCATCTTCGAGGCACACCTCCTATGACTCGCGCTCATCGGCCTCCTCCCACTTCTCAGATCCGTCATCTTCTTCTGACCTTAAAGCCGCTGTCGTCGCGCCCACGGCGGCCTCCCATGCGATTGCCAGACCGAAACCCTCCGACCTCTCTCACACCAAGCCTCAAAACCTGACCGCTATGATGAAGAACCTGATGTCCAAAACCAAGTCCAGCGATGGATCATCGAACAAGGCGCTGAGGCTAGTTATACCTCCAGATGCCGTAGTTCAGGATCTGAAGAAGAAGGCAAAGAAGCAAGGGATAGGTCTGGGGTTCAGTGAGCTGCCACGGAAGCTGCTCGGAGTTGACAAGGAAAACAAGAAGAAGGAGGTTAAGGCATTGACGGATCTGAAAGGGAATGGAAATGGGAACATGAGGACATTGGCAATGGTCTTGAGGAGTGAGAGAGAGCTCTTGAGCTCCAATAAGAAACTGGAGATGGAGATCGTAGAGCTCAGGCTGATGCTTGAGCAGAAGAACAAAGAGGTCAGCTGGACTCTGGTTGTTTTCCCCCTGTGTTTTTGAGAATATTAATAGTATGTGTTTCTATTGAATTTGCAGGTTGAGAAGTTGAAAGATCTGTGCTTGAACCAAAGAGAAGAGATCAAGTCCTTGAAGAACGCTGTACTTTTCCAATATCCGATGAATAATGATCAGGTTCAAGAGCTACTAGAAAGGCAGGGATCAGAACTTAAACAAGCAAAGGAAATTAGTCCTGCCCTGCAGAGGCAGGTCACTTCTCTCACCGATCAGCTCCAATATCTAGCAGAGGGTCTTGCTGAGGTACCCTACAATTTTATGTTTTCCCTTTTTTTCATGTCGACTTGAATGTGTGTCTTAATTTATATGGACATTGTTGGAAGTGAATGGATAAATGGCTTCTTGTGTGATTGCTTTCATAAGAAATGCACTGTTAAGCCGAACCAATTTTCTTTATAAATAAAATAAGATTGTGTCATTGATGATCTCATGTCGGAAATTTTCTTTTAAAGCTCAAAGCAGCTAGACCATAATCAGTTCCAAGTGTATTCCCATTTTTATTTTGCTATGCATTTTAACCTCTCTTAGATTGCGGCTTTGTGCATACCCTTTTTTTTTTCTGAGGGTAGACAAAACTTGTTGTTGAAAAACATTTCTGAATAACTGGTCTGATTTTCCAAAACATCAAAAAACAGATGATTGAAATATTTTAGGATGGCACTAGATGCATTATTTTCTAACTGGCACAGACAATTCAGTCATGTTTGTAATCTTCTACATCTATGAACAACAGAGAAAAAACACTATTTAACCAAAGAAGACAAGCGATTTGAGTTAAGCATTCATATGAAACTGCTAGCAGATTGAACTCTAATGTTGGTTGGCTGCCTTCTCTTGAGGATATCGAGCGCTATTTTCAAGATTAAATTGGCATATCCCTCTCTGTGATTTTTGACTTTTCAAAAAGATTTTGATGTAATATACAACTATCACCTTTCCAGCAAAAAAGGAAAGATATCGCATACAACTTTTCTTGACAGGTGAAGGCTGAAAAATGTTCAGAATTTCATCAAAGTGGCAGCTCCCCAAGGACACCAATGTACGATGACAAAGAAGCTGCTAATTCATTGGTAGGTTCATGAATGAGATAATGTACTGTCTGGTAGAATGTCAAAAGGACACTGGCATACCTACTTAGGGTTGCACCAGAAAGTTAATTCTTGAAAATATTGTGAAGTTTCAAGAGGTCAGCATGTTCTGCAAGATAGGTTGATAAGCAGGGGAAGATCCACATATTAGCTGTTGCAAAAATTCTTTAAATTAGTTTCTTAGTTTTGAAATATTAGAAAGAGTTGTCTTATAAAACAAAAATTGAACCCACTTTCTTGTCTAATCTCTACTCTCATTACTTGTGGAGAAGAAAAAGTTTCATTTCAAATGGCCAAAAAGAACTCTCACCACTTCTTCCTACTGTTTGATTGAGAGTGACCCCACTTCTCATTGTAATCAAATGGCGTAAGAGGTGCTGAATGGTTTCGTACCCAAACTACTAGAACTTATAGAAAAAAGTGTCTCAAGTGCTTCATTATTATTGTTTCTTAACTTTCTTCGTGCATATGGTGTCTACTACTATGTACTTTCTCAATAATTGTTATTCTCACTGCAATACAACTTAGTGTTGTTTGGTATGATTGTCACTATTGTGTTGTTTCTTATGCAATTTACAATTTTTAAGATTTCATAAATATGTAGATTTCTTTGATAATTGATTGTTTAAATAGTTATTGAAAGATATGTTTTCTGATTTTTTGATGTAGAGTTGAAACAAAGAGACTCCAAAATATGAGTCCAGAAATGGTCATATTAGTGCAGTAGAACCTTTCTAGATTTTTACCTGCGACATCCCACTTGCCAAAAGAAAATAGGTTGTTCTTTCTTCTCCGTTCTTTGCAAATGTACTCTTTTTCTTTCATGTGAATATTCTATGATTGCTTCTGCATCATATCTTCTAAAGATCTTACGATATTGAATATCAGGAATTTAGCGCAGCAGAGGGGGCAGCACCTGGTAGTCCAGATGACCTGTTCCTGAAGGACTTAAATCCTTGTTTAACTCCACACAGTACGAAGACAAAATCCAAGGTATGAGTGCTGAGTTTATCTGAGCTCAGGTCTAGAGCTACAGCAGGTTCAGTGTTAGAGACTAAAGTTCAGTGATCTAACAACTGCCATGTGATTTATCTTCTGAATTAGCTGACTCAGTAAGCTCAATCTTGTAGGAACTTGAAGCATTAAATTATGACTCTCCGGGTTATGATGATGATGGCTGTTTTGATCAGGGAGGCCTAACATTCCATGGAACTGGTAGTTTCAACTCATATGGTAAGAAGTTATTGAAGAGAAACGAATGTTGCCAGGACAATGATTTGAGCAGCACCGTATCTCGAAAGGGATGGAGATCAGATGAGAGTAAATGCACATATAGAAAGCCCGTGCACTCTAGAATGTTCTGAGGTCTAGTTTCATGTTCTGCTAAAGTTATTGTTCATCCCTCCTTCCCCCAATATGCGGTCTGGCGATATAACCTTTGATACATGATTGGGCGGAGAGTTCTTATGTCATTACCTCATAAGCAATTTTAGCTGGTGCTTCCCAAAAAAAAAAAGGGAAAAAGAAGCCGTTTGCTATTATTGGACCTTTTGCTCGACCAAGAGAATGAAACGAGGCTGCTGGATAGAGCTCGTCAAGAATCTGTTATGCTGGCTCTTGGATTAGATCCGCTGGGCCAAGCCAGGTGGCCTATTTGCGCGGTGCGTGTTGTGTAAGTGAATACTATTCTTGGTCTATTCCTTGTCATCGCATTCTGTAGGATGTTGTGGGAATAGACGTGAGAAGGGAGAAGGGCAAAAGAAAGGCATTTGCATGAACAGTTGAGAGTATGTGTAATATCACTTCATTCCTTGTAAGGAATAGACATTCCTTATCTCAGAAAAGTGGATGCTATTCTTGTTCTATTACTCATTTATTCTTGTCTAGAAATTTTATTCTGGACTAAAAATCAACCAAATAAGGATTGAGTATTGCGTATGGAATGCATTGGGAATAGGTATTCTTATTCCCCAATTGAGAAGAGTGAATACTATTTTGGATCAATTACTCATCTATTCCTTGTTTGAAAATCTTATTCAGGACAAAAAATCAACCAAATAAGGATGGAGTAATCCATACAAAATACATTGGGAAGAGGTATTCCTATTCTCCCAATCAAACACCTCACAAGTTGTGTCGTTCCTAGAATATCTAGTGAATACTATTCTCGATCTATTACTCATTTATTCATTGTCCGGAAATTTTTTTTGGGACAAAAAATCTACTATACGGATTATATCGGGAATGTATTCCTGTTCATCCAACCAAACAAACAGTAAGGGAGCCATTTTTGATATATACACGCAGTGGACATTCCTCATTAGAGAAGAGTGAATGCTATTCTCGGTCTATTGCTCATGTATTCCTTATCAGTATGGAATACATTCCAAATAGGTATTCCTATTCCGCCAACCAAACAAACCGTAAGTGAATGCCATTCCTTTTATATTCCTTATAAGGAATAGACATTCCTTATCCGAGAAGAGTGAATACTATTCTCAGTCTATTACTCATATATTCCTTATCTGTGTGGAATATATCTGGAATATGCATTCCTATTCCCCAAACACATCCTAAGTGAATGCCATTCCCGGCATATTCCTTATAAGGAATAGACATTCTTAATTAGAGAAGAATAAATACTATTCTCGGTCTATTTCTCATTTATTCCTTATCCGAATGGAATACATCGGGAATATGTATTCCTATTCCCCCAACCAAACACATCGCAAGTGAAAGCTATTCCTGGTATATTCGTTATCAGGGATAGACATTCCTCATCGGAGAAGAGTGAATACTATTCTCGGTCTATTACTCATTTATTCCTTATCAGTAAGGAATACATCAGGAATATGTATTCCTGTTCCCCAACCAAACACATCATTAGTGAATGCCATTCCAGGTATATTCCTTATCAGGGATAGACATTCCTCATCGGAGAAGAGTGAATACTGTTCTCGGTCTATTACTCATGTATTCCTTATCGGTATGGAATACATTCGGAATAGGTATTCCTATTCTGCCAACCAAACAAACCGTAAGTGAATGCCTTTCCTAGTATATTCCTTATAAGCAATAGACATCCCTCATTGGAGAAGAGTGAATACTATTCTCGATCTATTACTCATATATTCCTTATCAATATGGAATACATCCGGAACATGTATTCCTATTCCCCCAACCGAACATGTCGTAAGTGAATGTAGTTCCCGGTACATTCCTTATCCAAGAAGAGTGAATACTATTCTCGGTCTGTAACTCATATATTCCTTATCCGTATGGAATACATTCGGAATAGATATTCCTATTCCTCCAACCAAACAAGCCGTAACTGAATGCCATTCCCAGTATATTCCTCATAGGGAATAGACATTCTTAATCGGAGAAGAGTGAATGCTATTCTCGGTCTATTGCTCATATATTCCTTATCCGAATGGAATACATGGGGAATATGTATTCCTATTCCCCCAACCAAAAACATCGTAAGTGAATGTCATTCCCGGTATATTCCTTGTAATGAATAGATATTCCTCATTGGAGAAGAGTGAATACTATTCTTAGTCTATTGCTCATATATTCCTTGTTCGGAAATTTTATTATGGACAAAAAATCAACCAAAGAAGATTGAGGATTCTGTGCGGAATACATCGGGATCGGGAATAGGTATTCCTATTCCCACAACTAAACGCACCATAGTTCTTGTCGTCCCACTCATGGGATCTCGAGCAAACCGAACTAAGAATGGAACCACCTGGGCCATATATGGGCCCCATGCCGCCCATATGTTAAGCCCAATATGAGATGCATATCTGTAGTGGGCTGATTATTCTCTCGCCCATTAATTCAATATGGGCCGTTTAATGGGCTTGTTCTGCACGTAAGTATATTTTAAGTATGGGCCAGCCTACTAATTTAAAAGACAACCGCAGTCCTATTATCTTTTTTGGGCCTTGACTATACTGGGCCAGCCTGGAGTCGTTCCAAACTGACTGAATTTTACGTTGGCCACCATCTGGCCCAGAATTTGTCACATTCTAGGAAACTGGGAAGGCCCATTACACAGTTTGGCCAACCTGTGAGCCATATAGCCGCATGAATGGCTTGAAGGTGGCTAATTTGGGCTTTACTACAGAGAATTCTCGGTACGTTTAGCCTGTTCTATTCTCACTTTTGGGCCATTGAGGTTCTTTAGAAGGCCCGACATGCAACTGGAGGATGAGGCCCACCACATCCTCCGACTTGAGCTTAGGAGATGCCTGATCACGGGCTATTTGAGCCCATCGCGTCGTCCAACCTTATCTATCCTTCTTCTTGAATGCCCTGAGGAAGAACTATTATGTATTATCCATTCGCATTCAGATGAGCCAGAAAGAAAGAATTACATCTTCGTCATCAAAGGCCTATTTGAACTGAGGCTTTCCCAAAGAGGGCTAGAAGAAAAACAGAAAGAACAACAAAATAAAGAGACAACGAAAGACAAGCACTACGGATAGATACTTGGAGTTGGAGCTCAATGGTGCACTTTCACATATTCCTCGATCACAGATCCTCATTAATCCATCCCACGGCTCATCGCTGTCCTGATTATCTGAAACAGAGCTGCAAACACCCAAATGGGAAGATTATTAAATCGAAAAAGCTCCATCTCAACGTCCAACACCTGATTGATTATCAGAAAAGCAAGAAGCTGCTGATGGCGCCATCATTTCCCGACTATGCTGGGATTGACGATAGACGAGAGAACAAATGCCTTAATAGATATAATCACAGAGTATGTGTAAAGAGCATGGAATGGATAAAAGTTAAAACATACCTGACCCGACAACCACGAAGATGAAAAAACCAAGCAAGATTGGCCCCACCGGGTAATCATTTGCTTTCTTGGTTTTTGTTTCGGGAACTGATCCTCTCTTGGTGACGTTCTTCTCAAACCTGGACACTTTCCTCCCCGCAAGACGCTTGGATGTTGTCTGTCAGACAACCATGGAATGGTAGATATCAGTTGCAGAGAATCCGAATCTAATCCAATGCATTACTGGAACAAATACTTGAGAGGCATGTCATCCGGTTATATATCTGGCGAGCTACATATGTTTTCCTCCCACAAACTCAACAAACAGATATATTGCTCTAAGATAATGCTACATCAACCAATTTGTGAACACTTCCATTTCAAGCCGCATCAATGAAATATCAATGTCCAGCGGCCACAGATCGCATGGCAATGGCCACAAACAACAGCCGAAGAGCATGAAAACACCTTGGCACTTCTTTTGCTATTGAAAGCACTTTGAATGAGCAAGGATTCTTGTGAAGGCGTGATACCGCCGTCTCACAGCAAAGGCATCATAAAATCCAAGTGACAACTAATGTCCCCGAGGAAAAGAGGTAGAAAATGGTAATTATGCGCAAGAAATCCAGAAAGAGATCCCTAATTCAACCGATGGAGAAGCCCAAGGCATGACCTTACCCACATGGCAAGAAACGAAGAGAGGGGGGCCGGGCTCATAAAGAAAACCCGGACATTTCCACATTAGATATTCGATCCAGAGGCCAGACAGTGAAAGTAAAGGTAATACTTGGTAAAGAAATGGTGAACGGCGATCAAGAATAATACCCGATCAGTTCAACAAACAAAAAGAGCTCAGCTCACCGACAAGAAGAAGAGAAATACCATATTCTTCCACTGGGTGGAGGGGGGGAAGAGGATGAAGAAGTGAAGGTTGGAGCCAAGAAAGAGACGAGAGAGTTTCAAAATTGCGCTGTCGTTCGAGGGAATTCGGACTCTGATGAGTGAAAGAATAGATCCACGAGGCTGATTTTGACAGAGACCGCCGGTTCGAGAAAGGAGAGAGGGAGGGAGGGGGGGAGGGAAGGAAAGACGACGAACGATCTGACGGACAGTCTCGGAATGGTCCGGGCATTAACTCTGGTAAACCTACCTTTTCAAGAATCCTTATTTACTGCAGTTTGCAGAGCGTATCGCATATTTCTCTTTCCATGCAAATAAAGATAAATTAGGGACAGCATCTGCTTCACCATTTGATCCTCTTTTTTATTTTTATTTTTTTTTTAATTTTTGGCCTAGACTATTTAATCCTTTTTCAACTATAACCATCCTCCAATTTTTTTTTTTTAAAAAAAATCAATTAGATGGAAAAAAATTTATTCATCCAAATCGTTGTCATATTTAGTGTCAAAGTAATTTGACTGACATTCACTCACCACATTATTATAAGATGTTAAATAATCCTATCTCATAGAGACACAGTGAAAAATAAAGTATTAATTAAATCGTTCTAGTTAATAATATTTAAGATAATTATTCAAGTGAGCAATACTGATTTATTTATTTATTATAATTTAATTGAAACCTCGAGCATTTCTTCACTCTAAGCCTATCTAAAGTTGCTCACGCTGCACAATTTCCAAATTGGAAATGAAATTACTGCTTTCACTAACAAATATTGTATCTATTCAAGCATTTTGCCGGTAGCCTTCCATAATTGGATTTGTTCACAGCAGACGATTTTGCTGAGGCTTCATCGCTTCCAGAATTGCTGCAGGCGATCAGCCTGAGGAGAATTGATCTTTGCAGAGCAGGCAAATTTACTACAGCGTGACTGGAACATATTCGAATTATTCAAGATTGAATTTCACGGAAAGCATCACCGTCATCTCGCTGTAGAACCGAAGGACTGATCAAACAAATCGACTCAAACATCACACGGTCGGGTGGCCCCGAGCCAAACACCAGCATTGGTTGTCTGAAACAAACGTATAAGACTCTGTCTTCTGAATAATTTCAACCAGAAAGCATAGTATGTGATTTGGCATCCCAAATCAACCGAAGCACAAATGCTTCTGAATCTAACCATCCCGGGAAACAAGTGGACAGTCCTTAATAGGAGCTCAACCCCGAGATCGCATGAAAGTCGAGAAGCCAAGTGGGTCAGTTTATTTATTTCTCGGAACATCTCGATGCCCATACCACACCCACCAGTCAGAACTTCCCCATGATGTTACAGTAAGTAACTATATATGCGACGAATTCTGCAACTGGACCTGTTTCAAAGACTTACAACAGAAAAATTCTAATTCACCAGCCACACGAACTGCTGCCTTTGCTCTTGCTGCCTCCTCCGTACAACCGGAAGAGACTGAAGGCGGAAATTGCAGCAATTGCCACTGCACTAAGGCTCACAAGCAGGGCAGTCGCGATCCCTTCCCCGACTTGGTTGCAGAACTTACCGTACATATCGCATATCTTCATCCACTGAAGCTCGGGCTGTCCCAGCTTGGCAAAAACTGCAGATTGGGCAGCTGCTGCGACTGCAGCTAATGTTACATAAGCCATTGCCTGTTGATGAAAATCGGTCGGTAGTACGTTAGTACAATCTAGATCACAAGTTTCATCTTACAGGGGCAGAGCACTAAAATATTCTTCTGCTTGACTAACCTAGACAGACCAACAAATAATGTCTCGGGAAAATGAATTGTCTGAAATGCATTTACATATGCCCATGAGTTACTGTGCTGAAGAAGAGAGAAAATTGAAAATCCTTCGTTAATGGCACCCAGGATGATGGGCCCTTTCCTATTAATTAGTGTAACTACGCCATGGACTCCAAGATGTTTATTGCACGTATCAGCCATGCTCGAGAATTTGTTCGGGGAAGCTGAGCGATCATTCATCCCAAGAACTTGCACAAGATTGCTAGGGCAGAGGAGACCATCGAAAGCAAGAACTCATCCTTATCAACTAGCAACCCTGAAATGTTCATCGTTCCCTAGGATTTTCAAGTGATGCATTGAAAATATAAAATGCCCGAAATCAACAAAATGCTTGGAAGAGCCTAATATCTCCTACTACCAAAACAAAATATTTTGGTTCAATGATATATAATCAGAAAATTTTCCAAATGGGTTTAATCCAACTCTCCCCTATTTTTCTGGTATATCCCCAAATCCATTAAATCTCTTACTACTTAAGGTTTGAATCGGTTGAAGAATAAATTCTCTCGATTCATAAAACTCAAACATGCTTGAAGAGAAAAAAGGTACCGAATCACTGGTAACTCTCCCCTACATAAGATTGAGGAAACTCTGCCTAAGCTTTATAAAATAAGGATTTCCCAAAACTTAAGAAAAAGAAATAATCCACACAGTATGGCGGAGCCTTCAGCTCATGTTCATTGAATAAACCTAGGCAGTTCTGGAATCACAAAGCCACGTGGCAAACATGCAGTTTTAAATAGGCTTCTGTCATGTGAATGAATTCACTGTCGACCCACCAACTTACCCTTACAGCTTTAGTTACCCTTACCTACAACTTGAATGAAAAGACAAAAGGAAGGGGAAAAAAAACAAAAGAGAGGAGTGCTGTACTAGGAAACACTAAATAATTGAACTTGCAGCATGTACTAATAATCATCAGAGTAAAGGGTTAAAGGGGAACCAGAGGTAAGTGGCTTCTTGATCTCTAGTTTTCTACCTGATCGCCTGAGAAGATGGCCCAAGCCAAAGGCTTGCTGAGCAGAGCATGTCCCCTGATCATACTCACAACACACCTCAATGTTTGGATCAGAGAGTATGAAGCAGCCATTCCGTTGGCAAACACCAAAAAGCTTCACAGGGGGGAAAAAATCAAAATTAGACAGTCGGAGAGCTGCAGATTTCCACTCTCTCCAAGGAGGCAAGAACTGAAGATGAGGAAGCATGAGACTTACACCAGAGCTTTCATGTCTGTGAATTTGGCCCTCTTCTGAATTGTGAAGATTTCCTTGACCTGAGTGTCCGTCCCCACAAGAACAGCTGCTGCAACACCGAGCCCACAAATCACACACCTAAGCACCAACTCCACAATCCTCACTGTCCTATCAATCACCTTCAAGCTTGATCCGTGATGCACTCCTACACTCCCAGGACTAACACCCACTCCTAAATAATTCATCTCTCTTAGAGTTGCACTGAAATAGACCCGACACGGAGACGAAGCAGAAAGTGCAAATTTTCTATGTTTCGAAAACTGGAATGCTTCTTGAAGCTGCAAAGTACACAGGAGCAATGAGTGTAACCAGATGCACTAAAACATGGTGGTCGAGGCCCACTACTTATAATCTCCTCAAAAGGGCACCAACTCACCAACCCCATTTACATTTTAAATGGGAAAAGTTCTTCTTTTTCATTTTTCTTTATTTTGCCGAAGCCAGAAAACATCGCAGTGGAAATGCAAGTGCATTAATACGTCATTGCTTTCAATGGTGAGCTCACGTGAGGGCAGAACTTTTTCCCTTTCCTGGGGGCAATTTCTCAAACACCTTGTAGGTGGTCCTTGTCGAGTCCACCACGTGGCAAGATGCGGATGTTCTAGAAACACAACCCCCTAGAAAAGGGGGCACATCACCCGTTGCTGCAATTGATGCTGAAGAGGTGCATTCATTGATCAGAATAGGTCCTAGTTTCAGTCTCGCATTTAAGTCCAATTTTGGTCGGAGGGAAAGGAGTGATCGCTGATGAGCGGTCCGGTGTTCCTAAGCTCCTGACACCAGAGGCACGGTATCAGTGCAAATTTGAGTCTTAAAATTTATGGGTCGAATATAAGATGGCTTTCTAAGTTGGGCTTTGTCCGTGGGCCAAATATGGGACCATTTCCGACAGTAAATATTTAATACATAATCTACAACGAGTTGGATGTATAAATCTTCCCATATGTGTAAAGTTTTCAATTTTTAATGATTTACTTTACATGTGTCAATATCTGAATATATTGTACATTATTACTCCATTTCCCATGGTATAATTCCCAGTGATAAATTGGATGAAGAGGTGAGGACAAGAGTCGGATATAGTGGCATCGTTCTCGGCCCGTAATTAAGATGTTCTACTTTCGATTTTGGTCAGTAGGTTAGGTCTTCTAAGTGTGAAAATGCCCCCTATGTTTCTATTTCTTGGCCCATGACCCTTTTTTAACCCAAAAAAATGGCGAGGTCAATTCTGGCACATCATGAATGTATATTAGGAAGCTTGACAATCTGCCATATATAAAGGAGAAAAGAGTAATGTCTCGTTTGACGACACAACCAATCGATGTGCTTCAACTTGTTATAAAACCATAAATTTCTGCTAACAAACTATTGTATGATCTGCAAAGATATGGATCTCCTCCTGCCAATTCTCGACGAGATCAGACATATGGACTCCTCAAGAAAATTGGTCCACACTTCTATTCAAGGTAGGTACTCGAACTTGCAGGAACCATGACCTGCCACAAGAAACCGATTTGTATCTATCGCCGAGCACAATTCTAAATCTAAGATGAAAGGTACAAGTGTGTGAGTGTGAGAGAGAGGAGAGAAGGAGTTGTGTATGCAACTTACTGGGGTCGAGATCCGTGATCATTGCAGCAGAATTGAAGTAGCAAGTAGCACCTTTGCCCTTGAACTTCTGGTAGTAGCTATTGAAGGCGAAGGAGGCATGATCTCTCACGGTCTTCGGGTTATAGCAAGGCTTGTTCGGTTGAATCTCTCCGCAATCCGCTCCTCCTCTTCCGCATGCCCAGTCGAGCGCCATTTGCAGCTCTTCCTCCGGGGTCTGCTCATCAGCTATGCACCATTCCACGAATTGCCCATCTGAAACATTTTCTCGACCGAAAATGCCCATCACTTCACCTTCTGAGAATCTTATCTAATCACAGTTTCCATGGCAGGATACAGATATTCGTGGTTTAAAACTCTAGGCATTTTTGTTTGGATGTTAAGTTCCTTGTGAGAGATCCGTGATCTGACTTACGTAACAAAAGTGTCAAATGCTATCTTACCGGATTTCTTCATCAGCATAGCGAGGAAGAGAATGCCAACTGATATCCATAGCACATCAGATGTCGACATTGGGTAAGAGCTTTAAGGGTAATGATTTATGAACATACACAGTCTCTGCAGATTGGCATCAGTAAGATATAATGGTCTTGCTTCCTCTTTAC
Source organism: Lagerstroemia speciosa (assembly GCA_037672795.1). Lineage (NCBI taxonomy): Eukaryota > Viridiplantae > Streptophyta > Magnoliopsida > Myrtales > Lythraceae > Lagerstroemia > Lagerstroemia speciosa. Next base: position 11,290,918 of record CM075297.1, read on the forward strand.
AAAAGCTTGAGATATATTCCCTGCTTTCTTTTCTTTTCTTCACCCCGAAGGAAGGAATGAATTCTGCCTTTCTCCTATTAAAATGTGATCAATCCTGAAACTGCAGTGCAGTATGCCAAGCTCGACTCTCATCCAGTGCTAACTTACAAGTTGCACATGAACGTGAATAAAGTGGAACCGCTCTGATACAGTAGGTCAGTTTTCGTGTTTTTGTCTGTGGAAAAGGCAAATGTATTATATGATGTTTATAGAAAAGTTTACAGTGTGATATGAACTATCAATTCCTAGAACATCAAAAAACCACCACCTTTATTCTTCCGTGTGGGATCCAGCTTATTAAACCTACCAGCGAAGCAAAGTCACATCTCCATGTTCATGTTTGAAAGACGGTTGGGTATTTGTAAGTATTAACCCTCTCCTTCGATAACATTTTACCACATTGTAGAAGATTAGCATTGAGCTAACAAGTTCATGGGCAGCATCATAAAATCCTCTACATTTCATCGGTTCCAGCCATCAATCATAACAGCATTGAATGTGAATTTTGTTTTAGTTGTTTTTTTCTCTGTTCACACCGAGGGGGATGAAATTGTTCATTTGACTGGTTTGCCTGCAGCGGAAGAGAATCAGAACAGGAGAAAACACCTTTTTTCCAATGGAAAATTGGAGTCGACAACCTCCAAGTTATGCTCGAAGGTAACTCCTACACATTAATTCATCTTAGTATTATCACATTATAGAGAAAAAGGAAAACAACTATGGACTAACGATCATTTCCTTTACAGATGGAGAGAAGTGTCAACATCATCTAAATCCTCAGACTTGTGGGACAGATTAGCCCGCATAGATCGACTCTCGGAAAACTGCGAACTGACAAACATAGGGGTCTCCATCGACTGGAAACAGGAACCGGTGTTGCTCTGTGGACAAGGCCAGAGGGAAAGGGAGAGCTGTGGCGGCGAAGCGGTGGCAAGAGGAAGAACGAAGTCGGGCTGGAAGAGGAATTTGAAGGGCTCGCAAGTCGGTGGTGTCGGGGCATTGAAGAGCTTGTTGGGAGGCTCAGCGAGCATTCTTAGGAGCTCCTTTTCTTCTCTCATCTCTTTCACTCTCTGCAACTGTCTGAATCTCTCCTGCAGTAGAGCTATGGAGGAATGAACCATGATAGGATCGCTGGCCTCTCTTCCCATTGTTGATTGTATTCCAAGTTCTCGTGGCTCAACTCCACAGCTCATGGCCTGATCAGTATATATAGGGTGGTCGCGGGGCAATATCGTACTTTTTGAGTAATTAAACTCGTTGAGCCGTTCGATGAAATTCCAAATGGTTAAAAAATGAGGGAGGGAATGAGAACAGTGCAGCAAAAGCTTGAAAGGTCCAAGGAGAAAAGGTCAAGTGGTCAATCTAATGAAGAGAGCTTGTGCTTGTCTTGGTACTGTTGTGTATTTGTATGAAGAGAGCCAGGATAATTCTATCTTTGAGCGCAAAAAAAGATTAAAAAGGAAAGGTTAGAAAGAGTAACCTCATGGCTAGTCTTTTTTTGGTCGCCAGCCACGGTATCCAAGCAGGCCCCACCAGCGGTGAGATGACATCTTTCAGCCAACCATACTTGACTAATCCGTTGGTCGCCCCGGGTCGCACGCCTGGCAATGGCGGGTGAGGCTCCCAAGGGGGGTGTCTGCGTACGTGAGGTCTCGAACTCGAGACCTCCTTAAGCGGCACCGAGCTGCTTACCACTCGGCCCAACCCCCCTTGGTCATGGCTAGTCTTTAGTTCATAAGACTCGAGACAAATTTGCGAGATCGTAAGTTTTGATTGTCCTTTTACTTGATTAGTTCTCAATAAAATCATTCACACATGTACTTGTATGTAATAAATTTACTTGAGTTTATGGATTACTGGAATACTTATAGGCTCCAGACGGTAAAAATTTCTATTATTAAAAAAAAAAAAAAAAAGAGAAGGAAGAGAAGAGAAGAGAAGACAAAGTAAAAGAAAAGGGAAGAGAATTGGGAAAGGAGGAAAGGGCTAAGAAGAAGAGTCCAAGAGAATGTTGAGGGTTAGCACATGGAAGGGAGTGTTTGGAGGAATAAAAGGGGGAGGAGGGTTTGTCAGTTATTCCATTGCTATGCCCCAAAAGCACTTTCCATGCTTGGGAGATTGTGAAGGCTTTTCTTGGTGGGTCTTTTGGCATTTGATTGCCTTTTTTTTTTCCCTTATGTTTTATCTTGTTAATTTTATGGTTTATCATAATATTTTTATTTTTATTTTTAATCTACAGAATTCTACATTTAAATATCCAATAAGTAATGAGCAATTCAGATTAAAGTCAGATCGGTTAATTAAGAGGTATAACTCTAATAATCGTGAATTCTTTCCATTTACAAAATTTGAACTAAAAATCTTACTTAAGAATCAGAGATATTGAATTACCAACCGACTCATATTAGTTAAGATTTTTATTTATATTTGTGCAATGCTGTCTCCATATCCACCAATGTGTTTGTTGGAACTTCTTTTATCATAGTACATTACAAGTAGAAACTTGAGAAACAACATATGCACCATCATGTGTGGTTCCACTTTGTTTCAACAACTCATGATTTTCATAGGTTTAATTAGATTAAATTATTGCACAAATCATAAATTTATCACCAGCATTATGAATACACTAATGCAGTCGATACGATTCAACAGGTCAAGGTCACAACCCTGAACTAAAAGTTCATCGGAGAAAATAATTATAAGATGACGAGAAGACATGAGGGGACGGAGAAATTGAAAAGAGAACAATTTGGTTCATTTACTAGATTTTTTTACTGAATCAATTGAGTTCTAAATTCTTGTCCAAACTAAACATCCACATATATAAACACACACATATATATCACCTATACCACATAATCTCACTTTATCATCATCAGCATCACCATTCCATGTAATATTTCATATTCCTTCAAATTAACCCAAAGAATTATATAGAAAAGATTCAACTCAAGGATAGATCTAGAAAAATTCTTCGAGGTAAAAAAAAGCTTAAAAGAAGGCACAAGGTCTAATTAAAAATTAGATAAAATATTTAGATTGTTTTCGAGTTTAAAGAAATGCTCCCAGATCTATCCCTGATGCTATTGTTTGTTTAAAAGTTTCAAGGGTGAAGCTATTAGACATATTTTGAAATTGGAGGATTCAAGGGAAAGAAGGGACATGGTGGGGGGCAATGTGAATGGCAGAAGAGGACAAGGGGAAGAAGGAATAATGATCTTAGGAGTTGAATATAATGCTCCTTGATTTATCAACAATTTTATGATGAGGGCAGAAGAGGAAAATGGAAGTACCAACATTCTCTATCACTCTCCTCTCTTTTTCTTTCTTTCTTGTGCTCTGCCCTTTTGATAATTTGTCTTGGAGTTTTTGGAAGGGAATGGCATGCAGAAATTAAAGGCTGCATAGAATGCTAAGTGGGTGATGGGATTTTTTTTTCCTCTTTAAAGTGTTCACTATCTCACATTTAAAAAATTAAATAGTGGTAACTAATTCAAATTCGAGTTTGATTAGCTTGCTTATTAAGAGATAAAATTTTCTCGAACATTTATTCTCTCTGTTCAAAAGAATCAAATCCGAGAATTTACTTAAAAGAAGGAGGTATCCATCGAGTTGGCAACGGGGATGTTAGGGTTTGGATGTTTCTCTTTTGTAGCACTAGCAATTCCAATATGACAACTTCGAAGTTTGAACATTTGTTGGGGACAAGGCGTGCAATTCTTTTGGTTTTTCACTGTGTTCTGATTATGTTAATTAATATTAATCACTTTCTTTCTTGTGGGATAGTTAATAAACAAGTTTATCCTTTCCATTCTAATGGCAAAACTAGGATGTCCGTTTATGTTGTGCCCTAATTTAAATTATCAAATCAGGGATTAATTTATGCTTCCTCTCATGGCCCCTTCATCTTCATGCATGTTTTGTAACCCTAGGACACACATATACATACAAAGATACATATGTATATGTATATGTGTATGTATACACAATAATCGAAAAAGTACACAGGAAAGGAGACTCCTTGGGATGATCACATAGTGGAGAAGGAATGTCGGGCATAAAATATTTTTGCACGTTCAATTATCATGCAGTAATTGAACTTTTACTGAGATGTCCTCACCCTGCAACTCCTTTTCCATATGGAAGCTCCCTCGTAACAGTTACACATTAAAGACGGATTCACCGTACCAGAACGATCTTGGATTGAACTCCTCTCTCGTCATCGTACTCGGAACTGAGATTATTTAATCTAGTGAGAACTTATGATAATATTGTTTATAGACCTTTATGCTTAATTTTCACTAAAAGGGTTTCGTAAAGTTGAAAAGGCATTGGATGCAAAGGAATTCACTTGCTATTCATACTATACTGAAAAGGAGCGCACAATCTCAAGATTTATCGTATAGGGCTGAATTGAATTGATATCTGGTTGAGTGACTCTATGGAATCAAGGTTGATAAGAATGAGACAAATTCGGCATCAAATCATACCGTCACGTCCCTCGTAGAAGCCTGTCGACCACTTTAATGCAATAAATAGAACTAATTTTCTTCAAAGAAAGGGTAAAACTAAAAAGTGAATTTGAAAAATGTAATAATCATTATTTTTCTACTAAAAATTCTATTAACGAGAATTTTTTCTGATAATATTATAAAAACTTTCATACTCACTTTTGTTTTTCTCTTAAAAGAGAGTAACGATAATATTTATCCAGTATATCTTACTTTCATATTTTGTAATTTTTTCTCTCTGATGTGACCATTTATTCCCAATCTATCATAAAATAGGCTATGAAAAGAACATTGACGATATTAATATTAATGTACTAAATACATTTTTCAATTAACAGATGGTTTTCAAATGTGCTTTGGTAATTAGCAGTACCAATATGGAACAGCATTTTCACTTAGAGGAGGATTGTCAAATTGATGTGCCCTTTCTCCTCTTGGCTATGGTATGGAACTGAGAGCATGTTTATCAAGTTCATGACTACACACTTTAAAACTCGTCGGCCGTAAACTGTTTAGTGTTAGTACGATCATCGAGTGAGTCAACTTCCTATACTGTAAAAAAAGATTGAAACTTGGAAGGGTGACCGGGATTGACCACGACTATAATATTGGCTTGGAGTCTTTCTACCAAAGTGTTGAGGTTCGATTGATACGGACCATTAGGAATATCTCAAATTATTGTCTCTTGGACCCTACATCTATGATAGAGAGAAGAAATCATCTACTCAATCAAGGGGATGGTTTGTTTCTGCAAATGGTTATCTAAACTTAGTACAAGTATGGAGAAATAATGGTTCTTTCTTGTTTTTTTCTTTGTTGTCCTGTCCCAATGAAGCAATCCCTCGAGGAAAAGAATGAGCTCAGATGCTATGGACTCACTGTAAAATCAAGCGATAATCAGTCATCCGGAGAGGTGATAACGATGTCCGGCAAGGTAGCTGCTTGTAGAGATATCAATGTACCTGGTACGGGAGGACATCGAGTCTATATCAAGAGCGACGTGATCTAGGCAGACCATTTGTTAGGAAGTTCGTTTGCCGGAGGCATCTGCAAAATGCAGGAGATAGTGTAACCCAGTTTGTCAGCTCCCGTGTTCTGATAGGACTGCTGATGATCGAATATGAACAGTTGTACATCAAAGACCATTTTTGATTTAATAATGATCTGATAACATCTCTTCGCTATGATAAGCTTGAGATCAAGCACTTGCAGTCCACACGACTCTTACAGTTGATTTTCTGATCGGTCAATATACATCAGATGCAACAAGAGAACTGGTCAAGAGTATCCTCTCTGGGTTTGACTCATAAAACAAGATAGACATGAGCTATCTGGTATGTACAATTGATTTGCTGCGACTTCCTCGAAAGCGGCAAACTCAACAAGATCTTGTCAACTAATCAGCGGACATGACAACATGATCTGTAATCAACAAAGTTGGCTTTTCTATGAAACTTGGCACAAAATATGACCTACGACCGATCTCCTCCATTCCCAGACAGACCATTGACAGCATGTATCCGAACATTTCACGATGGTATTTTCTATATCAGTGTATCCCCAATCAATCATCACTTGATTGATGATCCTATAAAATTACATTTACCGCAAGACTCTACTGTTGAGAAAAACTGACAGAGAGAACAAAAGGGGACTACACACTAACGCAAAAACGAAGAATTTACAGCAGACCTTATTGAGCAAACCATCAAAAAGGAGAAAAATGGCTAGCTTGGGATTATCTCCAAGCAGAAGAAGTCGACATAGCTCTATTTAACCACCAGAGATATAGTGCTCCATCCCTCTCTTCAACCCGGTAGTTCCCATGGAACTCTCTCAGCAAACCTCTTATGGCTTCAGTAACAGAACGGCTGAGTCTGATCTGCTGGAATCCTGCCATGGAGAACCTCAGTCTCCATTTTCCAAGGAGTTCATGCCTCTCGACCCTGTCAGGGCCCTCGCAGGCGATCATGTTCACCATGTCTCGAGCCACGCAGTGCTGCTCGGCGCTGATCCTTTGCTTGTTGTCACGGGGGCTTCCAGCATCTATCGACTCGAACATGGCTGAATAATAGCTTAATGTCTCACGAAACCTGGGAATGAACGGGGATGTATTTGTATTGGACTCCTGCTCAACAAGTGTCACTACCTTAGGAGAGAGGCTCTTGACCAGTCGAAGCAGCCTGTCTCTGTGGTTCTCTACACTCACGCTCTCATCGGGTATGTGGTGTAGAACATAAGGGAAGTTCACAGCAATGGCTTCCCCGGAACGAAGCCCAAGATTCTCGTATGTGACCTCATGGCCCGACATGGCAGCACTATGAAACTCAAATGGAACCCCATACGACTCCGCAATCGCTGCAAGCTTCTTTCCCACAAGCTCGAGCCCACCACCCCTGGCGTGAGCCGACTGAGAATCGTCCACCCCTGTGATCCGGACCGAAGGAAGCCGACCACCTCGAGCCCTGAGCCCCTCCATGAAGGACGCCCATTGGGTCCCTTGCGTAATCTGGAAATCGATTATATGGATCCTCGGCTCATTCCTCATGGCTTCCCAAATCGTGACATTTGCAGACTCGTATGCAAATTTCCAGTACGGACAGATCTGGTATAGGACCGACATATAAGACATGAGTTCCGAGCTCGTTGGCTCCACGCACCTGAGCTTCCTATATATCAAGCTTCCCGAGGATTCCAACCTTGCTCTCAAGCCTTCGAGCAAGTAAGCCCCGAGCCGCTCGATTGGATCCCCTGAGACAGAAACCCTCTTCTCCAACTCCTCCATTATAGCTGCTGCAGTCGGAGTATCAGAGTCCGAGATCGCTTCTGCACACAGCAGAAGCAACTGTTTCAAGTCTAACCTCGGAAGAGTCTCCAACATCTGGGCCCGATTCCACGGCCCACTTGAGTTAAACTGGTCGTGAGCTTCGCTTGTCATGCAGCAGTTGTTGCTATCACTTGTATCAGACTTGGGTCCCAACAGTAGAATCTCCAGCTCTCTCAGTTTGTGCCACTGATCGGTATCTTCATTAGCAACTGAAGACCCGCTAACTGGAGACCCATAAGGGTTGTCAGAGGAGGAGTGGGGTGGGTCTGACATGAAAGATTGGCAGCCTTGCATCGAGAACGGGCTCCTACTGGTTAGGGCACTTGTAGCAGGAGAATCGTAAGCTACAAAACCCGAAGCAGCAGGAGATGAATTGAAGGTGAAGTGTTCCTCCTGGAAGGAAATTTCAGTCCCTCGACCTCCCATCCCATGGCTTGAAGTCGTCTGATTGTGTATGATTTGGAAAGGAGGTGAGAAGTACATATCAACCCCTTGCATCGGCTGGCAATAGAAACTCTGCACGCCAACCGAACTCTGTAGTTCCTGAGAAGTCTGCATCAAGAAGCTTCTCTCTACTCTGGGAGATCCCAATATAACCGTAGTTGAAATGATAAGAGATGGTCCTTCTAAGAGATGTTCCCGGTCCCGTTCGGCCTATTATCCGTCCACCAAGATCTGCATAATGATTGGTAAAATCTAAACTTGGGACAGATTAATTAGACGGGGCTCGTCGCTGCTTAGCGGGTGGGTTGTCAAAGATCTGTAGAAATAAACTACATGTTAGGAAAAACCGAGGACAACTTCATCTGTTTTATGAATGGAGCAGCGGGAATAAGAACAGAGCAGACTATTCATGGCAAATCATTGACAAGCTTCAGATCTACAAGACTGACCAGAAACATCACTAACTACACATATTATGACAGAGAACGAAATGAGAATGAAAATGAATCATAGCTGCCAGGCTCAAAGGGTTCCAATACTCCTGGGAGATTTCCATTAGGAGAAAGCAGATTAATCTACATCATCATATCTGGGCCCTAGATATCAGATCCATGGCACAGAAGAGACTCAATTATCATCTTTCCTTAATCAATTTAGAAATACACGATGCAAAAATTATCGAGATTTCATTCTCCTAACACCATTTCAACCAAAATCTGCATCAGCTTGAAATTCTATCACATCTCCCTAAAACATTGGATTTTTCTAGTAGCAATGAAGCCATACATCAAAATTCAGCTCAGCTAACAACCTGTTAACTCCAAGCGGATACATACGTCTCCCTAATCTCTGCAAAATGAAAACTTCACCCGGAAAAAGCCAAAACTTGACGATGAAAACTATCATTTTCATTCAAAAAATCATAGGAGCCCAGAGAATCCAGAAGCAGCGTGTTGGATACCTCAGTCAAAGAATGATCTGCACCTCCGGACTTCCGAGTTTTGCTTCCTCTGTTCCTCTACAATTTCTCCTCCCCACCCTCAAACAGCAGATGGAAGAAAACAAGGCCTGCTTTTCTCTTTCCTAAATGATTCATCCACCGGCCGCCCACTTGCCTTTTATAGTGGCAACTCTCCAGTGACTGCCCTTGGACTATGGATGAATTACACGCGTGCCACTCAACGCGATTGAGATTGCGAGCGTGTCTCAAATTCTTGCTCTTTTCTGATTTTAAAAAAACAAAAACAAAAACAAAAAACAGAAAGAACGGGGAGACAATACAGTTTTAACTGCCAGCGTGTTGACTGTACCTACCAACGCATCAATGGATTCTCCTGTCCTGTATAGTCGTTATAGCACGTGGATAAAAATTCATTAAATATGGTATTTATAATTTATAAACTATATATAATTAGTTTTATTAATATATTTATAGTAAATATATATTAACTTATATCACATCACGTGATATATATCCATTATAGATGAGATTTTTACAATCAAATCCAATCCAAACTCCAAAGTTGTTTGTGGGAAACAAGTAATAAATATTGTAGATCTTGAGAATTGTGCTCCAAGAATTTAAAACGAAAAATCATGATCATTATGTTCAAGTACAAAATAGAAAAGTCTTTTCACATTGAGTTATTTCCTTTTGTAAAAGTATAAGAAAAAAATATCTGGCTCATTAAAACCATTGTTAAAAGGTTGTGTTTAAACTTTAAAGCATATGATAAGTGTACGTCGCATTACACATAAAAAAAAAAAAAGTTAAGAAAATTCTGAAATATAGGAGAGTTGAATACCAATATTTTATAAATTTAATGTTTTAAATAATGAAGAAAAATAAAATTCAAGAAGCCTAATTGTTTATTTTGAGATTTGGGAGTCCACCAAAGTGGACTGATTGGGGTAGTAAAAGCACATTATCCCTTTAAGCAAGGTCCTGAGTTCTAGTGTTGTGAATGGAGAAAATTCATCTTAAGAGAGTTTTACCCATTCTCTTGGTTTGAATTGAATTAGTCATGACCAATTGGATTTCTAGATATCGATAGATTAGAGAGGAAATTTGGGAGCCCGGATGCTGAAATTTCAAAGAAATTGTTCACTTATCAATTAGCATCATATTAATTAGCTCCAAATCCATATTAATAAATGGAATTATAATACCTTCCTTGGGTTAAATTTATATATAAATAAATATACCTTAAAAAAATGTTGATCCTTAATAGCGAGCTGTCCTGTCACTAGTCAATCAAATTGACCACAAAAGATAGTCAGAAGAGTTTAACCAAAAACAACAATAAATCTCGAAAATGAAAAAAAAAAAGAAGGATTATCCTAATAGAACACGAAAAAATCTTACATAGTTCTAATTCACAATGATATGATGAAGAAGCGCTAATCCGCTAATTAAATTACTTTGATTAATAATAATTATGACAATTGTTTCGTTATTAATATTAATTTTCTTGTGCGTATCGGTATTTTTTCACGAGAAGTAATGAGGTAGAATCATAGAAGAATTTTTCACATTGAATGCATTGAAAATTTATCTCTTAATTAATTTAATAGCCATTTTTCTAATACGTACCACCTTACATTACCTCTAATTAAATTGAATTTAAGTGACATCGGCTTATATTAGGTGAAGTCTTCCTATTTATAAAATTTTTCCATTCATAATATATATATATTTTTTAAGATGATGAACTAATTCAGGCAACAACAATTAAGCAGGAGAATCTAGAAAATGCAACGAAAGAGACTGTTAAAAGGGACACGCTTTGGTTAGACGAGTTAGATGGCATTCCCGTAATTAGAGTTAATACTGGGGGCAATCGCGAGCAACCGCGTCCGCCTGGAAGGTTTGACCTACCTTCCCCCCAACGTTCTCCGAAGCAGCTCGCCTAGTTTTAAAAAGGCTTATATTATTTATTTATGGACGAGGCAACAAAAACGTTTTATTTTTGTTTTTTTTAATATTTTTAAATTATAAAAAGAGGCAACAACAAAATGAACAAATTAACACACCGCCCCACCCCGCATGACCGTTTTTAATTTCTAGCCACGAATTAAAATTGACTGAGGAAAAATTCAAAGTAGAATGACTCATGTGATGACGTGGAAATCGTCATCTTCCACCTCAGCTCTTTTGTCTCCTGCTTGCTGCTAGAGGATGTAATTGATAATTATCATTTATTCATTTACCCTAAAAAAATATTATCATTTATTTCAAAATGAATAAATAATATTTAATTATTAGAATTTGTCTGTAAAAAACAGTTCCATCACGTATTCGCACTAAAATAAATATTTTATAAATATCACAAAAGGAGAAAATTAAATGAGAAGTAAGGAGTACGATGATGTCATTTTAATTACGAAAGTATCAGTTACTAGAAAGTATTTTAAATAAAATTTGGACTCTTCTTACTTAGAATAAGTCACAAATTTATAATGTAATTCCCAATTAGAAATGAGTTCCAATTTGGAGGGATGTTGAATTTACTTTTGTCTTATTTTCTTTAATTATTTCTTTGAAAAATAAACTGTTGGTATTATCCAAATCCAAAGGTGATCTGATCTTAAAGGAGAAATTTAGGCTTTCATATTTAGTCATGTGATAAAATATCAAGTAAATTATAATAAATAATTATTAATTATTCGAACAATTATTATAATTATAATTAATGAACATAATTTAATCAATATTTCCTTACTATATTATTAGTGCATATAACCTACTCAATCTCACACACTGATTTAATTTATTAAAAAAAATAAAATAAAAACTACTCAACCTCGGCCACTGTGGGAGGATACCTCCCTAGAGACGAGACGATGACTAATAAAGTAAAATCCCAAAATTGCCCTAGGAAAAAACATTTCAGAAACTCAGTGGAAGATTGATGAGGACTGTACACCACTGAACGTCAATCGCTATAGCCATCCACATCATTGCATTATAGAGAAGAAGAATGTTGGCAACAAACAACAAAAAGGAAGGTGAAAGAAAAAGAAAAAGATTCCGCGTATAGGCAGGTTCATTGATTAAGCTCCCACCTCGATTTCGACCACTTTGCCTTACATTCTAACAAGCTATAAAAACACCCCTCGTTTCGAGGAAGGAGTTCTTGTACGATCCTATCTCATCACGTATCGTGAGAAAATATCAACTAAACTTGTATTAATCACCAGAACATCTATCATAATTATCACTAATTAGAACAATTTAATTAGTATTTCTTTATCAAGTAAGTTACATACTATCGAAGCATTATTTAATTTTCACCAGAAAAAAGGAAAATAAATATCATTAACTCGAGAGATAGAGAGCAATTAGGATTTTTTTTTTTATGGGTCAGCCAAATCATGAAGACCTTTGACTGATATTTGATGACTTAGCCTTAGCAAATGTCATGTTCATCTTTAAATTCCTCTGTCGAACGTGTGAGTAATAATATCACAACTTTCTCTTCAAAAAAGCAATAATAAAGGCTTACGGATAGCTAAGAAAAGGGGGCCTCCGACATCAACTTTGTTGAGATCAAGTCACTTTGCGATTTTTACCACAAACCCATGAACAGACAAAAAAGAGACTGCCGACCCAAATTTTATTGTACACTCAGAAAGCATCGAACAAAAGTGGATTGAGACATCGGATCATCTCGAGTGAAAAGAAAAGGATGAACAAGCCCCAATTAGTTGCTTTATTAGATGATCATGATGCACTGCTGTTTCATCTAATACACTACTTCCATGTACGATATCAATAATACAGTAGGAGAATTCCTGGAGGTTACTGGATGCTAATAAATTGATACTCTTCCAGAAAGCACACGATCCAACCATCATATCACCTTTGGAAATATCCAATCTAGAACTCCTATGCTTGGATCTTCAAATCATTTGAAAAATCATCGGTATTGTAAAATCAGAGCAGCAGTGTTTTCTTCCTGCCTAAATTTCTCAACTGCTCTCGAGGGAAAGCATGGCAGAACTCCAGAAAGGAAAAGAAAATATCCCACCAATCTCATGGTTAACAAAGGGAAGAAAGTGCATGCCTAGAAATGAGTTATAAGTACTGAGTCATACTTCCTGCTTGAAGTTCTTTGAAACCCTTCCGAGCTCTTGTCAGAGAGCTTGCCATTTCCTATTGACAGAGAATTCCAAATTGTTATGGTGCATCACCACCATTTCATCATCAGTTTCAAGCAACGAGGATCCTCGGCATTTTGTGGGTACAGTTTGGCAGAACTTAGCTGAGCCTACCCGTAAAAATTGACAAATTGGCAGATATTGAGTTCACAAACCTAGTCATCACCCATTCATCAGTTGCGAGAGTCATTGTATTTACTGCATTTTCCGGGTGTAGCTTTGCAGCACTTAGTTGAGTACAGACATATCCATAAAACCCATCATTGGAGATTACATCTAAAAGAATGGAACCCCATTAAACTTGCAGCACCAAACTCTTCCCCTGGTCATGAAGCTACCTTCATAACATGTCAATGGACCACCACTCAATATACTGAAAAAGCAGCCTCACAAGTTCAATGATACACTCCGAGGCATCACAGGTTCCCACCATCCTAAATTGTTAAACTCTCAGCAACCACCCGTTTGTGTCCTAGTACTTTCATTCTATTGGTGCAACAAAGTTGCAGAATTTTGTCAATCATGAAAATACTCCACACGGGCAAATAACAGCAATCAATTTGAAGAGACACTTGAAGTTAAACTCTAGAAGGAATCCTAGAAGCAGCATGTCGCATCATCAAATGAAAAACAGACATTTGAAAATACCGAAAACATGACAAACTGCCAAGAGGAGGATCCCCAAGCATGAGTACTCAAATAAAGGAACAACTCATTCAGCATTCGGCATTATCTGCACCGCAACTGCCTACCCGAAAAGTTGGAAACATGAACAGCCGAGAGGGGAAGGCAATCTTTGGATTATTCACGATTTAACCAAACCAAGAAGATGGAACATTTTTGGGTAATGCAATCACAAGGAACCCTAAAAATGGGGGAACAGAGAATGCTCATTTCTTGTGACGAGCTACCTCATCGTCGTTGGGGAAGAAGCCCATGAGTCGACCCGCCGAGTTCTGGTAGGCGTACATGAACCCGCCCATAAGCCCGATCAGCCCTCCAGTCACCATGGAAGGCCCCCTTATCCCGGGCTTAATCCCTAAAACAAATATGGCAAATAATTAAAAGCTTCTAAGCAGCACGAAACACGATTGAGTTCAAACAATGAGTTGATTGGGGGTACCGGAAAGGTATCCGACGGTGACGGAGATGCCGGTGATGGTGGTGAAGCGGAGGTAATCGAGGGTGCTGAAATTGCCGACGACTTTGGTGAAGGGAGGGTTCCGGTCTATGACGGGGTACTCGGGCTTCGCCGACGCAGTGATGTCTGTGTTCATCTTCGATGAGCTCTTCGACTTTCTTCGCCGATATCGCACTCCACTTCTTCCTCCCCGATCTTCTCCTCTCCCGCTTCTACTTCTGCTGCCCAGCTGAGCTGGCTTGTGCTTTGTGGAATGTTCAGTAGAGATTGAGAAGGGCATGAAAATGGGCCTTTTTGTTAATGAGAAGAAAAGGCTTCAGCCCAATGGCTCTAGGACGGGCCTTTCACTCAGGCCCACGTTGGTTTATCTTTCCGTACTTACATTCTTTATAGGAGAATTTTGTTACTGTTATAAGGGTGTGCATGTGTATGAGACCGATCTAAAACCTGCATAGTCGTTTCTTTATAATAAGTCAAGGAACTGTCCGGGATCAATTCCAACTTCGGTTCTGACAAGGGGTACCTAGAGCAAGTACCTGTACCAACCGCAAAAAAACAAAAAAACAAAAAACAAAACAATTCCTTGCAGTTAGATTTAGTCATTTTATAACTTCCTTTTTTAAACTCCACTAATTGACAAGTCATTTGCACTTTCTATTGCTAACTAGACAAACTTACTTCACTTGACATAGTATTTTCTACATGCACAATCCAAATTCAATACTTAGGGGACTAATCCTTTACATTGTAAAATTTGAATACCATCACATACACATGGCATTCAGTCTCAGACGCCCATCATGGCCATGGCTATGGGATGTTTAGATCGAGTATGTTGGATTGGAGGAATGTCAAAATCATATTAGGTTTAACTCACATATTCTTTAAGCTACAACAGCACCACCCAGCCCCATCTAAAATGTTTCTTAATCGGGTTGTGCTGCACCAAAGCTGGGAATCACGGCTGGAGCTTACATTTCTCCGTCCCATAAAGAGTTAACATAACCCTGAATTTGAATGCGAGGCGGCCAAATGTCCAAAGCAAGCCACCAATTTCACGACCTCGATAGGAGTAAAGGTTTGGCCATTTTACAGAGGACCTCCTCAGAGCAAAATTAGTACAATACAGCATACTAGCATCTAAAAAATCTTCCAAGAGAATGGGGATTGCAGTAGCAAGGGAATCTGAAAACGAGGAATGGTTCAGAAGCTTATCCTGTAAAATCACCCGCACTGAACTGGCTGGGACTGCTGAGATTCTTCTAGGAAGCTTCTTGTGGTCTCTATGACAGCTTGCCCACTGACATAGTGTTGGCGGCACACGGGCATGTAAACATCGGACCCACCGATTAGTTCTCTCTGCGTCTCATCAGTCTTTCTTAGGGTAAAGAGTGCCCTTCTCCCACATAGTTCACATCGAGCAGTTAATTTGGTGACAGAATTAGCTAGAGGGATTATATCAAGCACAGAACCAAAACTCCTCCTGAGGAACAATTCAAAATATGATTATCAAATTTAAACAGAACCCAGTAGATGCATGCCAAGAACCAGGCAAAGGACTTGGCTAGAGGAAAAAATGAACAAATTACAATTTTCCTTTTGTTTTTATTTTTATCTGTGTTATTTGCAACCTAAAGTTTTCATGTTATAACAACTTGCACCCCATTTACTTGCCCCAGTTTGGACTTGCAGTTTTGGTTACTATTCCACTTCGCTTCAAACAAAACACCGTAGATAATAAACTTAACAGAACCATGGTATTGCCCTGCATCAATCAAACAGTGGATTTGGAGATATTTTTCCACAGCACAAAAGATGAATTTTGCAGGACTAATTTCCAATCAGTACACAGATGGATTCTGGAGTCAGTCGAGGGCTAGTCCAGAACTTGAATGGTGTGTTATCTTTCGGCACTAAATGTAACCAAACTCAATTTCATATCAGGTTGCAAAGCAGGCTAAATTATAAACTTCAGAATGCAAAAACAAATTTATACAGAAGTTTCAGTAACTAACTAGAAGGAGACTCAAGAACTCAAGGGCTACCTTAAATAGTCCCCGTCAAGGCCAGCAACTACAACAATCTTGCCATCCCTATCAGCAGCTTCTTGGCAAAACTCATATAGGTCTTCAAAGAATTGAGCCTCATCAATCCCAATCACATCCAGCTGCAACCATGAATATTCATGTCAAGAAGGAGATTCAAGCAGAGACCCAGTAAAACAGAATACTCAAGGTACTCCATCTCCAGAATGTCAAGAAAGCAAAATAACCGTGAATCAAAGAAAAATATGCTGCAAAAATAAGAAAACTTTTTTTGCCCCTATTTGTGGGGGACAAACTTTTGCCTAACAGTACATGTTTCTGTCATGTTGTTACCTGATCATAAGCATCAGCACCAAACTTTTGCCTGAATGAAGACAGATCTGCCAAAGCCACACATGGAAACTTCGCCCCATCATGTGTAACAATAGAATCCAATCCATACCTTGTATCCTTGTTGGACTTGATAACTGCGACTCTCCTGCACAAAGTTGATGTTAAAAGGATTAGATCATACCACTAACACCATGGGATGTAAAAGGTGCATCAGCAACCAACGCACCCTAAAAAACAGAGCAGCAAAGAATCATACAACAGCAGATATGAAAAGATCAATATCTTGCACAAATGATGAGTAAAAGTTAGTCCCAGTTCAAGGAAAACATTAAAAGGACAAGCTGAGTTGAGAATAGCAAAGTTCATTCTTACCTCTTTAACACATTAAAAGAAGCTAACACAAACAACATACAACATTAAGATCTAACCCTTATCTATGGAAGACCAAGCTTTATGATGTCTATATCTGCTATACACTGAGATGTACCCACATTTTTTTCCCTCTATGAAAACCTTCAAAGGTTACCCAGGGTTATGCCAACAGCTTCACCTGAACAGACAATATATGGCCCAACTCTCCAGCTTCTCCAAAGCAATGAGCTAGGAAGTCCTCCAATTTCAACATTTTGAATGTGCCAGGTTATATACATTAGCAATGAAAGCTAGAAATGGAGATGTGAGCACCTATCACAGGCCCAATCAGTCAGGACCTAGATCTGGGGTATAACCTGCATCCTTTAAAATGTCTACCGTCTCTTTAATCATCTGATATATTTCTTCAGACTGTCTGTGCAACTTATCCCCCTGGCAGAAAAAATGGACTTCATCTTTTATTTCAATCCTGCTATAACCAGGTTCCTTTGTCATTCCCCAATTTCTCATCACACTCCTAATCTCTGCAACATTGTCCCACAAACCAAAGGCAGCATATGCATTAGACAGGACCACATATTTCCCTGAATTTTCTAGTTCTAGTTCAAAGTATTTTCTTGCTGCAAGTTTTAACATATCAATGTCTCCATGAGTCTTACAAGCCCCAAGCAATGCACCCCATATGACTGGGTTTTCCCTACAGGGGGAATCCAAAACAAGCTCATAAGCTTCTTTTAACCTCCCAGCACGCCCCAGAAGATCAATCATGGTGGCATAATGTTGCCCCGTTGGCTGAATTCCATAGTCTCTAGACATGGAAGAAAAATACTCCCAGCCTTGCTCTACCAAACCTCCATGGCTACAAGCAGAAAGTACTGCAAGAAATGTAACATTGTTAGGTCTGACACCTTCCATCATCATCTTATGAAAGGATTCCAGGACCTCTAAAACTCTTCCGTGGTGACCGTACCCAGATATCAAAGCTGTCCATGTTATAATGTTCCTTTCCAAAGATCTATCAAATGCTCGATGTCCATCGGAGAGACTGCTGCATTTAAAGTACATGTCAACAAGTGCACTACTAACGACCACATTTTCCTTTAGTTGAATCTTTAAGAGAACACCATGGGCCCGCTTCCCATGCTCTATGGTAGCTAATGCTGCACAAGCTCTAAGCACAGAGGCAAATGTGTATTGGTCTGGTGACAAACCACTGGATCGCATCTCATAGTAGCGATTCAAAGCTATTCCATTGTCACCCTTCCGCACACACCCTGCAATCATTGCATTCCAAGAAACAAGACTTTTAATTACCAATTTATCAAACAAAGAGTTTGCAGTTTCCATGTCACCCAGCTTTGTGTATAATATTATCAATTTGGTCTTCAGATACTCATTGGGTATATATCCAATAACAACCATTTGCGAATGGATTATCTTTGCCTTCCTATATGCATTCCTGAATACACATTCCTGAAGCAGGAGCGAGTATGTCTCATGGTGTACTTGCATCCTAGCTGAGCACAAGAGTCTGATAGCTTCCGTCAATCTTCCAGAATAACAAAGACTTCTTAAAGTCCAATCCAGTTGGGGGAGGTCTTGCTGGAACTCAACCTGTAAACTGGGAATATTCACAGATAATAATTGCAATTGCTGACGTATCAAAGAAACACTATCGGCTGTTTATCTAGTTTTCCAAGGAAAATGAGAAGGAATGGAGTGGAAATGGAAATAAACTATACATAATATCGAGAAAAACAGGTAACTTCGGATAGAACCCAAGGTGAGCATGTAGAAGGTATCCCATTGTTTTCACCAACCACCAGGCAAGGACATACACACACGTGAGTGATGACGACAGACAATTAACATTCTGTTCCTACACTTCCATGGTCCACTGATAATGAAAACGAAATTTCACCCCAGACGAAAGATACAGTGGAGAGAGAGTGTGTGTGTCTCAGCTGCACGAATTTGTTAACCCAATTGAAGAGTAAAACTCCAAATTCAGCACAAGGCGGAAACTTTCACATTCGAGGGCTGTAGCGGACAACTAGCGCGCACAGATTAATATCCATACATCACAAGAAAAAAAAAATGTCATTTCCTTAGAGAGGAAATTTCGACCAGAAGAAAGGAAACAGCCAGTCGACAACGTAACTGATGAACTCAAACTGCATAAAAAATTAGGGATGAAACCAGCGTATGCAAGCACCTGCCGTTGCTGCTCTCCGACTCGATCCGACGGAGCAGGGAGCTTGTTTTCCCAGCGAACATTGGCCCGACAATCACATGAATCTCGCCGGTGGACAAGCGTGACCCACCCATATGAACGGTTCGAACTCGGAGGGGACGAATTGATGGCTTCGGTGGGCACATCTTGCGATTGGGGTGGTGAAAGTCGGGATTTCGCAGACTTCCGAGCTCACAGAGGATGGACTTAGAGGAGGCGAGAGAGGAGAGGGCGAGTGGAAAACTGGATTTGCTGAGGTGAGGAGAAAATGCTGAGACAGTTGGGGGCATTAGAGAATTTATTCTCAAAATAGACAACATTTCTGCAATGGAGGGAGACAAGTTAGGGGAGGGGGAGAGGAGGAAGGGAAGGGTTTTTAAGAGAAATTTGAGCAGAGAGAGGTTATTAGGGTTTTAGCAGAGCAGGGAAGATGGAGAAGGAAACAGGTTTTCGCTCCTCCCGGGTAAACTGTCATTATTTGAATAAAATTAGGTGTTTAGGATTTCTTTTTTCCTTTTGCATGATACAGTATGTCCAGACTAATCTGCGATCGGGTCGGGATTCCTGAAAAAATTCTCTTTGGCTCTCCAAACTTGGAGATCGATCTTAAGATCACTCATTTAAGATCTAGTGAGGGAACTATTATTAGGTCAACCAATTTGAGGGTTTTAATCTATTAATTAACTAATACTCCCCATATAAGTTTTTCTAATTTTCTCAGGATCAAAAAGGATTTTTGAATTATATATAAAAAAAATAATTATAATTTTATACCTGCCAACTTTTGCCGAGAATATACTTGACGTTGGTATGTATTACATAAGAAACTGTTAATTCTAGAGTCAATTATAAAAAAAAATATCATTTTTAAATATTAATTTTTAATAATATTCTTATAAATATAATTAAGAAATTAAGAAATGATGGGTGGGCAGCCATTCTTTTTCTCTTTCCTTTTTACTATTTTTTTTAAACCGGAACAACAGCCATTTACCATTTTGAGAATATTGTAACGGCTTTGCTTTTTTTTAAAAAAAAATACAAATTATATAGATTTTTAATTTTTTTTATACGCCGCTCCGATGAAAAGGCTTATTTTAAGAGAGAAATATATTAAAGTATCGCACGATCAACTCACATCCCGCAATTAAACTTTTTTATTGTGAGGAGAAATTATTTTTCTTTTATTCTTGAAATTATTGGAGTGGAGGAAGAGAGAGAGAGAGAGAGGTCTGTGTATTATTGTATGGGACGAAATTCAGCATCGAGCTGTCCGACCAAATCGACTTGGCAGCTACCCATTTGACAGTACAGTTTGCTTTAAGAAATTATTAATTGACCAATCAAATACAACCATTATCTTCTATCTACGTTAATCTACATACATAAACACTTTTTCTGTTTAGTGTTTTTTTCTTTTTTTAAATTCCTAAATTATTCATAAATATATAAAATTTAATTTTTTAATAATTATAAAAAAATAGGAATCTAATAATAAATTTACTAATATATACCTAATTAATCAAAATTCCCTGGTAACATTGAATTGACAAGTACTCTCTAGAAGACGCTTGAGCCTAAATTTATATATATATATATATATATATATATACACACACACACAAAGAATTCTTCTTACCCATATATCTAATTTTTCGATGAAAAAAAAACTTCAAAATAAAATCTTACTCTAAATAAGAATTTCAACCTGTCTAGGTGAAAACATCTTCACGAGCAAGGCAACGTGGAATCTTACACGATTGACGTAACGAGATCAAACACTGAGAGTAAATATAGCAGAACCTAAATTAATTAAAATTTATTTAATTTTTGAATATTAGAGAATAATTATAAAAAAAATTTAGAAATATACCCCTAGCTATAGTTAGTGGGTGCACAATTACAGGCTACCCCTTGTGTGTCTCACGTCTCCTCATATGTTATATGTCACACTGTTTATATATATATATATATAATACTCACATATATTAAATATCTTTCCTTTTCCTGGCATTTCTATTTTTCCTTTTACCCTTTCTTTCAAAATTTAGTAAGAGAGTGACAAATTTTGTGAAATAACGTGATTTTTTAAATTATTTACGCATGATAAATCATTTATTTGCGATGTTATCTCTTTTTGTACATGAAAAAAAAAAGATGAAAAATGTTTTTTTTTATTTGAACCAGAAAAAGAAAACCGTTTTACGTGAATAAAATCAAATTTCACATGGCACGAAATACAATTGAAACCTTGAAATATTTTAGCAAAATTGGGAATTTAATCCTTAATTTTTTTTTCATTTAAACATTTTTCCGACACCAATACTCTTAAATTCCCTTTTATCATGATGGAAAAAGAAAAGGAATAAGAAGAAGAAGAAGAAAGATGGATGGGAAAGAGCAGTTAAACTAAAGCATATTGGCTCACCAAATTTGATCCCTTGGGTCAAAAAAACCGAACTTCTTACAAAACATCCCTAAGAATTAGTGGCGGTGTCTGACAAAACAAAGTCCAACACGAGTCCTCCTCCCTAATTAATTCTTGTTTTCCTTTTTCCTTAATTCCCATTCCAGAAATAAAAATCAGAAACCTTTTATTTTTATTTTTTTCTGAAAAAATTGGGATATGCCGACGTAGACTTGTTGGGCATCTCAATTTCTCTTAACCTATAAATTTAAATTTTATGAATAAAAGAATTTATATTCATCGACGTAACTTAATTGAAATAGTTCGATACTCCTTACTATCCGTTAAGATATTAAATTTGAATTTTATAAATAAAAAAAATTAAAATTGAAAAATGATTCGAACTCGATGAATAATCGGGTCCAGGAGTCACCGTCTTCAACAATCGTCTTCGTTAACAGGGTTCCCTCACAGAATGGATAGCCCATAGCTCAACCCCTCTCTCCAGCTTTCAGACCATATATACACACTCAGACCCACACGTATAAATATATACATTTTTTTTTTTTGGGTTCACTTCTCCTCCTCCTTCTTTTTCATCATGTCCTCTTAATCAAATCCCGTTCTCTTCATCCTCTTCATTCGATCGCAGAATTTCACTGACAATCAATAACAGTAGGAATCTATATTTATCTGAATTTAGAATTGAATTTCCTTAGTAAACCGATAGAACAGAAAGGAGGAGAGGGAGAAGGAGAAGAGAAGGGGGGGAAAAAGGAAAAGGAGGGCTCTCTTTGCGCTCTTCTTTCTTGTTGTGTCTCCGATCAGATCTTGAGATTCTCCCTTCAAAGACTCTCTTCTTGGTCCTCTCCGTTCGGTATGTTTTTTTTTTTTTTCTGTTCTCTTTTCTGTGTCGAACCCAAAAGGAAATTGATAAATAGTTGCTTTGCTTTTTGTCTGAGCTAAAACCGATTCTGGGTCGTCGATTCTTTGCTTGTCTGATGTGGGATTTTGGTTTCTGATGCTGAATTTTCAGAAATCCCGATCTTCAATCTTCTGTTCTTGGACCGATTCAGAGCTCAAGTTCTCGCTGAATCTTTTCCTGGGGTGGGGCTCTTGTCAATCGATCTGCATTTTGATTTATCATGTCTGGGGTGTTAATCTGAGATATTCTGTAGAATTCTGTGTCATCGGATGACTATGAAGCGGGACTGAGAATGTTTCCCGGTTCTTTGTCTGATACTGTCCTGTTTTATTGCCGATGACTAGATCCGATGCTTGATGATGCCTCCCTTGCCTGATGAGCTATATTTAATGCTCATCGAGCTATGTATGCCTATACAGCTCGTGGATTTAATTGATTTGGAGAGTTCTAATTTTTGGTGGGATTGAATTGATTGCTCTGCTTTGATCAGGTGAAGGATCGAGATGGAGATAGGGAAGCTATTCGTTGGCGGGATTTCATGGGACACAAATGAGGAACGGCTTCGGGAGTATTTTGAGAATTTTGGGAAGGTGATTGAGACCGTCATAATGAAGGATCGAGCCACTGGTCGGGCCCGTGGGTTTGGATTCGTGGTCTTTGCTGACCCTTCTGTTGCAGAGCGAGTCGTCCTCGAGAAGCATGTCATAGATGGGAGAACTGTAAGTTTCTTATTTGTTGAATTTGACTATCAGACAAGGGTTCTCTAGTCTTTTAATTACCTGCATTATGGTTGTCTATTTTGACATGAAAAGATATCTTTTACATTGGGAAGGGGAAGGAATTTTCATCCTTTATTTCATTTCCAGCTCCTTTGGTGCACCTGAGAATATATTCAGTCTTCTACAGACCAAATTTTTTATCAGGTGCTTTTATGTCAGCCGTAGACAGGAAACTTGTGTTCGAATATTGGAAGAACTTAATGGCACGGTAGAAAAATGCCCAGATAGAATAGAAGATGAAGATTTTGAAACACACATTACAGCTTCTTGGTATGATTGCTTATCAATTTTATGGATCTAATTTTTTGGTAAGATCTCAGAGCGAGGAGGTGTGATATGATTTCCACCTAAATCAGATTGTGATAGGTAACATTAATAAGGAGTAGAGAACAGAAACTAGAATTTCCTGCTATTCTAAGATCCATCATTTCTTTTCAAGTGAATAAGGAATTTATTTCACGGTATAATTTATTACTACTCAATATCCGTCAAAGCATCGAGATCTTTCAAACTAATTGGCCATTTGCAAATGATCAGGTGGAGGCAAAGAAGGCCGTCCCAAGGGATGATCAGAGCACTCCAAGGAGGAATGGTATCAGCAGCGGCGGCAGCAACCATGGGTCCCCAGGCCCTGGGCCTAGAACTAAGAAGATCTTTGTGGGAGGCTTACCATCGAATGTCACAGAAGGAGAGTTCAAGAGGTACTTTGATCGGTTTGGGACCATCACTGACGTGGTGGTAATGTATGATCACAACACCCAGAGGCCTAGAGGCTTCGGGTTCATCACCTATGACTCCGAAGAAGCGGTTGATAGAGTCCTTCAGAAGAACTTCTACGAGCTCAATGGGAAGATGGTCGAGGTCAAACGGGCCATCCCCAAGGAACAGTCTCCAGGGCCTACCCGAGGCCAACTGGGTGGGAGCAGCAACGGTTATAACGGCAGCATTGGATTCCTTGGCATGAACGGCTTTGCCCAGGGGTACGGGGCCAGCTCGGTCATTGGCTATGGGGTTGGAACAATTGGTCGTGCTGGAGTCTCACAACTAGGCCACACATTAGGAATGGGTCCTAGTGTTGATCAAGTCTCTAATCCTATCCATGGGGCAAATGGTAATAACTTTAGCTCGAGTTTTGGCTATGGGCAGGGGATGATGAGTCCTTTGAACAATTGGACATCAAATAGGTATAATGGTAGCTACTTGGGATACAATGAACGAACTAGTTCTATGCTGAGCCCAACAAATCAAAGTTTGTGGGGAAGTGAGAATCTCATTCCCGCTTCAATTAGAGAAACTTGGGCAGGGAATTCTCCAGGATTCAGTTCTTTTGGCAATAGTGGTTCTATATGGTCTAGCTCTAATCAAGGTGGAGGAGCTGTTTCTGCACCCAACATTGATAGCATTAGATTCAGCAGAGGAGAGGGAGCGGGAATTTTTGGAAGAAACAATGATACAGGTTTTGCACAAGAGACAAACAGCTATGATGGACCTTACAAAGACTTGTTTGAGAATGGTTCCGTCCTTGGGGATTCGACTTGGAAATCATCGCCAACATCTGATCTTACGGGCTCCAGTCCATTCAGTTTTGGACTTGACACTGCAGCTTCGGATGTGAGGAATGTGAACTCTGCTGGTTATGTCAGTGGGTATGGTGTCGTTAATAAACAACCTAGTAGAGGTAAGTTCGTTTCTCTTCACCAAACTTATATGCTCAATTTTCTTAATTTCCTTTTCGATGGCTACTTTGATTATTGCCCTATTTGTTTGTAATCCTGTACTTTGTACGCTTGGATTTATCTGATAAATCTGGTGGGTATAACTCAAACATCCTCACTGTGTACGAGGGAGAGAGAACAATCTAATTTCCACATCATATCTGTGCTGAAACACGATTTCATGTTTGATAAGAAAGTAATGAATAATAAGTGGGAGAACTCTCCTAGTGGAACGAATAAGGATGAATTACGTTGAATGTTTGACAAGAAATGTGAAAAAGGGATGGAAAGGGAAGTTAGTCATAGGAGAAAGGTGTAGTAGCATTACTAGCTCTTTCTTTCCTTCCTTTCTGTCAGTGCTGTCACTTGTTCCACATGCACAGATGAAAGTCAGCTGTTCTTGTACTCGAAACGAAGAGCTGTTGTCCTGATTTGTTGTTAAAACTTCCTCGTGAAGAAGAAAAGAAGCTCATGTGCTCTTGTCATTTATTTCTTTCAGGGATTGCTGCCTAGAATGTTATGCAGATGTTCAGTACAATCATAGGAGAGTTCAATTCAGCAAACTCGTGCAGACGATCATGATTCTTGTTTGATGGAGGTATAGAGCCGATCGATTTGTTCACTGATTTTGGGGGGACTAATTAATCACGGAGGGTTGATCTGAAGGAGTTTTAGGAACTTGAATTCTTAATTTTTCAGTTGCTTAGGTTGTGTTGTCAATGTAAAATCAGATGCCCGGCTGAATGAAGTTGTATCATGCTTTCTTCTGGTGATACAGATGATACATAGGGAAAAAAAAAAGAACCCACAAAAAAAAGAAGGAAGAAGAAGAAGAAGATTGTCCATTGAGTTCTCCTTTTTCATTTAATTTTCCTTTTTGTTGTAAGATTTGTCCAAGCTGCTGGTTTCTCACTATATACCCTTTCCCGGGGACTCTATTACAGAAAAAACTGTATCATTTGAATATATTAAGGGAATGATTGATTTGTGTGATTATGTGACTGATGTAACATTTTGCTACTCATGATTATCCATAGGGAAAGACACTGTCTAAGGTGCATGTTTCAACCACAGAATTCTGTTTTATTTTGTAAACGTACCGATCTTCTATGATGCTTTGACAATGCTGGTTATCTTCTTGCTGCTGGAGAATTAGACATGGAGGCAGTTCTGGTTCAAATGCAAAAACCAAAGCTTCTGACTCGAATTCTCTGGCTTTACTGTTAAACTGCGAATCCTATTTCCTTGTTATGGAATACCATCATCTGTTTCTGACCAGCTGCCTCTACAACTACAAGATGGCCAGTCTGAACCGATCAATAGCATCTGTTGACTGTTACTGGGTTTATAGGGTTGATGATGATCTGCAATAATCAACTACTGTGATAAAGTTGAGCAGAAAGATCTTCCGTAGCCTTCCAGAGGAAGTGGACCGCAGACACGTGCCTCAAATTCGAACGGCTTCTGTCAGAGAGCAGCAGCCACAAATAAATGAATGCTTATTGTTTGGAAAAACAAATCACACCCTAGTGTTTTTGCGGCTGGTTTTGGATCCATCATCCTAACTTCCATCGACTGATACCACTCTCCTATGGGCTACCGGTCTCCTCCCATTTCTGCCGTTCATACGAATAGCTTCGATCCAGACCAGACAGGTCCCCTACTGCAAGATGCACCCTTACAGGTCTGGGAAAATCAAGGTGTCAGAGTCCGAATGTTTGGAATGGAACTCCGACAACCCGAACCATCCCCACTATCTGCGGCATCTGTGGTTGCATATTCACAATAACCTCATCTTCTTGTAACAAATGATTGTGAGTTAGCAGAACACGGTACGAGGGTTCAACAGGATCTGTCGGCAAGAGCTGCAATACATGTCATTGGCGGTATGGATGGAGCCCACTTGTAAGGCGGCGATCTTCACTATTTTCACCCTTTGAAAATTCCCTCTCTAAGCAATGATACACCAGACCGTCAAGCTCTGGCCCTCCTTTTCTTGGATGAAAAGCTAAGCGTCTTAACCCTCAAGCAACACAGCCACAGGGAAGGTAGCAGAGGAAAACATAAACTAGACGGAAAGGGAAGCCTTCAACATGGGGGAGACGGCTCAAAAACACGAATTTTCAAGCATCGGTAACGATGTCGTGGTCATGAGAAGCTGAGTCAGCTCGGCAGTGCTTGCAGTTGAAGATCCTCCTCCCCGATAGCCCTGAACCCTACCCAATTCCCAAATCCTGCCAGGGGCTGTCGAAGCAACTCACCTCTTCGTCGGCTTAGCTCGAGATCGGGCGATGAAGCTCCGACCAACGTGAAGTAAGCAAACCGATCGTTGGAAACGGCGGGGAAGCTTCTATGAGAGAGTAGGAAAATCAGCGGAGATTTTCAGGATGAGAGACTCGGAGGTCAGAAAAGCGAAGGACTTCCAAGTGTTTGCTTCGGAGATCCTGGCAAATGGTGTTCCGACACGTGGAGAGAAACAGTCCCAAATACTTTCCTGACATCTATGATTTGTTTGTCTGTCTGTCTGTCCTCGACCTTTTCCCTTTTTCGTCGGCAAGCTTATTCTTTTTCTGGTATTTTTAAGCAGTTTTTCCATTGATGGGCAATTTGTTTCCTTAAAAAGAAAGAAGATAATATAAATAAAAACATACATATTATTTAAATCATAGATATAGAAACATTCCATAATGCCTTTTTCAAAGGACCAGTCTTTTAATGTCAACATCCTATGAATTCATCCACGTGCACGCTTTATATTGTACATGACCGTGAGAATTAATTGAGCGAAATTTGAATACCTCATAATATTTTTAAAAAAAAATTGTATGAATTCATAAATGTTCTTAAAATTTCTGTGCAAGTATATGAATAGATGGTCCCAAGAAGGCTACTAAAAGTTGCATTTTCAAAGGCAAGGAACCAGAAATAGGCCAAGCAAGAGAAAGGCACAGAGCAGCTCCCTAGAATTTGCCAACATTTAGTCATGTGTCAACCTCTGTGCAATCCTTCATCGCAGGATATACATTCTTTCCAGCCTCAGTATCTCTCCCCTTCGGTTTGATCATCAATAGCTCATATAAGAGAGAGAATGTTACTTTAATTGGTATGATTCAACAACGTTGAAAAATCAGGCACCCGATTGCACAGGCAGATCAAGCCATGAAGCTGTGCAGAAGAAGAAAGCCTTGGGTCACCCAGGAAGCTAAGATGAACAACACCCACCTTTCTTTTGTGTCTGATCCGGGTCGTTGCTTTCCTCTCCCTGTAAGACAACAGTCCTCCCGGTACTCAGGGATGCAGAGTCCTGCTTATTCAGCTCGTGAGAAGCCATAACTTTCCGGCTCAGTATGTTGTAGATCTCTTCCACCACTGTTCGGAAGGCTGCAGAGACATTTGAGGAATCAAGAGCCGAGGTCTCCATGAAGAACAGGCCTTGGGCCTCAGCTATTGACTTGCCTTCAGCAGTTGTCACCTCCCTTGCATCCTTGAGATCTGATTTGTTCCCAACAAGAATCGTTACTACGTTCATGTCGGAATGAGCTGTTCAATAGAAAGTACATTATTCATCAACATGTGCAAGAAATCGCTGTCAGTGAAATTTTACATAGCCATTGAAAATGGAAAATTCAAACACTACTCAAAAGAGATAGTCGTTTAGAAGAATGCAAAATAGTTGGGGAAAGGGGCAACTGACTTGAAATCTAAGTTGACAATTGTTAAGAAAAATGACCCTGCATTTCAGTCAAAGGGTTTGTTAACAAAGAGAGAGCCATTTTTTAATGACTTAGAGAGAGAGAGAGAGAGATGTAGCTCAGAGTATCCACAACAGCATAATAGGCACAATGGTGAAAAATCGTATCTAGTGTTAAGCAGATGAATATGGACTCACTGTGAAGTTCATTAAGCCATCTACCGACACTCTCAAAAGTTTGGCGCCTACTAATATCATACACCAAAAGTGCTCCAACTGCTCCTCTATAGTAAGCAGATGTAACAGCCCTGAATCTTTCCTGGCCAGCTGTGTCCCAGATCTGTGCCTTCACTTCCTTCCCATTGATATCCAACTTCTGAGTTTGGAATTCCACCCCAATAGTCGATTTTGAATTCGGATAGAATTCATCTCGGGCAAATCTGGCGAGCAAATTCGATTTACCAACAGCTGAATCGCCAATCAAAACTATTTTGAAAAGGTAGTCCTCAGTTTGCTCCTCTTCGGAACTCATAGCCATCTTCCTAACAGCACCACCAAATTAATGGGAATCTTTAAAGGCAATTCAGAAAACTGTAATAAAAAGAGAAAAGCATTATTTATGGTACTGAGCATTCAGAAGAGAAAATTAATACATTTAGACTAAGCAAGACAAAATGATGAATTCACAGCATACCTTAGAGAAGGCAGATTTAGGTAGGTTAGAACAGAAAACTTGGAATCCAGGATACAATAATGAGGGATGGAAGCATCATGGTAACTGAACGTAGCATACATTAACCGTCTCTATAGGCTGTGACTTCTTACCCTCTCTAAGCTTCTTGGAATAATGCAAATCTATGAGAAGCTTTGCTATGAGATTCAGGCAAGCTTTCAAAGATCAGTATCCCTGCAGGATCAGTGGATGTAGGAGAATCAAAGTCTATCTCTATTGAAACCTTGCACTGATTCTGCCACAAATTTAGCAATAAGAGAGCACATATGACTTCTCCACCCATGGAAGAGTTGGAACGAAGGAAAAATCAATGCATCCACTACTTCTACTATACGCTAGTTAATCCAGTTCAAGATGCTTCTCTTGGACGTATCAGCTCTATGAGCTTTAAAAACGTTCGCCGCTTAAAGGGCGGCAAGACAGAGCCTGATATATCCTGATCATTGACCAGTGGCGATGCTTCCAGGGCTCTTCCCAATTAAACCTCTCACTAGGTGCTAGTTGCCTAGAGGGTGGACTATGTAATCTTCATCTTAAAATAGATGGTTCCACGAAAAAAGTTTAGAACACGTAGAATGAAAAATGCTAATCTACTTGGAAATCGCAGAAGTTCTTGAAATGAAAACAATTGCATCATGTGCAAGATCCCCTATGTATGCATATATCTCCTGAAAAGGATGGCACGGTTTCCTACACTGCCAACCGAATGTAGAAGATCAAATTGACCTCGCTTCAGATATCAGACACGGATTATCACCAATCCCGCTCTCGGAGGCACCTAATGTCTCAATAGAAACGGCTAAATTCAGAATCCTTACAGCATAAAAAGTAGATTCTCAAATAATGATGATAAATCGCCGATGCTTTCGCAGTCTCAATTCAATCTAAAGCAATGTGCAGAAAAAAATGGAGAGATGACACACCGCTAAGCGCCGATTGAGCTCCTTGTAGCCCCTTCCTCCCATATCATGATCGGAACCGCCGGCCATGTGCAATAATGCGGCGCAATCAACAGAGCAATGCGCCGACAGAATTTGGATCGGGGACGAATTTATGTGATTTGACGGTTCCTCAGAGAAGTTAGGGCTAGAATTTTGCGTTTTGAGGAGATAGAAAAGGATCGGAAGCGCAGAGACGGAGACACAGAGGGAGAGAGAGAGGGAGAGACTGAAACTGAACAAACGTTTGGTAGGTGCAGTGCAGGTAAGGTAATTTAATGAATTAACAAAAAAAAAAGAATTTACCAAAAAAATGGCAATGTGTTTAATGAATAACATAATGATTTTTATAGGAATTAATTGCATGATAATACATATAGTTAATAGTTCCCTTTGGATTTAAAAGTAAATAAATTTTGACTTAATTCTCCACATGTCATTGTATAATTGGATCTCACAATGAAATATTTTGTGTAATATGCATTGAATATATATTTGTTATATCTATCTATTATTACACGGAAGGAATGGAGTTAGCTATTAGCCGATCTCATTTTCAAACTCTCCAAAATACCATTGATAAATACAATTTTAATCAATAGAAAAAGGTTAAATCAAGATGAAATGGTATAACCACAACTTCCAATAGAGTTATAACTACTTTCCATTTTTTAAAAATATATATTTTATTTATTGTCAAAGTATAAATTTATAATTGATTATATAATAAATAATTCTATGTATAGTACGGGTTAATATCCGGTATGTGTATGTGTGTGTATATATATATATATATCAAATCAATGGCAATAGTACAAAGAGATGGACCGTTGGCAATAACTTGGAAGCAGCAATTGGGTGGTGGCGGTGTGGGTGTTGGATCGGAGGGAGAGGGACCGTTGTTGCATTGAATTTCATTGGCTCTCTCACAAACAAGAATGTCGAAGTCTTTCATTCGAGAAACGTGCTCACAGCACCAGGAGACGTTTCTTGACTTGGCTAACCGGGGCATAAACATAACAAACGTAAAGCCTGTAGCACGGCATCGATACTGCATAATTCACTATGCAAAGCTGATAGCACGACATCGATGTCTTCCACTGCACTGCCACTTGTGAATGGCGTTGCCAAATCTCGCGGGTACTGCAGCCAACAATATATTATGCACCAAGCAGAGAGGATCCAATGTACGGTCGGATTAATCTTTTTATAATCATCAGAGATTGAAATCATAGTTTCTATACAATGTATGGAAAGTTCGTGTTCTTTTGCTTCTCAGTACCTTTTGCTTTCTACCTTTCTCAATTGGCGGCATCAGATCCAAACAGCAGCACCCCAGCTCTCCGCTTTCAACAAGCTGCTCCTTTCGTCTCTCTGATGAATAACAATTTAGTCTCAACAGAAGATCAGAAAGACAGGAGAAAAGGGAGTCTCAGAATCAGCATAACCTTCCTTCCTCTTGACCAGACTCTTTTGGAATGGGCAAAGTGCACAATAGACTTGAAACAATATGCAAACTCTTTATTTTTTCTAAGGTAATAAATAAAACCAGTCCCCCAGAATCCACAAGACTGACTTGTGAACCACCTCCAGGATCCAACAACCCAGAAAGATTAGAGACATGGAAGTCCTCAAGAAGATTGCAGTCAAAGACAATTCACCTAAGAGTCAATTGCTCTCCACCCTCGATCACTAGCCTAAACTCTCATATCTCCTAAATTTCATTCATTTCCCAAAAGCCTCAACCACGCTATACAAACAAATAACCAGCACACTCCCTATATACAACACAAGACAACACCAATGGAACTCTGTACGGTTACCTCTGTGAGTAGTAGTAGTAGTAGTAGGACTACCTTCTCAGGGACCTGAAGACGAAGCCTCTTGCCTTGGCTCTCTCAAGTAACCCAAAAGTGTCTCAGCCTGCAAAAAGATACAGAAAAATATCAAGACAGTGGCAAGAGATGAAGAGTAATTCACTCGAGCAATCGTGCAGCTTTTATTGGAAACAAAGCTAATACTGTTAATTTCATGAGAGGCCGTTCTATGACTCATAATTGAAAACAAGAACCATGTCTCGCAATCTCAAAACCAAATCAACATGAAAGAAACAATGTCAAAGGAATCTTTTCCAAGCAATGCTTAACTCTGTCAATCCAGGGCCTTTGGAATCAAGTAATACATATTCAATCGAGCTCATTGCTTATGCATGAAATGCGAGTATCACTTATATGCAAACACACAATTGAGAGATATCAGCATGATCTTGAATTAGATAATGGAAGAAATGGAGGAAACAGAGGGAGTCCCCACCTTGTGTTTTGCATTGATGCTACCGCTCTGTGAAAGAGCAACAAGCGGAGGAATTCCACCTTCTCTAACAAGCAATCCTCGATTCCTCACATTATCAGCACAAAGCTGCAACAGAGTCATCACAGCGAACTCCTTGCCTCTTGCTGATCCATCCTCAATCACTTCGACAAGTGCAGGAATCCCACCTTCCTCCACAATTGCCTCCTTTCCTTCCTCGATAGCTGCCAGGCTACTCAACACCACCATGGCCTTCTCCGCCATCCCAGTCCCCTGCTCGGCCACCATGCCCACTAGCGGCCTCACAGCTCCTGCACTCACCACCCTCTCCTTGTTTGGTCGTATCGTGCACAGCTTGTACAGAGTAGCTATTGCATCCTTCTTCCCACAATTCGATCCACTGAGAAGCAGGGAGACGAGAGGTGGTATAGCACCACAAGATCCGATTGAGCTCTTGTTCTCTTCAACCAGCGCGAGGTTTAACAAAGCACAGGCCGCGTTTTGCTTCGACGTCTCTGTTCCAGTCTTGAGCACATACACAAGGGATTTTATAGCTCCGGCATTCGCAATCAAAACCCTGTTTTCCTCATGCAGTGATAGGTTCAGCAATGCAGTCACAGCATGTTCCTGTCACCAGAGTCCATGTTCAAGTCGTGGAGAATAAGATCCATTACAGCATAATCAGACTGGGAATTCCACAGAAAAACTTCATCTATCACCTACCGATGAGATTTCTGACTGTCTTTTCAATTTCCTTTTCTTTACACCACAGCATCCATTTAATGGAGCACTGTCTCTGGTACTCAGCTGGTAACTTTTCATGCCGACGAGTTGACAGTTAAGAAAGCTAAATATATCTTCTAATGTGGTGGAAAATATTAACCAACATCTACATACCTGTGTCCAAGGATCGCTGCATCGGAGAAGAGGTATTAGAGCAGGTACAGCACCGAACTCTCCGATCAAAGCTCGATTGTCAGCGCGGTTCTTGGCGAGCAACCTGAGCTTGGCGGCTGAAGATCTCTTCACGGCAATAGACGGCGACTGCAGCCCATCGATGCAGATCTCGACCGTAGGCTGAAGATCCTCCAGCGAGATGTTCTCTGTAATCTCCGTCGAGAAGCTCTCCCTCTGCAGAGACCCCGTGCAGGGCTCCGGCTCTGGATTTTGGCCCTCGTCCTCCCGATCCTGCACGTTCTCCGCTGACGGCAGGCTCGCCAGCCACTCAAGCTCGCCGGAAATGTCGCTGCTGCATCCCGAGAAGTCACTGAATGCCTGTGACAGCTCCAGGAACTCCTCCTGAGACGAGGCTGTCTTCGCCGAGCAGCTGAGCTGGTTGTACCTGGCAGCTAGCTCCCCGAGCCGCATGTCCACCACGGAGTCCGTCAAATTCTCGGAGGCGAACTCGGACCTGTTCTCGTCCCCGTAGAGGTTGGAACGTACGGTTCGCATGGACCGGCCGGCGTGGCGGTGGACCTTCCCGGCAGAGGGACAGCAGGCCGGCGGCAGAGGCAACCGAGCCGAGCTGGAGCGAGAATCTTCCACGAAAACCATCGCGAAGTGGGGAAGTTTCAATGATTCACTCAACAGAGGCGTTAGAGACGTAATGACGAAGCTGTCGATGGTCTGAGCTGCACGGGTAGGAGGTTTCAATTCATGGCGGAGAAAGCGAGGAGGAAGAAAGAAGTAAAGAGCGAGCAGTGAGTGAGATGGTGATGAAGGAATTGAAATCGGTAACAGGCTAGCTACCAGCTGTACGCTTTTAACACGAGTCGCTGTTGGTCACCTAAGGCTTCGTCGTACGGCGCCCCCAACTTGGATTCTCTGCCTTTGATTTGAAATCAGACGGCGGAAACGGTCGAAGTGGGAGGCGGATGGGGAAATTCGCGGGGCCCACATCCTCGCATTGGTGTCCTGTAGCGCGTAGACGAGCATCTGACCATTTTCCGCCTCTAAATATTTTTTGATCATATACAAAAATATTTCTTTATATTCTCAACTTTACTTTCTTATTTAATAGAAATACATAACAACATATTAGCTGATAGTAACCTAGAAAATTTTACACTATATAACCTAAAATTTTTAATTATTCGAATAATAAAAAAAACAATATTACATTGCAAAAAGTAATAGTCATAAATAAAAGTTAAGAAAACAAGAAAATAGTAAGCTGATAAAAACATGGTGGAACAGGTAAACAAACATATGTCGAAGTTTCACGGTCGATAATTGAATACACAATCTCTCAATATCACAGCGAAGTTGGTGGGATTAAACTAAATCGGTGTCTCTGTTACTTATTTCTTTATTTTTTTTAATTCAACGTCCTACAACTCTTACATGTCGGATTTAAGCGCATCAGATGATTCAATCCCACGAGCAGACGAGAGCAAATGAAAATTATTAAGTTTTTGTAACACGTACTGCTAAACACTAACGCTGATGAATAATCTTAGATTCATGTCTCCCGCGTAGCGATGATAAAATAAATAAAATAAGGTTAATAATAAATATTGATTAATTGAGATAATTCAGTACATCATTTTTTAATTGGAGACCTAGTTCGGTTATTAAGAATTGAGAAAATTCACTATTAAAAGATTATATTTTGTAAATGGGGTGATCCTATTTGAACTTCTATTAATCATGATTTGTTAAATTTTTAAATAGGAATGGTGGGAAATAAAAAAATAAAATAAGGTCAATGCTGTTATAAATGCGACATGCTGAGTTGTTTTATGAATCCAAAAGCAATGGATCGGATTGTGCATACACACAGGCAGATCTTCAATCTGAATTTCTTCTCTCTCATTGTCATAGGAAACACATACACATATATATATATCTATATAATCAAAGATTGAGCCGTTAGATTTAGGATTTTTATTTTTGTATTATTTTCTCTCTCCTCACTCTCACCCTTGTGGGTGAATTCCGGCCCTTGAATGAGAGAATTGAGTGAAAGTAGTGTAAATTTTGAAAATATTTCATGAAATAGAGTTCGTTCGAAAATAATTACCAAAATAGGGTTTCTAAACCGCATCTTGAAGATGCATTTTTGCTTTTAATGAACCGCATCTTCAAGATGCGGTTTAGTCCGAATTTTATTTTTTTTGCAAATAAGGAACCGCATCTTGAAGATGCGGTTCCTTTGTTAATTTTTTTTTTTTTACTTTTGAAAATAAGGTCGCGTGTTGGGGAATTTAGATTGAATATTTAGTGTGTAATATATAACGAGTTCGTTTTATAAATATCTGATAAATCTTTTATTTGTAAAATTTATATAAAATTTTAAGAGTAAATTTTACAAGTGTAAACACCCGAATGGTGATTTATACAACGAATTCTGATGTATCATACATTAAGTACTAAATATGTTAATACCTTAATGTGTGACACATTAGAATTTGTTATATAAATCACTATTAAGGTATTTACATTTATAAAATTTACTCTTAAAATTTTGTAAAAATTTTACACTTGTAAATATTTTACAAAGATTGACAAAACGAGCTCGTTTTATAATACACAAACTCAATGTGTGACACATTAGAATTCGTTATATAAATCACTATTCAGGTATTCACATTCATAAAATTTACTCTTAAATTTTGTAAAAATTTTACACATATTGAGTTATAATTGAAAGACTTCTACGAAGTATTAACATATTTAGTACTCAAGATGCGGTTCCTTATTTGAAAAAAAAAATTCGGATTAAACCGCATCTTGAAGATGCGGTTCATTGAAAACAAAACCGCATCTACAAGATGCGGTTTAGAAACCCTATTTTGGTAAATACTTTCGAACGAACCCTATTTCGTGAAATACTTTCAAAACTTACACTATTTTCACCCAATTCTCCGGCATCGTGGTTGGAGGTTTGATAGAGGGCTTAATGTCCATCCACTTTCCATGCTTTTAGGTTAATTAATCTCTTTGTTGTCCGCTCTGTACAGTACGGAGATGTACGGATTTTTAGTCACTGACGTGTCATAAAATAAATAAATAATTTATTTATAAATGTTACATTGTTTATAGGCAAAGTAACACGGTTACTACTAATGATGACCGAATCATAAAATTACAATTTGCTACATGCTTATTCCTAGCTGCACAATCTCACGTATTGGCGTCTTTCATTTTCTCTTTCTTTCGCTATTATCATTAGTCTAAAACCACCTCCGTAGCTAGTATCGATAGATATAGAAATAAGGTCCCGTTGTCTGAAACCTCGAGATAATTGAGGTCTTAATTAAACTTTGAAAAGGATTTTTCTCCTAATAAGATGCCTCTGGGTGGACAGTTAAATATGACTCCTCTATCCGAGTTTAGTAAATCGATTCAGAAGAATGATTTTAAACCGATAAAACCATACTAAGCTTTTATTTCATATTACTATTCATCTGCACTCCTCTTCCTTTGACACCTCCTTTTCCGTCCGCATGTCTCACAGAGGAATGATATAGAACCATCATTTTCACGCTCCACCAGATGATTTGTCGATACAATGCAATAAGACGAAGCGATTTAGAGGGAATTCAAGGCTTATGGTGTGTTTGGCCCCGTATAAGCTTGAAATTCCCCCCCTAAAATTTGCTTCGTTTAATAGAGCAGGAACGGCAAAACACCAATCAAGTGTGAAAAGCCCGGTTCTCGGTTATTCCACGGTGAGAGACACCGACGGAAATGAAGAAAATTAAGAAGAAGGAACACTAAAAACCTAAATTGGCGTTCTGCTTTTACAATTATTAAGGCTTATCAAGAGAAGTAAAGGCCCTTTATCAGGCACAGCTCACCATCTTTCCTTCTTTTTTTTTTCTTTTTCCCTCTTTTCCTCCCCCGTGTCATCATTTATTTTAACCTTAAAAGAACTCTAAAAAGAGTTGATCAGGTTTGGACTCCGTTGGAGTGGCATCCAAACCATAAAATTTCTCTCACATGACCCGGAACTGTTAAACACCACCACCGTCGTCGTGGGTGGATGGATCTCTTCATTTCAAACCTGCAAGAAGTGATCTACTAACTAGGAATTCCCAAGAATGCAGTACAGCTCTCAATTGAATGAATACAATCACCGCCGTTTTATCATGTTAAGGTTGCAGCGTAAGGAATATAACCACGTATACACTTTCTGCTAAGGAAGAAGAAATTACCCGGTACTATAGTCATTCGGTCTGATATGCTTCCATTTTTTGTAGTCTTGTACCTCTGTTACAAGTCAAGACACTCCTGGGGAGAAAGTCATGGTTTCTGGCAATGCTCAGCAAATAATGAGCTGAAAGTGATACCGATGCACTAAATTGCTGCAACTAAACCAAAACCAACTCAAATATCATTTTTCACAAGAACTGATTCCAAACAGAGTGTTAGTGATAGCTTCATTAAGAGAATGAGGGCAAGATTCTGAAAGTTCCTGTAAAAAAAATCACCATAGTACATAAGCTTGAGCCTCAAACATTCCCTGAAATCACAATATTTCAGAGAAAGGCTTGCTGATTCCTCCATTCGTTATACTCCCCACTCAATGGAGATCGATTCACGACTAGTCTTGACGTTGTCCATCTCCATCATGGGTAGGAACAATCGAACCACGACCTTACAATAATTTATCCTCTAAAACCGAGGAGGCATAGATTGACGGTAATTTTAATACAAAACCATCAGTATAGAGTAATCTAGGACTTGCAGTACAACTGTGTAAGCATATTCAGTATTAATGGAATCACATTTTAAAGATTTTATTATTAGTCTGATTAGTCTGCAGTGCATTCGCTCAAACAATAAAAGATCGGAATCTACAAGGTGGCAAGAGATGAAAAAACAGAGAAAATAGGAAACTCACCGAAAACATACCACATTTGCATACGATTAGTTCATAATCCAGGAATCAAGTTCAAGTGTCACACTCTGCATCTTGTTCGTCACGTTGCCGCCAGAGCAGCAATTTCCCTCACAACCTGAGCTTTGTCTGCTTCAAACTGTTCATCCTCTGAGATCACAGGAACAAATTATTGCCGCAAACATGGAGCCTTCTGATTATAAAATGAATAACAAGGGAAGTTTCCTGTCTCTACCTTTATCAGGTTTGAAGTCAGCAAAAAATCGTAAGAGCTTGCTTCTGTTGGTGACGAGTATGTTCACAATATCAGCAGGTTTGTTCTGATTAGCAGCAAATAGCTGTTCATATATGTAGAGAGAACTATCAGGAAAACTTCAAGCAGTAGTTCTTCTGGGGAAACAATGATATCTCAAGATGCTGTATTACCTTGAAAACATGAAATGCTTCCATCTGAATGCTCTTACTTGATTCCTGGATCACAAAATAAAAATATTTCAACCACTTCAACAAAAACAGTCATCTAGGGAAAAGTTCTGAAAAACGAAAGGTAAAGCTTTATATATGGCCGAGTCAAGTAAAAAGAGTACCCTCAAGAGATTCATAAGGATCCTCAAATTATCCTTTGAGCTCACATAGCGCATCATCACAGCTGAATTTGACCGATCCAGCATAATATCACCGAGAAGCTGTTGAGATGAGAGATCTATCAGCACGAGCAAGCAATTATTCTTCTATGACCATTCGAGCAAAACAATTAAATGTTCAAGCGGAATTATGAATTTAGACAGCATCAGAATTGCAAGTTATGGAAATCTTAAAGGCGCAGAAATCAAGAGGCCAGCAAATTTTACAAAGCTAACTAGCCACACAAGTATATAACATATTTTTCACCTTGACAGCTTGCCTCCTGGTAATGTAGTTGGTGGATTCCAAAAGCTTCGAGTTATAATCCGCGAAAAACTGCAGAGCGCAAAATTAGAAAACAATCAAATAATAATAAATCAATAACTGCAATAAGAATGGTCATATTTAACAGGAATCAGATAAACAGAGCTCTAGAATTTGCCCCCGATGTTAAAATGGACCTAAAATTGAACATATTCATTGTAGCACCACTTCAAGAACTTCTCACTTGATCAGGCCAATAAAATTCTAGTTCGACAAGAATGGCAGATTATCTTCCCCATCTTACTAGAAGGCCATCAAAAGGAGCAACACTTTCATCTTATGCCATCGGTGGTAGTGAAAACTGGAGACTAAATGAGTAGTTTGAATACATACCCAGTCGTAATTTTTGGAAAGAAATTCTGCCACTGTTGATTTATGCCTAGTCATAAGCTCCTGAAACCAAACACCAAAAAAAATCATCGTCTCTACTGGAGATCCATGAGAGAGGGGGGAGAGAGAGAGGAGAGAGTGGGACGGAGAATCTCAACCTTAAAGGTTGCAGCAGCATCTGCAGCGATGTCAAAGTTTGGGAGTTGTATATAATCAAAAAACTTCTTGACATGTCCTGTCTCCAAAACATACCTGGAAAATTGAAGCACTTAAGCAAATCAAATACACCATAAAATTCTTGCAGTAACTATCATCAGGAGTGAAGGAGAACTGTTCCTGCAACTTTGACTAGAATGGGCAGAACTTACATTGACAGGGAATCAAACAGACCTCGTATAAACATATTCGACGATAATAATTACCACAGCAGATGACAAGTAGAAACAGCAAAAAGCCACATGAAAGACTATATAGCATCCAAATATTGCAAATATATCAATTTTTTGCAAATAGAAGCAACTACGAATTCTTCACTATTACCACAATGGTATGAGGTAATCTCAGGAAACCAATCTCATAAGCAAACGCTAACAAGTTATTGGAGAGAGATAAATCTTACATATGACACTCACTTGGCATCTGACTCATAAAGGGAAAAACGCAGTTCATCATGCTCACCGTGCAACACTCTGGTGTCGTATGCAGTCCCTTAGCATAGCACCATAGTGCAAAGCCATGTCTGTGTTTTCACAACTGAAAAGGAGGGAAAAAAAAAGACTTCAGATCTATATCATCCAAAGAAGATGTAATTGAAAAAAACAATTTAACATTACCATCCCCACGGACCCCACCCCCAAAGAAAAGGTTAAAAAGGCTGGACCTGTTATCCATGGAAAATTAACACTAGGACCCCCCTGCCTCTGAGTTCAGGATTACCAAATCCGCTCCTTATCAAGTTGCCTTGAATATATGTGGGAGAAAAGCAATTGCGTACAAACTTTAACATATCAAATGAAGATGAACTCACTGATATATTTCCAATTAAAGGGTAAAAGCAATTAATAATCCTTTTATAAAAGCACTAGAAAGTCAATACATAATGATCATTCATTTTTGTGTAGGTAAATCATAGAGATGTGAGAATGATCGTACCCAGCTACCAATATGTCGATGAGATCAAAGTTCTTTTCCAAATAATCAGATGCAATCAGCCGCGAATGAACTTGTTGCCTCTGTAGATTTGCCACAATTTGAGTGGCATCTTTTCTAGCCTGTATAAGATGATCCTTGCAAATATTAATTATATGCACCGTGAAAGTGTTAGGTTCATTTGATAAACTCCTCTGAAATACGCAAAAGCAAAAGCATAATAATTACGGGGAGGCGGGATGAAAACGGAAGCCCTAGCTCACCTCCAGGTTCAACTTTGGAAGACAAATTATCAAAAGCCTCAGAGTGTTCTCTCTGAAAAACTCCTGAGTAAGCTGCGCACAAGCTTCAGATATTGGCTCAGATTCACTATTGCCATAAAGAATTGACTTCATATCTCTTATACTCTTGTACAAATCTGCCATCTGTGTATGATATAAAAGAGTAGATAGATGCTCAGCTCCGTACAAGTGGAACGTAATCAAAAAGTAATCAAACCTATCAGGAGAAAGAATGTGATAGTGGAGAATCAGGGAAAGAATAAAATAAACACACTACACACTAGTTAAATAAACACACTACGCACTAGTTACTTCATACAAATCACATTAGCAAAGGCGTCCATAACGGAGAAGAACTAAAGAACATAAAATCAGATGGTCGACAGTCTACTTTCTATTTAAAGCTTGTGATCTTGGCCCGGCGAAAAAATTCCTCCAGTCATACTGAACAGCACTTGCACAATTCCCGTTCCATATCTAACATGTTGAATGCAACTATCTAGATGCAGTTCGGTAAATGAAATTGGCTTCTGAAAATCCAGGAAAAAGCCCCAAGCAACAAATAGAAGATCTACGCGCCATCAGCCACCGTCAACCTCGTTTAAAGGATGTTATCTAATCTCCAAGACAAGAAGAAACCGAACGGGCATGAGAACCAATGCTCAACGCACTCCAATCATTCAATTTATGCAGAGCAGATTCGGGTTAAGGCATGATTGAGACATTTCTAGAATCTAACAGGCAAAATCAATCCCTCCCACTACATCCTTCTGATGCAAACACGGAGAGGAGACAGACCTTCTCCTCCCGCTTGCTCTCGCGAACTTCCTGGTCGCTATCGACGAAGATGAGCAGCTCCCGGGTGTGCCGCACGACGTCGACAGGCGTCCGCGTCTTCGACTTGAATAGGCCCTTCATTTCAGGGTGAGCCTTCACTGCAGCGCCGACGAAGCTCCCCGAACCTCGCCTAGAATTCGAATCGGAGCGTCGATGAGGCCCCTCTACTAGACTTAGATTTCACCGCTCAAGATTCTGGTTCTGGTTCCGATCTTCGTGAAGAAGGAGAGAGAGTAGAGGAGAGAGCGATTGTGAGATCTTCCACCGCCATATCTTTGATACTTTCTGTTGTGCTTCGCGTGATAGAAGAAGATAATTAGTTCCAATTATTATCACTTTATTTTTTTATCTCATTTAGAAAAATATTCTGATTTTCTGTCAAATAAAACTGCTCTAATTTCAACCAAGAGGGGTTGGGCCGAGTGGTAAGCAGCTCGGTGCCGCTTAAGGAGGTCTCGGGTTC
Source organism: Lagerstroemia speciosa (assembly GCA_037672795.1). Classification (NCBI taxonomy): domain Eukaryota; kingdom Viridiplantae; phylum Streptophyta; class Magnoliopsida; order Myrtales; family Lythraceae; genus Lagerstroemia; species Lagerstroemia speciosa. The sequence goes on from CM075297.1 coordinate 11,333,377, forward strand.
GAGACCTCACGTACGCAGACACCCCTCTTGGGAGCCTCACCCGCCATTGCCAGGCGTGCGACCCGGGGCGACCAACGGATTAGTCAAGTATGGTTGGCTGAAAGATGCCATCTCACCGCTGGTGGGACCTGCTTGGATACCGTGGCTGGCGACCAAAAAAAAAAAAAACTGCTCTAATTTCTACTGAATTTTCTTTAAAATTTTCTATTTTTAATTAGAGAAAAATACCTGCTCAGAAAGGGGGGAAAAACTGTTGCGCTTGCGCTTGCGCCCTTTTTTTTTTTTTTTTTCCTTTGATAGTATGCGCTTGCGCCTTTTGCCGGGAGGCAGTCGATCGTTAACTACGGATGATCAGTGCCCGCTCTAGGCCGATCAGGTGGGTGAATGTGCTCGACGGGAACACGTGGCAGCTGTTGATTGAACACTCTCTATTCCAGTCTTAGATGCCTTTTTTTTTTTAATCTTCTCGTTGATATATTTTCTTATTTTCAAGAGAATTTCTTGACGAAATGAACTTTACTTTATCGTTTCCACGATCTTCCCTTCTTTTCTCTTGACTATCTGAGAAAGTTCCTTTTCTATTTATTTTTTATTTCTTACAATAACAATTTATGAACATAAAAAAATAAGATGAAAAAAATTTAAAGGAACACGGACAATTTCACTGAAAAATAATCCCAATACCTTTTAACTCCTTATTATGGCAATCATCCCCTTACCAAATTCTATTTCTCTTTTTTTTTTCTTAGTTATATATACTATTATATGTAAACCTGTAGGAAATTGTATGTCTTTTTTCATTTTCCATATTTGCCATCAACCTAATTTACATATTAAAATTTATGATATTTGTATAATTTTCAGATTAAGGACAAAGTAATAATTTCAGTCATTTTTCTGTTACTTCATATCCACAATCTTAACAACAACAATTTTTCGTTAACTACTAGATCTTTTGAATGAATAATAAGATTGGAAAAATAAAAAATAAAATTGACGTAGTACTACAGATAAAAATTAGAAATACTCTATTAATTACTGTGAGTTAACAAATTTTAAATTAATTAAATTGTAAGGAGTTATAATTAAACAATGTAATTATATGAATTCATCAAAGTATTTTATATTTATTTATATTTGTTTTCTTTTTATACTTATCACAGATTCGTATCTAATTGTTATAAATGAATGCAAATAATAATAATAATAATGCTGAGGAATAATGTCCCTTGGAGAATCAAAGAGGCATTATTGACTTCACATTTACCACGACGACAACTCCCACAGTTCCAACATCAATGTCCAGAGCCTTTCTCTTTGTCTTTGTCTTCTTCTTGTGCTTGAATCCAGAGCAGACCTAAGTTTGGTCCTTTTGGCATGCAGCCAAACCACCATTGAAAAATCCTCTTTAAACTTGATACAGTGGTACCGCTCTTGATCTGAGACTAAAAGGTCCTCCGTTCTATTTTCACTAGCTGGATTTCTCGTGTCACTTTATTTTCTCTCCCTTCTGTCATCTTCTTCTATACCCATCTTTCTCATTTGCATATTCAAAAAAGAGCTTCTCTATTTCCACCTCGGATCACATGGTCCCTTGTACTTCTCATTTAGTACTTGCCCCGTTCTTCCTCGCCGACTATTTCATCGGACAGTAAAATTCTGCTGAAGCATAAGGGCTGCAAAAGCTCGTAAAAAAATTATTGATTCAGTTCTATTAAAATCTCGAAATATTTAAAATCTTCAGATATAACAGTTATTTGAAGTATAAAATGCAATGGAATACTATTGTGTTTATTTTGAGAACTTTTTCTCACTCTTCTTGTCTTTTTTATAAATTAGTTTTTCCATAAAAATATCTGGAAAATATGCTTAAAATTTGTGCATTATTGCATGATAAAAGGAATATTATAAATTTAAATTAGAGAAGGATATACATTTTATGATAAAAATTTAAGGTGACCGAAGAAAAAAAGAGGACGGTCAAGGAAATGGAGCTGACCAAAGAAATAGAATTTGAGGTTATAGCAGACAAAAAGAGTGTTGTTTAAATCAAATAAAAATGAAGCAAAATTGAGGAATCGGAGACTTTTTGATGAATAAAATAGATTTTTTGTGGAAGTTACGAACGATGCAAGGATTTGGAGGACATTTAAAAGAGGGAAATGAATTGTATGATTAAGAGAGTCATGGGAAACGGTTGCGGGAATCGCGAAAACAGTTAATAAAATTGATAAGTATACTGAAATTATGAGAGTAATAGAAAAATTCTTTCCATATCTTCTATTTTTTATTTTAAATTAAATTTGATTGGAAGTATTCTTAAAATTTGGAAACAAGGTCAAAATGATTTTGGGTTTATTTAATAAAATAATAGAGAACAGATAACGTGACAATGTCAGACGGCATTAGCATGAGATGAGGATAATCACTACAATAGTCTCTGTAATTGTCTGAAAAGAGGAGAGACGCCGCCGGAGGGTTCTTGCGGGTTCTTGGCCTCCTTTCCTGGCAGTGACTGACGCGGCACCGAATTCAGTAGCTTCAACACCGTCAGGGACCGCGGAGTCCGAAGCTGTCGACCGTTCCGCTGCAGACTCTGCAATGGCGGCATCCTCATCTTCCTCACGGTCATCGTCTCCGTCGAATCGAGATGTTCCTCGTGCCTCTCCGTTGCAGTTCACCTTCTTCGTGAAGGCGCTAACTGATTCCAAGTCCATGGTGATCAAGGCGACTTCCCGGGATACAGTGGAATCCGTCCACGAGAAAATTCACGAGCTCACTAGAATTCCTGTCCTCGATCAGAGATTTATTTATCGGGGGAAGCAGCTTCGGTGGGAGCAATCGCTAGCTGAGTGTGAGATTGGAAGTGGTTCTACCCTTCATTTGGCAGGCCGGCTGATTAGCACGAGGCATCCAAGTGCTTGGCAGAAGATGGACGAAATGATCTCCGTCATCGACCGCCTCTGCAAAGGGGAAAGCGTTCCATTCGCTCATGATCTTATAAAAACCCGCTTATCTGAATGCCTATCGGATACTTCAACGGGCGACAGCAAGAAAACCCCCGAATATCTTCAGATATTCAGGTCCTCTGCGGCCCCGTCAGCTCTAATTAGGCTTTACAAGTCCCCCTTTAACGGCAACAAGTGGATTGCCGAGGAAGGTATCGTGCATTTCCTTCGTAAGTCAGAAACCATGTTGCCCAAGCTTTCTCGTCGTCTCTGTGTGCCAATAGTGCTGGAGTTTTGTAGGCGCCTCAGAGGGGTTCCTCAAAATGAGCCCCTGTACTCGTGCTGTCGAAATCACCTTGGCTCGTTGCTGGAGATGGTTGGGCTTTCTTGGACTTTCAAGAATTTAGGCGGTGTAGAGAGAGTGATTTTGGTACAAGAGATATTCCCGTTTGTCAGTGATCTAGCTGATAGGTTGTCCAGAGGTTTGGTTTCTAATATTGAATCTGCTGTAAGTTTAATGTCATTGCAAAGCGATATCAAAAACTTTGCCAGGCTCTTATCCCATATCGTTGCTACAATTCGTGAGCACTCAGGGTTTTCTTGTCCGATTTCATTGCCTCTGCCAAAAGAAGACTATGATGATCCCAAATTTGTCGAAGAGATGGGGCATCTTTATCAGATTTTTGATCGCATGTTGATGACAATGGATCTCTGTCTTGCTAGGATGGAGGAGTACTTGGATTCGGAATCGAGTAGAGAAGGTTATTTTTTTCGTCAGAGACCATCCCAGTATCTTGCTATATTGAAAGAGCTGAATGCAATTGCTAAACTCTATGTGGGTTCCCAGGAACGGTTTTGGGCCATAATGAGACTAAGAACGCGTTCTGTCTGTGCTTTGATACGTAGATATGTGAAGCCATCTTATGGCTATCAGTGGCTATTCGAGCATAAGGATGTTACCGATTTTGAACTGAGGAGGCATATAGTGATGATGCTTTTCCCAGAGGTCAGAGACGATTATGACGAGGAACATGAGATGCTCGTTGACAGGTCACAGTTACTAGCAGAATCATTCAATTATGTTTCCGAGGCAGAACCTGAATCTCTACATGGCAGTTTGTTCGTGGAATTCAACGACGAGGAAGCAACTGGTCCAGGCGTGGTGCGGGAGTGGTTTTACCTGGTCTGCCAAGCTATTTTCAATCAACAGAATGCTCTTTTTGTTGCTTGCCCGAATGATTGCTCAAGGTTCTATCCTAATCCTGGTACGTTTATCTTGATATAAGCTTGCAGCTGCCCTCATACAGTTACCTTGCTCTTCAACATTTTACTTTCTGATAAAATATGTCGAATGCCAGTGTAGCTGGTTAATTTAGAGCTCCCATTCTGAAGCTGTCCCTTTTTGCCTCATTAGCTTCTTTTTAGCTGTTCTTCTGTATGGTAGAAATTAGAGAATCTTTTGTGCATGGTCACATACATGCCACTTTCTCCTAAAGTTGGGATAGTTTTGTGGCCAAAGAAGATGGACCATCAATCAGCATTTGATTGGTAGATGGGTGATATGGAGAGACTTTGTTGGAGGGTTCATTATCATCTTGACATAATTTCCTGTAATTATAATCTCAAAAAGGTGGAGCAAAAAGCTGATGTTTTTAGATGCAATAGTTGATGGATGTGGAAGGACCCTTTTTAAGAGGAAGTGGATATTAATATGGTAGAATTAACAGAAGCACGAGGCTTGCTTTCTTAGAGCTGTTGAGGATGACAGAGGTCGTTTTGTGGATTGCTGATTCCCTTTTTTTTTTTTTTGTAAGTTGAAAATCAGTCTTGAACACTTTAATAAGGGGGCTGTGGCCTTACTAGGAATTTTTTGTTTTTGTGCTAATATTTTTTTCAAGAGGAAATTAGGTTGGCCTTTTAGATGTTACGATTGACAGTGCTGGCTGATTATTTAATGGACCAGTGTTGGGATTATCATTCTAGGGAAGAATTTGGTAATTGACAGAATGATACTACCTCTATTTGCCTAAACCTTAACAAGTGTATTTAGTACTTATCACTTATATGTTATGTACTCCATTAGGATGTAGGCTGCTCTTTGGAAAAAAATAATCATTCCTTAGTGGGTACAATTCTATCTGTGTGCTAGCTATGATAATTTTACTGTAACCAGTGAAGCCCACGAACCTTATATTTATGTTTCTGACTTTTCTCTGTTTGTCCATAGCCGGTCTGTATTTTATTCTACTTCTTTGTAGGTTAGTGGAAATAAATACTGAAGATTAGCTGGGGAACGTGATGGATAAACTCAGATTACTTTAGTCTTTTCAAGTTTGTTTGCTTTTATTGTGCAGCATCGAGAGTTGATCCCTTGCACCTCAAGTACTTCAAGTTTGCTGGTCGGATGATTGCCTTGGCCTTGAAGCACAAAGTGCAAGTAGGTGTCGTTTTGGACAGGACATTCTTCTTACAATTGGCTGGGTTGCAAGTTTCTCTGGAAGATATACAAGAAGCAGATCCATACCTGTATAGTAGCTGCAAACAGATTCTGGAAATGGATCCCAATGTTGTTGATGCAAACAGACTAGGATTAACCTTTGTGAGGGAATTTGAAGAATTGGGGTCAAGAAAAGTTGCTGAGCTTCTCCCCGGGGGTGCAAACCTTGCTGTGAATAGCAAGAATCGGAATGAATATGTTAATCTTCTTGTGAGGCATCAGTTTGTGTCTTCCATCTCCAAGCAAGTATCCCATTTTGCAAAAGGCTTTGCTGATATTCTTTCCAGGTCAAGGATGATGAGGTTATTCTTTCAGACCTTAGCGCTTGAAGATCTCGATTTTATGTTACGAGGAAGTGCAGTTGACATAAGTATACAAGATTGGATGGCACATACCGAGTACCATGACTATAAAGAGACTGACCATCAGATAGTTTGGTTCTGGAAGGTATGTAAATTACCCTTTCGGCCCCGCTGTTTTTCAAGATAGGAGAAAAGGAGCACTTTATCAGAGGAAAGTTTTCTGATGCAGAAAGGTTATTCAATTGGGATCAGGTGGCAGAATCTGCATCTGAATCTTGCCTCTGCATTTTCTCATCTTAATTTAATATATCTTTCTTAAAATTGTGATGCAGATCGTTAGCGAGTTGACAACAAGTCAGAAGAATCAGCTGCTTTTCTTCTGGACCTCAGTGAGGCATCTTCCTGTCGAGGGCTTTCGAGGTTTGACTTCTTGTCTCCATATTTACAGGTCCTTGGAGCCCGCCACTCACCTCCCAACCTCCCATACTTGCTTCTATCAGCTCTGCCTTCCTGCTTATCCTTCCATGTCCGAAATGCGAGCTCGCCTTCTTGTCATTGTCAAAGAACATGTGGTATGGAGCTTCGGAACCCGGTAGAAGGGCCAAAAGAGCGAGAAGAAAAAGATTTGAGAATATGAGTCGGAGGAGGAGAAATGTTACTACTAACTGCACGTAGAAGAAACATGTTTCCATTGGTAGCTTCTGTAGGGAGTGTATGTAAGAAGACAATTCATCTCATCCATTCCATCATTGGAAGATTGTACAGAGGTTTTTCGTCATCATAGAAATTCTGCATTTTTCCGTCGATGGTCGATTGCTGTCTGGCAGTTGCATTTAGCATTTCTTTTCCCGGTTTGCCTTTTGGAATCTAGTTTCTGTATATATTTATATATAAAGCTCCAGAGCGGGACTACGAGACCTCCTGTTTCATATCATTTCAATTCATATTTGCCTGTGCATTCTATTATGATTCTGAAAGCCGGTAACCATTCACCAGAATCTGGCAACTGGTGGTGGAGGAGATGTGGCCATTTATTTGCTGGAAACTGGAATCCCATGAGCCCAGAAAGGTTTGGACCAAAAGACCCTTACCATCCCATCTGGGCTCATGGGATATCTTCCCCGACTGCAGAGAATTGACAGGGTACAAAGAAGATATAGAATTTTTATTGTTCATATCATCACGTGTCTAAATGAGAGAGCATCTCACAGACACGCCACTACCAACACAGCAAAACCTCGACCTCTAAGAAATCACTAAATTCAAAGCATCACAACCAAACATGCCCTTTCAGTAGCCTCACTCTCTTCCTTCCCCTCTCCGAGGCTGCTGATCATTTAACCATATGAAATAATTCCCTCTACTCCTCGGCTGTCTCCACAGCGACTTCCAGCTTGGCTGTCTCCACAGCCTCTTCCTTGGCCTCCTCCATTGCAGCAATTTCCTCCTGTGCCTCTTCCACCGCAGCAGCTTCCTCGGCCTTGACCTTAGCCTCCTCCTCCACTGCTTCCTTGGTTTCGACTTCTGCCGGAGGAGCCTCAGGCTCAGCTGCATCCACTAGGGGAGCATCAGTGGCAGCTTCTTCCTTAAGCTCTTCAACGGCCACCTCCCACTCGGCAGCTGGAGCAGCTGGTGCTGCCACCTCTTCGGCTGTGACCTGCTCCTCGGTCTTTGCCACCACCTCGGCTGCTGAGACCTCATTCTTGGACAATGTTGTAGTAGCTGGTGAAACCTATGACAACACAGGACAGTTCCTTTTTTTCAGTTTTATCTCTTCATAGAATAAAGTTCGATGCCCGGATGTGTAGTTTGCATGTTGATGTATATCCACGAAACAGCTGAAGTTTGGTCTCTTTTTTTCACTTTGATGATTCACATGAGAGAATGTCGATTGTGATTAATTATATGTTACACTCTTAGATCGAAGATCATCCTCTGAGATCACAGGAACAATTAATCGCTGCAAACATGGAGCTTTCTGATTATAAAATGAATAACAAGGGAAGTTTGCTGTCTCTACCTTTATCAGGTTTGAAGTCAGCAAAAAATCGTACGAGCTTGCTTCTGTTGGCGATGAGTATGTTCACAATATCAGCAGGTTTGTTCTGATTAGCAGCAAATAGCTGTTCATATATGGAGAGAGAACTATCAGGAAAACTTCAAGCAGTAGTTCTTCTGGGGAAACAATGATATCTCAAGATGCTGTATTACCTTGAAAACATGAAATGCTTCCATCTGAATGCTCTTACTTGATTCCTGGATCACAAAATAAAAATATTTCAACTGCTTAAACAAAAACAGTCATCTAGGGAAAAGTTCTGAAAAACAAAAGGTAAAGCTTTATATATGGCTGGGGCAAGTAAAAAGAGTACCCTCAAGAGATTCATTAGGATCCTCAAATTATCCTTTGAGCTCACATAGCACATCATCACAGCTGAATTTGATCGATCCAGCATAATATCACCGAGAAGCTGTTGAGATGAGAGATCGATCAGCACGAGCAAGCAATTATTCTTCTATGACCATTCCAGCAAAACAATTAAATGTTCAAGCGGAATTATGAATTTAGACAGCATCAGAATTGCAAGTTATGGAAAACTTAGAAATGATGCTGTAGCTCCAGTTAAGTTCAGCTAGCTCAAGTACAGGCGCAGAAATCATGAGGCCAGCAAATTTTACAAAGCTAACTAGCTACACAAGTATATAACATATATTTCACCTTGACAGCTTGTCTCCTGGTAATGTAGTTGGTGGATTCCAAAAGCTTCGAGTTATAATCTGCGAAAAACTGCAGAGCTCTAGAATTTGCCCCCAATGTTAAAATGGACCTAAAATTGAACATATTCATTGTAGCACCACTTCAAGAACTTCTCACTTGATCAGGCCAATAAAATTCTAGTTTGACAAGAATGGCAGATTATCTTCTCCATCTTACTAGAAGGCCATCAAAACGAGCAACACTTTCATCTTATGCCATCGGTGGTAGTGAAAACTGGAGACTAAATGAATAGTTTGAATACATACCCAGTCGTAATTTTTGGAAAGAAATTCTGCCACTGTTGATTTATGCCTAGTCATAAGCTCCTGAAACCGAACACCAAAAAAAATCATTGTCTCTACTGGAGATCCTTGAGAGAGGGGGGGGAGAGAGAGAGGAGAGAGTAGGATGGAGAATCTCAACCTTAAAGGTTGCAGCAACATCTGCAGCAATGTCAAAGTTTGGGAGTTGTATATAATCAAAAAACTTCTTGACATGTCCTGTCTCCAAAACATACCTGGAAAATTGAAGCACTTAAGCAAATGAAATACACCATAAAATTCTTGCAGTAACTATCATCAGGAGTGAAGCAGAACTGTTCCAGCAACTTTGACTAGAATGGGCAGAACTTACATTGACAGGGAATCAAACAGACATCGTATAAACATATTCGACGATAATAATTACAACAGCAGATGACAAGTAGAAATGGCGACAGGCCACACGAAAGACTATATAGTATCCAAATATTGCAAATATATCAATTTTTTTGTAAATTGAGGCAACTACGAATTCTTCACTATTACCACAATGGTATGAGGTAATCTCAGGAAACCAATCTCATAAGCAAACGCTAACAAGATATTCGAGAGAGATAAATGTTACATATGACACTCACTTGCCATTTGACTCATAAAGGGAAAAACGCAGTTCATCATGCTCACCATGCAACACTCTGGTGTCACATGCAGTCCCTTAGCATAGCACCATAGTGCAAAGCCATGTCTGTGTCTTCATAACTGAAAAGGAGGAAAAAAAAGACTTCAGATCTATATCATCCAAAGAAGCAATTTAACATTACCATCCCCGCGGACCCCACCCCCAAAGAAAAGGTTAAAAAGGCTGGACCTGTTATCCATGGAAAATTAATACTAGGATCCCCCTCTCTGAGTTCAGAATTACTTAATCTGCTCCTTATCATGCTGCCTTGAATATATATGGGAGAAAAGCAATTGCGTACAAACTTTAACATATCAAATGAAGATGAACTCACTGATATATTTCCAATAAAAGGGTAAAAGCAATTAATAATCCTTTTATAAAAGCACTAGAAAGTCAATTACATAATGATCATTCATTTTTGTGTAGGTAAAACATAAAGATGTGAGAATGATCGTACCCAGCTACCAATATGTCGATGAGATCAAAGTTCTTTTCCAAATAATCAGATGCAATCAGCCGCGAATGAACTTGTTGCCTCTGTAGATTTGCCACATTTTGAGTGGCATCTTTTCTAGCCTGTATACAATGATCCGTGCAAATATTAATTATATGCACCGTGGAACTGTTAGGTTCATTTGATAAACTCCTCTGAAATACGCAAAAGCAAAAGCATAATAATTACGGGGAGGCGGGATGAAAACGGAAGCCCTAGCTCACCTCCAGGTTCAACTTTGGAAGACAAATTATCAAAAGCCTCAGAGTGTTCTCTCTGAAAAACTCCTGAGTAAGCTGCGCACAAGCTTCAGATATTGGCTCAGATTCACTATTGCCATAAAGAATTGACTTCATATCTCTTATGCTCTTGTACAAATCTGCCATCTGTGTATGATATAAAAGAGTAGATAGATGCTCAGCTCAGTACAAGTGGAACGTAATCAAAAAGTAATCAAACCTATCAGGAGAAAGAATGTGATAGTGGAGAATCACGGAAAGAATAAAATAAACACACTACGCACTAGTTACTTCATACAAATCACATTAGCAAAGGCGTCCATAAGCGGAGAAGAACTCAAGAACATAAAATCAGATGGTCGACAGTCTACTTTCTATTTAAAGCTTGTGAGCTTGGCTCGGCGAAAAAATTCCTCCAGTCATCCTGAACAGCACTTGCACAATTCCCGTTCCATATCTAACATGTTGAATGCAACTATCTAGATGCAGTTCGGTAAATGAAATTGGCTTCCGAAAATCCAGGAAAAAGCCCCAAGCAACAGATAGAAGATCTACGCGTCATCAGCCACCGTCAACCTCGTTTAAAGGATGTTATCTAATCTCCAAGACAAGCAGAAACCGAACGGGCATGAGAACCAATGCTCAACGCATTCCAATCATTCAATTTATGCAGAGCAGATTCGGGTTAAGGCATGATTGAGACATTTCTAGAATCTAACAGGCAAAATCAATCCCTCGCACTACATCCTTCTGGTGCAAACAAGGAGAGGAGACAGACCTTCTCCTCCCGCTTGCTCTCGCGAACTTCCTGGTCGCTATCGACGAAGATGAGCAGCTCCCGGGTGTGCCGTACAACGTCGACAGGCGTCCGCGGCTTCGACTTGAATAGGCCCTTCATTTCAGGGTGAACCTTCACTGCAGCGCCGACGAAGCTCCCCGAACCTCGCCTAGAATTCGAATCGGTGCGCCGATGAGGCCCCTCTACAAGAGTTAGATTTCACCGCTCAAGATTCTGGTTCCGGTTCCGATCTTCGTTACGGAGGAGAGAGATTAGGGGAGAGAGCGATTGTGAGATCTTCCACCGCCATATCTTCGATACTTTCTGTTGTGCTTCGCGTGATAGAAGAAGATAATTAGTTCCAATTATTATCACTTTATTTTTTATTTAATTTAGAAAAATATTCTCCTTTTCTTTCAAATAAAACCGCTCTAATTTCTACCGTATTTTCTTTAAAGTTTTATATTTTAAATTAGAGAAAAATACCTCCTCAGAAAGGGGGGGAAAAACTGTTGCGCTTGCGCTTTTTTGTTTTTTCTGAAAGTATTCGCTCGCGCCCTTTGCTGGGAGGCGGCCGATCGTTGAATACGGATGATCAGTGCCCGCGCTAGCCCGATCAGGTGGGTAAATGTGCGCACTGGGGAACACGTGGCAGCTGTTGATTGAACACCCTCTATTCCTGTCTTAAATGCAAGTGTTTGTTTTTTTTAAATCTTCCCATTGATCTATTTTCTTATTTTCAAGAGAATTTCTTGACGAAATGAATTTTAATTTATCTTTTCCACGATCTTCCCTTCTTTTCTTTTACCTATCTGAGAAAATTCTTTTTCTATTTATTTTCTATTTCTTATAAGAAAAATTCATGAACATAAAAAAAAATAAGATAGAAAAAAATTTAAAAGAACACGGACAATCTCACTGAAAAATAATTCTAATACCTTTTAACTCTTTATTATGGCAATCATCCCCTTACCAAATTCTATTTGTCCCTTTTTTTCCCTAGTTATCTAAACTATTATACGTAAACCTATAAGAAAATTGATATATTTTTTATTTTTTATTAATTTAATTTACTTATTAAAATTTATTATATGTGTCTGATTTTCAGATTAAATGTGAAATAATAATTTTAGTTATTTCTCTCTCACTTTATATCTACAATCTTAACAATAAAAATCTTTCTTTAACTACTAGATTTTCGTATCTCGCTTCATATCTACAACTTTAACAACAAAAATCAATCACATTTTTTAAATGAATAATTTAAAATTGTAAAATAAGAAATAAAATTGACCTAGTACTGCATGTTAGATTCGAAAATGTGTCGGTGGTCAAAGATACATGTATTGGGGTTAAAAAACCCTCTAGTGAATCACCTTCCATCTTTATATGCACGGGGTTACATAAATTAATCGTTAGTCAACACAAATCACGGGATATGCAATCCTTAGGGCGTGGACGGTGTCAGTGGTACAGCTAACTGCCCTGCTACGGGCGCGCCGCCAGCCTCAGGGCGTGGGCATTGTCAGTGGTACGGCCAACTGCCCTTATACGGGCGCGCCGCCGGGTATGGGCGCTGCAGGGAGTGTCGAGCCTTACTCGTGGGCCTCAATGTGGACCGACCTGGTAAGGGAGCGGGCTCGAGGCCCCCTCCCATCACTACCGATGAAAATTAAAAATACTCTATTTATTACTGTAAGTTAACAAATTTTAAAATCAAAGTATTTTATATTTATTTATTTTTAGTTTCTTTTTATGCTCAACAAGGGTTCGTATCTCTTTTATTTACCAACTTGGGGTTGGTCTAGTGGTTCCCTTACTAAGCCTCAAATGGGTGATCCCAAGATCAAATCCCAGGTTGGGAGGGTCTACGAGAATTTTCCTATGAATCCCGGCCTGATCACATATTAAAAATAATAATATCACTAAGGAATGATGTCCCTTGGAGAATCAGAGGCATCATACACTTCGCGACCATGACAACTCCTACGGTTCCAACATAAATATCCCGAGCCTTTTTCTTCTTGTTGTGCGTGAATCCAAAGCAGACCTAAGTTGGTCCTTTTGGCACGCAACGAAACCCGCCATAGAAAAATCCTCTTTAAACTTGATATAGTAGAACCGTTCTTGACATGAGACCAAGAGATTTAGGAAGATAATCACACCATACCCATCTGTTAAAAAATTGCGTATGATTAAAAACTTAGAAATAAATTAAAAATTTGTGAAGGAAAATAAGTAACTAATGAAAAAGGTGAAGGAGTGAAAAAACTGAAATATTCTCATTAAATAACTGAACACGCGCACACACAGACACAGACACAGACACGCATCACACACACAGCTCTTCGGTCAGTCCCGATACCCAGTGGATGAGTTCCGATCGTCCTCTTCATCGGAATGGATTCAGTAGTCACTGTAATTGTCTGAAACTTGGAGACGCCGAAGGGTTCTTTGCGGTTTCTTGGCCTCCTTTCCATTGGCGGACGGCCGCTGCCACCGGGCCAGGAGTCCTCCCACTAAGTTGACGGCAACACAAAGTCCCTGACGGCTCTTGGGTTGCTCGGCCCCACCGTTAAATGTCTGTCACCGACAACCGCGTCGATACCACCACTTCAGCCGATGATCGCCGCTCTTCCTCCACCTGCCCCGCGAAGCGGAAGCTGGACGATTATGCCTCCGCGGACCCTGACGGTGTTGAAGCTACTGAATTCGGTGCCGCGTCAGTCACTGCTAGGACGCGGATCGCGGAGTCCGAAGCTGTCGACCGTTCCCCTGCAGACTCTGCAATGGCGGCATCCTCATCTTCCTCACGGTTGTCGTCTCCGTCAAATCGAGATGTTCCTCGTGCCCCTCCATTGCAGTTCACCTTCTTCGTGAAGGCGCTAACTGGTTCCAAGTCCATGGTGATCAAGGCGACTTCCCGGGATACAGTGGAATCCGTCCACGAGAAAATTCACGAGCTCACTGGAATTCCTGTCAACCGTCAGAGATTTATTTATCGGGGGAAGCAGCTTCGGTGGGAGCAATCGCTAGCTGAGTGTGAGATTGGAAGTGGTTCTACCCTTCATTTGGCAGGCCGGCTGATTAGCATGAGGCATCCAAGTGCTTGGCAGATGATGGACGAAATGATCTCCGTCATCGACCGCCTCTGCAAAGGGGAAAGCGTTCCATTCGCTCATGATCTTATAAAAACCCGCTTATCTGAATACCTATGGGATACTTCAACGGACTACAACAAGGAAACCCCCGAATATCTTCAGATATTCGAGTCCTCTAAGGCCCAGTCAGCTCTAATTAGGCTTTACGAGTCCCCCTTTAAGGGCAACAAGTGGATTGCCGAGGAAGGTATTATGCATTTCCTTCGTAAGTCAAAAACCATGTTGCCCAAGCTTTCTCGTCGTCTCTGTGTGCCAATAGTGCTGGAGTTTTGTAGGCGCCTCAGAGGGGTTCCTCAAAATGAGCCCCTGTACTCCTGCTGTCGAAATCACCTTGGCTCGTTGCTGGAGGTGGTTGGGCTTTCTTGGACTTTCAAGAATTTAGGTGGTGTAGAGAGAGTGATTTCGGTAAAAGAGATATTCCCGTTTGTTAGTGATCTAGCTGATAGGTTGTCCAGAGGTTTGGTTTCTAATATTGAATCTGCTGTAAGTTTAATGTTATTGCAAAGCGATATCAAAAACTTTGCCAGGTTCTTATCCCCTATCGTTGCTGCAATTCGTGAGCACTCAGGGTTTTCTTGCCCGATTTCATTGCCTTTGCCAAACGAAGACTATAATGATCATCTCAGATCTGTCGAAGAGATAGGGCATCTTTATCAGATTTTTGATCATATGTTGAAGACAGTGGATCTCTGTCTTGCTAGGATGGAGGAGTACTTGGATTCAGAATCGAGTGGAGAAGGTTATTTTTTTCCTCAGAGATCATCCCAGTATCTTGCTATATTAAAAGAGCTGAATGCAATCGCTAAACTCTATGTGGGTTCCCAGGAACGGTTTTGGGCAATAATGAGGCAAAGAAACCGTTCTGTCTGTGCTTTAATACTTAGATATGTGAAGCCATCTGATGACTATCAGTGGCTATTTGAGCATAAGGATATTACTGATTTTGAGCTGAGGAGGCATAGGGCGATGATGCTTTTCCCAGAGGTCAGAGACGATTATGACGAGGAACATGAGATGCTCATTGACAGGTCACAGTTACTAGCAGAATCATTCAACTATGTTTCCGAGGCAGAACCTGAATCTCTACATGGCAGTTTGTTCATGGAATTCAAGGACGAGGAAGCAATTGGTCCAGGCGTGGTGCGGGAGTGGTTTTACCTTGTCTGCCAAGCTATTTTCAATCAACAGAATGCTCTTTTTGTTGCTTGCCCGAATGATTGCTCAAGGTTCTATCCTAATCCTGGTACGTTTATCTTGATATAAGCTTGCAGCTGCCCTCATACAGTTACCTTGCTCTTCAACATTTTACTTTCTGATAAAATATGTCGAATGCCAGTGTAGCTAGTTAATTTTGAGCTCCCATTCTGCAGCTGTCCCTTTTTGCCTCATTAGCTTCTTTTTAGCTGTTCTTCTGTATGGTAGAAATTAGAGAATCTTTTGTGCATGGTCACATACATGTCACTTTCTCCTGAAGTTGGGATAGTTTTGTGGCCGAAGAAGATGGACCATCAATCGGCATTTGAGTAGGAGATGGGTGATATGGAGAAACTTTGATGGAGGGTGCATTATCATCTTGACATAATTTCCTGCAATCTCAAAAACGTGTAGCAAAATGCTGATGCTTTTAGATGCAGTAGTCGAAGGACATGGAAGGACCCTTTTTAAGAGGAAATGGATATTAATATGGTAGAACTAACAGAAACATGAGGCTTGCTTTCTTAGAGCTGTTGAGGATGACAGAGGTTGTTTTGTGGATTGCTGATTATTATTATTATTTCTTTAATATTAAGTTGAAAATCAGTCTTGAGCACTTTAATAAGAGTGCTGTGGCCTTACTAGGAATTCTTTTTTTTAATTTTGTGCTAATATTTTTTCAAGAGGAGAGTAGGTTGACCTTTTAGATGTTAGAATTGACAGTGCTGGCTGATTATTTAATGGACCAGTGTTGGGATTATCATTCTAGGGAAGAATTTGGTAATAGACAGAATGATACTGCCTCTATTTGCCTAAACCTTGACAAGTGTATTTATTACTTATCACTTACACGTTATGTACTCCATTAGGATGTAGGCTGCTCTTTGGAAAAAAATAATCATTCCTTAGTGGGTACAATTCTATCTGCGGGCTAGCAATGATAATTTTACTGTAACCAGTGAAGCCCACGGACCTTATATTTATGTTTCTAACTTTTCTCTGTTTGTCCATAGCCGGTCTGTATTTTATTCTGCTTCTTTGTAGGTTAGTGGAAATAAATACGGCAAATTAGCTGGGGAACGTGATGGATAAACTCAGATTACTTTAGTCTTTTAAAGCTTGTTTGCTTTTATTTTGCAGCATCAAGAGTTGATCCCTTGCACCTCAAGTACTTCAAGTTTGCTGGTCGGATGATTGCCTTGGCCTTGAAACACAGAGTGCAAGTAGGTGTCGTTTTGGACCGGACATTCTTCTTACAATTGGCTGGGTTGCAAGTTTCTCTGGAAGATATACAAGAAGCAGATCCATACCTGTATCGTAGCTGCAAACAGATTCTGGAAATGGATCCCAATTTTGTTGATGCAGACGGACTAGGATTAACCTTTGTGAGGGAATTCGAAGAATTGGGGTCAAGAAAAGTCGCTGAGCTTCTCCCCGGGGGTGCGAACCTTGCTGTGGATAGCAAGAATCGGAATGAATATGTCAATCTTCTTGTGAGGCATCAGTTTGTGTCTTCCATCTCTGAGCAAGTATCCTATTTTGCAGAAGGCTTTGCTGATATTCTTTCCAGCTCAAGGATGATGAGGTTATTCTTTCAGACCTTAGAGCTTGAAGATCTCGATTTTATGTTACGAGGAAGTGCAGTTGACATAAGTATACAAGATTGGATGGCACATACCGAGTACCATGGCTATAAAGGGACTGACCACCAGATAGTTTGGTTCTGGAAGGTATGTAAATTATCCTTTCAGCCCCGCTGTCTTCCAAGATAGGAGAAAAGGAACACTTTATGAGAGGAAAGCTTTTTGATGCAGAAAGGTTATTCAATTGGGATCAGGTGGCAGAAACTGTGTCTGAACCTTGCATCCACATTTTCCTCATCTTAATTTAATATATCTTTCTTAAAATCGTGATGCAGATCGTTGGCGAGTTGACAACAAATCAGAAGAATGAGCTGCTTTTCTTCTGGACCTCAGTGAGGCATCTTCCTGTCGAGGGCTTTCGAGGTTTGACTTCTTGTCTTCAGATTTGCAGGTCCTCGGAGCCCGCCACTCACCTCCCAACCTCCCATACTTGCTTCTATCAGCTCTGCCTTCCTGCTTATCCTTCCATGTCCGAAATGCGAGCTCGCCTTCTTGTCATTGTCAAAGAACATGTGATCTGCAGCTTCGGAACCCCGTAGAAGGGCCAAAAGAGCGAGAAGAAAAAGATTTGAGTATGAGTCGGAGGAGGAGAAATGTTACTACTAACTGCACGTAGAAGAAAGATGTTTCCATTGGTGGCTTCTGTAGGTAGTGTATGTAAGAAGACATTCACCTCATCCATGCCATCGTTGGAAGATTGCATACAGGTCTTTCATCATCATAGAAATTCTGCATTTTTCTGTCGATGGTCGATTGCCTTCTGGCAGTCGCATTTAGCATTTCTTTTCCCGGTTTGCCTTTCGGAATCTAGTTTCTGTAGATATTTATATATAAAGCTCCAGAGCAGGACTACGAGACTTCCTGTTTCATATCATTTCAATTCATATTTGCCTGTGCATTCTATTATGATTCTGAAAGCCGGTAACCATTCACCAGAATCTGGCAACTGGTGGTGGAGGAGATGTGGTCATTTATTTGCTGGAAACTGGAATTCTGTTTTCTGGAGCACCAGCAAGACAGGAAGTGTTCTCTCATTTTCTCCCCCAGATACTGCTGTTGAAAAATGGAAACAGTTTTTCCAGTATCTGTTTTCCCGTGTTTTCTTACTTTCTTTATGGCAACGTACTGGTAATTGAAGGGTTTGGACCAAAAGGCCCTTAGCATCCCTTCTGGGCTCATGGGATATCTTCCCCGACTGGAGAAAATTGGAAGGGTAGAAAGAAGAATTTATATTGTTCATATCATCACGTGTCTAAACGAGAGAGAACATCTCACAGACACCCCATTACCAACACAGAAAAACCTCGACCTCTCAGAAATCACTAAATTCAAAGCATTACAAACAAACATGCCCTTTCAGTATCCTCACTCTCTTCCTTCCCCTCCCCAAGGCTGCTGATCATTTAACCATATGAAATAATTCCCTCTACTCTTCGGCTGCCTCCACAACGACTTCCTTGGCCACGGTCTCCTCCGGCTTCTTCTCCTCTGCAGCCGGTTTCTCCTTCTCTGCTGGAGACACCTCCTCCGCTTCCGCTGGCGTCTCTACAGCCTCTTCCTTGGCCTCCTCCATAGCAGCAACTTCCTCCCGTGCCTCTTCCACCGCAGCAGCCTCCTCGGCCTTGACCTTAGCCTCCTCCTCCACTGCTTCCTTGGTCTCGACTTCTGCCAGGGGAGCCTCAGGCTCAGCTGAATCGACTACGGGAGCATCAGTGGCAGCTTCTTCCTTGAGCTCTTCGACCTCCTGCGCGGCAGCTGGAGCAGCTGGTGCTGCCACCTCTTCGACTGTGACCTGCTCCTCGGTCTTTGCCACCACCTCGGCTGCTGAGACCTCGTTCTCGGACAATGTTGTAGTAGCTGGTGAAACCTATGGCAGCACAAAACAGTTCCCTTTTTTCACTTTTATCTCTTCGTGGAATAACGTTCGATACCCGGATGTGTAGTTTGTATGTTGATGTATATCCACAAAACAGGTGGAAGTTTGGTCTCTTTTTTTCACTTCGATGATTCACACTAGAGAATGTCGATTGCGATTAATTATATGTTACACTCTTAGATCGAAGATCATGCAAGCGCTCTTGGCACCTGCTAGACTCACTCGCATCGACATCGAGAGAGTTGATGATCGGCTAAATGCTACGGAAACTGATCATGAAACTGCCAAACAAGTACTACTACGCAGTGATCTAATTGAATCTCATCTTGAGACAGATTCATTAAACGTACGAATGGAGTATGCTGCTGATAGAAAACAAAAAGATGCTTTTACATAATCTGATACCTCAACTGCGGCCATCTTAGCAAGCTGGTCTGGAAGAAAGGGAAGCTACAGAGAATATAACACAGAGAGTGAGAGTGAGAGAGAGAGAGGGAGAGGGAGAGAGAGATCAGAGAGATGACTGGTTTGGTTCGTGAGGAGATTGATCAGACTATGAAGCCTTTATATAGGAGAGAAAATTCTCTGTTGTATAAACAGCTGGCTCAAGTTTTATAATTCTAAAATAAAAATAAATTATATATATAGAGAGAGAAAACCATGGCAAATTGATATGATGCTTCAAACACATCATCATGTTACTGACACAAACAAATGGACATATATTAGTATGTCTAGTTGTACATGTTTTCCCACCACCTAAAGTTCTGCTTAATTTGATAAGTTTCTTTTATGTTATCAAATTGCATCTATCGACCCACTCGTGCTTGAATTAGTTATCTGGGTTTCGTTAAATTTTTTGGATGCTAGACAGTGCATGCTAGGAAAAAAAATAGGCTGAAATATCAAGTATAATTTTTCACTTGAACATTGAATAAACTACTTTGAAATCTAGTACCTTGCCAGTAAATTAGCATTGCTTCTCTCCGGTAGGTTATCAAGAGATGAAGCAAATCAAGCAACGTTTCAAAAAGTTCTTTGCTTTGTTACGAGTGAATTACGTGTTACTGTATTGTACCATCATTTTCGACAAGCGTAGCGTTGAATTTTTCTCGTTTTAAACCTCTTACCGAACGAGCCATAGATTTGTGGAGAGTAATTATAGTCATAATTGATATAGTTCAGCTGCACATCAGCGGACCAAAGACATGCTGTCAGATCAGAAAATTGAAGTCCTCTTGTGTATTGATGATGATAATGAGAGGCATGGGAACGAAAAGCAAGTTGCCCATTCACTGTTGCGAGTCAAAATATGAATCAATAGTTTAAGGTTGTCTTCTCTTTTTCAAATTTCTTTACTCCTTTTTCTCCCTCTTTCAATGAAATGAATAGTGTGGTGGAGACTCGTGTCATTGCATATTTGAGAATGAGGGTATCGGTTTAGTTAATATCATTCTCGATTTCGATCTGAAAGGTCTAAGATTCGATTTTCATCAGTATTATTGCACATATCCCCTTATTGCCATCTTCATCGTACCTCTTTTTAAATGTGTGTGTGTATATATTGCATGTATACACGAGCAAGAGCCAGCACACAGGAAAAGGGCGGTGGCAATTGTCTGGTTTCCATCATTTTCACCCTTCCTCAAAGAACCCTAAGGGCCCCATTCAATTTTGCTTTCTTCTTTTGCTATGGATTCCGAACGACAAAACACATCGACCCGAGAGCTTTTCTGCCCTCCTCCTTACTCCGAAACGTCTCCTATTGACTCCACGGTCTCGGATTGGATCCCTTCCTGCTGATCGATAACTCAATGTATATGAACCACACGTTTCAATCATGGTCTCGAGGTGAGGAGGCTAGGTGACGTGGAGAGGCTGTAATATGCAGATCGTGCTACCAAAAACAGTCCAAAAGACTGGCGTTTCGGGTTACTGAAGCCTCGCCCTGAGGTCGAGTGAATAATGCAACTTCGACTTGGTCAGATTTTACGGGAAATTGAAGATCAGGGCGCCCAAGGCACAGACTTTACACTCTGGGACCCTCTTGTGTTTGCCCTTTTCCTCGATTCAAGCATGGACCTGCCAGCTTTGGAACCGCCCATTCCTAAAGATGCAAACTGTGACGGGGGGGCCCGCCGTCCGGTGCTTTCCAGGGTAGGCCTCTCGTGGCTGTGGACCCCGCTCACCAGCGCCGTCTGATCTTCCACGCCATGTCCCGGCCATCTCTTGCATGCTGATCTATGTCCTCACTTTCAAGGTCGCGGCTTGGAATCTTCCTCCTACTCATTTATTAAAAGCATTTGATAGAAACATGCACGCTATTGGGATATGAATCTGAAAGGTATCGGTTTCTTGAATTGCATTAGGGTTTTTAGTGGTGATGTGCTAACGAGGCATGCTTGTGCTCAGTATTAGTTGCTTAATCCGTCTGACATATTTGCCATTGAACACAAAAATTCGAACCTTGTTTAACTATGATGGCTGTCGTGACAAAAGCTTGTTGTGTATAACATATATAGATATTATACATATGTGTTAACATAGTTCCTGCTAATTTCTACAGACAGTGTCTTATCACGATCGTGACTGCATCAATCGAGCTCGAACTTCACGACCACAGAGGGTGCATGAACCCGAGTCAAGGAGTGATTATTTATGTTCATCATTATTGTCCTTGCATATTTTTATATATATAGACAGGTCGAAAGTTAACTTTCTCTTTTTTTTTTTATTGCCAAATAAAGATAAAGTGTGTATGCAATCAAACAGCGGACATAGACACTGACTATGAATTGGAGTGGCAGCTGATCGATGTGTTTATTTCATTTTATTACAAAGGAGATTCATCTGTACGAGTAAGTACTAAGTACCGATTATTCAATAAGTCTATATTAATATACTTATAGTTGGATATGAAATTTTGAATGCTAATGACATGTATCAGAAAAAGGACAACAATTGATGGCCTCGAATTCTAGTATGCTTCGTTGTGGATCTCCATGATTCCCCCCGATCACTGTTGTTAATTAGTCCTTTTTTCCCTATAAAGATGTCCTGGAACATGCTTGTTTTGAGGAAATTAGCTTACTCCTAGGTCGGTGCAGTGAGAAGAGGTTCACGTGATAGAACAGTTCCTTCGCATGAGATTACTTCCACCGAGTTATCGATCGGAGAGTAGGAATGGTACATAGCTGTCTCCTTATACCGATCACTATCGTACAGTTCTATAAACTATACTGACCTTTGACAGTTATAAGTTGGTTGTTCAGTTACGTCTGACATATTCACAATTAAATATGAAAATTTAGATATTACATAACACAGGTAATCGAATCGTTAGTGTACCTGCCTCCTTTTATCAATAAGAAAAAACATATTACCTACTTGTGGTAAAGGGGAAAAAAATACAGTTTCTAAATATATGTCATATGGTATCTAGAAATCAATGAAATCTTATTTTGAGTCGGATCGATGTACCAAGAGGGCAAAACTGTGCCCCTATAAATCTTCTTCGTTTGCAAGATTGTAAGAAGATATATCAATTATCTGAACCAATGCATGCAGTAAAAAAAAAATTACAGTTAACTGGGGAAGAAAAAGAAAAGGGTTGAGCGGTGGAGAGTGGGACCCACAGTCGGGTCACGTGATGATAATTTGGGCCATTACGGCATCATTATCATTAGTCCTTTTGCTTTTACCAGCAGAAGGGTCCAAAGATGTTTGTCTGCGGTTAACTTTTTTCTTAACGGGCAGACGAGCGTAGCCCAATGAACCGACCCTCTCTTCCTGTGGCTGTGACTGGCCACCTGGGCTGGGAGCTTTCGCTTCTTATTCTTTCGAGGAAAGTTCTGCTGGGCCTGGGTCCGCAGATGTCGTGGGAGTGTTGACGTGGACCAATGGGGTGGTGCCAAGAGGTGGGCTTCCCTTGGGCCTTGTGATTGCAAACAGCTTGACATGACATTGACTGAGATTCCCATAGCTAAGCCATATTTGGGTCAGAGAACATGTGAGCTTGTGCATTCTGAGCCTGACCTTCTTGCACGTGGAGTATAGTAGTAAAGCCCATTTTCCTGCCATTGAAGCACTGCCCACCAACGAAAGCCACTGCACCTAACAATGAGTGACCTAACCCGTTCAGTATCGAGTGACGAACTTGAATGCACAGTGAGAGGGACAACTCGTCAAAATTGCAACGATGCTTTGAATTCGAGGGGGATGGTCTCCATTACTACTTCATCATCATCACATGGAATCCCATAAATTTTCCATTCATTGCACCGACTTCTATTGAAGTCACGACTTTTCATCCAAGTAAATAGGGGGCAGCCATTCTTTTTTTTAACTTTAGGAGTGCAACATTATGAGCATGTACACTAATTCCAAGAAAATTCATACATTCAAATGACTGTGTTATGATCAAGTCTTTAATAGATAGACATATCATAT
This sequence comes from Lagerstroemia speciosa, assembly GCA_037672795.1. Classification (NCBI taxonomy): domain Eukaryota; kingdom Viridiplantae; phylum Streptophyta; class Magnoliopsida; order Myrtales; family Lythraceae; genus Lagerstroemia; species Lagerstroemia speciosa. The sequence continues at coordinate 11,356,657 of CM075297.1, forward strand.
CATCATTAACACGTTGCATGACTGTTCCATTAAATGCTTTCCCCTGTGTCATAAGCAGCTTTCTATTAGCATTGCTTAAGTAACCTTACATGTATGGTGAATTTCATCACAAGAACGTTGACAATTACAGATCTGGCAACCCAGAGAAGGGGAAGAGATGGGGAAGGGGGACAGGTCAAAGGTCCATCATGGAAAGAAAATCGAGAAATTAGTATTTACCAAAGGAAGAAAATTGGAATTTAATTAAAAAAACCAACCTTGTGAGAGAGTGAGTGAGATTATTGTGAGAGGGAGAGCTGCATGAGCACTGTTCTCTGTCATTGGAGGCCATTAGCAGAAAGAGTCCCCCCGTTAATCTCTCCGCGGGGAACGAACCTCCCCATTTTGATAAGTGCCCTTCACGATCTCTCTCTCTCTCTCTCTCTCTCTTCGTTGGCTCGGAGTTTCGGATCACCGCAGGACCATTTCCTCGTTCTTGAATTGAATCCTTCTCTCTCTCTGCATTTATCTTTGTTTGCTCCCCTTTTGTTCGTTTTCTTGTTGGAGGATTATGCTTGTTGGGGCATTCCCGGTTGTTTCCTATTTACCTTTCTTGGATTCCCCCTCTTTTGACCCCAAGTCTCGACCTTTCTCATCCGATTTTTGTTTAGTATAATTCTTGGGCTCCTCCCGCTTTTTGTTCCTTCTCATCATCGAACGAGGATAAGAGATTCTTTCTTCCCAGCGGGGTCTTCATCGTGGTTTCATTTTCTTGGCTTTCTTTTCTCCCTCTAGGGCTCGCGTCAAATCGCATGATTTTCTGTGGATTGATAGAGTCAGGTCTCTTGAGCTGTAATTTCTATCCCCTTCCCCACTGCCTTTGATGCCCTGTTGATGTCTTTGGCCGTTGGAGTGGCTTCAAGTTCCAAAAGCATGGGATTTGATGAGGAGAAGAACGCTGCGCAGGAGGTCTCTGAGAAGGGTCTAAAGACTCCTCCCAACGAAGGAGAGAACGATGATGGTCACGAGACTGAGGGGAAGATCCACAGAACCCCTAGTGAGAGCTCCATTGGTGCCACTGAGGATGAAGATGATGAGGAGTTAGCAAAGAACGTTGACTTGGGGCCTCAGGTCACTCTCAAGGAGCAGTTCGAAAAGGATAAGGTTTTGTCCCCTATCTCCTTTTTTTGATTCCTTAAATTAGGTTGAATTTCGTATAATCACCCTACCATAGTCCTACGTGATCAATGATGAATGAATTGTACTCTGTTTGGGCTAATGTTGTCATCCTGAGTTATTCGCGGGTTAACTTGTTACTGTTAAGGATGATATGGTTTCATAATCATGGGTTTTCTTTTGTTTGTCAGTGTCATTATTGATTCAACTGTGCTAAACTCGTATCGAGTTGTTTTTATCCTCGCTGTTATGTCTTAGTGATTATGATATTGGAGAAATCTCTTTAGGATGATGAGAGCCTGAGGAAATGGAAAGAGCAGCTTCTTGGAAGCGTGGACTTTGAATCCATTGGAGGTAAGTTACCAAATCAGATATCAGCTGAAATGCTTGGTTCTTTCCCACAACCTACGTTTCTGTTTTCTCACTTTGACTGTTAGAATCCATTTTGGAATACATGTGTTCGGTCATAGGAATTCTGTTGCACAAGTCAATCATGGCCTGTTCTCATTTTTTCTGACTAATATCCTGCAACAATACTTGATAGAAATATATTTGGTAGTTATATTGGATTCTCCCAAATGGGTCCTTGAATCTTCCTTAAAGTTCCTTTATTTGTTCCGTGACTTTTGGTTTCGAACTTCTGCACAATACAATGTTATGCAGATAGAGAAAATCCTTGGTAAACCTTTGTAACATTATGATTTTACTTGAGATTTTGTGCCTTTAGCCTCTTAGAGAACCTGCAGTCTTTCCTCCCTTTTGATTCTTATTACACGACTCTTCTTGAGAATTCAGCCATTAGCTTATTATTGGTTGCAATCTTGGTGCTTGATTGGTAACAGTATATTATCTGAGAAATGTCTGAATTTCTCATTTTCCTTGTTTAATTTGCTCGTCAAACTTAAGCCTTTTCTTCTTCGCCGTGCTCTTAAAGTTTGATGAGAGCTATGTAAGTCTTCTGTTTGTTAATCTTGTTGAAAACTTTGTCATTTGCAACTGTAGAGTCGCTGGAGCCGGAGGTCAAGATCTTGAGCCTAGCAATCAAATCCCCAGGCAGATCTGATATCCTTCTTTCGGTCCCTGAGAATGGGAAGCCCAAGGGTTCATGGTTCACTCTGAAGGAAGGTAGCCGATACAGCCTAAAGTTTGCCTTCCAGGTCAGCAACAACATTGTTTCCGGTCTCAAATACACCAACACTGTCTGGAAATCTGGCATTAAAGGTAAATCTGAAACTCTTTCAGAGCGCTGTAGGCTGCTTAGCTCTTTATATCTTTAGAGATTGTGTTTTCTCTAAGGATATGCTCGAGTTCATCCTTTCTCCCTTTCCTTGAACTTTTACAGAACTGTGACAGTTTTCTAAAAACTTAAAGGCTGTTCCCTTTTTTTTTTTCAATCAACGATTAGGAAATCAGGATATTTTACTTCATATGGTGCCCGTTCTTGTTCTGCAGTGGAGAGTACCAAGGAGATGCTGGGGACTTTCAGCCCACAAGCAGAGCCTTACACACACGAAATGCCCGAAGAGACGACTCCATCTGGGCTTTTTGCAAGAGGCGCGTACTCTGCTCGGACCAAGGTATTTCTCCTTCCCCGGAACTTTTTCCTTTTCTCCCTGCTGTCCAGAGTCTCAGGATAATATGCTTATACTCCCACACTACTGGTAAATGCTCTAAAAGTAATCGAAAATCTCAACTTAGTACGATATAAAAACAAAATATGACTGTCTACTGGCAACCTACTGGCTTCTTCAGATCATCAGCATGTTATATCAACAGGGGCTCATGTGTTTCGGAAAACTATGTTATCTTTTCCGAAGAAAGAGTACAAACTCGGTCATGTTCGGTTTCTTCTAGAAAACAAGGACAAATTTTCCACACTTGTATTGAAAAACAGATCTTCTGAAGTGCAGTCCATCATTTGTTACCTTATTCATAGTTTCTGCTTGATTTTTCTGTGGATTTCTTCCTTACATTCTTTCCTCTGCATTGGCAGTTTGTCGACGACGACAACAAGTGCTACTTGGAGATCAACTACACGTTCGAAATTCGAAAAGACTGGGAGTAGACCAGCTTTCAGCCCCAAGATGCACTGAAACTCAGATAGGGAGGAGAAGGGAAATTTTCCATTCCGAGAGTTTTACACCATTCTGTTCTAGCTTGCCATTTGATTCGATATTGATATGTTGCATCAAATAGCATAGTTCTGCTATCTTCGGTCGTGTTTGAGATCTTCTTCTAAACAGCTAAGTCGGAAAACTGATGGGAGTGAGGAGAATAAGAGATGTTAAATTCTTTTTTTGCTGGATCTTGTTGCTGATGTTGACAGTTTCTGAGTTGATTCTCTTTTTAACTGATTCTGCAATGTTGCTTCATTTGTTGACTCTAGGAACTGCCAAGCAATTGTTGTTATCCTATTTCCCATTGAAACTTTCCGACCAGTTGTATTAATGCACAAAAACACTAGAATTTGACTATCGTCATAACTATTGATTCTAAAAGTTAAATTTGACCAGCCTGAGTTAGTTCAATAAATAACAAGACATTTTTTCTCTTTAAGTAAATATCTAGGATTCGAATTATTGTGAATGAAGAAAACTTGTATTGAGAAAGTTTTACTCTTAATGAACTGATTCGGTTTGAACTTAGTTAGTAGTTCAAAGAGTTCGAAGAATTTCTTGGTTAAATTAATTCAAATTTGAAATAAATTAATTCATTAAAAGTTTAATATTATTTGTTTAATACTGTTTAAAGAAAAAGGAGTTAAACCATCTTAACAATACCCAATTTGATACTTGTTCCTTTGCTATATCCAAATTTTATTATATCAAAACATATAAAATTATCGAATATAGACATTTCTCATTGAAAAAAAAAAAGAAAATATCAGCAGGATATTTATAATACGAGCATACATACATTATATTGCTGTAAGTATAGATTGCTTCTCCTTTCCTCCTTTACTTTTTTTCACGGCTGGCGCAGGAATCTCTCGAGGCAGCGGAACCCCAAGTACTGGGCACAGAATCGCTCCATCTCCTCCCCTCCCCTCTCCCTGCAGAGCTCCTCCTCCATCCCCCAGACGGCGTCGTCCCACTCCCACCCGTATCCCTCCCGGTCCCGGTCCAGGTCCCGGTCCCAGTCCCAGTCCACGCAGACGCTGCTCCCGCATACCGCGTCCACGATCTCCTGCAGCCCCACGATGCGGCGGCTCACCTTCCTCCGCGCCTCCCTCACCGCCGGGTCGATCCCCCCCAGGACCGAATCCAGCCTCAGCAGCAGCGCCATCAGGGACTCGTTCATCCTCAGCCTCTCCCGCTCGCTGCTGCGGAGGGAGTCTACCGTCTCCTGATTCTGGATCAGGCGCTGGAGGCGTCCGGCCTCGGAATCCACGGCGGATATCGTCTTGTAGAGGGACCGGATCAGGTGCGCGCGGTAAGTGGACTGGATCTTCGTGGCGGCGGAGTGGGATTGGGGCGGTGAGAGTTGGATGATGACCGGAGCTTCAGGGGCGAGACTCTCATTGAACAGTGTATAGGTGACAGCAGTAGCGGCGACGGCGGTGTAGGGAGGTAATCGGAGCTTCCTGGAGGATTTCATAGCTCTCTGATGGGAGAAAAATTGAGAAAGTGAAAGTGGTGACAGTGAAGGGACCGAGAGATGAAGAAGAAGACAAGGGGTTTTGAGTGGGGGGACGGCTGTTGGGAAGGAAAATACTATGTACGCCGGGTGCATGTAAGCCCACCTTTCAAATGATGATATCCAGTCAACTCAAACTCATCCCTCCCTTTTGAGTAGGACGTTCAAAATCAAGACATTATTTAAGAGATACTCAGCAATTTATTTGGTGTGGTGTGCCCCCGTAAATAATAGGATTACTGTCGTCCTCCCATGCTTGATTCAACACATGCAGGCGTTCATATGCATGCAGATGAGCTAATTATTCCGAGAGATTTCTAATAAGATCATAATCCGGATCTCGATGATGATTCGAGGTTCAGAAATCCAAAGCTACAGGTTTTAACACACAGGACAACTTGGGAGACACAACAGGTGCTCAAATCTTTGAAATGATGCGTAAGAATGGGCGAAGGACCGCGACAACAAGTGAAGTCACGGACATGGTGAGGGAACAACTTTACCAGAGCATGTCCCAAACCCGACACTGTATCCATCTCCCTGCAATATATTTGACATTCAACTCAAATCATCAGGAGACTGGGACGGGTTCAGAAACTGTGAACATGATGAAGCATAGCAGAAACAGATTGATCTTTCTCATGATAAACAGGAGCTGAGTGCTTGTCAACAGCTACAGAAGGATTTTGCAGCAAGGTAGAAAGAAGATTTATCGAACCTTGCAAGCACCGGTGAAGATGACCTCATCTCCGTCTTCGAGAAATTTTCGAGTTATGCCATTCAGTGACAGTGACTTCTGCCCATTCCATGTTAACTCCAACAAGCATCCCAGCGATTCTGGCTCCTGGAGGAAGTTAAAAGGATCATATCTTGATAAGCTTGTGCTCCATTTCAGGGTAATTGGTAAGTCAGTGCTCAGAGCAATAAGAAATATGAGAAAACATACAGGTCCGCTTATTGTTCCTGTTCCAAGGAGATCTCCTGGCCTCAAGTTGCAGCCGTTGATCGTGTGATGTGCCAATTGCTGAGTCAACGTCCAGTACCTGTTCACAGGACAACAAATGTTGAATCAAAAGGCTAGTTAATGAAGGTGCATGAACTCCAATATGAACAAGCTCAAAGGTACTTCTTGAAGGAGATGGTATAGATTCCTCCAAGAGATGCGATAGTTGGTCCAAATTCGCTTCTTGGAGGAAGACTGAACTTGACGGTCTTTCTAGTATGATGGATGCTCTATGTTAAGAGACCAAGCTCTTACGGAGGTGTTCATAGAATGCTGTGAAGTCAGATACAATGGCGAAGAATGAGAAAAAAAAAATTCTCACAAGTTCTTGAAATTACTCCTCGTGACAACACAGGAATCTTTTTGACCATCAGGCTTTATGTGAACCTAGTGGCAAGAATAACTCGTTAGGTGGTTCAAGCACACAAATGGACACAGTAACAAATTAAAGCCTCAAAGGTTCTAACAAATAAAACAGCAGACACCAGAAAATAGTAATACCTCCAGAGATATATCATAGTTCTTTGACACTTTTTCAGCTAAATACGGCAATGGTTTGGGATCCTGCGAATATACAGCATTCATATCATACAACACAGGCAAGAAGGACCTTCGGAAGGAAAGGGGAAAACATCAGAATTTCTAAGGCAGTGAAGACTGGTTAACCTGCTCAGGAGCAGCACATGCAAAAGGTTCTAGAGCATCTAGAGTAACAATCCAAGGCGATATTGTTGTACCTAGACAAAGTATGGCAGAGTTGACTCATTTTTAGCCTTCAGACAAGCTTTGATTTCAGAAAAAGAAAAGCGAATAACAGAAAGCTGAGACTTGGATACATACCAAAACTTTTTCCAAGGAAAGGCCCAAGAGGCAGAGATTCCCACGCCTGAATATCTCTAGCTGCAATGCCCATCTACTTTTCAGTAAATCAGTCCTAATAAGCAAACATGGCAAAAAATGGAAAATCAGGGCAAGCCACTCCATACCACTCCAGTCATTCATCAAGACTAGTCCAAAAATGTGCTCTACTGCATCATTGACATCGATGGGCTTCCCTAATTCATTTCCAGGACCGACAACTGCTGCCTGCAGAAGAAAACTGTCAGATGATCATTTGTTTTACTTGCACACACAGGCATGAATGTGATACTCCAGCAAACCTTTTATAAATTTTTGCCATAGTCAAGATTGTATTCAAACTTTTACCAGCTTTGAAAAATTGGAGGAAAGGCTGGGATGAGAAATCCTATTGATGTCACTCTCATCAAAGAACTTTTGGTCATTATTACATTAATTCTGTTTAAACTGTTACTGCCTCTACACAGGTCTCTACAGATTGCAGCATATAAAGGGGAGAAATATTTATGATAAGTAAAAAGAAGAGAGCTAACCATTTCTAGCTCAAAATCAAGCTTCTGCGAAGGCCCAAAAGATGGTGGAGAGTTGCCACTAGGATGACCTTGACCTCTGCAAGAAAGAAGGAAGGGCTTCATAGATGAGAGGCCTAATATGAAATTTCAAGCAGGTGGAAATTTGTCAAGGTAAAAGCTGTGAACAATGATAATCAATTAGCAACTACTGCAGAATCATTTCTTGTATCAATTTTGGTTTCACAGTACATGCTCTTGGAAGGACCAAATTTTCCACAAAAATAGCTCTATCTTTGAGATATTGACAGAACGTAGCTCCAGTAAATGGCCAGGCACATTTTCAGAGATAATCAAATAATCACCTAGGTCGAATAATGTCTGTTCCAGAGATAACAATAGATGATGCTCGTCCATGATATGCAATGGGAAGATGGAACCTGCAAAATAAGCATCTACTTTTTCTTCAAATCCAAGTAGAAGAGTTAAAACACAATATTGTATTAGATATATGTACCAATTTGGTGAAATTGGGTTCTGAGGCCCACGAAATATGGTTCCACAGTTCTTTGCATGATGCTTTGATGAAAAGAAATCTGTATAATCACCGATAGCAGTTGGGAGAAGCATCTCTACCTTGCTCTGAAGATCCAAAGATCACAATCACATTAAGATTCATACCTTGATTGATACTCACATATTAGCACAGCATACTACTTACCATTGGGAAAAGTGATTTCTCCCTGAGAGTCGTATTATCACGCAAAACAGGTTCGGTTGCTGCATTACAAACAAAATAACCAATTAAGAACCTCCTCCAAGAGGCATATACTTTCTTGAGGGCACGCGATCACACTGCATGTTTGGTAGAGAAAGAAAAGAAATCAACGGGTAATTAACATCAGTAGCTCACATGATAGTATTCTTTGCAACGTACTGCGAGCCTCTTTCCAGGCAGGCCGTCCCAGAGCCAGAAACTTGTTAAGGTTGGGCTGCCATTAGAAAGGAAATTAGCTGAGCATCACATAACTTACAACCACTAAATCTCCCCGTCGGCAGCTTACAAACTTCAAATAAATGAGCAAATCATCTACTGACATATCGGAAGATGGACCAAAACCATCTAAAGAGAGAGCCTAACAGTAATACGGCATGCCAGGATCAACATGAACAGCCCTCCCACTGCGCGAGCTGTGCGGAATGACCACTCAATAATTTCTTCCTTTTAACGTTCTAATTTTCGTAGAAAACGAGTACCGAAAATTTTGAACCGTACGGGTTAAGAGATGGTCGACAAACTGGGAAAGCAAATGAACCTCGAGAGCCAGCTCCATCAGTGAATATAAAAAGTAAGTTGACAGTCACCTGGTGGAAGCAATCGGAGTCCTTGAGGATCGGGCCGTCGAATAGGCCGGCGGAGGCGACGGCGGAGAGGTCCAGGACGTAGTCGCCGATGGCAACGCCGGGGCGAGCCGGCGAGGCCGTATTCGGCCTGAAGACTCCGAAGGGGAGGTTCTGAATAGGGAAATGAGAATCTGGTTGGACATCGATGAAGGTCTTGAGAGCCATCGTTGCGGATTCAGCAAGTTACAATGGTGGAAGCAAGGGAACTCTTCAGTGGCTGGGCAACTGTGATCGCAGGGTAGAGGATGACGGAGGGCCAATCCATTAATTTTGTTTAATTATATAATTATAATACCATGTTGTACTAATTGCCGATCAGTGCTTCGCTGGAAAAGGAATAATTTCACTTTGATCCCTGTAATCTTAGTCGGTGTCAAAGTAATACCCTCCAAAAGAATCCTTAAATTTATATCAAATCAATTCCTTCTTATCTTTACAGCTAATCTAAAAATTTACGGATTACTCTCCATAATATTATAATCACTCATTTCATTCTAGTCCTTCATATCATACATAACCTAACATCCGTTAGTAATAGTCATAGGGGCATCTTTCGGCAACTTTAAATGCATGGTGAAGTTTAATAAGGCTCACAAACTGAAGGGGCCAAATTGAAATTAATCGCCAACGGGAAACTTAATTGTTTGAAAAGATCACGTGATTAATTCATTTTTAGTTTTTGTAAAGTAGTAATAATTAATCACGTGAGGGGGTAGCTGAGAATTGAGATCAACGGCCCACGTAAAGAGGCGTGGTAGCTTGTCACACCTTCGCTTCAACGGTCAAAGAAATGTCTCAACCTGTGGGTGGGACCCACACCGACTTAAGTTATTGGGCCTTAATTGGGCCAGAATAATATATGTCTACAGATTGGATTAGTGGGCTGGGCAGTTCAAATGGACTCGACAGGACTAGCCCAATCCGGTCCATTTCCTGCAGATAAACTTTTCCAGAAACTTCATATATTCACCCCCAAATATTTTCTTTCCGCCACGGAGCCGAACAGAGGTACATTGATTGAGGGTCTTATTCATATGTCGGAGCGATGCAAAGGATTTTGCACGTTGACATGATTTTGAATTCGAAAAGGAATAGGTGGCCCAGAGCTGGTGCTGTGTTGTCGGTCAGTAATCAATAGCCATGGAAGTTTCATGGGCTCTGTCGTGATTGGCCATGGGCGGTGGTAGGTTGCAGAGAAATGGGACCCTTCAATTCCAATTCATGACCCTTACCTGCTCATCCTCTTCGTGGCAAAACCTCAACCTCGGCCGAGTACCCAAGTTACTTGGTAGATATGTTTCCCCCTTTTGACAAAATCAATTTAGATACGTCCATATAGGCCTGGCAAATTATGTCGTGTCGTGTTTAAACGTGTCGTGTCTAAACGTGTCCGGGTTAGAAACTCCAATGATCTGAATATGACACATTTATTTTTCGTGTCTAAACCGTGTCTAAACAGGGTTGACCCATTTAATGTAAAATATCGACAATATATAATTATAATCTAATAATATATGATGTAATTACTAAAATAATAATATTTATTGATAATTAGTACAATAAATAAGTAAGATTAATCAATTATTGATTACGTAATGCATGTAATATTTTATATATCATAAAATTTTCATATATAAATATATTAAATGAGTCAATATATGTATAAAAATAGTTAATACATTTAATAAACGTGTTTAATCGTGTCGTGTCATGTTATACATGTTCAAACCTAGTTAAACACGTTTATTTATCGTGTCTGTACAGGTTCGTGTCTAAACGGATTCGTGTCTAAATAGACTTGACCCAAACCCGCCTAACTCCGTGTCGTGTCATGTCGGATTATCGTGTCGTGTCAATAATTGCCAGGCCTACGTCCATGTCTACGCCACGGTGATCAAGAGACTACTACACACGTCGCAGTAGACTGTTCTTGATCTTCAACGGAAGCATGCTCCGTACGTATCCTTTCATCCGATGGAGCGAGTTTATGAAAGCTACGTTATAACATGCGTAATACCGAAACAAAGAACACAACAGTACACCTTGAGTTTCATATAATAACAAAGTTATCCGTGTCCATAGGTCCGACGAACAAAGACATGCTTACCATAAAGCAAAACGAAACACACACGTACATATATATATATATATATGGACGAAAATTATATAATATTTATTATCTTAATTGGGCTCAGAGAATATTTCTCTCTCTAAAGTGCCCAGTAGCAAAGCCCAATTCCGAGGACTAGGTACGAGGCAAACCAGGGAGACGGACCGCCGAGCCTGTGCGACCCGGACGGCACTGTGGGAGCTGCGGCTGCAGCCAATAGTCCGGCGTCCTCGGAGGTGGCGATCTGCACCGGAGCCGGTCTCTGCTTCTGACGGGGCTGTACCGGCACGTGGAGCCTCAGCCCGCTCTTGCAGCTCTCCGCCCGGCTACTGGCGAAGTACCTGATCCCCTCCTCCTCGAGGGAGATCCCATCGATGCCGTCCGCGTACATCCTGATGGGGTTGGATACATCGCACGACTCGTATTCCTCCTTACTCCTCAGCTCCACGATGCTCTCCCGTGCCGCGGAGTAGGCGAACCCTGGATTTATTAGCCATAGGATTTTTATCCAAAAAGTTAAAAATGACCACAAATAAAATTTTTTTTTAAAAGGCAAGAAAAGGAGGGTTTGGGTCGATAGGTTCTTTCAACAAAACTAAGTCATGTCTCAATCAAACGAAGTCATGTTAGTGAATATTTTGGCTTTCTCTAATGCTGCAAGAAGGATGCATGAGCAGAGATCTCTAGGAGAAGCATTAAAAAGGAGAGGACAGAAATGGAAGACATATTAAGAACATTCCAACTGGACAAATCTGAGATGTATTCAATTACAATAAGATGAATGTGGTAACTAAAGTTGGATCATGCACAGATCTAGAAAGGGAAAGACGTAGAGAACAAATGGAAGAAGAAACATTCTCAAAGCTTCACCATTTTTTCAGATCTTATCAGTAGACTACTATCATTATGAAGCTTTGATAAATTTCCAGGAGCTGCATCAACCATTCGATCGCCAGATCGAGACATCAGCTGAAGAACCAGCTGCACCTGACATCCGTTCGTATATGTTTATGCATGCTCTCAAGTTTTATGTCAGAACTTTGTCTGTCTTCATGGGAACCCAGATTTTTTTTTCATATCTAAAAGTTCAGTAGATTTGAATTAATTCGTGCTCAAACACACTGCCTCACTAAGAGGTTAAACACTCTTCTCCATCATGAACAGTCTTCTTTTAAAGACATCGAACGATTTCAAGCAAGCCAGTTCAGTTCAGTTCAACAGCAGATCTGATTTTTCCTAAAACAAATTCAGTATTCTTGACATCTCTACCACAACTCAGTCGACCTCCCTTCCAAATCCCCCAATAGTTTTAATGTGAGTTTCACTCTTCCTCAAATAATTACTGATAAAGGAGAAAGGAAGAATGCAAGATCGAGAAAACATTCCCAAAACAGAATCCGAACAAGACTTCCAGCTCGCCCAACTCTTTTCTCTAATGCTTTTATTAGGATAGCAGGAAATTGAGAATTGAAGGTTCCCATAGTTTCACGGATGGAAGTATCCCCGTTCCTCTCCGAGCTCTTCCAACTCGACGAGGAATTCTTAGGTTCAATCAAAGTGTGATAACCAAGTGAATCGGTGTTAATCATTTTATTGGTTCTTCCTACCACGTCATTGTGAGGTAGTTTCGTCTCAGATTTTTTCCAACTTGACAGGCATACAGTGAAAGAATCTTATGCTTAGAAAGAGACTTCCCTAATTTGGCAATGCTTAACTTCGAAGGATAACGAAATAAGAACTTAGAAATTTAAAAAAGGAAAGAATAGTGAGAGGCCCTCCTCACAGATTTTGTCGCCGACCATGAAGATCTTGCCAGCGGACCACGAGGCAATATCGGTGGATGGGTCCCAGCCGACGTCGCCTCCGACGACGTGGTGCACCTGAGCCTCCACCGACGGGGCCACCGCCATCAGAAAGCCGACGAGAAGAGCAGCCACCACCGTATTCCTCGCTTCCGCCATTTTCTCTTTTTGAATCTCTCTCTCACTCTAGGGATCAAGTAAGAAATGAGGGAGCGGGGGGGGATATATAGAGTAAAGTGCCTCACTCTCCTTTCAGTGCTCTCTCATTCACAACTATCGCGCCACGGAGGAGGAGAAGCCCGAAGGCGACTGCTTTTTCCCGGTAGCTTCGTGCGGTGGGCTCCACCGGCCAGGGCGCTTTGAAAGTTAGGTTGCAGATCCTGAGGCGCAAGCCCGTGTGTAGGGCCAATCGGCCCAATAAGCGCAGTGGGTGAGGCGAAAGAACTACTTTTTTAAGAAGAATTATTATAAAAATCATATCTCATCACATTATATGAAAAAATATATATTAAATTATTAAAAAATTAAATTAATTAATATTAATTACCGGAATAACTATTAATCGGAGCAATTTAATGGTTTTCTCACCGTACTACTGCTAGATAGGACCACTTTGAGTTTTTCTATTGTGTTTTTTCCCCCTTGAATGAAAGAAGTATCTCTGTATTAATTACAATACCTAATCGGTTTCATTTTGGCGCCAAAATAATTGCCCCACATTTTTTGGTGGGTATATTAATTGAGCACTTGTCCACAGGAAGAATGCAATAAAAAGGAAAAATTTTTCACGTGATCTTATATCACAATAATGCGGTGAGAAAATATTAATTAAATTATTTTAATTATTAATAATTACGATAATTACTCAGAAGATTAACACTGATTTATTTTTTTATTATATTTTAATTGATTTTTTCTCGTATTGTATAATCAGGCAGGGAATTTCTCTTCCAACAAAAAGATAGTCGCCCAATTAAGATTTTGAGGCTACTTTTCTCATTCTATTAAGAATTCACACCTTCATCCAATGTCTTTCTCTTTGTTCTGGGTAGCGGTCGAGTTGGATCCATTAATTCGTAACACATCCAGCTCGAATGTTGCTCCGCGACTGCTGGGAAGAGCGGGAACCGGCTCTCGATATTATGGGACAGGGAGCAGTCGAGAGAAATGAACTATGATGTTGAGACATTTCCATACTCTGTTAGATTTGGTGAGATGTTGTCATAGCTAATCGCACTCGCCCGTCTTATTAAATATTAATACCGTTAAGGAATCGTGCGCTTCGACTGATCCAGAAATACTGTGTGGTACAAAAAAAAAAGATATATCAATTCTCCCCGTCAACAATATAATTAACATAATTACTGAATGCTACCAATGTAGACAACTTAAGGTTGGTCGATGTATTTTTCTCTTAATTAATATCTCGGATTTTGAATATTGTAAATGAAGAAAAAAAAAAGATATATGATTGGAAGGGCTTTACTTAGCAGACCGACTCAACTCGCATATAAATTAGTCATGAATTAACATACTTCCATCATAAATGTATGCGAGCAATCAAACATTTCCCTTAAGTTAAGCCTCGAGTGTAAGGCTCGTAAATGAAGAAAATATAAGGTTGAAAAAGTTGTACTCTTTTATTATCGACCCGACTCGTATATGAATTTATCATATAACTGGACTTATTATCAGACTATTGTTTCCACAATAAATGTCTGCAACTGATAAATCTTTCACATTTACAGTCGGTCCTTTTTATCGGTAAAAAGAGGATAAAAGTACTTAATAATTGAGAATATTGCAATTCCGCTAGCTTTAGTCAGTGCTTTTCAAGTTCAAGACTAAAAAACCGTATTTCTAGCAAATATTTCGACACAAATACATGTATGGATTCAGATCTGTACCCTTAAACTCATTAAATCAGACGACACGAGAGAGGGCTTGAAATAACTGGATCGATTCCTTTCCTTTGGTGGCCACGTAAGCTCGGTCTTGAAAAAGATAATAAAAATTCAGTCTTTCTTCGGGGAATAGAATACGATGATGTCGGATTCCTCAGGCAACCTGAAGCTCACCTTCTTCTTCAACTTCATATTCTCATCAGCCTTGCAAACCACAGCTATGGAGAAGTACTCCTCCTCCTCCTCCACTTCTGCTTCTTCTTCCTCCTTGATCTTCATCGGACGAAAACTCTCCCGTTGCGCTGTCGTTGAGAACCCCGTGGATGCTCTAGCGCATGAAGGAATCCTGTCATTAGTCTGTCCAAAGACGTATAGCTCACCTCCTTTGAAGCAGTCGTGATCCGTTCCCGGAGAAGCTAATATGCAGTCCTCTAAGGTCGCTATTTTCGATCTTCTAGACACGATTGATTCAGGGACCGTTACCGGAGAAGCCAGCATCCAGTCCTCTAAGCTCACAATTTTCGAGCTTCTAGACCCGAGTAATCGGCTTTTCGTGGCAGGAAACTCAGGCTCGGTCGATAGGACCTGCTGCAATGTCATCTTCCCAGCACTGGGGAGCGAATGTGACCTCTTCGCGGCCTTCTCCCTCTTCTTCTTCTTCTTCATCTTTAAGCAGTCGATATCGAGCAGTTCGATGATCGAACTCAAAGACCTTGAAGTAGAAGCCGAGATACTTTCACCACCACCACCACCATTTCCGGAAGAATTACATTCATTAGGACTCTTGCTGAAGTTCGATCCCATTCGCGAAAAAGAATCGATTCTTCCTCTATAGAGTGCAAATCAAAATAATGCATCCAAGCTACTGGAGAATGAGCTGCCCTAATCTGTGGCGACAAAGATATAAGAGAAGGCTGAGAATTTGGAGGATCGAACTTCCCACAAAGAGGGGGAGAGGGAAAGGCCAATAAGAAGAGTAAATAAAGAATTGGGCTCTTCACTTTTTTTTTTTTAAATCGTGGTGTGTTCAGAAATTTAATAAATTATAATTAATATAAATCTGAGCAAATTAATCAGTTAAATTAAAACTCTTCAAATTATAAATTTTTTACATTCACATAATTCAACTCAGAATTTAAATTTGAACAAATTAATTCGTTAAATCAAAACTCTTCAAATTATAAATTTTTCACATTCACGTAACTCAACTCAGAATTTTGTCTAGCGTCGTTTCTTTTTAAATTGTCGATAAGTTAGCTACATCCTCTAAGGTCCCTACAAGACATTATTTTCTCAATTCCCTGTAATAATGCGAATCCGGCGCCTGCATTATAAATATAAAGGTTAAAGAAAAATTGTTTTAAAAAAAGATACGTTGAATCACTTAAAACAATCCAAATCGTTGAAAAAGACATATTTTTAAACCACGCAAGTAGCCACTGGGCCTTGCGAGGAAAGCAGGCTCGGTGCATCGGGCATTTGTCGATCTGGAACTAAAAAATTCTAATTTCGATTCTCGTTCGTGAGATTTTCTCTGACATTTATTTTTCTCTTTCGTTTACCTGATCAAGAAAGGATAGAGGAGGAAGAAGAAATCAGGGAGTTGTATTTTTGTTTGGAGTCTAGGATGTTGTATTATCTGCCTGTAGCTAACCTCTTTGGACCGTACTACGTCGTTTCCACTCCAGTGGACACAAATGTGCATGGACAAGCTTAGTGATGATAACGAAGTTTGGGTTCCATGTGTGGAGACAACCTTACTTAATAGTGTAGGAATCTACAAACGGTCCTTTGAAGCCTTTTTGTTCTGTCTTCTTATCGAAAGGATTTAGTCCAATTCGTTGGTTTGTTTCGGTTCCTCACTAGCCGCGCTGTATAAATTAAACCATTCAGCCACACGAGATGCTCTCTAAACGTTTTCTCTACCACAATACCCTGTGTGTAATACATAATGAGTTTATCGTATAAATCTCTCTCAGATCTTCATACGTGTGAAATTTCAACATTTATTGATTGCAAACTTTATACGTGTTAACATCTGAACGGCGATTTATACGATGAACCCACTGCGTATTTATTACACATTGAATATTATTATTTACTCCTTTCACTGAACCTTCGCTTTGTTTGGATTGGGAGATTCGGAGTCCATTGGCTGGGAAAATTATTAGGAGGGATTTGGAGAGATTCGCAACCCCTCAAAATCTCACTGTTTTAATTCTTCCGATCTGGAGGAATTTAGAGGGATAACAGATTCTTAGATAAAAATATCTATTGTAACTTCATAAAAGAAACTCTAGGCACTCCATAATTTCTCATCATATAATTACACAATCACAATTGTCTTCCCTCACTCGATTATCACCAAGTCACGATCACAATATGTTTTCCCTTGCTTGACCACCATCAGGTCACAACCACCGAACCTCCCAAGATTATTACGAAACCACAACTTTATTTGAGTTTCAAGATCACCATGAAATCAGTCTTCCAAATTAAAAGGATAAAATAGTCAAATTAACTTCTTAGTGACTTGGATGAACGAGTTACCTCTTCAAATTCATCCCCTTTACTCCCTCCCAAATCCCTCCAAATCCATCAATCCAAACACAGTGTAAAGGAACTGGTTACAAAAGGATAAAAAAAGAAACAGAGTACGTATAGTGAATCTCTAATTGTGAAGCAACCAACAAATTTACAGTATTGTTAAAAGAGACTCTTGAGATTGAATCTTGAAAAATACCGAATTCTTGAGTTGAAAATTATGTTAAATATATTTTCAAAATTCTCGATTTCTTTATTTTTCATAAATTTCATGGACGTTATTTATCATATCCGATACCAACCACATGTACTGGGTAAGTAAAATTAAATTACCGTAAATGAATAAATAGATTTTAATTATCCAAAAATTTATCACAATTATTGTTACCTGGGACATTTATTCTGATTCCTTATAGGACAATATAATATTTTTCGCATGTTTGACTATTCGGACGAATTATTCTATTGGAATCAAATAATTCGTTATTTCTAGAGCAATTTTAAAATGCACGAGCCAATAAAAAATAAAATAAATATGTAATCTGATAGTAAATAAAAATGCAAGCAACATCCAAGGAACGAATCCACTGATAAGCTGACAATATGCAGTAGATCAGGTATAAAATTTGACTCTCCACGGGAGCCGATATCTGAGAATTAATGGCAGATCCCGAGCTGTACAATGTGCTATCCGATGAATTAGTCAGTTGTTATTATATCAAACAACGGCAATATTTAAAAAATAAAAAAAAGGACATGCAAGCCCGACTATTTCGGTTCGGTAAATTTGCATAAACCGGATCCGAGCAGTCCCGGGTCACCGCCACTGTACCCGCAAGTTTAAGGGAATTTTATTATTATCAATCAATCGATTACTTAATCTGACCTGTAAAGCAAAGAATTTTCTTTAAATTTTTTTTAAAATTTTTATTCTTTTTGCATTGTTCAGTCCCTTCTGTTCTCTCTCCCTTTGCTTGGTGTCATCCCTCCGTTAAGATTCTTCTTCTTCTTCCTTTCCTTATTTCTTCACTCCTCTTTGGATCTCTGGCACTCGAGGTCGAAGCAAGGTTCGAACTCTCTCTCTGTCTCTCTCTGAACGCATCTTTCCTTGCAGATTTGCGGTTTCGAATTAAATGTTTTCTAGGTTTGGATGGTCTTGGAGTGAGTAATTTGACCGGTTTCCTCTATTTTCTCATCGCTGTTTGCATTGTCTGGAGCATTATATTGGTTGAGCTGGAATCTGTATTGTGGTTTTGTATTCATGTCATGTTTTGGCGTATTAGTGAGCACGGAATTCGAAATTTGTTGCGGCATGTTCAGTTCTAGTTTTGATAATTTCATGCTGTTTAGCGGCTTTGGATTTAAGCTCCTCTAGTTCCCATTGCGTTCATTCTATGTTGTAAATGCGTAAATAGAGGCGGTAGATGCAAGGTCTGCTCCAAAAAGCAGATTTCAGTTCGCAGTTTTGTGGCTGAAGAATGTAAAACAAGAAGTGAAGTGAATAGCATGGCGCCGCTCTGATGGTTAATGTATCTAGAATGGTCAAATCAGTCTGATTCGAACTAAGGAATTTGCAGGTTTTGTACTTCCGTTTTTGTTTTGGGTTATGCCTGATTTCTTGGCTATTTCTGGAATTTATTGTGTAAGATTATATTTAAGCATGAGTCCTCCTGTTTCTTTGATGAAATGAGCAAATAAAGGCTGGGGAAATAACTATTCTACGCGGCATGCGACCTCTCAGGTATTGAGTCCTAGCTCCAGATTGATATGCATCTGTTGAGTAGAAAGTAAAGATAGAGGAGATATGCAGCGGGATAATAATACGAATATGCCGCAAACACCAAGGCTGCGCCGCCGAAGACGGTCTAATGAGGTTCGTCAACAGGACATTCATAAAAGCTGGTTTTGAAATAAATGGGTGAATCAAGTTTTATGCTTTTCATGTCTCCAGGTTATTCAAGAGACTAGTGGAGCAAATGGAGGCAGTTTACTTGTTGATGATAAACACAAGTATCGGAGCTTTGTAATACGCGCACGCTCTACTGTATGGATGATTTTAGCTTTCGCTTTTATTATCTACATGGGCCATCTGTATATCACAGCGATGGTAGTTGTTATCCAAATCTATATGGCTAAGGAGCTTTTCAATCTCTTGAGAAGATCCCATGAGGATAGACAACTCCCAGGATTTAGGATGCTGAATTGGTAAGAGACTACTTGCCCTTATCATATATATATGCTTACATTCAGATTCTTTATTTATGCTTCCTTACTTATTTTCCTACAATGATTATCCTTTGTGTTCATATTCTTCTCTGTAGGTATTTCTTCTTCACAGCAATGTTGTTTGTGTATGGACGCATACTAAATCAGCGGCTCGTGAATACAGTGACACCTGATAAAGTTTTATATCGAATTGTGAGCAGTCTGATCAAGTACCATACAGTAATCTGCTATTCCTTGTACATCTCAGGTTTGTTGGCAGAATCTTTTGTTCCATCCTCAGTTCTTACTTGAGCAAATTTGATCATATTAGCAGTGTTCATACAGGTCTTGTTGTGACAATCAGGTTTTGTGTGGTTCATTCTCACTCTGAAGAAGAAGATGTACAAGTATCAGTTTGGTCAATATGCATGGACGCATATGATTCTGATTGTCGTGTTTACCCAGTCCTCATTCACAGTTGCAAGCATTTTTGAGGGAATATTCTGGTAATTCAGCTTTGTTGAAAATCAAACAAAGTTTGGAATCTTCTTGCCATGAATATTGCAAGTATCTGCATGTTAGTTGTATTATGGGTTTCATGCTGCTTCTCATTTTCCCCTCTTTGGAAAGTGCATTTCCTGGCTTGCTTTTGACGCTGGTTGATTGTGATGCAGGTTTCTTCTTCCAGCAACACTAATTGTTATAAATGATATTGCTGCCTATATCTTTGGCTTCTTTTTTGGAAGAACGCCATTGATCAAGTTGTCTCCGAAGAAAACTTGGGAGGGATTCATCGGAGCGTCATTCACAACTATTATATCTGCGTTTATGGTGAACATGAACGAACATTTCCAACTGTGAATTTTTAATTAGATAATCCACAGACAATCAGTAACTGGTATTCGATAATGTTTATGCAGCTCGCTAATATTATGGGCCTTTCCCAGTGGCTGACATGTCCAAGGAAGGTAAGAGAAGATGAGACCCCTTTGGGTCAGTGTTTTTATCAGGTCTTGGTCCTGATTAAGAATCTTATATCTTCAAGTGATTCAAACATTGCAGGATCTATCAACTGGTTGGCTTCACTGTGATCCTGGTCCTCTATTCAAACCAGAATATTATTCTTTACAGGGATTTCTTCCTGAATGGGTAAGTAGTACTGATTCAAGTCAATCCAAATAAATACAAGTGTTTTGCATTAATCTTTTCTGCTTTCAGCCAACATTTGGCTTAGCTTATAGTAATTTCTAAAATTTATACTAGCATAATGATTCATCTCTGTCTCATGCAGTTGCCTTGGAAAGAAATTTCTATTTTACCGGTTCAATGGCATGCTCTCTGCCTCGGTCTGTTTGCATCTATAATAGCACCTTTTGGTGGATTCTTTGCTAGTGGTTTCAAACGTGCTTTCAAGATCAAGGTTTGCTAGAGACAATTCCATTGCCTATGATATTGGAGATATATCTAACGGATTTCAGGACCTGATGCTTGAAATTTCATCCTTTTTCCAACAGGATTTTGGCGATAGTATCCCTGGACATGGCGGTATAACGGATAGAATGGATTGTCAGGTGTGATACCACATACTAATTTCTAAATATGTACCTGTCTAGTCACAAAAAGGGCACCTTAGAGGGATATGAACAGCATCTGGCCTCTTAGGATTTGAATCATTAATATGATTTTTTTACATAATATATCTAATTGCAAAGGTGGTCTTATCTTTTTATCCTTCCCCGAGTGCCCCCCCTGTGCTCCATGCACATAATTATCACACAAAATAACAATGAAGCTATTTAAATTACATGCTTAATTACTTAACATTTGTAAGTTTATGAATCTATTGGAATTAAGTGCAACATGAAGTTTTCCGGTAAATAATGTGGAACTGCCAAACTAGGAGAGGGAGAAGAGCGATTGTTGAGACAGGAATGGGTAGGAAGAGAACTATGGCTTGTTGAGCACTACTAAAATTACAGGTGTCCCCCTATAAGGTGAATACTAGAAGGTCAATGGAGGTAATGCAATGGATGATTGCGGAGGAAATATAAGTCAGATGAAGAGATGCTTAGGCTTTTGTAATATTATTAAGTGCATTGAACATGATCCAGTTGCTTCTTCATTACAGTTGTCTCGCCCTGTTCAGCCTATAATATGATATTTGGGTCCATGTTTTGTCGAAGTCTTGAATTTATGTTGCTTATATGTACTTTTTCCTTCCACGTAGATGGTGATGGCTGTGTTTGCATACATTTACCACCAGTCGTTTGTTGTGCCTCAGAGTTTCTCAGTCGAGCTGATCTTGGATCAGGTAAATGTGATCAGATATGCATCATCCCCTTTTTTTTTTTTTTTTTGCCCTAGATATGGTTCTAAAAGAGGAGACATTTTCACGGTTCTTTTTGTGGCAGATATTGATGAGTCTTAGTTTGGAGGAGCAGCAAGCTCTCTTTGTGAAGCTGCGGCAAATTCTCCAGGACCGGATGATCGGAAAGTCTTAGGAAAATCTGCATCTCATAAAATGCTCAGTTTGGTTTTCTTCATTTCTTTGACTGCTCGGTCCGACCACGAAATTAGAGGTAAACCATATATGGGTGGCATAGCGAGGAAGGAAAAGGTACTGTGTGTATATTGTTCTCATCATAAGACGGCAGTAGCATCTGCCTGTTAGATGCTGCTTCATATTCTGTACAGTTCTATGCTAAATCCCATACCATGTATTGAGAATGGCATGGGATTGATTTGATTCTGGTTGCTTTGCTCCCGTCGGGTTATATTCTCAATAGCCTTGTGTTCTGATTGCTTGCACAGCATAGCCTTGTGCGCTGGTTCTTCTTTATGCACTTCAACAAGGTTGGATGCATAGAATGCTGTGATTTGGGCAAGCTGCAGATTGTCTTCAAGTGGCAAATCGAATCCCTGGATTCGTTTAAATTATAAGAGATCATCGATAGTCTTGACTTCATCATCTCTGTGATCTTCATTCCGTTTTTCAGGAAATGTGAAGAACTAAGCCACAGATTTGATTGTGTGAAATCTATTTCAAAGTTTGCTCTACCACGTTTCTTCAGGTATAAGGCTAAGGCCAACCATTCTCTCTTTTTTCATTCAATCAGTTTTCATGGATGTGACCCATCCTTATATTCCATTGCCATGGTTCTGAATCCGACCTAACAAGCTTGTACAGTGCTTGCACTGTCGATTCAGGTCCCGTCATAAAACAACAAAACCTTTCCAATATCCACCTGAAAAATGTGCAAAAATATGTCGACTATGTCACATGTTTGTACTATTACAACTTGTAGGCGACAAGAGTAGCCAGTACTAATGAAATAATTTATCAAACTAGGACAAATCTTGAACTTCTAGTTGTTCCATTCTCAAGCAACCCCTAATAACCACAAGCCAAAATAATCCTAAGAGGAGAAACTCGGATATCTCGTACTGTGTTTCATTGGGCTTTTGGTTTCGGTTTCTCAATCTTCACATACGGCAAAATGCCCATCATCTGGGCAACCTTCGGGTTCCATCCCCGTTGCTGCGCCCGGCAGAACATTAAGAACGTGTTCGCGTAGTACGAGTTGAACCCCATGAAGACATGCCACAAGGCATGTCCCTGGGGGTTCACCGGCCAACTCGACACCTGTTTGCAGAAGACTCGGTCCACGAGGCCGCACAAGCTCCCAAGGACGAGGGTCAGCAAGTAGTGTTTCGCGAGCCACTTGGCTGCAGGATCAGCCGTATGGATGTAGTACTTGTACATTCGGGGGATGCAGAGCAGGCAGAGAGCTGCATAGTGGAGCTTGAAGCCAAGCTCGAACCGGAAGATCGAGTGTGAGACCGCGAATACGGCGCCGTACAGGAACAGGAAGGTGGGCATCGTGCTCCGGTAGTGCCAGTCTGGAGAATATAGGATGTACATGTACAGGAGTACCTCCCACACCATCGGGGTTTCATCACCTTGCTGTTGCCTGGACAAGGATTACGGATCGGTTATAATCACTGTTAGACAAACTCAACATCCTGACAGGAGATTCTTGTCAAGATCAATGTGGAAAAAGACCAGAACATTGAATCTCAACATAATAAACTCAGCAGCTGCTTGGAAATGACTCAAATACTAACACATCTGCCACAAATCATGCAACACATGATGATTAACTTTTCCAAGGGAAACCGTTGTCCCAAAGAATCAGAAGCTTCCCATTGTAGATCAACAAAGACAACATCAAGGTCAACATTGGTATGAAGTAATGTGAACAGGATCGAACTATCTAAGGCCATTGTGCTGCTTTATTTCCAATGTATCTCAACCAAAAACCATTCATACTAAACACGGCTTTACCAAACAGGTATGGTTCACAAGTTTGCATTAGTTCAAAGCATAAACACAAGGAATCCACCGGACTTGGGCATTGACTATACTCTTCACAATGCGAATTCTGGTACTGGGAACAGAAAGCCCTGCACTTGTTCGTACCAAGCCTAATGCAAATATATCCTTTTTCAAAGAGTTTGCCCACTTTCCCCGTCAGATTCTAGTTGCCATCCATATCAACTACACAATCATCTATCAACAAAACAATACCTTGGCTCCTATAAAAATAAGCAAGCAGCAACATCCATAGACCCAAGAATCAAAGTGCATAGTAGTGGAAGGATTTTGAAACTTACACACGTTGCAATGTGGCATGATATAACATGCTCCCAATGGCAAGAGCCATGTTAGATATGTGAAGAATGCTGAATCTCTTCTCAAATCGTTGTCTCAGGGCATTTATGAGACCGATAAGAGCCAAAATAATGCAAGGGATGTTCGATATGGTGTTGTAGAATTCTGCCACATAAGAAGAGTAGGCATAATTCGTCTCACAACATTCTATTGTGGACGTCACAGGACCCCAGAAGCTCGAAGTTCCATCAGCCATTCTATTCTATATCCAACGGTTCGAAAATCTCTGTCCCAGTATACGTTCTGTGTGAAAATCCTCTATTATCAAAATACCTGCAAACAGATAGCATAAGCGTTTCAGAGGACAAAGAATGAGATGGGGAGATTCACATCCTACATATCAACTAGCGGTTGTTAGAGAAGGGTCTTCGATTCTACCAGAAACCATCTTTAGAATTTAGATATAAAGCAACAAATCACAGACAGCAACCACTTCCTTGTACATAGAATTATCAATTATCTCGAATGCCCCAATACTCTTCTGAGAAGAACCTTGTTTCTTGGATTTACTGGTGCAAGGAGACTAGCCGAGACTATTAAACACAGACATTGAAGTTCCTAACAGAATACAAGGTTCACCACTTAATAACTACAAACATTAGATGGCCTGCCCTCTATCATGTACTCTGAATTACAATTTTCAGCCCAAAAAACCATAAATTTTCTAATGTGACTGTGTTGATTCCTGAATCTAACAATGGAGGCAAGGCAAAGCAAAGCAACCCAGAAGTCGGGAACTAGTCTCAGATCCGAGGTATCAGATAGGCCATGAACGGCATTAACAGAGTAATCTTAAAAATTTTCTCAAAGTTAACCATAGCTTACATCAAATCAATCAAACACTAGGGAATAGCTCAAAGATCCAATCTGAAAAACCCCTCAGTCCACAGGCTCCCAAGAAATTGATACACTCGACGACCAACAAATGGAAAGTTGCCCAGACTCAGACCAAACACACGACCCATCACAGATTATGCAGAATGAAAGAGAGCTGCCGCCGGAGATTGCCTCGTCCTTGGGCTCAAGGCGGAAAAAAGAATCACCTTTTTCGATCCCCCCACCCTCTTCGAATTCCTCGGCTCTGTTCTCTCTGTCTCCCTGTCTCTGTCTGGGCGTGTGCGAGGACAGGAGGGACAAAAACTGGTCTCAAGAGTCTCAGAAATCGAGCATCTCTTTTTCCTCTTATATTCAAGCATCGAGGCAAAGAGGGAGACCGACTTCCTCTTTATAATTTGTCGTTATATTTTTCTAATAAAAAGATAATGAAGATCTCATTAACAAGTATCAAATCAGAATCTTAAGAGTTACCGGTGATATTGCAAATCCAATTTAGAATTCAACAAGCTTAGGTGATATTGTACCAAATCGCTTGTTAATTTCCTTTTTGAAAAAAAATCTTAAATGACCCTTATCTCACCATGATATGATACCAATCATAGTAATTATTCGAGTGATTAAAACAAACATATTTATTTATCATATTTTAATTGATATTTTTTCACGTTATGTGAGGGGACGGACTCACCTAAAATTTCATATTGCTTTTTTACATGGTCAATTCATTAAGACATAATATTAAGAGAAATTCAAAGAATACTAATTAAATTATAGTAAATTAAAAAATTAATCTTCGACGTGCACCTCTAGACACATCTGCAGTCAGACTGGGATCTTTAAGAAAATTCCCGTCGACCCTCCCAATTTATGGATAGATCTGAAATCACTAGGTTAACCTCACGTTGATTAGGATAATGTTTGTTTATACATAGGAAAGAAAGACTTGAATTTTTTTATATAACAAATAATTTTTATAATTATTTTATTGATACTTATGGAATAAATTTTACTGTAATAATTAAATTTTCCTTATAATATAAACGTGATACGATAATTAAACCGAAGGTCAGTTAATAAATGCGAGGAAAATAAGGAAGGAAACAGTTTCCTCTTCCGAAGAAAGAAAGAGAAGCAAGCTCTCTTCAAATCTCCCGGAGCTCTCCTTCCTCTCCCTCTCTCTCTGTCTCTCACGCATCCGCACCACGCAGACAATTTTCAATCGATTCTAGTGCTTCCGCCAAGATCCTCGGAAGGCATTAACGGATCGGGCAGCGTCCGAGTCATGGAGGGAGTCGGTGCGCGGCTCGGTCGGTCGTCGACGAGGTACGGCCCCGCAGTGGTGTTCACGGGCCGGGTGAGGAAGTGGAAGAAGCGGTGGGTCCAAGTGTCGCCGTCCGCTCCGGATCCCTCCGGTAACAACAAGCATGGCGGCGCAAATGGCGGCAGTAATCATTCCCAGATGCGGAGCATCAATGGCTCCATCTCGTCTAACGGTAGCAGCAATGTGTCCCAGTCCCATCTCCTTCTCTACAAGTGGACCCCACTGTCACAGAGCAGCAACGGCAATGGCAAACCCGACGCCGTCAGCAATGGTGGCGACACGGCTGCCGCAGAGCAGCCGCCCAAGCGGAGATTCAAGTTCGTTCCGGTGAGTAATAATAAAGGTTGGGGCTTCCCATTCGTTTTCCTGTACGATGGCCTTAGTGCAATAGACATTTTCTATGATGATTTCATGGGAATTGGTTACTCTTTGATGATTAGGGCACTTTGTGTTTTGGGCTTTGGGATTTTCTGTTGAAAGATTTTCTTGGGCTATTGAGGAAAAAAATGGAAAAAAACTTCAAATTTGGAGGGATAGAATATCAAAATGATCGAAGTACAGAGGATAGAAGATACTAAATTTGACTGAAGAACGGGCAAGGAGGAGTTCAGAGGATAGGAGGCGGTTGAATTTGGTTGAAGGACTAGAATGAGTATATATTTGACATCCAGAGATTGAGAAATAAGATCTTTTATTTGTTTTAGTTTGGGATTCGATTACTCCTGATTCGATTACTCCTGATTCTTCTTTGGCATGGTGATATGGGTCTGATTGAGATCCAGTGCTTGCTGCTTTTATTTGCCAACGAAACTAAAGCTATTGGTTTGTTAGCACAAGAAGAAGTCTCTGGCCGATTTAATATGCATTCTTCATTACAACATTAAGCTTCTCACGTTGGTCAGGGCTGCTGGGAGGCTTCGAAAATGAATAGTATTTTTAGTCTTTAATTCTTTACTCAGAAGAATGCCTGGGGAAAAAGGGTTTGTTTCTTGAGTTGCAGCAGCTGCTTCGAAGCTGATCTTCTTCCTTTGCTGTATTGAGATAGTGTAGAGAATATGTCGCAAGTTTGATGTTATATATTGATTTTTTCCATCACCAGCAACCTTGGAAGTCCATGAACATATTCTGAAGTAATACATTGTCCTATTATAAGTTCGAGGGGGGGTGGGGCGGGGCGGTGGGGGAAATATCATTTTAGGTATCAATCTCATACATGCTGGATTCTGCCATTCAAAAATCGATTTTTTTTAACTTAAAATTTACAACAAAAGGATTACTGCAGTATTCAGTGGAAGTCGATAACTGTGCGCATGCAAAGCATGCACCATTTCAGGTTTCACTACCTTTTTTCACCAAATCACTGGGGGTTGCTATTGTACATATTCTTTCTAGAGATGGCCAAGTTGGTGGACTAGATATTCTTTTCTGGAATCTTTTGTCCCATATCTCTTTGCCGAATACCATCTATTGGAGTTGGTACCATGTGGATATTGTTGCAGTGGTTGCATTATTGATAGCCATTGTCCCTATACACCTTACTTATAATGAGTACGTGCTTTGAGAACTTCACATTGTATTGACCCAAATTGAAGTGCATACATTCTCGGAGTACTTCACAGTAGCAAATTCTTGAATCTCGAGTTGATTTCCAGCCTTCATAACATCTACTTTTAGAATTTAACCGATGATCTAAGAAACTTGATTGAATGCTCTCTCTGTTTACAGTTATTTCCCCTTTTCTAAATCATGGTCCTGCCCTTACACTAGCCAAGGACATGTGTGCTCGTCTTGTTTAATATGTTATTCCAGTAATGCATTGGTAGAGAGCACTTGTTTCTAGTGGTCTGTTTGGTAGTGGAGAACTTTTTCTCAGTTTACAGCTTCTCATTTGTCTTGTTCTGAAAAGAGGCACCGAAACAGAAAAAATCTCTGTATCGTATTCAATGCAACATATTTCTGTTCTCTTTGTTTTCCTGAAAAATTTTAAAGAAAAAAGTGTAATGATCTTCTGTTATACTTGGCAAGTCAGATTGCAGTTCTGGAAGAGCAGCAAAACGAGGACCTAGAAGATGACAATGATGATGATGAGGAAGCCAAACCGAGCAATCCGAGATCTGGTGGAGCTAAGCTGAACTCGAAAAGCAACGGTCTTAATGAAAAACCAGACATTAATGACGTGCCGATGGAAGAGAGTCAGGTGAAAACTGAAAATCATATGTTAGCCTTTTGTTGCCTGCACATTTCTATGGTTTTTTCTTTTCCTTCTACTAGTGCCAGCAATTGTTCCTCCTTCTTACATGGAAAACTTATAGAAGAGTTGGGTACTGGAAAAGAACCGGTTTTTCCTTTTCTTGTATAACGATGAAGATCAAGTAGAACTACTCTCTTTATATTTCAGGACGATAAGCAGTCAATACGGCAAGATCTTAATGAAAGCACTCTGGACTTGAGCTTGGGCTAGGAGACCCTCATTCAGATTCACATAACGAGTAAACTAGTGAGGCACCTATATGCAGAAACATGATTTAACAGGGGAAGATGGTCTGTGCTCCGGGAGGTTTATGGTCTTTGTTGGAGGTGGCCACTGTAGGGATCTGATTGTCGATACACAGACATTTTCATTTGAAGATGAGACATTATTCCACACATTGTAAGCCATTGAAAACTTATCCGGTTACCCTGTTACTTCAAGATACAAATGAGGATCTGTTGAACAAATTATCCTCAACTTCTCATTTTCCTATGTAGGATGTTTGTGTTCATTCTTCTGTCTCAGTTTCTTACTTGCAAATCAAAAGAGAGGATCAGCAGGAAAGAGCTCTTGTCTTTTGCTTCCATCTTGCACCAATTAGTTGCATAAACAATTGAATGCTCGAGATTGCAAAATCAAACACTCAAAGTGCATCAATTAAGTAATTATTATTATTCTCAAAAGCAGTACCAGCAGGGTCAAACATGAGTTGATCATGAAGAGGAGGGATGCATCATGCAAAAGAAAGTCATCGTCATTGTCATTGTGATCTTTACTCTTTGGCAACTGCGGGTTCCGCGTCTGAGAAATAGTCATGCCTGTAA
Organism: Lagerstroemia speciosa; assembly: GCA_037672795.1. Classification (NCBI taxonomy): domain Eukaryota; kingdom Viridiplantae; phylum Streptophyta; class Magnoliopsida; order Myrtales; family Lythraceae; genus Lagerstroemia; species Lagerstroemia speciosa. The sequence goes on from CM075297.1 coordinate 11,385,752, forward strand.
AATTAAAGCTAACAAGTTAAGCTGCATTTAATTGCCTCGAAGACTAGCCGTGCAAAAAGGTTGAAAGATCAGACAATAGAATTATCTTATGAAATCTGCTGGTGTGTTGACACACTTGGGACCCCTAAAGCCATGGTCCATCATAAAATAAACAGTTGTTTTGGCAGTGGTTTTTCAACAGACAAGTCAGGTTGTCCTATAAACTTACCGGATTTTTCGACTCAGTTGGTAGAGACCGGTCCCAGCCATTGCAATATTCACGCTAAAGAGATTCCAATTTTTCTGCAACCAGAGTACAGATAACCGGGTTAAACAGAGGAACCGTCTTGCTCCAAGATTGATATGAAAGAAGGCAAATTCAAGAACGTGATGCCATTAAGATTCCTCTTTCTGCAGTTATCAAGTTCCATAGTTTATAGGCAACTGAAGCAATTATATTCATCTGAAATCAATAGTCTTGCGTGTGTAATTGTCCAAACCTAATAATGCTAAGTAGAAACAGACTGAATCATTGTTACAAAGTGTCCAAGCTAAACAGATGCAAACAATGGAGGAGGATAAAGGCCATTGTTGTTATTGCTCGCTTTTGGGAAATCCTGGAGCAAAATTTGTGCTAACATGAGTTGAACACGATGTAAAATGATTTATTTGACCACCCATTTGACATAATTAAATGCAAGGGGCTGCAGTTCAGGGATATTGTAGTCTTTGCTTTATCCCATCCTCATCAATTGCATAGAACAAGCCACACGGACCATATCAACACTTACCGGAGTAATCACCGTGCTATAGCGTGACCAGATAAGGCCAGTGCATGTAACGGCTGCAGAACATAGGAGAATATATCAGACTAAAAGGGATTTATACCCTCAATTCAGGTCCATTGAGAAAAGAGCTGGACAACGTGGATTCTTTTGTAGTGGATCAAACAGGCATATCTAGTCCTTTTAAAGGGAGAACTTCACACTTCACAGCAGTGATAATCAAGTGCAGTGTAAAAATGCTAAAGCTTGTGAATTTGTGAAAGAAGAGAATGCACGAATTCTCATATTATAAGAAGACTCCGTTATACATTACACAGAAGAGGAGCGGCAGCTGAAAATAGGATCCATACCGATTTGTTGAGGATAAGAAAGCTTTTCTGGGGGTTTGGAAAAGTCGGCAACATTGGCTATGCTGATGCCCCACTTGAAAGTTGGAGCCCAGAAATGAACTGAACACAAACAAAACATCAGTCACCACCAAACAATAACCAAGAACCAATAGCATACTAAATTAATAACTGAAAGTTACCAAGGACAGTGCCGAGCGAGGAATAGGTAGGATGCAAATTAATGGTTTGCAAGAGAATTTTAAAGGATAATGAGCAAACTAGAAGTTTCATAAGTATTCACATTTTTCACAAGTAAACGACACACACAAGCGGCCATTCTCAGCTGTCCCACATGTTAGATTGAAGAACCTAGACTTGGCCACACGAAGGACTCTTAGAATCATATCCCAACAAATCTTAAACAGCTGCTGTTCTTTGACTCCTAAATGTTAAAACGCTGTTCCACGAGATCGGCTCAAAAAGGATCCTGGGTTCGCCAAACAGGCGAAATCAGATATCGCGGTGACTTTCCTCCCTTCATATATGTATTCATATTAACAAAATTCTTTCTTTCTTTCTAAACCGACAAATATGCTCCAAATAGCTTCGATGGGCACTCTAGAATGAAGAGAACAAAGAAGGAATGGGGATGCATCTCAAATTTCAAAATCATCTCAGGATCCGGAATGACAGCACGCGACAACCCTCGACATAGAACTCCCACCTCAAATCCACTGAACCTGTAGAGGACAAGAAAGGCAAATCGAGAAGGCAATCGAAACTTACTTGTCTTGGGACCGGCTGGGTGGTTCCAGAGCGCTTGAAGCTTCGAAGCCGCCATGAAAATTCAACTCCGACTCCGCCTCTGAATCAAAATCCTCACGGAAGACTTCACAAGGCTGAATTATTCCTCCAAGAGGCCCGAAGACTACCGGCGCTCGATATAGGGATCATTCCATTGCGCCACGTGTTGGTTTCGCGGTGCGAGCTCAGGGATCATTTTCAATGTCCGTTCTTCCATCATAAGCTCTCTGATAAAAAGGAAGACTTCATATTCGGTCCCTCAACTCTACATAATTCCATTCATTTCCCAGTTCTTTTTTCACCCTGCTATGGAAACCCCTTAGCTTCCTTTGCTAAATCTAGTGACGGATCTAAAAAACTTGTTCAAAGGGCACTGAAACGTGAAACTCCATAGAAAAGTGTAGTAAAGAATTCAGGGGTGAACTATATATAGTTCAATGAAAAATGAATAAAATCAAGTCAAATTTATATAGAATCTCGTAAAATTTTTCGAGTTCAGGGAGTCGATCGCCTCTCGCACCCCACCTAAATCCACCCCTGACTAAATCTAAGAGACTAACTATTTCAGGCATCAACCGAGATTATTCTTAAGGGATAAATCTCTCTAACTAGTGTGAATTTTCTTCCTTTGTACGATTTCAACTCGAGATCATACTTAAAAAGGAAAAACACCGAACCACCTTGAATTTGGCATGTAGCTAGCCCGGGCCGGACTACTGCATGTAAATTTGGCACGCCTATAATGTTACGTAATGGAAGCTCATTAATACTTAGTGCCGACAAGTACGCAAATCCCATGATACATGCAAGTCGGCGTCGGATAGTAAAACTTCCATGAGAGATTGAGAAGCCTTGCATTGTTTGACTTTTTATGGGTCTGATCCATCGGATCGGAGCCCTCTGCCTCGGGTTCCGCCGTGGTCTTTATCCGAGTTAAGCAACCAAAGGAAGTCATTGCCATGTGCAGTGGTCTGAATTGAACCTCCTGTACTCAAGTAAGAGAAGGGATAAAAGAAGAGTAAAATTATAAATAAGACGATAAAAATACTTATATGTACTAGTTGAGATAGTCCGACACATCTTTTTCGCCGAAGTAAGATCTTAGGTTCGAGTACTGTAAGTGGTGATATTCACGTTGAGAGTGTTTTGCCCACGTAAATTGGCCGACCCGATTCGACCCCAAATTAATCGGGATTGATTAGATTTCTGAGTATAATTTAAATGGTAAAATACTTTCCATCTCACTCTTATGTCTACGTCAGTTATAACATTGAAACCCAACCCAAGGCTCTGGAGACGGAGCTCGCTGATTGGGCCATAATGGGCCTACCAAATGAATAATTGGGCCACTTGTCAAGGGCCCAAAATATTCGGAAGTCTAACGAGATGAGTAGTTGGAATTCAATCGACTATCTGATTTCAAGGTTCGAATCTCTCTAGTACCAGCCAGTGTCTCGGGGATTAACCTACCCTATGCACTTGCAGGTGTGCGTAAGCTGATTAATCAGATGAAATTTGGATGAATATGATATTAAAATAAAACTCGTGTTATTTATCAAGTTAGCATAACTTAACTCTCAGATACGAATCCATGATACGTACGAAAAAAATAAAAATAAATAAATGTAAAATACTATAATAAATCTGTATAATTATATCATTTATTTATAACTTATTATAATTTAATTATTTAAAATTCATTAACTTATAGTAGTAAGTATAACATTCTCAATTTTTTATCAGTATACTACATCAATTTTACTTTTTATTTTTACAATTTCAAATTAATCGTTTAAAAAACGTGACGAATTTTTGCTACTAAAACTATAAATATAAAGTGAGATATGAGAATCTGGTCAGTTTATAAAAGATCTTTTGCTATCAGGGTCATAGATATAGAGTGAGAAAAAAATGAATAAAATTATATTAATGAAGAATATAAAAAATGAAAAAAGATACTAAACTGCCTATACATTTTCATATAATAGTATAGATAAACATTGTGCGTGTGATACTTACAATTAAAAAAAGAAGAAGAGGAAAACATATACTGCACGTACATACTAAACATATGTACGACATTTTTTTTGGGCCGAAACAAAACAAATACATGTATGACTTATTTGGATACCTCTAGTTAACGATAATTTCCATTTATAGAATTCAATATAATTTTTACCGGAACATCGGAGAACGAATCTTTGACCTCCCGACATGCTCTCAAAAGTCCGTCCCGCTTTAATTCCTAGATTTAGTATTTAGGTGCAAGTGCATTCTTTTAATTTTACGGCTAAATCAAACAGGCGGCTCTCGCCTCAATCGGTCTAACCTGTTGAAGTCGCGCGTGCCGACATATCATGGTATCGACGTCACGCTGGCCAGTACGGTATCATAATATTGAAGTGGTTCAACGCGCGAAATCTCTAATTCGAATATTACAAGTGAAAAAACTCGCTGTTAAAAGGATCTGAATTATTTAAATTTTATTAGATTTTTAATACCTAAAGTATTTTAAATTTGAATTTGGAAAGGGGCCAAATTAGATGAAAACAACGTGGTCCTGCGTTTCAGCAAAGCCGAGGATCTGTCCTCCACCCACATGCACACATCGGAGAATAAGATTACCAGTCGCCATCAGTACAGTGGTCCGTCGTCAATCATCATTTCCTTTACTTACGTGTGTTTATATATACTATTATATATATAAACGTTTTGAAAGTTGGATATCTTTTTTTATTTTTATATTTACTTTTAATATAATATATATATATATATATTAAAATTTATAACATGCATCCCATTTTTAAATTAAGGGTAAGCTAATAAATTCAGTCATTTCCTTCTCACATCATACATACGTCCTTAATTGTAAAAATCTTTTATTAATTGCTCAGATTCTTTCATTTCACCCCATATCTATAATTTTAACAATAAAAATCTGTCATATTTTTTAAAACGAATAATTTAAAATTGCAAAATTGAAGAGGTAAAATTGGCATTATATACAAATGGAATTGAAAATATCTATTTATTAATTATTATTGTAAGTTAACGAATTTTAAATGAATTAATTGCAATATATTATAAATAAGCGATCTAATTATACGGATTCGTTCCCGTATTTCATATTTAATTATTTTTATTTTGTTTCCTTGCGTAATACCGATTCGTGTCTAGTATATATTGACGGCCATCATAGTCTATATAGAGTCAGATCTGGTTTTTCCGTGAGCTCACAACACATTGGTCCTGAGTACGGAATTCGTGGTTAGTTAAGTCCGAGATCGGAAGACAAATGCATACCTCGTGGCTGGTTTGTAAAGTTGTGATAGTTTGTTTCTCTCACTTGAGAACAGGAGAAAAATGTCCGGTTCAATATTAATTATTGATGGCAGGTGTCTAAGGCATACGGTAAGTATGAATCATGTTACCATGTAAGAGTGTTTTAGATCGAATCCCATGTCAATTGGTTAAAGAATAAACATGAATTTATTTAAAAAAATCAAATAGTATCACTTAAAAATTTAGACATTTGGTTAGAAATATAATTATCCTTTTCAGGAGTATAAATATTTTTTACGTATATTTTTATTCTTAATTTTTATTTTTTGTAATGATGAGTTTATTTTTCTCAAATTCATAAACATTGCACGAATCTATGAATCCACGTCAGTTCATGGGCAAAACATATATGTGAATAATCTCACCAATAGTTATACGTGCTCAAGGGGATTTAAATCTCCGGCATCGTAAATTTTTACAAGAGTCGAACACACGTCCACGTTATTTTTATACGTATACATACGTTGCTTTTATATATATTTGTACAATTTTTTGTTTGCTCTGCTAACGTTTCTCTGTATATTCCAAAATGAAATTAAATGGTTGGGACCATCACACTACACACAACGCGCAGAGAAACGTGCCGACACAATTCAGATCAGATCATTCAAATTCAAAATTATACTTGAAAGAAGTACCCTCTCAGTGAGCTGATCTATCTTAAATATCTAATCTAGTTCAAATCGATTGCGAGTGTATGGTGAATGAAAAAGCTTCATTTGTAGTGAAGGGTTAACCTTCTTTCTTGATACATACAAGTCCTCTTATATATATATATATATATATATATATTATATTGATAGTATTCGACACCATAATAATCGACTAATCCACCGGACGGTACATTATACAGCTCGAGGCGGCCATTAATCTCCAAATATTGGCTTCTGTGGGAAGTCGAACTTTAAACGCGACTAACTGCATACTGTTTCCACCAATCATATGCTTGAGTGTTTTGCTGAAAGGCTACGCATTCTCCAACTCCTGTGGAAACTTTTAAGGAATCAGACATTATTTTTTACGTACTGATCCGATGATCTTGTTGTTCACGTTAAGATAGGCCATGCCGACAACCATAACTGCGTGTAAATAATTTAACAAGACAACTATAGGATGTGTATACATTTCTATTTAAATACATTAATACACCGCGTGAATTTTTAAGTTATTGATGCCTTTTTTTTTACGCTCCTTTATAACAAAAGGGTCCGATATGGTCCCCGGAAGGGATCGTAGATTTTCACAAAAGATAGAATATAGTATTTTGGCGTATACCACCGTCATTCAGAAATCTCCTAGACCACTGACTAATACAGTTCGAATCAAATTGCCCCTGGTAATGAGCAAAACTCTCACAGCATGAATTTTCTCCATTCACAAAGACTCGAATACGAGAACTTTACTTAAGGAGAACACGTGCCTCACCCCTTCGGTTAACTTATATCGTTGGAATGTAACATTGATATTAGATGCAAAGCAAATGTTTTAGTGGAGATCCTTGGATTTATAAGAGGGTAGGAATAAGTAGTAGGAAAATGTAAATAGAGAGTAAAAATATTTTAATTTCAAATTGAGAATGATATCGTCGTACCAAATTTCCTTATCCAAATGTTTCTCCCACATTCGCATGATTGACCCAAACCTTCCTTAATTAGGATCCTAAGCTTTCCTTTTCAAAAATGCAATTAATTTATCAGTGTGCCCTTTTCACTAATCATTTGATGGCACGTTGCCCCTTTTGTTTAAGAAATGGTTTATATTGTAGATCTAACCACTGAGCGTGGAATGCAGTATAAATTTGTATCTATTAGGAGACCCAAGAAGGGGTGAAACGGAGAATTTAATACAGTTAATATTATATTCAATCTAAAATAAATAGATTCAAAGTTCGATTTTTGAAAATCGAATTTTATGACCGTTTATTTTTTCATTCCGTTATCTCCTCTCTTTTTTTTTTAGTGATATGAGCCTTCTTTAAAAAAAAATAATTGAAAAAGAAATAAGAATGAATTGGGCCCACGGCACTACCACGTTTCGTTATGGTCCGAAAGGAACATCATAACCACTGATTTGCTCTATCATTATGTGTCTCGCCAATGATCTGACGGTCTACAGAGACCACCCGATAAAGAAACAATAACTTTCTCCGTACCTATTTTAATCTCACCGCACGGCATGAAGAGGTGCTGATTAAATTATAGTAAATTAAATTATCTGATAAAAAATAATAAATTAAATTATAATAAATGAGTAAAATAAGTAAAATTCAGATATTTAAATTTTATGTATGACTAAAATTTATGATTTAGAGAGCTTATTCATTAATAGATCGACTCAATTAAAATATAAATCAATCCGATATTATCGATATTCTGGATATCAAATGGTGTAAACTCTCTATTGGTATAATTTACTCGTGGAGCAATAGGACTTCCGACACCCTTTATCTTTCGTGAGTGCACGGAATATGACCAACAAAGAACAAATTCATGACCTCAAATTTAAATCGAAAGATGGGTATCTTCTCACAAAATTGAAGGTTTTTTATACTGAATTTTACGTGATTCAACTCAATAATGGAGGAAAATTTCTGCTAATTATATATGTTACGTGATAATACTGATGTGGTATACAATCTATTTATTAGATCTTTTATATTATTAATTTTTTTAAAATTTAAAAATTATAATTGTAATATTGAAGAATTTCTAGAGCTGTTGGCGCCTCCTGATTAGAAAGGCAACGGATCAGCAACGTTAATTAATTGGGCGACGTCGGTTACGAAACTTGCCGCTCCGTAGCGCGGTCTGTCTCTCTCTCTGATCGATCCCTGTGACTTGGGAGCTGAGCCAACGGAAAATTTCTTCCTCCTCCTCCTCTTCTTTAATGAACAGTAGCATTCCGCCAGTACAAGACAGAGAGGGACAGCAACGTCATTGTAACATTTCTCCATACCCTTACTAGTCATTTCACCTCCTCCCCCCTCCCCTCCCCGACCACCCCACCTTTCCTCTGCATCACCCCTCCACTCCGTCACTCACAAACACACACTATCTCTCTCTCTCTCTCCCCCTCAGAGTACAGAACTGCATTGCCCTTCAGTCTCTTCACTTTACTCTTTTCGGTGGAGTGACGGCAGCAGCATGGGATCCCGATTCCCATCCCACCAGCTCAGCAACGGCCTCTACGTCTCGGGCCGCCCCGAGAATCCCAAGGAGCGCCCGCCGACAATGGCCTCCCGCTCCGTCATCTACACCGGAGGGGACGTCAAGAAGTCCGGGGAGCTCGGCAAGATGTTCGACATTCCCGCCGCCGACAACCTACCCTCCCTCAAGCCCTCGCGCCATTCCTCTTCCTCCCAGCAGCACTCCGGATCCGTCCGATCCGGACCCAACTCCGGTCCCACGACCCGGCCCAACTCCGGCTCAGGCCCGATCAAGAAGACGTCCGGGCCCCTGACCCCCCTCGCCCCTACCGGGCTCATCACCTCCGGCCCCCTCGGCTCGGGCCCCATTGGGTCGAACAGAAGGTCAGGCCAGCTCGTGCCAACCGGCTCCATGAAGTCCACGTACGGTGCGGCAGTGACGAACTTGGGAGCTGGGGGGGTGAGGGTCGGATTCAAGGTTTCCAAGGTGACGGTGTGGGTCTTCCTGGTGGTGGTGGCGATGGGCCTGCTGGTGGCGGCCTTCCTGGCGGTGGCGGTTAAGAATGTGGTGATCATACTGGCAGTGGCGGGCCTGCTGGCCCCGGTGCTTGTCGTGGGTATGTGGAATTGGTGGCTGAGAACGAGTGGTCTGGTGGGGTTCGTGAAAAGGCACCTTGATGCGGAGCTCAGAAGCGCCCCAGACGGACAGTGTGTCAAAGTCACCGGGGTAATTTCTCAATTTTCGAGCTCAATTTCTGAGAAATTCTTAGATAATCCCACGCGCCATGTGACGAGAGGAATTAAAATGCGATAAACGAGTAATCCGACAGTTATCATAATTAATATTAATTAAACTAATTTAAATAATTTTTTATTTTTGAGGTAGAACACTAGATTTTTTCTCAATTTCCTGATTTCGCACCCTTCATTTGTAATTGTCGTTTTCTTTTCCGTTTTCCATGGTTGGTAGCTTAGCTTAGTTTATCAAGCACAAAGATGATGTGGCGTGGAAAAATGATTTGGTCTTCGGTTTAGCTTGTCAGAGTTTTGTTAAGCGAATTTGACTTTTGTTCCTCAGTTTTTGTACTCTTCAATTTTCTTTTTTTCATTGCTTGTTTCATAATTTGATGCAAGGCTGACATCAAATGGATATAATACTACGGATAGAAAAAATCTTGGATGGTTCTGCCTTATAATGACGTGGTGAGGAAGAATCAACCAAATTGCTGTGATTAATATTAATTATAACAACTAATTTACTCGTTTGTTATATTTTGATAGGTGCTTCTTACATCACGTGACGGATTAATATAATCTAAGAATCTATCTGGGAGATCCATTTCATAATAAATTTCTCTATCTTTGCAGCAAAAGCAGTAATTGTAGCTTTTTTCCTTGGTTTGTTTTTGCCACCTCTCTTTTTAAAATTCTTCATATTTAATTAAATAGCTTCCTTGCTTTCTTGCTTCCTGCATTGATCAAGATAGCTTGTTCTTGGCTTCCCTTATCTTTGTGGGTGGATTGTGGATAAGCTTACTCTGAGTTGCAGCATTTTCATTTGCATCTGTTGATGGACTTCTATTGCTAAAATCAGAAACTGTTTTCTGCCTTAGTAGTTTCAGACTTTCAGTAGACCTAGAGGTTACTGTATGTGCTACTGGTTAATTATTTACATTTTCAATGTTTGTAAGGTTTATCTTGTCGAGGATGAATCATCTGCTATAAAATGGTTTTTCTGCATACCTCGTAATGCAGGTTGTCACCTGTGGAAGTATTCCTCTGGAATCATCTTACCAGAAGGTGCCTAGGTGTGTGTACGTGTCCACGGAACTGTATGAATACAGAGGATGGGGTGGAAAATCTGCTAATCCGAAACACCGGTTCTTCTCCTGGGGAATCAGACATTCCGAGGTCAGTTCTGCAAATTGATTTTCGTCCGCTGCTGTACTTATGATAAAGGAACTTAGACCTCGGGGACTGATAGTTCTATGGAAATCCAGACAATTACGGCTCATGCTCAGTCATCTCAGCTTTAAAAATCAGTCGAGGCAAAGGAAAAACCTGAGGCCACATTTTCTTTGACCAATTTCACTTCACATCTTTTCGGCAGAGTTATTTTTTGCAGTGTTTTCATCTTAAATCAGGTAATGCAGAGTTATTTTTTGCAGTGTTTTCATCTTAAATCAGGTAATGTGACATGATTCATGTCATTCTGAATCTTCGTACAGTTTGTAAGAGTGTAGCAATTGATGGCATGGCCATGCCCGTGTAGCACGTTGGTAATGCGCCATCAGTTTTACCTTAAGAATCTGATGTGTTGTTGCTCGCAATGTCATCATGAGAAGGAACATCTGATAATTTTGCCTGTGAGCAGCCTAAGAGGGGTATATCTAATACTTTCTTGGTTGACAAACAGAAGTATGCGGCTGATTTCTACATATCGGACTTCCAGTCTGGACTAAGAGCCCTAGTGAAGGCTGGGTATGGAGCCAAGGTCTCCCCGTTTGTGAAACCATCTACGGTGGTTGACGTAATGAACCAGAAGAGGGAGTTGTCTCCAAGGTTCCTGCAGTGGCTTGCTGACCGGAGCCTTTCTAGTGATGACCGCATGATGCGCCTCAAAGAAGGGTAAGATCAACCCAACCTTCCACCCCTCAGCTATGTGATTTCGAGTTTGAATAGCAATTCTCACGATTTGTGTTGGTGGATTTCTATGCTTCCTTTGATGATCTAATCTCCATAGTGACTTTGCTGCTCGCTGCAGGTACATCAAGGAAGGGAGCACGGTGAGTGTGATGGGTGTCGTTCGACGCCATGATAATGTCCTGATGATCGTCCCGCCATCAGAACCCGTCTCCACGGGCTGCCGGTGGGCTCAGTGCCTTCTCCCGACATATGTTGAAGGCCTCATCTTGACTTGTGAAGAAAACCAAGAAGCGGACGTCATTAACGTGTGAATAGTAACTGCTTTCCTCTCCGCTCTCCTCATCCTAATCTTCTTTGCCAACATGGTTCTCCCCCAGAGTAAATATTCAACTGTGGCTTACAAGGAGGAAGAAGCAGAAGGGTCTGTCTGTCTATTCCCTCACTTTTGATGTGCTTGAACTGTAAAGTAAATGCAGAGGCAAGGAGGCTTAAGGGTCTTGGTGATTATTACTGGGGATCGTATGGTATAGTTCGATAGGGTTTGTATTACGGGCTTTTGGAGATTGTCATGGTCATCATTCTCGAAACGGAGATAGAAAAACTAATTAGAGCGGTCGCTCTCTTCCCACGAAAAGCTTGGGGAATATCTGTATTTATGTACATGTGATGCCTTTGCACACTCCTGTCAGTATGTCTGATTTGATATTGTACATGAAGCTTGCCGAGGCTGTCGTCAGTTTAAGGGAATTCAGAAAAGCTTGCAATGTTGGGTCATCGTCTGATACTTGAGATGGGTTCGGCTTTGATTCTTGGACTGATTCACGGCTAAATTTGTCAAATGTTACTGTAAATTTGAACTCGGGGAGGCCTCATCTTTCAGCTACTGACATAATCAGTCAAATTGTGGCGCCTTTTCATCCTGTTCGAAGATGCCAGGATATGCTAAGTTAATTTTATCAGCATACAATCATTTCGATATTAACTTGATATATGGACACTCAAAGACCTAAAATAAAATTAACACCGAATCTCCATCAACCAGAGTGACCAATACAACTGACAGCATGTGCATGTTTACGTATATAAAGGAAACAACCAAACCAAACTGTTCTTTTTTTCAGCTCATGGACACTTACTTCAAGAAAATGGACAGCAACATATCAGCACATCAGTGGCTCCCCTTGGAAAACAGACAGCAGCACATCTGCAGAAGTCCTCAGTGTCATCGAATTAACAAAAAGAATTCGTTGTGAATAGGGCAGTAAGAGAACGAGCAAGTGGTTTTTGATCAGACGCTGTCGACTTATTACCTTCGAGATGGCAGAAGGTCTGGTCTGGTCTTTCTGATTAGTTGGGTAGCTGCCGATTGGCTGTGGGGGCACGGCCGGGAACTTTGATGCTGCAGTGTGCTTATCTTCTTTCACTTTGTTGAAGATCACCGTGAAGCCTTCTCCCGATTTTGGGTCCGTCTCATCCCACGCCCCAAACTTTGGTATCGAAGCCGCTCTCCGATGCTAAGCCGCATAGAAGTAAAAGAGAACAAACTTTTATATATGATTACCAAAGAAGGCAAGAAACTGGCGCATGCCTTACTTACAGTATCATCTGAAGGTTGATTCCCGCTCTTCTGTCTCGTGTGCCCGGGGCTGCTTGACACCGAGCTCTCGCTTGTGCGCTTCTTGTTCTTGTACGGCCGGACAGGATCGTGGCTCTGCCGATTCCTCGAGTGACGAGAGCTGCTCCTGTCACTGCTACCCGACTCTGAGGCAGCACTTCTTGTCAGCTGCTTCTCTGAAGAACGCCGCTCGATGTTCTGGCCGTGGATGGCAACGAACCTGGGCTGGTTGCCACCATCAATTTCATGGCCTGCGACCAATCCTCCTCGACAGGTCATGAAAGCCTCGGGATTCTCCTCCGGATCGTTCGGGTTCATCTTCATCCCGGCCTTCTCTCTTCGCGCATTCTCGAAGAACGTCGTGTAGGGTATGTTGTCGCCGTCCCAGTTTCCGAACTTTGGGACATGAGACTGCAAGAGAGGCATTTTCTGATATCAGTTTCAAAACAAGATACCCGGAAGCAATATCGACTGCTGTAATCTGTCCTCGTAGCGGCTTTGGAATACAAAAGAAGCAACGAAACAACTTCTGGGGGACGTGACGGGACGGATTAAAAGAGGCTGCATAGTTGGCCTAATTGCATTGCTGTGAACAGATCAGAGGCTGTCAACATTAAATTGCCATCTGCTTGTTGGTGGCCCCTCCTTGCAAACCTTCTACTTGTAGACCGAAAACTGATCAGCTACTCGGTCGGGACAAGACCGTATTAGAAACCGAACTGCTTTCAGATCCATATGGGGTTCCATTTTCAATCCCTAGTACCATCATAGTGATTCGTTGATAGAGTATTTGCTCGAAAAACCAACCTTCCCAATGTGAACATTTATTATTGGCTATGCTTACTTTGTAGAAAACAAGAAAACAACTAATATCCAGAAACATGTTTGGGAAATCAGTTGACATTTGCTCTGTGTTCACACATGTTCGATGGCATGCTCGTACTTCTTCCGATGCCGGATCGAAATACTCATAAACAATACAGGATCTTTGCAGTAGGGTCAGGTTCGTGTTTTATCATGAAAAGGAAATCTACGAGGGTGACTTACAGACATTATTAGCAGGGGCAAAGGTCCAAGGATGTTGATGAGGAGGAGGAGGAGGAGGAGGAGGAGGAGGAGGAGATGTTGAAGCTGCTCCTTTTCTGGCTCCAATGGAAGAATTCAGTTCTTGAGGAAGAACAGAGAGAGGGATAGCAAATGACCAGAGTTTTGTTTGTGACCATGATGCCGTCTGGAGGTGAATGTTATTGGTTTTGACTCAGTACTGGGAACGGACATCCCAAAGCCAAGCTGTCTGCTTTCGACTATATATATATATATCATCAAAATGTTAGAACCTTAAACATAAATTGGAGGTCTCTAACATCTGCATACGTTGGGTGATGTTGTTATCAACCTCTTTTTATTAAATAAAATGCCGGGTTTGAAATCATGCAAATAAAGTTTCGCGTTCAGAACATTACAAAAAACTTAGAAGGAAGAACAAATTAGTTTCTCCTGTATTTTTGTTGGGCCGATATACTTCCTGTTCACGAGATCACAAATTCAATTTCTCTTATACATGTCAGCACTGGTGATATCACCGACACATGTATTTGCGCGTACAAATTATCTAAATCAATTATTCATGAGTGTTAATGAATTTAGGGAAAATAAAAGTAGCACGGAAAAAAAACTCATGATCAGGGAAGTACATGGGCTCTTCCCAAACTAATCTTGGGCCTTTAAGGGTCAGAGATCAACCAACTTGGGCCCACTTATCCATTTACTTCTCAGCCCCGGTTGGGTCCATTAAAACAGGTCGGTTCAACTTAGGCCGAACCATGGGTGGGCTCGGGGTGGCTTGGGGTGGACCTCTTAGCTCGGGGCCTTGCGGGTGGTTCGCCAAACGTAACATTAAAGTGATAAATTGACGTCTAGTCTATGCGATTTTACATTCTTTTTTCGAAGATATATATACATATTTTATTATTTTCTATATATACGGCTGGAGCCTGGATCCATCCAACCCCCCGGTTTGATCCATGAGCCTGTGAACCATGCCTAGCATAGCCGGTTCTCTGTCGATCCGGTTTTAATAGCTACGCGCTCAGTTGTAATTAGGTTTTCTCCTCTTCTCTTTGTTCTCCTCCCCGGCTCCCTGCTCCCGTCTCTGCTGTGCTCCTGTTAAGTCCAAATATGGTTGGGTCCTCTGTCCATTGCCTTTCGGAGCCGCAACAATTGAAAATTTAGATGGCCCGTTGAGACTTGCTGGAAGTTTGGTCGACTGATTTCAGTCCTGTTGGGAGCAATGGCGTTGTCCATTTCGAGGCGGCTGGTGCGTTCTGTATGCTCATCTACTGCTCGACTATGTCGTGATCCCGCAGGTCTCGCAGAACAATCTTTTCATAGTTCTCACGGTAAGCGATTGAACCGAGTTCAAGTTTGTTGCTTTTCAGCTGATTTTCCCCTTTGGGTCTGGGGTACGTTGAGCAACTTTCTGAAACTTATATCTCAGGATTGCCCAGTCTTCTTTCTCGGGATGCTGTCTCTTTGGGAGAATCTGGTAACTCTCTCAAGGTATTTCATTGCGCGATATATGTTTATAACTTTCTGCCTTTTTAGTTTTGCTAAGAGGAGACACTACAGTGGATCAATTGTTGTTTCTTGATATTGTTATGTTGCGGATGCGAAGAAATAATCATGACCTTTTCAAAGGATGAAGCTTATACTTATGTTTGTGTTTTAGCTCTTCTGCTTTATTAGTTGCTGGCAACCATATGCTCCATTGCTTTCACTGATCCAGTGGAATATGTCAGTCCTTTTGTTTCCCGTTTTCATGTAATATTTGGTCACCCAGGTTGATCTCTTTTGAGTGGATGTCTCAATGCAGGGTTGGTCTTCCTTCCTTTTCTGTCGAAGGCTGTCAACTATCCTTACCCCTGATTCTAGTGAAACTGAATTCCCTCCCCATTTGTTGTCCAAGAAGGCTGTAATTTTACCTGATCGAAAGATTGGTAATTTATCACTCTGTAGAACTTCCAACAATATGTTCGAGCTTGAGAAATGTTTTCGATGGTTTTTGTTTTTTCCTAAAAGGAAACATCCTGGTCGTGGGTTTCTTGAATAGTTGACTGTGACTGAGCGTTAAGTTCCTTTCTGAGATTGTCTCAGTTGCCTTTCAAACTTTCAGGGCTATATCAGGACCTCGTCATTCCAGTTACTAACCTCCTTAACGAGGATAAGGGCTTCATGGTTTTGGCTGGTGATGTCTTTGATGTTCCTATCAGAAAGGACATCATTCATCGTGTCGTGAGATGGCAACTTGCAAAACGTCAGCAGGTATTTTATTTCATGATCACCATGGTCATAGTTTTAAGTTTTCTGTATGTTGAAACTCTTTATATGAAAAGAGGTTGAAACTCTTCTCTGGGAATTTCATGTCCCCCCGGAACTTGTTCAAGGGAAATTGTTTCCACAAAAATCAAGTGCTTGTGTTTGTTCTTTGATAGGGAACTCATTCAACAAAAACCATCAGCGAGGTCAGTGGAACAGGGAGAAAACCGTATCAGCAGAAGGGTCTCGGTCGGGCAAGGCATGGGACACTACGCGGACCACAGGTTCTTTATCCCATTTTCTTACTTTTAACCAGGGTGTAGTGGCATGCACTAAGACACTGCTCTTGCTCAGTCACATTGATGAAAGTACTTGGTACTAGCACTGAAGTAAATAGATGCAATGACAGTTCAGGGGCGGAGCAACGATGCATGGACCAAAGCCACGGAGCCACGCAATTAAGATAAACAAGAAGGTCCGACGATTGGGACTGAAGGTTGCTCTATCGGCTCGAGCTGGAGAAGGAAAGGCAAGTCTTGCTGTCATTGTCGATCTGTGTGATCAAGGCAGTCTCTTTCTACACTGGTAGGATGGAAGGAGTTTAAGAGGAAGCATTTTCATTTGTTTGGGAGAAATTTCTTGTGAGAGGAAGGAAAATCCGAGAAGACTTTTCCCTCTTTATTTCCTTCCAATAAGTGCACTCTCTAAATAGAAGGAATTGGATGAAGAAGATGACAGAATATGCTGAGTGCAGCAGTCTCCTGACAAGGCTTTAATACTTACTGTTCTCTTGTGCTGTTCTCGGATGCTCTTTTATTTCTGTGCTGTTCAATTTGTTAAAGGTGTTGCAATGTATATAATCGATTTTGTATTCTACTATATAGTTAATTAATGATAGTTTGTATTTCAAACTATTCTATAGCTTCTGGTATTCGAGGACTTGGAACTGCCAACTCACAAGACCAAGAACATTGTGAACTACGTCAAGCAAATGGAGAACACCAAGAAGGTTCTGCTCGTCGATGGTGGCCCCATCAATGAAAATCTCAAGTTAGCAACCCAAAATCTTCACTATGTGAATGTGTTGCCCTCTATAGTAAGTCTGGGTTGTTCTCACCGTTCTATATATGTTTCACCCAGTATCATCATATGCTCTACACTACTGATAACTTCAACCACTTCATGATTCTTTGGGCAGGGCTTGAATGTCTACAGCATTCTCCTTCACGACACACTAGTGATGTCCCGAGATGCGGTGAATCGGATTGTTGAACGCATGCACACTCCAATAAACCGTTGAAGCTGCTTTTATCTGGGCTTTCCGGTTCAAGAATTTCAAATTCAGAGGTTTCAGATCCGATCCGGCTCTCTATCTTGATTTAATCTTTCCTGAACTGTCACCTCTCAGGAATCTTTTTGTCTGTAGAATTGTTCCTTCCTCCCGTCTGAGTTCAGAGTCCGTGTTTATCAAACTCCTTTTCCATCTAGTAGTTAGAGAAGTTGGGAAGCAGCTTTGTTTTCAGATACCATAGTATGGACCATTCCCACCATAACTTTTGCACTGGAATAAAGATCATCTGTCGATATTAACTGCATATTCTTTACTCCAAAAGATTCTCTCCTCTTATTCTCCTTATTCTCCCTCAGTATTCACCTGAGTTGGACACTTTTTCTACACAATTTATATGAGATTTAACCTCTGTTGAACCTAAAAATTTGAATAATATGAAGCATTATTCAACTGCAGTATATTCTCCCAATTTTTTTGACTAATTTTCTGACATGAAATTATATTAATCGAATTAAAAATATCTTAAATCTTGATGAGGATGAGCGCAGAATCCCCTCTTTTCATTTGTTTTAACAAGAACAATGTTTTTCATTAAAAAAAAAGATCAATATCTATTTTGCTTCAGCAAAAAAAAAAAAAAAGTATTTTTGGCATCCAAAAGAAACAAGAGAAGAATTTTAATCCACTGCTCAATGTTATTTTGAATTTCACTCTTCATTTTTTTGGGTTTTGCCGATTTAAATTTTTATGGCTAAATCATTGATATTCAAAATTCTAACAAGTTTAAACTAATCTCATTCAAGTTGTGAAGATTCATAAAATTAAAATTATCTAAAAATAAATTTTATATTTACCTGTTTGAATCTGTTCAAATTTTGACTTTGTTTTCCAAATGCAAATCTCGAAACTAAATACGATATATCCTAGACGCGGCAAGAAAAGGGAAATCGTTAACACAGAGCAAAAACCACAGTAATATGTAAAAAGCTGGACTTTCTCACTGCTCTCTCTCTCTTTTTCTTTCATCTCTTTTGGATCTCTCTCTCTCTCTCTCTCTCTCTCTCATGAGGTATAAGGCTACTGCTCTTCTCCTTCCTCCTCAGCTCCTCCTTCCGGAAATCCAGGGTTTCTGAATCTCACATTCCACCTCTATTTTTAAATGGCGAAGACCCGACACGGCCTCGTGCCCAAGCCCAAGCCCGGCAAGAGGGACCTCGAAGCCTACACCATCAAGGGCACCAACAAGGACGTCAGGGTCGGCGATTGCGTCCTGATGCGGCCGTCCGACACCGGGAAGCCCCCGTACGTTGCCCGCGTCGAGAAGATCGAATCGGACAGCCGGAACAACGTCAAGGTCAGGGTCCGGTGGTACTATCGCCCCGAGGAGTCCATCGGAGGGAGGCGGCAGTTCCACGGAGCTAAGGAGCTCTTCCTCTCTGACCACTACGACTTTCAGAGCGCTCACACCATCGAAGGCAAGTGCATTGTTCACTCCTTCAAGAACTACACCAAGCTCGAGAACGTTGGGGCGGAGGATTACTACTGCAGGTTCGAGTACAAGGCTGCTACCGGCGCTTTTACTCCTGACAGAGTTGCAGTGTGAGTTCTCCCGATTTGCTGCGCCGTCCTTTCTCATTGTCACTTGCATCGGTTTGCTTAATTGTTGCGTTTGAGTTTCGATTTAAAACAAATGTCTTCAATGAAAGGAGGAAGTCAGATGAAGTTCTTGTCTGCATTTCTTTCTTAGTCTAACAAAAAGCTTTTACAAGTTCAACGGAGAAAAATGGATGTTCTTGCATTTACCCATGTACATGACGGTATATAATGAAGGAAAGTTTCATGTTTGTAGCTCTGATTCTAAAATAAAAAAGAACTAGATGGGTTTTTCTCATTTTCGGCTGATGGTTCTTCTTGGCATTTTAGGCATTTTTATGCGATGCTTGACTTGTGTTTATGAAGGTATTGCAAGTGTGAGATGCCATACAATCCCGATGACTTGATGGTGCAGTGCGAGGGGTGCAAGGACTGGTACCTGTTATATTTCCTTTCCACACGATTTTCTGGTAATATATGTCTTTGATTATTGCATACGCTGGGTGTTAATGAAAGAAGGTTCCCCGCTAGAAAAGGGTATCTTGAGGTAGGGTCGTCCTCAGTCTGTGTAAAAGTTTTCGCCTTGCTCATGTCGCAAATATCTTTGTTGCTAAATATTCTTGGGGCACAATCATGGGACGTAGGAAAAGATGGACCTTAAAGAAATGGTTTTATTGGGGAAAAGAATGTTGGAGATCCAAATTCTGCTTAAAATCTGCAGCAGATTTAATGCAATTATTCAGTTGATAGCTCTGAGAGAAAGGGGGTGAATGCTGGTTTCGTAAGCCTTCAAAAAGATGTAAATTATTGGAGGACGAGTAGAAAGAGAGTATCTTAAAATTCCCACTTCTGTCCCTCCTATTTATAATGTGTCTGGAGCTTCTTATTATTCCTCTTCTACTTGTAATGGAATACATATCGGAGAACAGACTACATGTTTCTTCTCTTTGTTCTGATTTCTAAATATGCTTACAAGGTAAAGAACTTCCTTGCATGGTGTTTTGCCTATATGTTCCTTTACTGCTAATTCTTTGAATTTCCTTTGTGCCAGGTATCATCCCGCTTGTGTTGGTATGACTATTGAAGAAGCAAAACGGTTAGATCACTTTGTCTGTTCTGAATGTTCTGATGATGATGCCAAACGATTGGCGAATGGATTTGCTGCATCCCCATCAGCTGATATGAAGGTGATAATACTTGATTGCAGCTCCCGCATTACTGGCTTAGCGTACCTGCTATCCTTTCATCGTTCTTATTATTTTGCTGCTTCACTCCTCCAAAAGTATGGCATTAGGGACCAGCTTTGATATTACTATGGAGAAAAACCTTCAAATGGAAACATCATATTTCTTGATTGGTTTTGTTGTTTTTATAACTATGGTTGATCAAGGCTATTGTTTGAAGGCAACAAGAGGCATGGATAACGGGGTTTTTTGATAGCAAAATTGGCATAGGTATGTAGATAAACTCAGCCGTTCATTAACGGGGGGAAATTTGCTTACTTATCTCTTGAGGTTTAATGAAGTACAGTTCAATCTCATTCTAGAATGCATTACCTCTAGGTACCATCCCGCGTTGGAGGTATATAAGGAAAAATCGAAGCTTTCTCTTACATATAGTTTGGAACTGGAATTTTTAATTGGGAGATGCAAAATCTTAAATGGTTTGCCATTTAAGGTTGTTTGTGGATACAAGGTTACTCTCTTCTTTTTTTGATTATTATTCTTCCAAAGTGATAATCACTATTTTTTGTCCTGCTTATAAAAGGTTGTGTGATATTATTTTTTGCAGTTTTTCTACTATGTCAGAATTTGTCGTATGTTTTGTGAGATTATTAGTCTTGCTAGAGGAACGAGCTAAGCTAACATGTAAATCGCATAAGTACTTGTCTCATCGGTCCTCTTCATCTATTTAAGTACCTACGAAGTTTTGAATATTGCTATTGCCAACAGTAGATGATTACATACTGTTTCTCAAAATTTTTTGGTCACCATTCTAGTACAAAATCACTGTTAATAATGTTATCTTTGCTGTTTTTGCTCTGTGAAGGAGTGGTGGATAACTCTCCCTGGTGAATCGGTGATGCCATGCTTTCATGTCCATGAATTTGAATGTAGACTAATGTTCTTGGTCACTGTGAATGTTTCTGTCATCCTTTTATTTATTACAAATTTTTTTCATTTGCTTGTCTTAATTTATATATTAAAATGCATGTTAAGATCCTTGGAACCTTTTTAATGCATATTCATTCATCAACAAGAATGAGAGTAAGGAAGAGGAAAAAGGTCCAAACCTTCTTAATTGAAAGAAGTAAAAGAAGAGCCTGAAATTCCCTGGTTCAACAAGATAAGCATATAAATTGTTGGATGAATGCTGCTTTTATCTGCTTTGATGGAATGATATTTTCCTGGAACAGATGTGAGATCCTCATAATCTGATGTTAGATTGTGGTTGAGGTTATGTTTTACAATTATTCTCATATATGATGGCCTTTCTACGGCAAAGAATTGAAGCATGTCCTTCTTGCAATTTGCCCCGCCCAAAGTGATACGGGCTTCAGTTTGTCATCCCTGCAGAAATTAAAGTACACATCTAATCTATCTAATCATAATTGACCAAATACGACATGGAGGGTACAGCCATTTATCATGATGTTCTAGTGATAATTCTCTGCTACTTGGGTATAATTTAGTTCATTTTAATTCTCTTGCAGGTGGAAACAAAGCGCAGGAAGAGATAGATGAGGGCAAGGACCGGCTTTTGCTGTCGGGCTTGAAAGAATGACCTTCAAACATTAGCAACTAGAACGCTTCAGCACGAGGTGTACAGTGTCAGTGTGGACCGTGGTTTGCTTCGGAAAGTAACCATCCGTTTAGAGAACTGTGCTTATGTTAGGGTTTCTGTGAACAAAACACTCTGGATTAGCTTTTTAGTAGGTATGCTACTGTAGACATTCTATCTGTCACGTAAAGAGAGAGCTTTTTGGAGCTTTGCTCTTATGTTTATGTGTCTCGAACCACGGGATCGCTTTTCAAGTGCTCTGGATTCTCATCGATTTTTCATCAAATCAACTGTGAAGCTTTTATAAGTTGTCCGTGTCCCAAGTTTCTTCCGTTCCGGTTATGGAACATATGAAAATATCAGGTCTTCCAGATCCAGCAGCAGTTGTTCATGGAAAGCTTTCAATAGATTGTCTGTCTTCTGAATTTGCCGGAATTGTCTGTCTTCTGAATTTGTCGGAAATTCGATGTATAGAACCAGTTACAGATAACTTGCAGTGGAACTTGTTCTACCTCTTATGGGATCGATTTTAGGTGGATGGATGGATGATACATGTGTTTGGATTAACGGGCGAGTGCGTGAATTGTGTGTTTGGATTGTATAGATAGAGGGCAATTATTAAACTTCCACGCCATAGATGGCAAGGATATAAAAGAAGGCGTACGTTACTGCAATTGACCAAAACTGTTCCAGCTGAAACTGGGTTGATTTTACCAGCACAGCTTGGCTGAGATGGTTAAATCTCATATTCGAATCCGATGAATGTTAAGAATTCACGACCAGTTTGGACCCGAAATTCTTGGGTACCAATTGATGAATAACCAGAGGAGAAAGCAAAAGGGAGGATGACTTCGTGCCGTCAAAAACAGCTTTATTCACATTTTAAGAACCTCGCCTAGCTTTGATCTCTCTTCACCAACACATTATTCTTATACCCATCAACAAACAACAATCCATTATCGTGCACAGCTCGCCTATGACAATGGCTAAGGTTTCTGGGAAACATCTCAAGATGGATATGTTTCTTTTGCTGACCGTCTTTACCATGATCAGTACTGGCATCGGGAACTCCGAGAAGAGAGGCCTGTACTTGGTCCTCATGGAGGGAGAAGCCGCTGCGTTCCACAGCAGTTCCTCGAGACCGGATACAGGCAGGTCAGAAAGTGAACTGAATCTCAGAGGTTTCTGTCTCTTTACGATAATCATAAAATGACTAATGATGCTGAAGTTTTGATGTCGTGGATATTGTTTGTTTTGCAATGGGTTATGTGTGTGAGGTTAAGTGAGGTTTCTAGGGCTCATGCAGAGAAGCTGGTGAGTTCTCACGACCAGCTTCTGCAGAAAATTCTCCAGAACGGAACCTATCACAAGCTCTACAGCTTCAAACACATCGTTAATGGCTTCGCCGTTCATGCCACTCCGTCTCAGGTTGGTAACATCCTGCTCGTGCTGATATAGGATTCAGTATACTGGGACAAAGTCGAACTGCATAATGACATGAAATTCAAGGTAATCAGATGTGTGCGTATGTATACGTTTGATGGATCGTTCGGGTGGCCCACCAGTTTCCGGTCTAGTACTGGATCCTAGTTCACTTCTTGGGGTTGTCAGTACCTCCAAGGAAGTCTGGCCCGGGTTTGAATCTCTCGTGTTGACCCTGTGATAGTTAACTCAGAGTGTCTGTGGAGAATATAAGTGGAGAGTAGAGGAAGGCTATGGTATGAGATACCCGAACTTCGGTGGATCGGGTATTTTCAGGCTCATACCTGTAATTGTTGTTGACGTGGGTTGATATCATCCAAGGTCAGTTGAGGTGTGGGCGTTGTTTGATCTGTTGAGAATAATTTATGGTATAGCAGCACGGCCGATATATGAGTGCTCCGAGTGGTTCGATTGGAGCTGGATAGCTGACTCAGAATTCGTCTGATGTCTATGCCTAGTCGGTGAATCCGACTGGAATGAATTGGTTAGGGTAGTTGCTTCTTGTTACGGGTCTCAGTCGGATCGGATGACCTCGATGTGTATCGGTATTTATGTACGTAAGTACGTGCTCATGCATGCAGGCTAAGAAACTGAAAAGAGCTGAAGGAGTGAAGCTAATGGAGAGGGACCGAGGAGCCAAAATGATGACAACCTACACTCCGGAGTTCCTAGGGCTACCGGAAGGGCTGTGGAAGCAGCAAGGAGGAGCGGGATCCGCTGGGGAAGGGATCGTGATCGGGTTTGTTGACACCGGCATCAACCCGTTGCACCCGAGTTTCTCAATCAGCACATGCAGTGCCACCCCTTGTGGGGGGCCGCCAGGGAAGGCGTCCCGTTTCTCGGGCTCGTGCGAGATGGGACCTCTCTTCCCGGCGGATTCATGCACCTGGAAGATAGCCGCTGCGAGGTGCTTCTCTGCTGGGGCCCAAGCCGCGGCACATCTCAACAGCTCGGTCGACTTCCTCTCGCCGTTTGATGCAGTTGGGCATGGCAGGTAAGTGTGGGAGGTACCGGCTGAAGGTGTTTTACCACTCTGGCACTAAACTAAACGAGCATCAATTAATACTTATGACAATCTTGTGGTTGATCATAAGGCCGGTGGTTTGACGGTCTAAATCTCTCCTTCATCTAGTTTACTGATGTTAAAATCTTGTGTTCGAATACCCTCTGTACAGAATTTGTTAGAAGTGGCTTTTTGGCCGGAGTCATTGTGGATAATAGCTGCTTTAGACTATATTAGATATTTGGAGGTAGCACTTTGACGGGACCAGTATTAATATCAATTGTACAATCGTCTGATATATTTATAACAGAATACGAGAGTCCCAACATTACGTAGTTCGTGAATGGTAATTGTTGCGCTCCCATCACATAATGAACCATAAACTGATAAGTTGGGCTCCGGGAGGCCCACCACAATTCAGGGAAATGGTCAGTTTTAAGCCTCACGTGCTCTTAGCACTAAGCATCACAGGGCCCAAGTTAGTGGGCTAACGCTCATTATAGACCCAGATTCTTGTTCATCCCAGACACTGCTACCAACCATGTTTCCATCAATTCTGCATTAACTAATTTGACAGTTCTATGTCAGCAGCCATGTAGCTTCCACAGCTGCTGGGAATGCAGAAGTTCCGGTCATCGTGAATGGCTACCTCTATGGACTCTCGAGTGGGATAGCCCCTGCTGCAAGGTAACCACAAATTCTTCAATTCCTCTTATCACAATAAATGACATTAGTCCTTACATGAGCAAGAGTTTTGATCTTTGTTCGTTAGCATGTCCCTCTGCTTTTTAGTCATGTAACAGTAGACTGAGTCTGTCTGGTAGTTTCTTCTCTCTAAAAAGACATCAAGAACTCTGTCAACATCTCCGGATTCACTAAGATATGCTCTCGTCTTACTCCGGCGGATGTTTAAGAGTGCTTCTTGTCATTGAAATTGACCCGAGTTTCATTGCTACAATTCTTGTATGACAGCATTGCTGTGTATAAGGCTATATTTCCAACAGTAGGGACCATGACCGATGTAGTTGCAGCAATTGATCAGGTGAGCACGACCGAAGCCATTTGTCCATCTCCATATCGAACCTGATCAAGTAGATCTCTGGGACAAGAAATCGATATGTAATCTCACAACTTAGTGCCGTGTTATGTGCGTATTTCATTAGTTTTCTGCATGTGACAGGCAGTTCATGATGGAGTGGACATACTGGTTCTCTCAGTGGGACCCGACAAACCCCCGGCGAGCACAGTAACAGTGTTGAGCATATTCGACATAGCGATGTTGTTTGCACGGAGGGCCGGAGTTTTCGTGGTCCAAGCAGCTGGAAACAGTGGCCCAGCTCCTTCCACAGTGATCTCCTTCAGTCCATGGGTGGTCGGAGCAGCAGCCTCCTCGACGGACAGAACCTATCCCGGGTCGCTTCTGTTAGGGAATTGTACCATTGTCCCAGGAGTGGGATTGTCAGGTACCTGTTCACCTTATCCTGCAACCAAGACTTCCCATTCGAAGTATATACTGCAGAACTGACATGTCTTGCCCATTTGAATGTTCAGGACCGACACTCGGGGAAGGCCTGTTCATGTACAGGCTCGTATTGGCAAAGGATGCGCTTAACCCAAACGGGACATTTCCAAGGACACCGCCATACACTGAGGAATGCCAGCACCCAGAAGCGTTCGACCCTGTTGCAGTGCGAGGTAGCATAGTCATATGTACTTTCTCAACGGGATTCCTCTACCAGATCTCCAGTGTTTCAACAATCCTAAGCACGGCCAGAGATCTTCACCTCACTGGTTTCATTCTGGTGGCGAACCCAGAGCTCGGAGACCTCTTAGCGGAGCCTATACCATTCTCCGTCTCGGGAATCATTATACCTAATGTTGCCGATACGAAAGTACAAATGCAATAAGCCGTTTCCTTCTTGACTCGATCTGTTTATGTGATCATATGAGTTTATTATGTTGAAAAGACAGAGAAAACTTGCTGCATTCTTCTGCAGAAAATATTGCAATACTACGAAAGCCAAACTTCCAGGAACAAGGCAGGGACGGTCACCAACTTTGGAGCGAGGGCAGCAATTGGAGAGGGACGAGCTACTGCATTCGGCAGAAGGGCACCTACTGTGAGTCGGTTTTCTTCAAGAGGACCTGACATGATCAATGCTAAGAAGAACCCCATCGATGTCTTAAAGCCCGATATTCTAGCCCCGGGGCACCAGGTATGGGCTGCTTGGAGTCCCATGAGTGTTTCAGAGCCACTCCTAAGAGGTCTGTCCAGTCTTATCTTCATCAATGTATGGTTCCGATGGAAAAGTCATGCATTTGATCCTTGTTTCTCAGCTCGATCTTATCAAGATACGCACTGTTTTTCTTATCCCTTTCAGGGCAAAATTTCGCATTACTGTCAGGGACAAGCATGGCAACACCTCATGTTGCCGGGATAGCGGCACTCATCAAGCAGTGTAACCCAACATGGACACCCTCCATGATCGCTTCTGCAATGTCTACAACTGCCACTAAACACGACAACCTCAGAGATGCTATAATGTCGGAGAATTCAGATTTCAGCCTCACCCTCTCTACTCCTTTTGATATTGGTTCCGGCCAAATAAACCCTACCAGAGCCATCGATCCCGGCCTGGTTTTCTTTTCAGGTAACTACATTCTTCACACATCCTCCACCTGCACAAATCCATAGTCATTGTCCAGCCCAGGTTTACATCAACTTTCCAGTCACTTATAGCTAAAATTGTCTCGATATATTTTTTTCTCGTGTGATACAGAATATGAAGACTATATTGCCTTCTTGTGCTCGATACCTGAGATCTGCCCCTCAATGGTTCAAGCAGCAACAGGAGAACCCTGCACTCGGACCCTTGCCCACCCTTCAGACCTCAACCTACCCTCAGTGACCATATCGGCCCTAACCACATCCAGGATAGTCCAGAGGACAGTAAAGAATGTTGGGAGAATGAAAGAGACTTACTTAAGCTCGTTCCTGCCTCCGAATGGGACGACTATCAGCATAAGCCCACCTTGGTTTACGATCAATCCCGAGGACACCCGGGATCTGGTCATAGAGATAAATGTCACTCGAGCAATGAGCGGCTTCAGCTTTGGTGAAATTGTCTTGACAGGAAGCTTGAATCACATTGTAAGAATACCATTGGCTATTCAGTTTGTTTCTGCATTGTGAACTCTAGACGCAGAGAGGCTTCTTCCAGTGATCTTTATACATCTTCTGAAACTAAGGATTAATAGAAAAGAGAACTTTCTGAAGAAACTCGCTTGGACATATATCGAATTTGTAATGGACAATAAGGCAGAATCTTTCAGGAAATATATATGCCTCAATTTGCATGATAATAAGGAATGAAAGTAACAAACATCAGTAAATAATTACACATTCTTTTCCTCATTTACTCCATGCTGTTCTTATATCGGAGATCAACTTTCATGTTTTTCTATTCAAAATTTGCACAAATTGCATCAATAAATGTCAGTTGAGGGCAGAAATACTGGTCGATTAAAAGGACATGTCGATCGCCTCATGCTCTGGGGTCCTGTAAGTGAAACCTGATTCGTCGCTCGAGTGCCTCTTCACAATGCTTGCCCTCTGAACCAACCGAACCAGCTGCTGCACAACCTCAGACATAGGTGGCCTGAACTCGGGTTCAGGCTGCAAGTAAACAAAGAAAAAGATTATCATAGTCAGTTCACTGAAAATTAGTGTGTCTAACATTGATCAAAATCTTCCCGAATGACAGCTGCTCATCATTGACATGTTAGTAATGTGTATAGCTGCACATTCTTTTTAGATGAGATGACATTCATGAAAGATGACTTAATTACCTGAACACAAAGTGCGATAATGTCTGCAAAACGTGAGAGGGACTTTGCCGGGTACATGCCATTCAATGAAGGATCAACCATCTTTGCCAAAGCATCTATGTCATGGAGCTGGGGAGAGGCCCACCTCACAAGAGATTGCTCTGCCCTAGCCCTCGAACTATAAGACAGAATGGGGTATGAGAAAAAGACAATTAATCCAACATGATTTGTTGAAAACAAAATAAAACTGAACTCAAGTGTGCTGTTTATTATGATGTAGATTTCGTACCTATCTAATGGCTTCCGACCAGTCAAGAGCTCCAACATCACGACTCCAAAACTGTACACATCGCTCTTAACAGTATATACTCCCGACAAGGCAAACTCAGGAGCACTGTAACCGAATGAACCAACCATTTGAGTGGAGAGCTGCAAAAACAAAAGAGTGGTAAGAAGTCTGAGCACTATGCATGAAAGGGTGAAACAGGAGTCTCTGTTCAGCTTTTCTTGCCCTCCTTTCTTACCTGTCTTTCGGTGTTTGGCGTCAGAGCAGCTAGACCACAATCTGACAAGTGAGGATTAAGCTCTTCATCGAGTAAAATATTAGCCGACTTAAAGTTTCTATGTACAACAGAAGGCAAACACACTTCATGCAAGTACCTGATTGCCCCAAAGAAAACTCAGTTTAGAAGGAAGAATATTAACCAATACATAATTTCTTAATCAAACAAGGAATTTAGCTTGGTGCTTTATCCTTTTTCATAAGTGCTTTTTCTTTAACATATTCAAGAAAAAAGTCTACTGGAAATTATTAAAGGTAAACTATTCTGAAACAAACCCATCAAAAGTATTCCCCTCCCCAAGGGATTCCAGAGAATTGCCTAGTTTCTAATCTTTTCTTCTGTTTTTTTTTTTTTTTGAAAACTACATTTACAAAGAAAGATCCCTCAAATTGCAGTTGATATGCATTTTGCAATCCGGTAGGTCTCCTAACTGCAGTTCACTGAAATTCTTTTTCTTATAATTTCATCTTTAAGGACTAGGGAAAAGAAAAACTGGTCAGATCAATTGAAAATGGAAAGGAAAATTCTAGCTTTCAATCACTGCTTTGCGGAAAATGAAAATTTATTTTCCAAGTTCCTGTAGAAGCAAATGTAAACTCTTCAATGTAGCAGATTTCAGAAGAAGATCAAGATATAAACGTACTCTAGTGCACGGGCAGTGCCAAGAGCTATCCGAACACGAGCATTCCATGTAAGCATTTTGCCGCTATCTTCGGTAAAGTGAAGCATGTCATGTAAATTCCCTCTTCCTATGTATTCATAGACGAGGAGCCGCTGCCCATGCTCAGCACAATAACCAACCAGTGTGATGATGTTGGGATGTTTCAACCGAGACATGTTTGAGACAGCTTCGAGAAAGTCCTCCTCTTCTTGTAGCGAGAGAACTGCATTGTCGATCTTCTTGACTGCTGTTATCTAACCTCAAATAAGGGGAAAAAAAAATAAAGCCCTTAAACCATCATAAGTCAACAGTTTTATCTTTGCAAATTGAATGCTCCCAACGCATAATGCAAAGCATTTTCTTTTCACCAAATTATTATAACCTGGATATAGAATTCTCTGAAAGCAATCAATTAGGATGCTGAGTTTCAGTTACCCTTATTATCTTATGGAAGTTTGAGATATTGCCACTAACAGAAGAAGTCAGAAAAATGGACTTAAATGCATCTTCAGAAAAAGAAAAAAGAAAACCAGATGGACCTTTGGAACCAAACATGACCCCACATTGCAAGAAGAAAACCTTTTAATTATGTAAACGGATGAGAGTACCTTTCCATTAGGAAACTCTCCCTTGTAGACACGACCAATGGAACCTTCACCTATAAGAGATTCTTGACTAAAGCTATTAGTGGCTGTTTGGAGAGCAGCTACAGTGAACGATGTAGCAGTGATGGGAGACTTGACCCGCTTCATGGAACCGTTGTCCCCCTGTAACCTCTCTGCTGCTAATTTCTCCACAGGCGGAGGCCTCAGATCTATAACAGAGGAACTTGTTGGTTTCACCCTCTCTTCTTGCATCTCTGTATTAACTGCAAAAGACAAGAAAATGACACAGTTTAGACAATGCTCAGATGCACCCTTGAGACACTTGACCTCCATATAAGTAGCCAGAAATTGCATCTATGTAGTAGCTCCTCTATTGGCCGGCCAAAGAAGAATCATCAATTCATCACAACCACTGCAGCTCAATTTGGCTCTGGGAAAGAATGTGCCAGTTCTTTATTTTCCAGTTTTACAAGGGAAGGAAAATGCGGAAAAAAAAGTGTAGGCACTCGCTTCAGCAGATTTTCAGTTGTCTTGCATATAAACTTCAGACACAAAACATATGTGCAGTTTTCCTTTACTTCTTTCAAATAGTCTTCTTTGACACAAACAAAAGTAAGAACATCTACTTGATTGATATAGATCTATTCACTTAGAAGAGAAAGATATTGAAGTGGGAAATGAAACCAACCATCTTTTTTAGCAGTAGACTGACTTCCCACTGAGGAGGCCCGGCCAGCCTTCTTCCGCTTCTTTCTTGAGCAAAAACAGAAAGCCAGAACAAGAGCTAGGACCAAGAGAAGCACACCCACTATTATACCCACAATAATTCCAGTTGCTAACTTTTTACTTGACCCTGATGTTGAGCTATCTAAGCCCTTTGTCGTGTTTGAGGGGCTAGACCCAGGATGTGTCCGATTCTGACGCGATGTTCCTGGTGGTGGTGGTGTGTAGGGGGGCGGAGGAGGAGCTGGCCCATTTGCAAAAGAATTCCCACCATATCTAATAATTCATTTGGAAGAACAAGATAAGTAACCACCAATAATTAAAACAAATAAAAAAAAAAAACTATTCAATAACATATAGAGACTAAGAGTTGTGATAGCTTCCTCACATGAATGTAGGGATCGAAATAAGTTCTTGAGGGATCCATCCGCTAAAGTGATTGTTAGCAACATTTCTGCAGAGAGTATACCATTACTCCAAGAACAATGGGACAGATTTCAAATTGGTATCTCGTGAAGAAGAGAACTCACAGTGTAGTTAGAGGTGAAGAGGTAAGAACATTAAGGGAACCAGTCAGTTGATTGTTCTGCAGGTACCTGAGAAAAATGATTTAATAGGCAAAGGGTTAGACGTGAAATATGGAACTGCAGAAAAATCTACAGTATTGTTGGAGCACTCACAGTGAAGAGAGATTTGTCAATGAGGTGAATGAATTGGGAAGATCTCCTGATAAATTATTGAATGAAAGATCTCTGCAGTAGCGAGAGGCAAAAAATCAAAAAACAAAGGTGCAGGGCATCAATTCATACTCCTGGAGAGAATATAGAGCGAGATGTTATAGCTACATCGAGATGGAACTTACATTGTACCCAACTTAGCCAAATTGGCAAAACCATCTGCAATTGATGTGGATAGTGAGTTACGGCTCATGTTCCTATAACAAAGATTTGAGCATCATTTAATTACTTATAAGGGGCTGTCAGAAACTGAAAGGAGCTCGAGAGTCTTTGTACAGAGGTAATAAAGTACACAAGCACAGAGAACAAAACACTTACAAGTAGGTAAGAGAGACCATGCTGCTGATGGAATAAGGGATGTTCCCACTAAGGTTGTTTCCCGCAAGATTACTGCAACAAATGTTTAGTCGACAGGATTCATGTATCAGTCATTTAAGCGAGAAAAGAATGTAACAGCTTTCAAAATAAAAAGAAAAATACGATTAGAACATTACAGGCTCGTGAGATTTGGGGGCAGCTGGTAAGGGATTGCATCATGGATGTTGTTGTTGCTCAAATCACTTGGAGACATGAAGCAAATCAAGTTAAGATAATACAATCAAGAAACAACAATAAAGAGGATTAGGGAAGAAGATATTCACAAGTTTCTCAATGACATGAGGTTTGAAAGCAAGTATCCCAGTGTCCCATTGAGCCCCAAACCAGAAATTCCACTGTCAAAACATGGTAAAAAGAATTGATCGGCTAAATAGATCAGCAGTCAGATTAGATGAAGCAAACATAAAGAATATTCCTTTCTTTTACAGGTAAAGAGTGATACATTGAAACAACGGCAGAGCCCTCGCAAGTCACGCCTTTCCACGACTCCGTGCAGGGATCACCACCGTTGCTTTTCCAATTGGTCAGCTGGGAAGGACTGTTCAACGAAGTATAGAGAAGCTGAAGACCAGTAACTGCAAAACACATAAAAAAAAAAAAAGGAAGAAGAAGAAGGCAACTAAGAACCTTAGAATTTGATTATCAGATGATCCAGGGAACAGTTTTCTCTTCGGGGAATCGAGAGAAATATTCGACGTTCCAGAAGAAACGACAAAAGCTGCTAACTTTAGAGTGAACCTTTTTGGTATCTGATGGAAAAGAAATTCTTGACAGAAACAGAGCTCACACATACTGTATAATGAGCAACAGCAGTGAGAAATTTCTCTCAATCACTAATGTCTTCAACACTTCCTGAGCGTTTTATCCAAAAGCCAAACGAGTTTGAAGCTCGAAGGGAAGGGAAGTGAATAAGAGCTAATCGAGAGTAAAAAATCTCATACTTTGATGACTAATCAAAGTATAGAGACAAGAGTCAAAAGCCCATGCCTAATCGCAGATCAAGCTTCCAAAACTAGCGAACGAATGAAACTCGAACACAAGCTCAGAAGAAAAGGATCAATCTGGGGAGCCATATAAGTAACTTTACAAAAAGGAACTCGCACAAAAGAGAGACTTTTTACCGTCAGTGGGATCAGTGGTGCCGTGGACAAGAGGCAGAGCGGCAGAGACCAAGATCACGGCCAAGAACGACAACCCAGCAAGCGAATCAGCTGAAAAGCGAGAAAAATGCCTCCTTTGCCGAGCCATCTTTAATGTTGCCATCACTGCCATTGTTCGCAGTCATTAACGTGGGAGGACAGAGACCTCTGTGGAATAGAGATCAATGCCAAGGGGGAGTGGCCATAAGTGAAGAAGGTGGAGGTGGCAATGGGAAGATTCGAAGCATAGTAGAGTAGAGAGAGAGAGACAGAGAGACAGAGATGGGGGAGGGGGAGTGTACAACGAAGGGTGTGTCAGGGTGAAAGGAAAAGCAGACTGGACAGCAAATTGGAGCAAGAAAATAAATAAAATAGTTAATTAAGAAAGGAGAGAGGAGAAGTGAATATGTGGAAACAGAGGAAGGACTGAGGAGAAGGGTTGGTTTGGAGTTGGCAGGCAAAGCGTAGACCTTTTCTTCAGGTGGGGCTCTTGCGCCTCTCTCTCTTTCCTTCCCCAATCAATTTTTTTTTCCACCTAATTTCTTAAATATAATAATCCGAATAATTCATTTTCAAACTGAGCTGTTCATTAACAACAGATGATGCACTTTGATCATTAATCTTTCTTCCGCATTTATAAGATCTGAACTGAAAGCTTATTTTTTACTGAATAATTAAAGCCTTAATTCAGTAAATATATGTGATATCATTCCACTTTTTAATCAAAATTTACAACTTTTTTTTATATCTCATGCGGATAAATCTAAATGAGAATTAGTCAAGATCTAGCATGTTCTTAAATATCAAACGGTGCACACTGAAAAAGGAAAGAAATGCACAAAATATTTCCAAACTCTTGGCTAAAAATACTAAAATTTTCTTTTAAAAGACCGTGGCAGTGAATTTTATATTAACTTTTTTCAAAAACAAAGAGTTTCTCCCTCTTTCGTTTATCACATTCTAGAGTTATGTATCTCATTTGTACACTAAAAAATAGAGAATTTCATAGAAAGAAAATAAAGATAATTAAATAGACGAATCATATTCATACCGAGATTAGCCATTCAATGGTCTCTAAGTCGCATTAGTTAGAATCATAATATAACAATGGATAGGAGAACATTAGCAATGAATGAATCTATGATCCATCGCCTACATTAGTTGTTATGTCAGATGGGAAGGATTGATTCCACACACATAACAAATGTGTGTGTGTTTTTTTTTTAATTTAATTCTTGTATGATGAGAAAAATGATGAATTGTTGGCTTTTTTTCACATTTCATTTGTATTTATTATTTATTTTAGTCATTTCAGTACTTTTTTATTGTGCATAAAATAAGAATATTAACTCGAGGTCGGCCAAGTAGTTCACTCACTAGGCCATTAATGGATGATCCTATGATTAATTTCTAGGTTTGGAGAGTTGACGGAAGTTTTCCCAGGGATTCATGTCCGATCGCAGATCAGTTTTGACACACACTTCAACGGATCTAGGAATATTATATGGTGCAAATAAATAAATAAATATATGTATATGTATACACATATATATATGTGTGTGTGTGTGTGGGCAATAATAACGCAGCGGGGCAGGAGCATTTATTCATTGAATTGGCAAAAAATTAATAGTACGGAAACAGTGGAGGGTCCAGTGCATGACAATTCGGGATCTTTCCCTCTCCCGCGAGGCCGACGCGAAAAAACACGAGCTCCGACACCGACAGCTCGGAACACCGATTCTACCCCTCGAGGGCATCTCTATTTACAAGGTCTATCCTCCCCTGTTCTCTCTCCCTCCTTGAGCCTCGGCAGGTATTGTAGTATTTGATAATGGAAAAAAAGCATTATTAGAAAAATAAAATGAAAAAATTGAAATTTACTGGCAAATAGAAATGGGGATTTGTGCAAATGACGAAAATGTCCTCACGGGACCTTGTTGGTGTGTCCTCGTGCATTTTTTCGGTCATATTTAAATAAAAATAAGAAATAAATGATAGCAAATATTAAAGTGTTAATGGTGGAAAATAGCAAAATTCTCTACGAAACTTGTAAAAAAGCACTAGTTTATAAAAGTTTATAAAACTAGTACTATTTTATGATGAAAGTCATTTTTGCCCCGAGCTCTTTCTCTCTCCTGAAGCTCTCTCTCTCCTCTGCAACCTTTCCTCTCTCTCTCCCCCCTCTGCAACTCACGGCCAGGAGCGGACCGGCACTGGCGACGATGACGAGCCGAGGATGGCAATGACGGACAGTAGACGGCGACTACGGTCAGCAGACGGCGACGAGCAGTAAACGGGCGACAGGCCACGGGCGACAGCTGCTGGTGCGCCAGGCGTCGGCTCGGGCGACAGTTGCCGGTGCTACAGCCGGTAGGAGGAAAAAGAAGAAGAGGAGGAGGCGGGCGCGCAGAAGAAGTGGGAGAGAGAGAAGAGAGTTGAAAATGAGAAGAGTATTTTGGGAATTATGAAAAAATTTGTAAAAATATATATAATGGTACTGGTTTTAAAAAGTGTTATAAAGTGGTGTTAGTTTTAAAATTTATTTTTTTATTAGTGCTAAAAAAATTTTCACCTCAATATTAAATATTTCATCGCTCTTACGTAGATTATTTTTCAGTAATAAACAAGTGGAATGTGAAGCTTCCTTCGGCTTACGCAAGGGGCGCATCGGGAAACTTACACTAATAAATATTAATGTCTCGATATTGTTTTTTTTTTTTTTGGCCGCTGTCTCGATATTGTTGACATTGAAAAAAATGAAGGGGAAGATAAATTGTGCTGAATCCTGATCTCATCGGACCTGTCCCTCCCTACGACTTCATATTATTGTAATGTTTTTCCGGTGAAGGTAGTTGTGGATCTTAAATTAAAATAGAAACCCAACCAAAATCATTAGATTTCTGATTGAATTCATAAACTCTCGAACTCATATTTTAACCAGTTAACCAGTTTAATATCAATTCCATTTTAAGAACTACGGGAAATATATCCGTACGAAAATGAGAAAATCTCCAATAAAAAATCTCTTTCTCCTTCTATTCTTCTTTTCTTTATTTGGAAATGTTTTTTTTTGGCGAAAATGTAATTAAATTTAATTAGTGGGACGTGGGCGAGCCGCTTCAATTATTGTTTCCACTTTTTTTTTGGGTAAAATCGAACTGTTAATTCACGGGGCAAAACAAAGAGAAAGATACAAAGCTGTGGCATCATGATTCAATTTCCTTTTATTATCCTTTTCTGTGTGGTACCATTGAGTGGATTAATAAAGCAACAGTTGTAAAAACATGCAATCAAGCAAAATGAATTTTCTTTTTAAAAAAATCGATAAAAATAGTCTATCAAAAAAAAAAGAAAAAAAAAAAAGAAAAGGAGAATCTGTATAAGCAAGAGGTACAATAAACAATAAACTTTACTTCATCCTTCTTGGTTGGATTTTCTAGATCCATTCTCACGAGTTTCCTACCTCCAGGGGTCTGCAAAAAAACAAATTCAGGGATAATCGAATCAGAACTGAATTGGTGGTTCTATTTTAATATAGTTTTTTAGACGATAAGTTATTTGGTTAATTTCTAAGTGTGGTGTGGTTAAATATTTTGAACTTAACCAAAATTAATTTGGTTCGGTTCGAACCGTTTTAAAGCCCATTCGATTCGGTTTTGAACCGAATTTAACCTTTACAAACCAATTCAATTCGGTTCGAATCGATTAACTGAATTGGTTTAAACCAATCCAATTTTTTCATGCAAACATGTGTTATAGTTCATGCTTACTATGCTAAACCGAACTAAGTTGATTTTTGTGTTTCGGTTCGGTTCAAAACCAGTTTGACCCCCGAAACGATTTTTGCACGCCCCTTATGATATTTTGTAATTTCCTATATTACAAATTCCTTATTATTATTATTATTATTTAAACATAAGTATCTTTTTTTTTTTTTTTTGGTCGCCAGCCACGGTATCCAAGCAGGCCCCACCAGCGGTGAGATGGCATCTTTCAGCCAACCATACTTGACTAATCCGTTGGTCGCCCCGGGTCGCACGCCTGGCAATGGCGGGTGAGGCTCCCAAGGGGGTGGCTGCGTACGTGAGGTCTCGAACTTGAAACCTCCTTAAGCGGCACCGAGCTGCTTACCACTCGGCCCAACCCCTCTTGGTAACATAAGTATCTTTACTTCAAACATTTTACGAGGAAAAATGCTTGGTTTGGGAACAGCTATCCTGTCCACAAAGAGACAAGACAGTCCTATGATTGAAAGCTTTGTTTTGGGGCCAGGAAGATCGAAAGCAATACAAGGGGAAACATCGTGGGAGTGACCCCATGTCGTGCTGTCTTCAACTTTCACGAGATTACTCCACGCCTTGCTTTTACCCCCTTCGAACATGCAGTTCGATGTCGAGACCTTCACCTCGTCGTCGGCAGCCCGCCTGGACACATTACCGACGCGTGGCATCGTAGCGATCGATAATCTAATCTAGTGTTTGTGTCATTACGTGGAATTATCAAATACCATTTAAAATATGTCTTGTTCACCTATTCCACAAAGAAAAGTCATATTATGATTAAGTTGATCTAGTTTCAAATTAAATTAGCAATGCTCTATAAGTTCTATACATCTCATGATTTATTCCGGTTTTTAAACCGAATCAACTTTTTAAGAGGCAAAATACTCATGTCACAGATATTTTCTTTTTATTTATTTACAATACTTAAATCCAAGCCTTGCTTAAGAGTAATGAACACCGAACCAACTCAATACAAGGAATTAGCTCCATGATTGGAAATAGCTAGAAGTTTATCTACTTCAATGGCATTGAATATGTGAATCAATGGAACTTATCTTACTTTTCCAAAGAAAAAAAATCATGCTGAGAGTCGAGTCCCACGTCTGAATCTCAATAAAAAAAATCTTGAAATATAAGAGAATTATATATCGGTACTCGTAAACTTGGGCTTTTTGGTTAATAAGATCCCGGTATCTTATACGTTGAGTAGAAATTTGATATGGTGTTAGAGCAAATTACAGTACGAGCTCGCAACTTATCAGGTTCGAGTATAAAGTTACCAATTCTTTAAGCATACATGAGATCGATATCTTATAATAAACTTGATGAAAATTTAGAAAAAAAGGAAAAAGAAATGAGAAATAAGAAAATGAAAAACCCATACTTGCATGCATGGAAGACGTGACTTTTGAGCGATACGTATCTATCCATCGACATCACATTGGTGTAACTCTCCAGCTTCCTAAAAATGTTCAATTTATCAGAATATTTGGTCCAGAATACCTAACCTAACCCTCTTCAATAGAAGTCAACTCCCTGTGAATCAGGACTCAGAATCTGTGCTTCTCGGTAAGAAAATTGGGAAAGGAAAAAGGGAAGGACAAGGGTCCTGTGAGATAGGCAGAGTGAGGATTGGGAAATCAATGCACGAGAGGCTGTGATGGGGGTAGTCTGATTCCTGAGCTGGCAATAGAACTAGTCACTTGAATTTATTCACGTGTTTTTTTTTTCTTTTCTGATTATAAAGAAAATTTATATATTTATTGGAATAGGAGAAAAGATGAGAGTAAAGAGATAGAAAGAATTCAACTGACGATGATCGAGCTTAGGACATCCTGATTTTAGATCGAGAATGATCTATTGCATCGATCGAGTCAATTTACATTATGCTGACATGGCCTTTAACATGTTGGTAATAAGCCATTGTTTAACTGTCAACTTGCGAGATCTAGCCAGCTAGGCACCCGTTTGCTCCGCTCGTGGATCAAACATGGCAGCTAGTTCGTAACCTACCTGACTTTCGGATGGGACAAGGTTTGCATCGGTCGACGCGTACATGCCATGTCGCAAACGCTTCTTCATTAATACCCGTGGTGGACGGTCAACTTGCGAAAAATCAACCGTTTAATCAGTCATGTAGACCAAGGTATTGTTTATTCTTAATTATTCAACAACTCCTACCTGCCAAGGCTAGTGAATCTCTCTGCGACCTCCGACGGTCGGTGGATTCCAACCTCACATCTCATTGCTGTCACCGAAACCCTAGAAAGGAAATCGAATAATGGTGTCGATCTGTGTCGTGCACTAAATCGCCCGTATCTTACTTTTAGCATGTTCGAGAAAATGACAAAATAAAATGCATGATTTGAGGATAGTGGTAGGATTCTCCTTTCCTGTCTAAATCAATTTTTTTTTTTAAATTAGCACCCTTTTTTTTATAGGGTTTAGTGTATTAATATTGCAGTGAAGGGATTGGAAATCGAATGTGTCTCCGAGATCATATGCATTGAATCGTCAAGAAATTGTACAAAGATAAAGCAGAAATATACCTAAATCTATTGCAATCGTCATGGGATGCGGATTCGGGTTTGGCTTTTTTGAGTTTGCACTAGTTAGTAATGAACAAATATCTGGAGGAAGAAGAGAAATCCACAACGGGCCGGGCCTCGGCGTGGCCTGAAAGCGGAACACAACGGGCCGACAAATGGGCCTCCTGTTTATGAGAAAATGAAGCCCACAGACCACTGACCCAAAACCTTGTGGAGACCCCAGAGAAATATATATATATATATATATATATATAGAGTATTAATCCAACAAGACATCATGTGTAATGACCAATCATAAGTAACCTAAGTTGGATTTGTGTGGCCACTGTGGGACTGGTTTTTTACTTAAATCAATTTTAATTGGCTTTTAAATATTCAAAGTGGATGAGTAATACTCACATAATATCTAGTTGATTGCACGTGCCATTAAAAGTTTACAAATAAGTGCGAATTCGGCGGTTTCTCGATCACGAACCGTTAAAGCTAAAGTTCACGCGTAGGAGTTCCCCGGGAATGAAAGAGTTTCACGAGATCGATCTTGGGCCATTATCCAAGCACGAATACCTTCGTTCAATAGAATATTTTTTCCTATTGGAAGTTTCGACTTCAGGATCTTTCGTATTCTGCAACAATTCAGGTGTATACATTGTAATATTCTTTACATTTATAAAAGCAGAAAAGCGAAAAATTGCGTGGAACGTTACGATCGAGAAGAACCCGGAGATGAGCAAGTCGACATTGAACGCTTGGATTTTCAACTAACTGTCATTGGATAAATCGTCCCCGGGGGGACAGCCCAGTGGTGGGCAAGGGCTTCCTTGCCTCCCAGGTTCTGGGTTCGAATCCTCGGGGACACGAGCCCGTCAGGATTATCCTGGCTTACCTGGTACACGTGGTTTGCGGGCTATTGCGTGTACCCCGAGGAGGAGGTGTCGCAACCACCGCTAGTCGGGCCCGGAAGGCGCTCGGATACCTCGGTTAAAAAAAAAAAAAAAAAAAAACTGTCATTGGATAAATAACAGAATTCGTGTACGTTCAAATAGTAAAGTGTTGGTTAGGAAAAGAAGGGAGAAGAAAGATGGCCACACCTGCCCCGCTCCGCTGAGAAAATGACAGAGATTTAATAGGGGGGGACACTGGCAATGGCAGTAGATGTGACGAGATGTCTGGACGTGTCAACTAACACTCAAATTGCATGGGTCACTGACTCACTGACCTCTCTTGAAGTCGAAGGGCATATACTGTTATTTTAATCTATAAAACACATATTTATATATTAATAAGCACTATATTTAATTTAGCTGTCGACTTCAACTCCATTTTTTTTTTTTGGTCGCCAGCCACGGTATCCAAGTAGGCCCCACCAGCGGTGAGACGGCATCTTTCAGCCAACCATACTTGACTAATCCGTTGGTCGCCCCGGGTCGCACGCCTGGCAATGGCGGGTGAGGCTCCCAAGGGGGGTGTCTGCGTACGTGAGGTCTCGAACCTGAGACCTCCTTAAGCGGCACCGAGCTGCTTACCACTCGGCCCAACCCCCCTTGGTGACTTCAACTCCATTTAGCTGTAAGTGTTCTGACATTTCTTTTTTCTAAATAAAGTTGATAATACAAATCTTATGAATAGAGAAATTAAATTTATAATTGAAATTAATTTTACCTATTAGTATATCAATCTAATTCGAATATGAATTAGTTAAATTTATTAGATTTTTGGATCGGATAGTTTTGGTCAAAATTATGGTATTATGGCTATTAAAAAAGGAAAAAGACGGCGAGAGAACAACATCATGGCATCTTGTCGATGTCTACTTTGACATTCTATTTTCGGATTTTTCTAATCAACTCCCCTACCTGATCAGTTCTCCTATCCACTTGATTTGCAGGTGGTTACATAACAAATGCCACAGTCTGACTTACCAAACTCACCAAGAGAGGCATCCGGTCACCCTACCTCGAACTTGTGACTTGGCTCACATCAGACACACTTTCACCATACCCTTAGATTCGAGGATCCAGATTGGATTGTCGTATTGTAAGAAAAAAACAAGAATGGGGAAGAAGAAATTTTGTGTTATTGACTATTCGGCGTGTTCACTCATTTTATTTTGAGCGACTTTATCATATTCTTTTTTTCATATTAATTTTTACTCTACCTTCCCGGAGTTCATTCTCCAGCGAAACTCCATTTAAAATATTGTGTCGGATTCCTTACAATTTACTTATTTTATGATTTCATTGGAAATCATAAAAAGACAATTCCTATTTAATATAGCTATTTGTGCAAGTATTTTCGTTACCTGTGGAATTTCTAATGAATCAAGATAACCATTCGTTCCGGTATAAATAGTCATTATCTGTTCTTCCACCGCGAGAGGGGCTGATTGGGATTGTTTAAGCAACTCACGTAATCGTTGACCTCTTGCCAATTGATTCTGGGTAGCTTTATCGAGATCCGAAGCGAATTGCGCAAAGGCTTCTAATTCTGCGAATTGCGCCAATTCCAATTTTAATTTTCCAGCTACTTGTTTCATGGCTTTAATTTGAGCTGCCGATCCTAAGACAAGCAAATTTTTGCTGATACTATGGATAAAATAATGACACGTGGACCATTCTCATAGTACGATCTGTAAACATGTAAAGAGGTTTTTGATTGAAAGTTGGAAATGACATTACACCACCATTCCAAGAAAAAAAAGATCTGTAAATACACCAAGAGTACGAGGTATCAAACTCTTTCAGCACTACGTAATCTTTCTCCTGTAGTTCTCTCACTTCTAGAAGCTAACCTAACTATTGGATGCCCGGCCAGACTATAGTCAATTGACGAAGTATGTAACCTAACAGGCTCAACATGAATGACCTGTCCGATGTTTTAGGTAAAGTTGATCAGTGTGTTTGAAAAGTTTTTTAATAAATTTAGAAGAGAATAAGGAGAACAAAAAGAAATAATAGATACAGAGAATTACAGAAATTGAATGTCAAATGTCAGATGTGATACTGAGTTTACCGGGTCATTACACCAATCCCCTGCGAGCCCAGCTTAGACGCGCTAATGCTCAGATGACTTCATACTAATCGTCACACAGATATAGAAAAAATTAATCAGCACGTGCATATTTCCTGCTCAGTCGGCAGGCCAACAAGCACAAACCCTGCTCGTCCACGTGGAGGCTCAAAGTCAGAGCTCATCCGTCAGGCCGGCGCCGTAACCGGTCCAGCTCCTCGTCGGCTGTCCTGAATGGTTCGCTATCCACACGCGCGTGCTACGCTGAGTTCACGTCACTCTCCGAGTCCACGTCTCGTGATCCTCCGCGACATGTTCACTTGATTTTTCAATCCAAAGAGCCGACAAATGATGACGTGGACCGCACTCCCATTGGCAGGTTGGCGCCCGCTGTTCTCCCGCGCGTGGAACTGTATTCATTTTGTTGCTTCCTTTTTTGGATGATAAAGATAAGGGAAGATACGATTTCAGCTAATAAAGCAGCTTTTTTTCTTGGAACTTTGAAAGTAAAACAGTTAGAGGTATGAGAAATTTTTAAGAGGTCTTATTTAGTTATATAATATAAAAAGATATTAATTAAAATATAAAGAATGAATAAATTAATGTTAATTATTTAATCAGTTACTATAGTTAATATTAATAAAAAAATTTGATTAATTTTTTATCACGTTATTATAAGATAAAATTATTTAAGATTATTATTATTTTTGTCTCCAACAGGATCAATTAGTATAAATTGAGTAAAAATCAAAAGAAAAATGATCCATTTATATCCAAAAAATATAATTTTATGGAAATTAAGAAGTTTAAAATTTTTCAACAGTAGGTGGGGAAGAGGTCCCACCAAACACGCACCCGGGGTGGGAATGGCCACGGAAAATAGCCGTTGGAGATGCACGTGGCTGCGTGCCGACATGTCGGGGCACGTGCCACGCGGTCAGTGTCCGCAATAAACTACTGCGGGAAATCTCTGTAATCAAAAGGACGTTAATTGGACTCTTTAAGCTCAAATAATCGCACTTTAATGGCCCCTCCTCTCTCCGGACCGGAATTGGAAACGTAAAGCTCGAACCTTCTTGATAACGGGCCAGGGAGAATCATCCAAACTCTTCTCTGCACTGCTCCCTCTCTCTCTCTACCCAACAGTACTTCCATCTCTGGCCTCAGTCGAGAAATCTGCTGTCGTGCTTGTGAGGAGGTCGTGCCTGCCTGCTTTCCCTTTCCTGGGGATGAAGGAAGCGGAGGATGGAGGAATCTTTTCTGGGCTTTGACTGATTGAAGCTCGAAGCGATTCGAACTCTAACGTCTTCTCTCCAGATCTGTTAACCCACCCCCTCTTTCTCACTCTGTGCCGCTCTTGCTCTCCGGGGAAGGAATTTTCTCGGACCCGGCCGGCGAAAAGGTGAGAGTTTGCTTTGCATCTCTCTGATGAACCGGAGGATTTGTAGAGTTCCTGGGTGTTGATGCTTGTGTCCATGTCTTTATGAGGAGTTTATGTTTAAGTTGACTGTGAATTGATTGAGAGTGAACTGTCGAATTTTCTTTCCATTTTTGGTTTGCCCTTTTGCTTCAAAGAAGGGATTTTTCTTCCGCCAGATTCGCTTATGGGGGATCGACGAAAAATTAAATCTTTTGACTCTGAAACTCCAGGGGAGAAAAAGCCCTCTTACAGTAAGTATGACTTCTCTAACTCGCAATTTATCAATCCGTTTATTGATGAACTACTTTG
This sequence comes from Lagerstroemia speciosa, assembly GCA_037672795.1. Taxonomy (NCBI): domain Eukaryota; kingdom Viridiplantae; phylum Streptophyta; class Magnoliopsida; order Myrtales; family Lythraceae; genus Lagerstroemia; species Lagerstroemia speciosa. The sequence goes on from CM075297.1 coordinate 11,429,562, forward strand.
TGGGGGGAATTGCTCTTTATTCTTATTGAGAAAATCTCAAATGGTACTGTGTACCGTGAGGAGCTTTTCCCATTTACTCATTTGTTACAATTTGACTAGTTTCTAATCCATATTGAAAAATTGGATCGCCGAAGACATTTTGGAGCCTCTCTTCTTTCGCGTGGCTTTTCTTGAAATGTTCATTACTTTTGGTTGGTATTGCCTTACGTTCTCTAACATTTTTAGCTTTTTGTTTGCAATTATTTCTACTACATGTCCTGCTCTAGAGTTCTTATTATGGCTATATGTTCTTGCCTTATCAGGTAGTCCTTTCTGTGGGATTAGATGGCAACCCTCGGAGACATTGGGCTGTCCGCAGCCTTCAACATTGGCAGTGCCTTTGCATTCCTCATAGCATTTGCCATTTTGAGACTCCAGCCCCTCAATGACAGGGTGTATTTCCCGAAATGGTACCTCAAAGGCTTACGAAGCAGCCCAACTCATGGAGGAGCATTCGTGAGAAAGTTTGTCAACTTGGACTTTCGGTCATATATCAAGTTCTTAAACTGGATGCCTGATGCGCTTAAAATGCCTGAAGATGAACTTATAGAGCATGCAGGATTGGATTCTGCCGTCTATCTCCGCATCTACTTGATGGGGTTTGTATACTTAGAAAAGACTTTTCAACTGCTCTTCCATCTTTTAAGTTACTGATACTCTATGTACTAGAGCCAATGAGGATGCTATTTTCGGCCTGTAAATAGGTGGGAAGGTGCTTTTAAGTAGTGTTATCTAAGCATCATTGATTAAAAAGAGATAGAATTATCGAAATGCTTGCCTCGTGAATGTTTTATGGAGTAGTTTATTAATTTGGTTTTTAATTTATAGTAGGTTACGCTTTCTTGTGAAAACTATTCCTTTCCTACCTATATTCTCTACACAGAAAACAGAAGAGGTTTCAATTCTCTTATTCTAGTCTTCAGAAATAACATGAAAAATGCTTTGTACTTTAGAGCACTCACTGAACAGCAATTTTAGATGGATTTTCATGTATTGAAAATAGCAATTTCTTCACAACCAAATAATGCCAGATGATATCCATTACAACTTATGTCACCGTTGTGTGCAGACTTAAGATTTTTGTCCCGATTGCTTTTCTCGCGTGGACAATTCTGGTACCAGTTAATTGGACAAATAGCACTCTCAGTGTAGCTGCTAAGCTTGCAAACATAACTGCCAGTGATATAGATAAGCTTTCCATCTCAAACATCCCGCTGGGGTCACAGAGGTTCGAAACCCTTAATCTTTGTTCGCATTGACTTTTAACGCACAATCTCAGATTGCGTATGGTTACTGCTTTAAATGTTTCATGTAGCTCTATACCTATCATATCCTGCAGGTTTTGGGCCCATATTGTGGTGGCTTATGCATTTACCTTTTGGACATGCTATGTGTTGCTAAAGGAGTATGAGACTGTTGCCAACATGAGGTTTCTCTTTCTTCAGACAGAAAAACGCCGTCCTGATCAATTTTCGGTAATACAATGTTTGTTTATCTTTGAATACAGGTGGTCTAAGATGCATCTCAGCAGATTGACTGACTAAAATTCAGTCGTCATCATTGATTCAGTTGTTCAATGAGACTAAATTTCATCTTGTTAACAGGTACTAGTGAGAAATGTCCCCCCAGACCCAGACGAATCGGTCAGTGAACTTGTGGAGCATTTTTTTCTTGTGAACCACCCAGATAACTATCTCACTAGCCAGGTTCGATTCCCAAAACACTCCTTTTTTCAAGTATATTTCACTGCAATTGCCCTTAAAATTAACTTCGTCTAAAATATGCATATTCTCTGCAACTTTTTAATTTTCGATATATCTTATCAGTTCATCATGCTTATAATTCCGGACAGGTGGTTTATAATGCAAACGAACTCGCAAGTTTGGTCAAGAAGAAGAAGCAATTGCAGAACTGGCTTGACTATTACCAACTCAAGTTTTCTAGAAGCAGCGCAAACAGGCCTCTCATGAAGGTAATCCGTGTACTGAAATATATGCACAAGTATTATGATTCTGAATCAAGTGTAAAAGTGATGTACAACCTTTGATTTATTTGATGAAATTTACAGAACTGTGAAAAAGAAATCTCCTTCTGTTTACGTGGTTATTATTAAGCTGTTTTTCTTTTATTTGTGCACAATGTTTACAGACTGGTTTTCTTGGGCTCTGGGGAAAGAAAGTGGATGCAATTGATCATTACACAACTGAAATCGAGAAAGTGTCCGAAGAAGTGAGCCTTCTTTACCATTTCTTCCATTTCCTTTTTGAATGTAAAATCTTAATGCTTAAATTGATTTCCAAATGCTTAATTCAGATAACTGCAGAGAGGGAAAGAGTGACGAGCGACCCACAGTCTATCATGCCCGCTGCCTTTGTGTCCTTCAAGACTCGATGGGGAGCGGCAGTTTGTGCACAGACTCAACAGTCCCGAAACCCGACTCTGTGGCTCACTGATTGGGCTCCAGAGCCACGAGATGTGTATTGGCCAAATCTCGCAATTCCTTATGTCTCACTTACTGTTAGGAGGCTGATTATGGGGGTGGCATTCTTCTTCCTCACCTTCTTTTTCATGATTCCCATTACTATCGTGCAATCTCTTGCGAGCATTGAGGGGATCGAGAAAGTGGTCCCATTTTTGAGGCCTCTCATTGAAATGTGAGTTTTTCTTCTTCATCTGATCTGTTGAGTTATCAATTCAAACCCACAGACCTGTATCTTGGCTGGTTTATTGTTTATTGTCGTTCTGTATACCATTCCATGGTTCATTGAGTTCTTCAGTGGAAAATGACTGTAGCTTTGTGGTATATTTGCAGCAAATTCATCAAGGCATTTATTGCTGGCGTTCTACCGGGACTTGCATTGAAGCTCTTTCTCATCTTCCTGCCCACGATATTGATGATAATGTCTAAATTCGAGGGCTTCATATCTCTTTCATCTCTCGAGAGGAGATCGGCTGCTCGGTATTATCTTTTCAATCTCGTGAACACTTTCCTCTGCAGTGTCATCGTGGGTTCGGCGCTTCTTCAGCTCAAATCTTTCATCAATCAGTCACCAAGCCAGTACGTGAATTTCTTTTCTTTATAATCCTTTTCTCCATGAGTCAAGGGTCTGCTTGCTTCTAGGTAGTTGAGAGTGATTGGAAACTTTTTTCCATTTTCTTTGCTCTAAACAAGGAGGAAAAATCATTGATGGAAACGTAAGGATCCTTTCCATTAACATTTTCTTTGTTTTCCGAAGAAGAAAATAGAAATTGGCAAAACCGTTTCTTCTACTTAAAAAATTCAGAGGATTCGGGTTAAGAGTTCCTATGCTGCAGGATTCCTAAGACAATAGGGATGGCTATCCCAATGAGGGCAACTTTCTTCATAACTTACATCATGGTTGACGGTTGGGCGGGGGTGGCCGGGGAGATCTTAAGGTTAAAGCCTCTGATAATCTTCCACTTGAAGAACTTCTTCCTGGTTAAGACTGAGAAGGACCGGGAGGAAGCTATGGACCCGGGAAGCGTCGGATTCAATACTGGCGAGCCTCAGATTCAACTTTATTTCCTGTTGGGCCTTGTTTATGCTACGGTGACCCCGGTCTTGCTCCCTTTCATACTGGTCTTCTTTGCCCTCGCCTATGTAGTGTTCCGTCATCAGGTATATTGAGCATAACTGCTATTTGCTAGTCAGCAAATCCCCTAGATGATGAATGTTCTCATTGGGTTTAGACACTACTCGAGTCGGTGCTTAGTCTTTGGCCCCCTTGGTGGTGGCCACGAGTCAGTTCGGGACCATCTAATACCTGAAACAAACCAAGCAAATAATTTGATTTTCAAGAAGTTACAGGATCAATACTGAACCTCAGTAGCTCAAAAACTGACCCAAGCAAACTTGATTCCTGGAATATCATATTTGGGTCATTTGAATTTAGATGTCAGGACCATCATCTCTATTCAGTTGTGATTACATGAGACTCCAGTGATCTACTTTTTTTCTGCTCAATTCTAAGAAAAATTTATCTTTGTATGAGAGGAATTGTTTTGCTACTAACTTCTTCACATAGCAAATTTTCCATTTTGGTGTAATTCCAGGTCATAAATGTCTACAACCAGGAGTATGAAAGTGCTGCAGCATTCTGGCCTGATGTGCACGGACGTATTGTTACAGCGCTGATTATATCTCAGGTGCTTCTGATGGGATTGTTGGCAACAAAGCAAGCTGCTCAGTCGACTCCATTCCTTATAGCTCTACCCATCCTTACAATTTATTTTCACAGGTTCTGCAAAGGCCGTTATGAGCCTGCTTTCATTCGATACCCCTTACAGGTTTGTCAAGCTCTTCCCTTGAAGTCCTCTACTTAGAAATTTGCCCTTGTTCTCTTATCTCATTGATGCTGTGGCTTCCAGAAAGATTATCATTAGCATCTCACATCCCATGTTCTGAAAGCATTCTCCCTTCTTATACGAAATAAACGGGGCATCATCTATGCCTGATGGAGTAATTGTCTGGGGCTTCCAGTAAGGTTGATGATCTAGTGGTCTGAATCTCATTTCCATGCAGTTCAGTAAGGTTGAAATCTCAGTTTTGAATCTATCCATGCAAAATCTGCTAACAGGTGTTGTTTAGGCTTGGCTCTTGATGGACTCCGGCTTTCTGGATCACACTGGGTTTTTGGTGGCCCTGCATTGATAGGACTAGCCTCCCTATTCTCAATAAGCCCTTGAACCATGAATTGCCTTATGAATCATCATTTTTTGAAAAAGGATGATTCAAGGAGCAAAGGAGCCCTTCTGTCGATTAATGCTTTGCTTGTTCAGTTCGTCTAATATGTTGATGGTTGAACTCGAAAGCTCAAACATTGTATAGCAGGGTAGCTGGTTGTCACTGCTGTTCTTTTATCTGTATAAAAAGTAATTGTCTCGAATTGCCTCATTGGCCTCATGGTGTTCTTTCCTCTTTTCGATCCTTCAGGAGGCGATGATGAAGGATACCCTGGAACGGACCAGGGAGCCGAACATTAACCTGAAGAGCTATCTCCGGAACGCTTACCTCCACCCAGTCTTCAAAGGCGAAGATGATGATGAAGATGACGAAGTGGACGGGACTGACAAGTGGGAGAGCGAGAGCGAACTCGTCCCCACGAAGCGCTTCTCCTCCCAGAGGAACACTCCCGTTCCCAGCAAGATCGGGTCCTCGCCACCATCCCAGCATGAGACCAACGGTGCCTCAAAGTTATAGCTGAGTTTGCTGTACATTATGCCCTTTGGAGGAAGGGATAGTTCTCTATTATCTGCCTGTAAATTAGGACTGAGTTTTTGCTTCTGAACTCTTTTACTGCTTGAAGTATAAATACAGCATAGTCAATGGACCACAAGGGAAATACACACTTCTGGGGTTCATTGCTTCCCCCAGTATAGAGAGCATGAACTTATGGTGGTTGCAGATAAGTCCTTGCTTGAAGTTAATGTCCGGCCGGTATTCCTTCCACAGGCCCGCGGCTGTGTCTGAAATGTGGGGATGTTGGATGAGATGGCATTGCAGTTTGGGGTATAAATATAAAATCGAAGAATCGAAAAACCAACTAAGACCAGCCTAAAAAAATCAAATGTTTTGGAACTCTACATGAAAATTGCTCGGTTTTTTAGGGGAGTGAAAATTGGCCAAGGAAGGTTGGATCACGACCCGAAAAAATCGATGGGAGCCGGGACTGCCCCGACATTAAATATATTAAGTATCTATATTGACTAGATAGGGATCCGTGTTATGCACTAAAAAAGTAAAAATAAATAAATGTGAAATACCGTGATGAATTCGTATAATTATATCATTTATTTATAACTTATTATAATTTAATTCATTTAAAATTCGTTAACTTATAGAAGTAAATAGAATATTTTCAATTTTTATCAGTATATTATATCAATTTTACTCATTTATTTTTACAATTTTAGATTATTTGTTTAAAAAATGTGACGAACGTTTGTTATATAGATATGAAGTGAGATATGTGAATTTAAGCAGTTAAGAAAAGATTTTTATTGTTAGGATCGTAGAGATGAGTGCGAGAAAAATGAATGAAATTATTGTTTTGCTATTACTTTAAAAATTAAATGTGTGTCATAAATTTTAATATATAAATTATATTAAGAGCGAATACAGAAAACTAAAAAGACATCAAATTTCACACGTGTTTACATATAATAGTATCGATATTTTAGAGTCTATATTAGAAGTATAATTAATTTTTGATATATTATAGTAAAAAATATATAATATTGTTGGGACAAATATTATATAATAAAGATTTGATGAGCAAGTTTTATTAAATTTATAAAAGTTCTTAATTATGCAATTGAAACCCTAACCTTAACCTAACTATTTCAAAAGATGGGGACCGAAAAACCTAGTACCAAAACAGTCGGTATTCCATGACCTAAAGCTGTTCTTGACATGATTTTTTTGGCTTGAAAAATTGATCTGAAAAAGTTGGAGGCCGGAATATTTACAAGAAAAATCTATTGTTAACATGACAGGATTTGTGCATGATTGATTAATTAATAATTGGAAAAACAAGGTAGAATGCCGGGTGGCGCGTGAGAGAGGATCTGTGCCAACGAGGCGGTCTCCGGTCAAGTGGTCCCAACCGCATCAACGTCGCTACCCTCTCATTCTCTTTCCGTATACTTGAATGGAATTGGAAAAATAAAAATATATTCCCGTGATCCTATCTTAAACTTGTATAAATAAATAATTTCGATTTAATTATCAAATTAATGAAGAAATTTTAGTTATTTAGGTAATTATTATAATTATTATTTAAAAATAAATTTTAATTATATTGGTATCGCCTCCTCTTGTTCAGTTCTCAGTTGCCTCTTTCTTCTTTTTCCTCCGCTGTCTCTGTCTGTCTCTCTCTATAGATTCGATCAGCTTCTCTCTCTTTTTCAATATATATATATCTATAGTGATTTCTGCGCATCACACTCGTACGAGACAGAACCCACCCCAGAGACCCGAGTCGCCATTGATAGTGTGTGTCGATCAGGTGATTTCATTGATCGCATTCCCGTGATCGGATTGTACATCTCTGTTGGGATTGATCCTTGGTGGTTGGTTGAATTTAACCCTGTCGTCGATGTGATGCTTTACCCGTCTTTGATTCTCTAAGCCCCAATTCTATGCCTTTCGGGTTTCTGTTCTCTGGGTCAGCGTCACCCGTTGACCGGGTCGGTCAATGGCATTGTTCCTTCTGATGGGTGTGCTCTGCATTCTTAATGTCGACGGAGATTCTTTAATAGTTGTTCTTACTCCCATCATTGTTTGATTTCCTTTAAATTTTTCTCTGGAAAGCTCTGATTAGTGGTTACCCTATGGCAGTCAGGCTATTCTCATGCAATGCAACAGAACAGTTTATATATTCTGTTCATGCGGATTAACAGTGTTCTGTTCTGTCGCTTACTTAGCCAGATTGAGTGTTCTTTGGTGGTTGCTAATGGAAAAGAATTGGAATCATACTGTACTGCCTGTGGTGAATGGCCTGTTACTGTGGCACAGCCGATTGTTCAGGGACTAAAGCACCTGCCTTTTGCAGCTTAGACGGCGGCAATCTTGTTCCCATTGCAGCAGCAGTTTCGCCATTACACTGATAAGGGCGTCTCGAGTATCATTCAATCCCCGAATATCTCACAGCTCTTGAAGGAACCCATGCTGGAGGGTGTATCGCAGGCTCGCAGCCTTCTAGCATTGTCACACTGTCTGATGATGATGAGGAGCTCGAAGTAGGGATGCAGGTGGGACTCGCTACTCCTGCTGAGAAAAGAGCTGCTTCATCTCAGAAAAGGAAGTTCAGTGAAGACAGTGTGAGCATTGCGATACAGCGGCAGAGTGGTACGAAGAGGAGGAGCCTAGCACCTGCAGCACGAATCAGGGAATGTTGACGAATTCTGTTTCTTCATCGAGGACAGAGTCTTCTGGAAGAATGGTAAGTGTCCCCAGTGGAAAGCACTTGAATGTCCGGAAGAAGAAGAAGAGAGATCGAATTGTGAGTTTGGACAGTGAATCCAGTGACTATGAGGATGAGTTGATTCTAATAAAGACGAAAGAGCGCAGGAAACTTTGAAATTATGGGACTACAGTCGCAGTGGATAGGGCTGTGAATGATTCAGGAGAAAGGAGTCTTGCTCGATGAATGATTTGTATTCAAACGCTGTAGTTCCAGCAGTTTCCCCTGGGTCTCCACCCTCAACCCAGAAAGTCCGTAAACACAAACCTGCGAATTCGAAGGTTAAGTTCTTTCCACTTTCCCGTTGTTGTGTTTGCATAGCTGCAGTTTTTTGGGCCTGTTTACTGACTTTCGTCGGTACATAGTTATCTAGTCACAGGCCAGAGGAGATTGTGCTAAGTGCCATCAATGTATGAAACCCGAGAGGAGGATCGTAGTTCCCTGCACAAACTGTGAACAGAAATTTTACTGTATCCAGTGCATCAAACAATGGTATGATTCGCCACTGTTTTTCACATATTCAGCTTTATATGTTAAATGTGTATATATATATATATATATGTACATATCACATCTGGCTCTATCCTCCGTTTCAATGGGTATCCTAGTCTGTTGGAAGAAGACATTGCCAAGCTTTGCCCGTTCTGTAGTAGAAATTGCAACTGCAACAATTGCTTGCGCTCTCATGGGATGATAGACGTTTAATATCTCTCCTTTTGTAGTCACCTTCAGTTGGGTCTCTGCATTTTTCTTGACCAAAAAAATTGTAACCCGTGCAGACACCTGAAGTCACCATGAGCAATTTGGAGAAGGTTCAGCATCTCGACTACTTGATTAAATCACTCATTCCTTTCATAAGACTGATATGCAAAGAACAGTTTGAAGAATTACAGATGGAAGCCATCATTCTCCGCACGTATTTTCAAGCCGTATTACTTTTGGCTTCTCTCAGGCTTGTTGTGATATCAAAGCAGATCCTAATTTACTTTTAATCATGTCATCGTCGTCCAATTCTCGATTACAACTGTCCCAACTACCCAAACATAAAATACAAACATGGTCCTCCTATCAGGTGTTACGGTCCAAAGTGATTCTATATATACAAGATTTGCATCATCATAAACTCTCTGGGATGTGAAGACGGTAAAGTCACGTAATTAATTACTCTTCTCACATTTCATCATGTGTATTTGAAGTAAAACAAATAGCTAATTCAATTCTTGCGGGCATAGCGTTGCGATCGACTTATCCATCCACAACCCAAAAGGGTAATTTGGTAATTCTAACAAGGTATCAGCAGTTACCGAGGGGCTGGACTCGAGAGTTAACGCGCCATATAAATTTAAAATTTCTCCTCCACACCAAGAATCAAAACAGTTGGAAGAAACCGTCTCCCCTCTGTCTCTGTCTCTGTCTCTGTCTCTCTCTTCCCCTCCCCGATCGCCATCGACAACTGCTCCGAGGGAAGTCCTTCGCTCATCCCCGCTCCTGCTCATGAATCTGAAGGCGGCGAGGGCTAATGCTCATCATCCGCGCCTCTCCCTTCCCGATCGCTTCCCTCCATGTTGAAGCCCCGATTTAGGTTTCCCTCCTAAACGATAACCATCTGATTCTTGCAGGATCTTTGTGTGACACAAGCATATGTGATGCCAGGGTAAATAAATAGGTCGAGGAGTTCTTGAATCCCTGCCCGATCGCCTCCCTCTGTTTTTACACCCCGATTTAGGTTTCCCTCCTAAACGATATATCCCTCTGATTCTTGCAGGATCGTTGGTACAAGCATATGTGATGCCGGGGTTACTTACTAAATAGGTCGAGGACTTCTTGAATTCTGTGATGGAGGACCTCCGGTAAAAACCGTTCGATGTTGTTTTTTCCTCTTTCATTCTGGTGGATACTATACTCTCTATACTGTTAGAGTTAGGTATTTCGCCAGAAAAAAAAATGAAGAGGAAATTGTTCAGAAACCAGCGGGTCTGACTATTGAACTATTTATTCAAACATGAAGCCAGAACCCGTCTCATATTACGAGGTGACACTTGCTGAAGAGATTGCTTTTTGAACTTTAATTTTCCTGCTTGCAGATGGCATGTTACCGGTAGAAGCCGGTCCTCTATTTTCCACTGATATTCGATTTTCTAACAATGCAAACATCTTCCAATAGGAACTTACTGCTGGAGTAGGTCGTGTCCTAGACCTCAAATTCTGACACAAGACCATGGGTTATATTTGGTATGAATGGACCGAAGGGAATGGAATGGAGTGGATTTGACAAAGAGAAACATAATAATGTTTAGAGTTAACTGGTGAATTTTTATGTTAATCTTGAAAATAAGAATGCATGGATTTGATATAAACTTAATAAAAGTGGATGAATAACCACTCATGAGTTTTTTAGAAAGAATGTTATAACCAATTCCTTTTGAAATAAATTAGCTAAAAAGTTCACAGTATCATATCTCTCTTTATTCTGTCAATGTTAGATAAATTGTCAGGTCACTGTCTTGATTGTAATCTTGTTAGAGTGTTTGATGTCTCCAGTCCCTTTGAGTTTGATTCTATACTGTCTGGGTTAGTGAGAATTTGGTTTTATTAATTATTATAGGAAATAAAATTTCATGTATTTTCTCAGTTCTCTATGCATCTGCTTATTGTGAATAAATCTTGTCTAAGGGATTGTTATTCTACTTTCGAAACTCCCATTATGGCAAGTTTTTCTTATCTTCCCTGCAGCCTAAATTATTGATTTAGTATAAAGAAGAATTGTCATCAGAGTAGAGATCCGTTGATAGGATAGAATTGGGATGCTGCTGCTTCGAGTTGATGGAGCCCAGGGAGGGGTGCCTTATTGGGAAACAATAATTGCATTTTGCTCCTACATTGGATAAGTGGCTCTGCTGCTACTTTGAGATTTACTTCTCAAATTGACTACATATTTGAGCAACATTATGTGTTGCAGAATATTTGATTTGTATATGTACCTTAGGTTTGTTGTGTCCATTGAGAAAACTGTCAGCATATCTGTGATGAGAAACCACTCTAATGCATTTCTTTCACGTAAATGATGTTGTTAACTGGATCTTATGCTTGTACAGAGTGGTCCTTGGTGCATCATCAGCGCGGCCAACCTCATCAAAGCACATGTCTACAGCGATTATGTTCAGGTATGTTAAATTACACAGCAGAATCTTTTTCCTTGTTCTGAGTTTTTAAATTTACAAACTTACGTCCCTTAATAGTTTGTTTAGCTTAAGAATGGACAGAGTCAGATCATTGATTTGGATTGGTCTTAGAACTTTAGATGAAGCTGGAAAAATGAAGTTTATCAGTGTCTCGGGAAATCACCTAGTTGTACCTCTTGGTGTGACAAATGATTCGCTAAGAGGCTATGATGAGTTTATTTTTGGTTGTTGGGCTTTAATTGGGCTGGCGACAGGAGCTTTGAATAGGAATAAATGGCATCCACTGGGCCTTCCTCCAAAATGGGCCTCAACTGGCACATGTTGGGCTCGATCCATAACAGGCCTCGACTGGGGCCTGGCTGCACTTTAATGGGCCTTTACTGGGCCCGCCCCATAAAGGGCCTCAACTGTGCACTCGCCACAAAACTAAAGAACAAAGAACCCAAGCGCCGTATACATTTAAAATTTCCCCCCTTTGTCCGGAGCAAGAATCAAACGGTTGGCAGAAACCGTCTCTCTCTCTCTCTCTCTCTCTCTCTCTCTCTCTCACCACACCGATCGCCATTGGCAACTGAGCGAAGTCCTACGCTCATCCCTGCTCATGCTCATCATCCAGTCGACGCCCTCCTCGATCCGAGGTCCTCTCCCGCCCCGATTGCCTCCCTCCATTTTTAGGCCGCGATTAAGGTTTCCCTCCTAAACGACGACCCTCTGATTCTTGCAGGATCTTTGACGCAAGTGTTCTTGATGCCAGGGTAACTTAATAAATACGTCGAGGAGTTCTTGAATTCTGTGATGGAGGACCTCCGGTAAGAGCCGCTCGATCCTGTTTTTTCCTCTTTCATTCTGGTGGATACTGTACTGTCTATATCATTAGAGTTAGGCATTTCACCAAAAAAAAAAAAAAAAAGAAGAGGAAATTGTTTAAAGCCCAGCGGCTATTTATTCAAACATGAAGCCAAAACCCGTCTCATATTACAAGGTGACACTTGCTGAAGAGATTTCTTTTTGACCTTTATTCTTCCTGCTTGCAGATGGCATGTTACCGGTAGAAACCTGTCCTCCATCTTACACTGATATTGCTTGTGTATAATTTTCTGGGTATTGAATCAAACAGGTAAACAGCAATTTCATCTCAGTGGGAGGACCACATGCTTGGTCTGCTTCTGTGCCCCTTTGTGGTGTGAGTATTGCTCCATCCTCCATTGTTTCTTATTTTCGTTGGCGCGATCATAGATATTACGTTGCGGAATGTCCTCCAGAAATTAAAGAATCAAACATCTTCCAATAGGAACTTACTGGCGGAGTAGGTTGTCCCCTAGACTTCAAATTCTGACACAAGACCGTGGGTTATATTTGATACGAATGGACCAAAAGGAATGGAATGGGTTTATTAAAGCGAAATATTATAATGTTGAGAGTAATTGGTGAATTTTTATGTTAATATTGAAAATAAGAAGGAATCTATTTGACATAAACTTAAAGTGGATGAATGACCATTCATGAGTTTTTAGAAGGAATATTCATTCTATCTGTTTTACTTCATCCATTGGAATGAGCTTATTAATTTAATAGCATCACCATCTCATTCATGTCTACTACCAAACATTATTACCTTTCAATGCATACATAATATCATATTTTCTGTCAATGGGTTACCTCTCTTTTGATAATAATCTCACAAGTTAAACATTCTCTTTATTCTGTCAATGTGGAATAAATTATTAGGTGATTGTCTTGATTGTAATCTTATTGGTCTTTGATGTCTCCGATCCGAATTTGATCCTATGGTGGTTCACGTGTTTGTCCTATACTGTTTGGGTTTATGAGAATTTGGTTTTATTAATTATTATAAAAAATAAAAATTTTCTGTATTGTCTAAGTTCTCTGTTCACTTGCTTATCCTGAACAAATCTGGTCTAAGGGATCGTTATTCCATTTTCAGAACTCCCATTATAGCTTTTTTTTTTTTCCCGGATCTTTGCAGCCTAAATTATTGTTTTAGCATAAAGAAGGATTCTCATCAGGGTAGAGATCCATTGATAGGATAGAATAGGAAAACAATGCCCTTGAGTGGGCCTGCCTCCTAATGGGCCGTGACATGGGCCTGAGTCGCCTGACCCTTATTGGGCTTCGAATGGCGTCCCACTGTATGGGCATTAACTGGGCCTAACTCGGCTTGGTCCTTTATGGACTGTCTTATTACAGTAAGATGGGTTTTATGCATTTCCGGAACGTTGACTGTCTTATGGTTGATTTGACTTAATCCTTTATCGAGCTTACGTCAGCTCTATAAATACAATCTATCTTCTGTTTTAGCCAATATATCTCCGGTGCAACATTTTCCAGTGAAAATTTGTATGTCCTCTTGAGTGAATCTGATATTTCTTTAAATTTTTTATCCAGTATGAGAAAATATCGAAGCTTATATCTAACGCCAAGAGTGAAGGGGCGACCATTTTATGCGGTGGAGGTCATATTAAGGTATAGTTTTGTAGCCTTTTCTGGTCTCTTTCGAACTTGCCTTGATTTTTGTTTTCCTTCCCATATCTCTCGACTTTTCTGTCTGACATTTGCAATGTTGTACAAATGATCTGCAGCACTTAAAAGAAGGGATACTTCATCGAACCAACCATCATAACTAATGTCGATAGATCCATGGAGATATGGAGAGAGGAAGTCTTTGGACCTGTTCTTTGAGTTAAAACATTCAGCACGGAAGAGGAAGCAATTGAGTTGGCAAACGATTCCCGGTCAGTTGATGTCTTTTCTGATCTAAATAACATCCATGCTCGCACCATTCTCTTATCATATGCACTCGTGACTTTGCCGCTTCAATTTTCATTTGGAGCTTTTGTTCAGAATCTGAATTTTCAGCTTCTTGCATACCACAGATATGGCTTAGCAGCAGCAGCGATATCAAATGATCTTGAAAGATGTGACCGGATGACTCAGGTTGGTGGCATTTTCCGCAATGCTGCTGTGAGCTGTTTAGATGAACCATGCGGAATTTATCTTGTTTATTTCCATTTATCTTCAAAGCTATGTTGCAGGCCTTTCAAGCGGGCATTGTGTGGGTGAACTGCTCTCAGCTGTGCTTCACTCAAAATCCATGGGGAGGAAACAAGCGTGGTGGTTTTGGTCGTGAACTCGGGGAATGGTATTTAATCTGATATCTAAATTGAGCTATAATTGGCACACCTCTTCAATTGATTTATGCATTTATGGTTGAAGTCGAAAAACTTCTTCCTATTGAAAGAATCATGGTGACACCTTTCTTTGGCAGGGGTCCTGAGAACTACCTGACAGTGAAGCAGGTTACGCAGTATGTCATTTTAGAAGCTCTGAAGGTTTTCTGAGGTCAGGTTGGAGAATGAACTTGCATTTTTTTTGAGTTCTCGAAAATGGTACGGCTTTCTGAGGTCAGGTTCAAGATTGAGCTTGCCTTTGTATCGGTTTTGAAAATAAATGGGTCGTGAGGGACCTTTACTTAATACTTAACGATCACGTCTTCTTCCTAGGTGTTTCATTTGTGTCTGGTCCCATGATTAGTGTGGAGATCAAGTCTAAGCTACAACTGTTAGAAGTAACGGACCTTAATCGGCAGGATATAAAACTCTGGCTGGTAATGGTGCAGGAATCGGGATTATTTCTCATGGCTACTGATGGTAGTAATTCCAGCTGTAGAAAGGGCGTTTGACTATTTTTGTAAGTGTGCACGGGTGTAGCTTAGGAGAAATCATAATATTAGATTGATATATGCGATGAACTAAAGTTAGAACTCGTAAGAACCTTTAAGGAATTGACCAATTAGAATTCCAGTCCGTTTCTGACACAGAATACTTAGAATGTGGTAACTAATTTATATAATTAATTTTAATCGTTCATAATTTTCTTATTTGAATTTCAATTCTCGAGTATGACTCAATTAACTTTTATTTGATGTAATAATTATGTACATTTGATAGGTTTTATCATATTTAAATTATTATTATAAAGAACGATTTTCATCAGGGTGGAAATCCATTGATAGGATAGAGTGGGAGAAGAGGCCTGCCGCGACATGGGCAGGACCTTTATTGGGTTTTAAATGGCGTCCCAATGAATGGGCATCAACTTAGCCTATCTCATGGTTGGTCGAACTTTTGCTGCATGCACCGTCATACCTCCTGGCGGCGGGAGAGATGATTCGCTGAGATGTGGTGATGAGGTTTTTCAGGAGCTTCGAACAGGAAAATAACTGGGTCGACTGGCCTCTCCCCTAAATAGAGCCTAGGCTGGGCTAACTCGAATAGGGTCGGCCATAATGAGCCTCTACTAGACCCAAAGGTTGGCTGCGCTTTAATGGGCCTCGACTTGTGCCGAAGACCAGTCCTTCCTCGACTCTGGCCTTCCTAATAGGCTTCGTCTGAGCTAACTAGAATTGGGCCGTCTATGGACCTGCGTTATGTACATCTTCAAATGGGCCTTTATCTTTCTAATACCGGACGAACTCGTGAACCGCTCGACCTAGTTATCTAATTAAAACCCAGGCTCAATAGTCAGTCGAATTTGCCCGGCCCATTATCAGCTCCAGACTTCAGAGCCTTATAGGCACGCGATAAAATAGGCTGGGCCGGGCAGGCATGCAAAACCCTGTTAGTCCGACAGTGCTGGGTCAGACAACAATAGCCTTTATCGTGTCGACCATTATCGTGCTGCCCCAGTAAGACATAACAGTATCATACCAGGCCGTGAATCTTTGTCATGCCAATCGGCTGGCCTGAAAATTGCACCTTCCCTCCTTGCGGATGCCACTCCTCTCTTAATCCACACGACTGTCGTTCTCCTTCAACAAGCCACAGCTAGCTCCTCTTCCTCCTCCCGTCCAGACCGCAATGCTCGACCTCTACCTTGATTCAAGGTAAACATTTCAACTCGCAACTACATACACAACACAGGAGAAACTAAGCAGGTTACTATTCATCATATGTACAAGGAAGGTATCAGAGTGCAGTGTGAAAGCATAGAAGTAAAACAGGCATCCGTTACCGCATATTCTTCGCATTCTCACACGCTAATACCTTCAGTGACAGCTATTCCACACTTGCCCTCGCATCCCTATCTTCTCCACGAGAAGCTTCTGATCGCAGCATCAGGGCCACAAACTTGAGATCCCTGCCGATGCTGCCTGAACAGCAACTCGGACCCAATAGGTCTGACTCTGCCACCACGACTACGGAGAACTATCAAAGGACAACTGATCTGGAGGAAAAATATTCATTCGCAGAGCAGCAACACCTCTCATAATATAAAGATAGTTCTTGAACAGCGTGTGCTTAAGTAAGATTTACAGAAACCTAGATGAGCTCAATAGAAATATTACCAGGCTAATGATCATCGAAACAAATGATTGTCATTGTGCTGAAAGGATTTGGACTTGGAGGATTGTAAAGAAGCTAGAAGAACCCTTGGACCGATGAAATTGACATAATCATAAGCAACTTCAGTTGGCATCTGCTTGAGTTTCATCTGCAGAACAAAGAGACCTCAAAAATGATGAAATTTCAGCAATATCAAACACCAATGAAACTATGACACTGACCACCTTTGCAATGGACCTGCCAATGTGAAGCATTTTCCTGAAGACACCAACCTCACCAACCAAGAGGACAATAATACTTTACAAGGAATTCAATCTACATTAATCATTGCAACAGGAATCTATGAAAAGTTTCTGTTAATAATTCTTTGCTTATAGAACCAACACAAGAGTTTTTGGGATCCTGCATCGGGTCATCATACATGAATGCACCTGAAATAAATAAAGATACCCGAACAAGGACAAACACAAGACAGCATTATACAGAAAACTGTTTCCCCTAAGCATCAAATAGAAGCAGTTTAGAAGAAAACCATTTCCTAAACCATAGCAATGAAAATCTTGCTCGCTTAACATAATTAAAAACCATTGAAAAAAACTTAGACAATCAATATACAACATTATACAAGTTTTTGTGCTCCTGCCTCTTTTCTCTTTTTTTCTTTTTTTGGGTATTTCTATTGTTTCACGCCAGACTTAATGCTAACAACTATATTGGAATAGGTAGCAATTTCATTGAAAAATATTATGATAGCCATTACATTACCAAGATAACTCATCGAAGATATTCTAGAGCACTAAATATTTTTTTAAGATAGTTCACGAACCACTCACTCATATCTAGATAGACTGCCTCAGCACACTTCACAGCCTCGACCTCTCCTACATCACACCCCACTGTCCAGCCATAGCTAACTTTGGGAAAAATCTTCACAAATGCATCAAACTGAGCACATCAAACAGTAATTTACTGGGACCCGACCACAAAAAATATTTTTGACACATGGAAACTAACTACAATTTTCCAGAACCAAACAGAAGGCACAGTTTCTTGTTTAACCAAAGCATAAACAAATGTCAGATAAACTGAAAGTAAGAGCAGTTCTCTATAAAGAAAAAAATAAAACACAAATGATATAGTTTTGCTTCTCTTTACTACCTCAGGTTTGGCAGCAAGAGCCTCCTAAAACTGTTTGAAGAGTTCAGGTGCAGACATTTGATCTATCTCAGCTCCCAGCACAAAAACAGGAACCTTAACAGCTGAAAGTGAAACAAATTCAGAGGCGACTAGGGCTGTTCTACTGTGGAAATTCACAGACTAAAGACAATGGTTTAGAAAAATACTGAGCAACTCAGAAGCTTAAAAACATCAAAAGATTTTTTTTTCTTTTTTGACCAACAAAACCTCAATGATTCATATGAAACATTCAGACCTCCTATTGATATTAAACATTTTATTTTTGGAATGACAATCTCTAATTGCAACAATAGGACATTTGGATGACTATCAACAACATCTGTGAGCATTCCTTCATTTGATGGTGTAATAGAATTAGTCATACAGCATAATATAATGATGCATACCTTAATATTGTCAAGAGTGAAAAAACAAGGATGTAACAAGCTACTACCACAGTAGCTTGGATGAGCCCACTCTTTGCTAATTGCTTTAACAATTCTCTAAATAGATAGAAGGGCATCTGACAGTGAATTTAAGTAGCCTTCAGACATTACATATTGCATAAAATCTTAGAAACAACCTGATAAGGAGTTCTAGTTTTTCACCTAAAGCATTTTAGAAGCTTCTTGCAAACAACTATGAAGAAGCCATTTCCAAATGAAACTACTAATGGATCCAATAATCTTATCCAGTTTTCACAACATGAAACATATGAATGAAAGAGTTAAACAACCATAATATCAGAGTAACCAGCTAGACAGTTGCAGAGCAGACTTATATTACTTTCAAGTGCAATTCTGGGTTGCTAAGATGAAAATCATCTATACAATTGAGAGCATCATCATCATCATCCATAAGGCAATTGAATTATGGTAATTGTCAGGACAGAATTTTGCTGCAGTTATCAGTGAATTTTACTGAACATTTCATCAATAACCTTAATCGGAGCCCTTTTGTCTACTTCCTTTCATCGTTTAAAACAGTTATTCAATGTTAGAATAAAACAATTATTTTATATTTTAGGAGTGTATTGTTGAAGCAAAAATATACTCAAAAGCCAAACAAAAATATATAGCATAGGCTCTTGAGTTCTTACTTAACCACATTCAATAATTGTATCTAATCCAACAAACCAAGGTCAAAAAAAAAAAAATTCGAAGCTAGAAAGTTAGAAACAAAAAACAGAGAAGTGATTGATGCAAACCAGGAACGACTTGTTTGCTTAACTTGAAAAAGCTGAATACAATGCTCTGCTTGGAGAGACAAATCTGTCCCATATGTTCTCCAGTAAGCAGCTCATCAGATAAACTTATTCCTTGATTTAATATTCCTATAGATAAGATGGGATCAAAATTGGCTCTTATAATAATTCAAATGAGCTCTTAGTTACTGTAATTTTCAATCTTTCATGTGATTGCAAGCATTTTGAAGGGAGATGCTTATTCTATTGAACACTCTCTCCTACTCAAAACAATATATCTATCGATATCTCAAGTTTTTAATTGTTAGGTCTATCTAACAAAATTATCAATTTAAGCTAATCACAATAAGGAAACCATAACTTGTAACTCCAAAAGCTATGAAACAAGGATATGCAGCTTATCATTTATATCATTGGTCTGGAAAAATAAAACCACTTCTAATTGAAAATGAACATAAACTTCTCACCAGAAAAAGATTGACATAAAGAATGGTCAAATCAAATCCATGGGGCACAGAAGGCTTGCATTCAATAAAGCAATTCATAGAGAGCTTGTATTCAATGGACAGAAGAAGACAACTGGGGCTCCTCCAACAGTATACGGGACATGAGAGAAGTGAAGATTCAAATGAAGCTGTTCGAGAAACTTCTGATGGCCAGTTTTCAGCAAAGAAAGAGTAACGAAAATAATTTGAAGAGCAGGTTGAATATGGTCAGGGAGTCTCTGCCTTGGGAGAACTTACTCAAATTCGTGGAACTCCGACCTATTGATGTAATTTTCAGGGGGTCATTCCTCTTTGCATTCATGGGTGGGTGGGAAACGACTTTCTCAGCAATCCGTGCAAAATCCAAGCACCACAGCAAGCAATTCGAAAAGAACAGAGAAAGGAAGAAAATTATGAAGAAGAAACCACAGCATAACAAGCAACGCACACACAAATTGCAACTTTGCCAGAGGGAGAATGTCGGGGGAGAAGAGGAATTAGGGTTCGCTTATGAGTTGAGACAGAGAAAAACAGATCGAAGCATCTTTGAATGTTTTGTCTTTTAATGGCCAATTTTTAATCGGAAATGAGTTTCTCAGCAATCGGTGGTGCATCAAACTCAAAATCCAAGCACCACAGCAAGCAATTCGAAGAGAACAGAGAAAGAAAGAAGATTATACATAAGAAACCAAAGAATATAGCTTACCTCACAAGCAACGCACACAGGAACTGCAACTTTACCAGAGGGGGAATGTAGGGGGAGAAGAGGTGTTAGGGTTTCGCTTATGAGTTGAGACAGAGAAATGCGGTTTTCTGGTTGTGGGTTGTGGAATAGGGTTTAAATACCGGAGGGAGAGCGTAGGGGAGAAGAGCAGTTAGGGTTCAGTTATGAGTTGGGACAGAGAAATGCGGTTTTCTGGTTGTGGAATGGGGTTTAAAACTAACCGTCGCAAATCGGTCGGTTCCCGGTTCCCAAAATGCCCTCGGTAAAAATTTTTTATACAAAAAATGATTAAGTAATTTATTATCAATATTTAGAGATAAAATAGATCAATACTTAGGGGTAAAATAGTAAATTTATCAAATATAACTACTCACTAGCCTATTTTCTCTCTCATCTATTACTTCTCTCTTCCCACATTTTTCACTTTTTCTAAGATTTTTTCTTAATTACCATACTTTTTGTTGTACACATAAATGAAACATTTCAATTTGTTTAACACAATTCTCTTTTATAGCCCTGTAATTTATAAGTATACACGAATCAATCTTACATACAAACTTAATTACATTTTACTTTATTCAATTATATATAGGCATATATTTAGTTGAGAGAAAATACATACCGTGTGCAACACGGAATTCACTTTCAGTTACTTCCTGTAACAACATAGACTGACAGAATACCTGAACATCAAATGGAAAAATAAAAACATGTAGCATGTATTGTAAGAGATACAGAAACCTGGCATATCATGTGGACACAAACATAAAACAACATTGACCGCAATCGGGACAAACTGGAAACTCGAGAATGGAAATGATCAACTCGACAGATGCAAATGAAATAACGTCAAATATCAAAAACATGTAGAATTATACCTCCGATACTCTATCCCACCACCTGAATTCAAGATGAATCACATCGCGGACAATGCTGACAATCAACACCCCTCTTTACACCAACCGAGGCAATATTTCCTTCTCTCATCTAAACCAGCATCGATCCCATCGCAGACGGTCTCTCTTCTAATCCAATTTGCACCTCTTCTTCTTTCAATCGCTCATTATATACGTAGCCACGGTTCACAAAATTAATGGCGAAGAAACCCTAATTCATCCGAGACTAGCTGATTGTGAATAGTAATTTTACAGAGTCAACAGATCGGCACAAAGGCCAACATTAAAAAATCTCAGTTCAAGCCGTCGACATCTAAAAGAGCACGGAAAATGCTACAGAGAAACACGCATCGAACGACCAGGAGGTGATTTAGCCGACGAGTACCGATAGTGTGATCCGCGCATAAAATCGGTGAGATCGCCAGCATGTTCTGGAAGAGGCGGACCGATCGGGGCGACGAGACGGACTGGGAGCGGAGGCAATGGGGATCTTCTGATTGAAGGGTACGAGAGCTCTCGAGACGTTTCAATTCGCGGAGGAGATACAAAGCGGTTTTGAGGAAACACCGAGCCCAAGGTGCTTTAACGGTTTCCTCTTCGACCTTCCCCTCCAAACTTAACCGTCCATTTCGAATAAAGCATAGCGCATGGGTAAGGATAATGTTACTGGCAGGTCAGGCGCGGGATGCACGACAGGCGATACGCGCGTTCCACGTGGTAACAATTAAGAAATAAGATCGATCAAACTGGTAATTAATCTTTTACTCCAAGAGAACTCGTTTCTGAGCCCACCAGTCGGTAGAAAGGAAAAATAAGTCGGTATAAATTGTTGTGCTTATAAGAATGAATCTCAGAGCCTTGCAATTTATGATCAAGAGTGATCGTTACTGCACTAAAATCCATTTTCTCTATAAACTAGAAACACCTGTACCAATGCAAAACTTCGAAGATATGACGGAAACTCCATCCCTGTTCAAAGGTGTCGAATGATCAATAGTCATGGTGGATCTCTTGCATCAGCACCATAGTACCCGGCTATTGCATTGAAACTCTACGAGTTTTAGAATCAAGTTCATCTAATTATGAAGTTGATCTGACATAGGAAACCGTCTTTTAACGTGATAGTACTAAAATTTTATGCACCTACGTCAAAGTAGCCCTCCGTGTATCTCTCACCTCCTTAACTTTTCATAACCTTGATCAACCCAGACAGCCTATCAATTTGGAATTGAGATTATCGATTAGAATTGAGGATATGGATTGGAGAGCAGTAGTTGACGGACCCCGAAGTCTTTTGGAAGTGAATTTCTTATTTTGAGAGTTCGAGGAGTAGACAGACCCTCTTTGAGAGTTTAGACAATATATGAATGATGGGAAAAAGCGGGAAACATCATATAAATTTGACCGATTTTATTTATTTTTATTAGATTATTTAATTTTTCTCCTGTTAACCATGTCCATATCCTTTTACATTGAATCTGCCTCTCTTTAAACTCGATCTGTCCTTCTATTTTTCTCCATTTAACCCATGTTGGTCGAAGATAAATATATATCTAGTACTTCTTTTCACCCAAAAAATTTCCCATATTGCAACCAAAAAAATTTATCAACTAGATGAATGAACAGGTATACAAAGACAATTTTAATGCCAAATTCTCTTAGTCATAGTCAATAATGCCTCACACGTAGTTGTTGAGATATCCCCGTACTCTAGTCAAAGACAATGAAATTAAGAAAGTGATATCCGACAGCTACGTACAGAAGCTCACAAAATTTCCAACCTTATATTTGACGAATAAAGAAAATTAAAATCATTGTGAGCTTCTGTAACCGCCGATTTTTTTTTTTAATGTGCAATATCCACGTTTTTCTTTGCTGCAATTTTTACCTGGTGGATTGAATTGACATTGTATATTGTTTTTTAGAAGAGAAAAAAAAAATTAAAACGGATCACCGTGAAAACGAGGGAGACAGAGTAGAGCTTAAAGTCAAAGCAAATGACTCGGTCCAACCGGTAGGAAGTCAACAAGGTTCCCGGCAAGGCAAATCTCAGCCGTATTTATCAAAAAGAGGGGGAATATCTCAGACGTGGAGCGAAAGTCGCGGTTGGTGGGCCCAGAGGCCGAGTCGGAGACGGTCAACGCAACCTGTAGCCGGTGGGCGATCGCGGTGGCGGTCAAGATCGTTGACTTTCATCTCACAGCTGTCCCTTTTCCCCACGTGGAACGCGCCGTCCTTATCGGGATGGTTGTTTCTCCGATCTCCGAACGGGTCAGACCCTTTCCAAATGTCGACAAAAGGCGGTCTCTGTCTCTCCGCTGGCACTTTATGTTGGGTCGGTTCGGGTCTGAGAACCCATAACCGGGGAGATTACATGAACATCATAGAATGTGTGTGACATAGAGGAACCCGACTTGTTAACCCGATCGCCGCACTGCCAGTCGGCGGTCTGACGCACCACCTGACGTAAAACGTTAACAATCAAGTTTTTTTTAAAAAAAATCCTTGACCCAATTGAAAATTGATCGGTATAATTTAACGTATTTTTTGAACTAAAATATTGATTTTGAATTTGTTGAATCAATAAAATTATTGATAAGAGAGCTTTACTCCAATGAACTAATTCTACTCAATTATAAATTAATTAGAATTAATTTGATCTCTAAATATTGAGAAAGACATGAAAATTAATCGAATATATAATAATAATAATAATAATAAATCTCCTCAAGAATTTGGTCTACGCTAAAACTCCCCCTTACGATACCCAGAGAAATTGATCTTGCCAGAAAGAGTTTATAAACCCTCTGCTCCCCTCTGAGATTGCCTTCTCAATTCATCTCCTTCTTCTTCGTCTTCTTCACAGCATAAGCTGTTGTTCTCATTACTATTTATGGCTAAAGGGTGGGGTCTCACCCTTGTTCTTCCTAGCGATGACTCCTCAGGGTTCACCTTTCCAAACAAGCCTCCCTCTGCTCTTGCAAATTCTTCTCCCTCCTTAGACACTGACCCTTATCGGAAACGTGCGCCCCATCCCACGTCCGGCAACGTTAACATGTCAATGTTTTCTGGATCGGAGAGTCCATCAAATTTTGACGTGGGTCAAGCTCAAATTGTCAGCGAGCTGGACTTCTTCTCCAACGATCGTAAAAGAAGGCCCGGCGATGACGGAGATACGAGTATTCTGGCAGAGAAGGAAATCTTTCCTCGCGATCCTGATGATTCAGACGTAAATGTGAGCATTTAGTTCTCGAAAATTTTCAATTTTCTACTTAGTCGGTGCAAATTTCCAATTGAAACAGTATTGTGTATCCCTGTACAATATACATGTAGACCAGTTTGCGCTTAGTCAGTACAGCCAGTTCGAGAAGCGAGAAATCATCGGTCAGAAGTGGATTTCTGTCGGATGTTGCGGATAGGCTGGCTAAGAAACAGGTAATTGTTATCGAGATCTTTTCACAAAATATTCCGATGCATATAATATAACTGAGGCTAATTCGAGGATGATCTCATATGTTTGCTGCAGCTCGAGAATCTTCGAGTGGAACTTCAGCTGATGAATTCGGAGAATCGAAGGTTGAGGGATATGCTTGGGCAAGTATGTAAGAGCTACAGTGCCTTACATGCCCATCTTGCAAACTTGATGCAGCAGGAACAAAATAATCGAGCTCAACACGAGGTAATTTTTGGTAAAAGCATATGGAGAGATTGATTCTTAATATATCAAAAGACTAGAATATAATTCAATAAAATTCAACCCATCGAGCAGGTGCTCGAGATCCCACAGCACTCTGATTTCGAATCTCTTCGTTCGTGCCTTTTCTTAATGGCAGACTGTTGAAGGAAAGTTGCATGAAGAGAAGAAAAGTGAAGCAGTTGCAGCAAAAAATTTGCTCGAATCTATCGTGGCTCGGACTGGTGAGAAAACCAGCAATTCACTGTCAGAGGAGACGATCCGTGGTGAGTCTCAATTGCCTTGCAGCAACGTCGTGGAATCAAGTGCACTGGGTCTTGGATCTCGTGATGATTACGACCCAAATGTGAAAAGAAGTGGTAGCCCCATAGACTCCGAAACACAAGGTTGGATTGTGCCTAAAAAGATTGCGAAATCGAATACTGAAACTGCAGATCCAGCTTCGGCAGAAGTGACCATGAGGAAAACCCGGGTTTCAGTCCGAACCCGATCAGAGTCGTCCATGGTATGTATAACATATCCAGTTGACCCGATCAGAAGATTCTGACCATCGCCGACCATTGAAATCACATTAAAGAATGATGTATCGCATGTAATAGGGTTTGAGGTTCGATTTTGGCTGACAAACATTTGGTTTAATTGCATGTATAGATCAATGATGGATGCCAATGGCGGAAATACGGGCAAAAGATGGCCAAAGGAAACCCTTGTCCACGATCCTACTATCGTTGTACAATGTCAGCCGGGTGTCCCGTCCGCAAACAAGTATGCTATAAAAATATTCGCATCAGTTCTTTGCTAGGGCAAACTGTAAAATATTCAATAGAATTCTGCAGAATGCGGCAAATAAGTTAACAAACTTGTCATCTTGTGGAAATTTTGAAGGTCCAACGTTGTGCAGAAGATCGAGTGGTGCTGATAACGACTTATGAAGGCAATCACAACCATCCTCTACCACCAGCCGCCATGGCCATGGCATCGGCCACAACAGCTGCAGCAAGCATGTTGCTTTCAGGATCGACGTCGAGTTCCGATTGCGTAAATCTAGTGAACCCCAATTTTATAGGAAGAACAATTCTTCCGTGCTCATCGAGCATGGCTACCGTTTCAGCTTCAGCTCCGTTTCCCAGCGTCACTTTAGACCTCACTCACTCTCCAAGCCCTAATTTGCACCTCCAAAAATCCCAAGGACCCCATCTCCAGTTTCCCTTCCCGGGTGATGAAACCCTAATTTACAGCAACCAATCACAATTTTCAGGCCTACAATCGATAACCCGCCATTCCCAAGCTCTGCTTACGCAGCCACTGGCGACGGCACCAGCTGACACGATGGTGAATGTAGCTACAGCCGCCATCTCTGCGGACCCGAACTTCACTGCTGCTCTGGCTGCTGTCATCTCCTCCATCATCGGTGGAGCTCAGCCGTACCCTAACGGCTCTTCCACCTTGAACTCGGGGACCCTGGAGTGAAAATACAAGTCCCATCCTTTATCAGCACGAGCAGCAGTAAGGGAAGCAAGAAGATTGACGTTTGCCTTGAGATTGAAGTCGTTTCCTTTTTGCATTGTGATCATGCAAGTGGACATCTTGCATATTATTTCCTATTTTTCACCTTAGGATCACAAGGAAAATTTCCTGTTTTATGTAGTTTTTTTTCCGCTTATAAAACGAGTTTTATTATCTAAAATGACAAGGAAAATTTCTCTGTGTTTGTATAGTGTAAAAGTACTTGGATAAGGATTACAATATAAGTTGATTAGGGATTGTTAAGATCCCACATCGACTAAATAAGAGAATAATAATGAGTTTATAAGAGAACTGAGTGTCGCCGTCTGACAGCTTAGGCTTTTGGGTGGAAACAGACTCGGGACTTTTGTAGGCCCATTATTAATAATGCAATACGTGTGAGCACCTCACCCCGGTGATGTAAACCCAAATTCAATCTTTGGTAGTCCAGGTTTGAGCCCCACAGTGATGGTCCACTCACAATATAATATAATTCAACATGGTATAATAGGTTTATAAGAGAACTGAGTGCTACCACCTGACAGCTTAGACTTTTGGGTGGAAATGGGCTCAGGACTTTTGTAGGCCCATTATTAATAATGCAATAGTGTGAGCACCTGACTACGGTGATGTAAACCCAGATTTAATCTCTGGTAGTCCCTTACTAACGTAAGCCCGCAAGCCCGACAGTCCCTTGTGGTCGTGGGTTTGATCCCCACAATGATGGTCCACTCACAATATAATATAATTCAACAGGGACAACTGAAAAATAGAAGTGGAGACGTTCTGTACAAGGAAGTGGGCAAGCTGAGATGAAGCGGGGTCGAAGAGAACGCGGAGATCACCACGGCAAAGTGGTGAACCAATAAATGATAGCGCATTGCTACGTGTGCATTGTGACCGTACCAAGTCGGGGTTCACAGGAAGGTATGAGTGGCTGCGATATTGTTGCAGCGAACGATCATGAACGAGGATGTCCTTCGTGCATTCATCATACGGTCAATACTGATGTTCGCAGGATGTCTTTTGTTCAGCCTCATGTATTTGAGAGTTGGTTGCACTCCTAGTTTTCTAATGATTGCATGCTTGGGTATTTAGAATGCCGGTTTTCCCTAATTGGTTTTGACTAACAAAGGTCTACCACGACTCAAATAGGATCTATCGAACCCTCGAACAAACCTCGTCTCAAATCACTTCTAGGGTCACCCATCGCATGACTGCTGATCAATCGAACCTTGCAAATTGACACTGTGCTTTTTCATGAACACCCGACTGATGCCTAGCTAAGAGTAGACTTGGATCATCAACACAAAGACACTTTGGGAACTAGGAGCCACCAGGGCCCGAGGGGATGCAAGCACAGACAGATTTAGGAACCTCGAACAAGGAATGGAAATTCAGTGAAAAAATAGAATGATCGTTTAGAACTGTCAAATTAAATAATTTAATAAAAATAAAATAAAGTAAAAAATATATAATAATTTATGAATTTTCTTCATGTCGCCCTGTACACTCTCTTTAAAAATACATCCATTAATGCAAAGAAGTCGTGGGCTTTCATGGGATGCATTATGCCATAAAATTACGTTCAACCTTTTCTTCCATCTAGTTTTTCCATCTTCTCTAGAAAGATACCTTTTTTATTTTCAATCTTTATACTTTTATCGCTTTCATTTTAATTCTTTTTATTATTTTATTTTCAGTCATTTACATTTTATAGCTTTCATTCTAATATTATAACACTAATTAATAAAAAAAAAGAAAAATATACGATAATTTTTTGTTTTAATAAAGGTCTTAATAAAATAGAGAATTTTATTAAACATCATGATTTTTTAGATAATTTATGTCCGATCTAAATGTGACGAGCTTCTCCTTTTGCTTGCACTCAAGTCGAAAGCTTGCTTGCAGGGCATCCATTCCAATCAGAAGTCTGAACTGAACTTTAATGGGGGACATCTTTTTTCCTTTTCCTTTTTCAAGACACTGATTTTTCTTTCTTTTGGTAAAATTTTAATTTGAAGGCTAAAATTTCTTTGTCAGTGGGGACAGACGCTTGATCTGTGCACGACATCCTAAGCCATTCTTGCACACCTACATATTTTGCTGCCGGAAAACATAGTTGAAACCGATATTTAGATTGATCTGGCTTGACGTTAAGAAAATCGTAATTGGTTTTATCTCACAATAACAAATAAAATCTTAAATTTGAGTCTGTACAGAGAAATTCATAATAGAGTCAGTTTGATCACAAGTGCAAATTCTGTAAATTAAAATTTATTTTTGAATATTATATAGTTATTTTAACTATTATTCGCTTGAACCCTCATAATAGAATAGTACATAAAATATTAAAATGGTAATTAGAAATTGTAAAATTTTGATAGGGCTATAAGAGATTGAATATGCCCACTATAATTAAACTCGAGCCAAAGGGCAACGCGTCTCAATACTTGTAAAGTTTTCATTAAGTTTATAAGAAATTCAACTCATATTCATTTGAAAGTTTAAATTACAGCGTAATCGTATCTAATTATTTTATATTTTAATATTTATTTTATTAACAGTTCGAAGTGAAACTTAATCATCAATAAATATTATAAGGCCGTAAGCTTTCATGGAAATACGCATAAATATGTCACGGTCATGCGTGCAGAGTAAGGGAACAATTGTCGTCGCGTGCGGATGATGCTCAGGTTGGTTACATGCTTTTGTCGCCACGTATGCAAGTTTTAATTCAAGCCCCCACTCCCTCGGTGAGATGAAATAATACACGTCCATGTCGAATAACACACTAATTACGTACATGGTAATTTCCATGTTGCACGTCGTAATTAAGCAACTTATCGATCTTGCACTTGCTGAATCGACAGGACACACGTACACAGAGTGCATCGAGATTCCCAAACCCGGGCTCGTACCATCCACACTTCAAGAGGAACCGATAATGCCTACCGATATTATGTGTGGTTCGTGAACTCGAGTGTGTCTTATTGACTTAAGTTTATGGGGGAAAAAATGCTCATATGCACCACAATGTTAGCCCTAGAACTTTGGTTTCTTGTATACTTACGGGATTCTAGACCAACAACTCCGGCTAAACACGGAATCAGCTATAGATGGTAATTTTAGCCGTCCCCAATCCATCCCGTAATATAATATTATGTAGTATTATTATATATTTTAAATTTAATAATAATTTTCAAATGATTTGATCCTTAAGCTTCTCTAATTAATTTGTTTTTATCCTGTCAATGTTTATTGAAAAACTGTCATTCATTATATGGAGATTTAAGAGACTGACAGGACTAAATTGAATTAACCTGAGAAGATGAAGGAACAAAATCCAAATCAAAGAAAGTTTGGGTTCAAAACAGAAGATACAGGAAGATTGGGGACCAATTCAGAAAATTTCCCAATTAAATACTGCTTGCTTCACAGCCTTTCTTTATGCGCCAACTTTCTCCTCCCCTCGTCAGTTACTCCTCGATAATCCGTTTCAGAGCTCGGTGAGTGATCCTTCTCCCCATTTCTTTCTCTCCTTCAATCGTTTCCATCACGCCAAGTTACCGACTTAGTCGTCCCTGTGATTTCGCATTTTTTGTCCGATCACTCCCTTCTCGTGTTCTTCTTCTCCTAGCAATCAACCTTAAAGAGCTAAGTGAAGCTCTGAAGGTGTCAAGGTGTTAAATTTCTACATGGGTTTTTGGGGAACACTGATTTTCGCACTTACCGTTGCATCTTAAGGTTAGTCTCTTTCTGGGCAATGGGGTTCTGAGAGCGAATATCTCGTCCCGGTTTGTGGATGTGATAAAAATGCATCCTTTACCTTTCATTTCGAGCTCGATATTTATTTTTCTCCGCCAGTTCTTAAGTTTTCTTAGTCAGACGAGCTCAGTTGAGGATCGTTGTGATTGAGATCTCGGTGCTCATTGTTCTGCACCTCTTTTTTTCCCTTTTCTTTTTTTTTTCTCTGAATTTCTGTGGGAAGTAAAAAGAAAATTGCTTTTTTATGAAAGATTCGAGCCTTATGTGGTTTCTGTTTGATGGTCTCGAGGAATTGTGCAGTGGACAGTAATCCATTTAGCAGTTATTTCTTGGTTTCTTGTTGTAGGTCGACATGGGGACGGACTTAAAATTGGTTCTGCTCTCCTTTTTCCTGTGGACTCTCTTGGTCTCTCTAGTCTCCTCTGAACAACATGATGGTCTGCTCAGGATACGGCTCAAGAAACTGAAGTTCGATAAGAACAATCGAGTCGCCAAACAGCATGAATTGCAGCACAGAGAGCCGCTGAGGAAGTATTATCTTGGCGGTCGGGTTGTAAACTCAGCTGGAGATACTGATATTGTGGCCTTGAAGAACTACTTAGATGCTCAGTACTATGGAGAGATCGCTATTGGAACTCCCCCTCAGACGTTCACTGTGGTTTTCGACACGGGAAGCTCTAACCTGTGGGTCCCTTCTTCACAATGTTACTTCTCGGTGAGGTTCCTCCGAGTTTTGTGTTGCTTGATTAGGTCAATGATGATTACAGGCTGATGATGATGGTTCTATTTCAGGTCGCCTGTTTCTTCCATTCCAAGTACCAGTCCAGCAAGTCAAGTACTTTCAAGCAGAACGGTCTGTGTTCTTGCTCTCATGTTGGACAATTTGTGTCCTCCTCACATGAAAAAGAAAATTCTTTTTGATCAGTTAATCCATCATTACTGGTTGAGTAGAAAGTGGCTTCTTTAAATTGTTTGAATTTCAGATCTATTACTCTATTGTTTGGACAGATTCTTTGCAGTCCCAGTCTAAAATATTCTTTTACCTGGTTTCAACTCAATCGCAATCTTTGATCATTGCGGTGACAATGAAAATACGACATATATAAACAGTGTCAGTTGACCCATCTAGAGGAATCATTCCTGACTAGAGTGAACTTGTCCCAGTTGTTAGTGTGAAGATTAACTTACAATACTGCATAATGTAGTGATATTTTGTTGAATCTGAACTTTTAGCTATCAACCTGTTGTTTAGGAGATTCTTTCCCAGACCTGTTCCCAGGAACAGGTCAGTCACAACCTATAATCACCAATGGTCCTTTAAGAATGAAAGTGGAACCCACAAAAGTCAGCATCTGCAATTGACTGATATAAAGGAATGGAGCCCACGAAAATCAGCATCTGCAATTGACTAATATAAAGGAATATTTCTTGGATAAGCAATGATCGAATTTTCCTTCTCATTAGTGGGAAGGTTGACTAGATGTTGCTTTTTCATTAAGGCAATGTTATTTTATTAGTAGAGTTATTTTTTGGGAATTGAATGGCTTCATACTTATAGTAGTAATGTTGTCAATTATTGAACAGGGAAACCTGCTGCCATCCAGTATGGTAGTGGATCAATTTCCGGTTTCTTCAGCAATGACTATATCACTGTTGGTGACTTGGTAGTTAAAGATCAGGTAAAGAAAATCTACAGCCCTATATCTCTTTATAACCATGTTATGTTCAATGCAACTGTAATTTTTAGTTTTCTACTTTATAATACCGATTTATTTTAGGAATTTATCGAGGCAACTAGAGAACCAGGTTTAACGTTCGTGGCTGCCAAATTCGACGGCATTCTTGGGCTTGGTTTCCAAGAAATCTCTGTAGGGAATGCAGTTCCAGTGTGGTATGTAAATTGTAGATTTAATTTATGCATCTAGTCTGCGTTATATAACTTTGGAGTTTCAAATGTGTTCCTTGTTTGAGATGATTGGACTTTTCTGTCTATAGGTACAACATGATGAAACAAGGACTTGTTCCAGAACCAGTATTTTCTTTCTGGCTCAATCGTAATGCTGAGGCAGAAGAAGGAGGAGAACTCGTATTCGGTGGTGTAGACAACAAGCACTTCAAGGGAAAGCACACTTATGTTCCTGTGACACAGAAAGGCTATTGGCAGGTCTGTCCCATAACGATACCACTTTTGGTAATATGTGGAGATGTAGTGAAATTATCATGTGAAAATGTTATATTTTATGTGATTTTCATATTTGGTATATATTTTCTCCTCAGCACTGCCCATGGTCTTGCTCTGTTCTGTTGGGTGAGGAAATGGAATGGAATAGAATATGAATGGTCATTTAGAACAGGACTATTTTGTATGATAATTGCATTCTGGAATTTTTCTTGGCTCCTAATTGTTATGTTCTTAACTATCGCCTCATTCAAGGTAATTATTTATTTTTGTAGTTTGACATGGGTGATGTTCTTATCAACGGAAAACCAACTGGTAGGTTTCCTCACCTTTTTTTTTTTTTTTTTCTAGAGAAGGATTTTATGATCCAATTGCAGTGGTTTTGACTTTAAGTATTGTGCCACAGGATATTGTGCTAAGGGTTGCTCTGCAATTGCTGATTCTGGAACTTCTTTGTTGGCGGGTCCTTCTGTATGCATTTTGCTTATCTCAATTGTCAAATTATTCATTCTTCATCACTGAATTTAGCTCCAAGGATTGAAGTCTTTGTGTTTCTCTTCTAGATGTGGCAATACATATTCTTGATAAATTTGTTCTTTCTCAGGCTGTAATTACAATGATAAATCATGCAATTGGAGCTGATGGAGTCGCAAGCCAAGAGTGCAAGGCTGTTGTTTCACAGTATGGGCAGACCATCATGGACTTGCTCTTGACACAGGTTAAAACGATTCTCTTGTTCTCGTAGAACAATTTCTCCAGGTCACATTTCATTCTTTGATTTTCATCTAGCAATATCTTTCACTCTTAACATCTCTTGCACTTCTAACCTTTGTATTCCCAACTAATAGGCCCAGCCTAACAAGGTCTGCTCCCAGATCGGGATGTGCACCTTCGATGGAACTCGTGGAGTTGGGTTAGACTCTCTTTTTTATCCAGCTTTCTATGTTCCAAGCCTTGTAACCTGTCATTTTTGTGGTCTTATTCTATTTACGTCCGATTTTAGCTGATTATTTGTTCTTGACATGTCGCAAAAGAGCTGACATCGAGAGTGTGGTGCGTGAAAGGAGTGGCAAATCAGCAGGAATCTTCAGTGGCGCTATGTGCACAGCCTGTGAAATGGCTGTCTTCTGGATGCAAGACCAGCTGCAACAGAATCAGACGCAACAGCTTATACTAAACTATGTCAATGAGGTGAGCCATGCACATTGTCTCCAACAGATTTCTTTGCTGTTCAACGTATCCTAACTTTGTGAAAATCTTTCCAGCTCTGCGACCGGGTCCCAAACCCAACAGGACAATCAACAGTTGATTGCAGCAAGATCCCTGATATGCCTGCAGTCGCCTTCACCATTGGAGGCAAAACTTTTGAGCTCAGCCCGCACCATTACATTTTGAAGGTGGGGGAGGGCTCGTCTGCCCAGTGCATCAGTGGCTTCATGGGACTGGATGTCCCTCCTCCCAAAGGGCCACTCTGGATCATGGGGGATATCTTCATGGGCCCGTATCATACCGTGTTTGATTATGGGAATCTGAGAGTCGGATTTGCAGAGGCAGCATAGAAAATAACCTTTCAGTCGTCTGTTTACCTATGAACTGTGATGGGGTGTTATTAAGCGCTGTGGTGAATATCGATCATATTCATCTTTACTAAGCTTTCGGCGTAAAAAAGTTATGGTTGTAAACGCTCCATGCTTGCATCTGTTTATCTTTCCTTCTTTTCGATGTTCATTGGTACCTTACTGAGTTTCCTGTGCTATTGATTTCTTAAACGTGAAACACATGTCGAAATGTGCACGCTGTCATATTAAATCAAATTTCGAACGCACAAAAATCTTAAGAATGATGATTAACCCAGCAGAGGAGGGCAACTATGAACTGGATCTAGAAATACAGGCAACTAGCCACTGATTGATCTACTTTTGCTCCATCCTCTACAAATGTCTCAACAACAAAATATAGGGCCACCGGTAGAAGCTGTCACCAACAGAAAAAAAACACATTTTCTCCACTGATGCAGTCATTACGGAAGAATCCAACTGGGCAGCTCTCACTATAACTCTGCAAAACTTCAGATCTTGACCTTCATCACCATGACCAATCTTGACAAATTAATCGCAACCCCCTGGATTTCTCGGGAGCTGCAAGACGATCATGACTCCTGGGTTTACTTTACCTAAGGGCATTCACGAAAGCCATCAAGGAGTCGACGTCCCTCTTCTCAGAAGGGTACTTGATAGGCTGAGAGGAGTGCTTGGGGAAGAAGAGTATTGTCGGGAAGCTCTTTAGCTGAAAATTTTGCTTAGCGTAATCTTTCTGCTCCCCATCTGCCTGGAACTTCCCAACTTTCACGCCACTTTCCGCCAATTTCTCAGCCAGATGGACATATGACTCTTCCATTGCCTGCATAAGCATGGGAAAGAAAAGCTCAAGACTAACTTGTAGAAATTCAACAGCAAATGACTTTCTGCAGTATCCAAGAATCACTTGCAAATCAGCTGAAGGTTTCCATATCATTTGACAGTTACTAACCTGGCAGAATTGGCACCAGGGGGCATAGAGAACAACAAGCCATGGCTCTTTCCGATTTTCCAGTCGTGCCAAGTTCTCAATTCCTGGCCGGGTCAGGGTCACCAAGTGCTCGGATTTGAAGATGTCAGGAACAGCGGCATTTCCATTTGAATGGGCAGGCCGATTCCCATTTCCGTTGTGGACCTCAGCCTCAAAATGTTTAAGGTTCCCTTTATGAAGTCCACACTCCTTAGCCTTAGCATCCTCCCACCACCACCTTCCTTCCCTCTCATGCTGCCCGGGGAGCACAGGCCTCGTGCAAGGCTCACAACCGATCGAGACGTACCCCTGCGAGTGAAGGGCATTTACGGGCACTTCCATCGCCCTCAGGAAACTCCACAAATCCCATCCATCTACATTTGCGAGTGGGTTCCACTTAACAAGGCTCCCGACCCCTCCATCCATCCCTTCAAAGACAGGGTCCACCTGAACCACGGGGATCTCAGACCGGGTTCCCGGAGATTGGTCCTTCCTCTGGCCTGTGATCCAGGCTCGGAGGCCCTTCAAGGCCCGCCTGAGTGGCCTCACCTTCCTAATGCGGCAGCATTCCTGGTGTCCGTCCTCATAAAAAGAGAAGAGCCCCTTATTCCTCACAAGTGCCTGAACTTCCAGTGCATCGGGGAACATATATTCTATGTGAATCCCATATTTCTTCTCAACCAAATCAAAGAACTGGTAAGTCTCGGGGTTAAGCCTTCCTGTATCAAGGCTGAAGACCCTAAAGGGTCGACCTGTCAATCTTGCGTACTCGATGAGTGCCACATC
The DNA here is from genome assembly GCA_037672795.1 of Lagerstroemia speciosa. Lineage (NCBI taxonomy): Eukaryota > Viridiplantae > Streptophyta > Magnoliopsida > Myrtales > Lythraceae > Lagerstroemia > Lagerstroemia speciosa. The sequence continues at coordinate 11,465,096 of CM075297.1, forward strand.
TTCAGCCCCACTGCACAATTTAATATCACAATGTTACACTTCATTGCTGTTGACAGGATATTTTCTGCAATTAATTTAGAATGAGCAATCAAAGCGTTTGCTTTCAAAACGTTCCTCCTCACCTGAAAGCAATTGCAATGTCATCCCCGAACTTCTCGAGGGCCCTGTCCATTATTTCAAGGGGAGAAGCACTATCGAGAGCCCTTGCCAGCTGCTCATAATCGTCAGCCTTAACCTCTACCTTTTCAGCCACTTCTGCATAATCCAAAAAACATGGAGTCAATCATTAATCAGAGTTAGTCGAGGGAAGACAGACAACCCAATTAAAACTGGTACAAGTTAAGGATGTCGGATTATCTGGAAATTTTACCTGGAGTGGCGGTTGTTGCCGCGGCAGGCATGAAAGAATCGTTCCGTTTTGGCTCTGCATTTACAGGCTTCACCAAATTCCGTCTCTCAGACACATTCAGCGAAGTTGAGGCAAAAGGGTACCGATCGAAAGGCTGAAAAGAGCTGACTTGAGAAGCTGCAGGGTCCCATAATATTTATTAACAGCAATTCAAACAGAAATGGAGATAAATACAAGGAAAAATTGAAACAAAACACAGGTCACAAGACACGAGGGGAAGCGAGATTTCAAGAGATAACTATTGACTACGGATTTTAGCTGCAACTCTACATGATCGATTCAATTTTGGTTCAAGAAGGGAACTTCAATAGCAGTTCGTGGCAGCAAAAGAAACCCATCAACGAGGAGCTCTACATTTCCTTAAAAAAAACCAATTATTTAAGCAGACCATCTTTTTCCGAACAATAACCGCGAAACCAAGAAGGGAAGAGAAAGGAAATGATCACAAGGGAAAATACCTTTGAGCTCATTGCTGTTGCTCAGACGGAAGAAACTACTGGAACCGGAGATCGAAGGGGCAGAAGAAACAGCAGCAGCAAACGCCATTGGAGAAGATTCCTCAAAAGAACTTCACAGATTTCCTCTTTTCCAATATGAGGCTTCTCTCTCTCTGTTTCTGTATGCTCTGTTTTTCTGGCAAGGAACCATTAGAGGGTTAAATAAATACATCTTCTCCGATGAAGTGCCGATCTTCTTGGTTCATTGAACCTGGACGGGATTTCGGTCTGCATGCATACGGGGCCTCCATTGCTGATGTGGCATGGAGTGATTGGGAGAACGACAGCTTAGTCAGCACTTGCGTCACGTAGCGGCCGACAAAAGCCGAGACGCAGTCAAAATTGTGAGCTAATGATAGATAATACCTTGGCCTTTTATTATTATTTGCCTTTTAGTATAATAAATTTATTGAATATATATTTACATATAACTATTATGTTAAATAAAAATTTCTCGAACGAGAAATCTAGTTGTGCAAGTGACACGAGAATTAAACACAAAACTACGCAGTTATGAACAAACAGTCTACTAGAACTGAGAACCTTTTTGTAATTGAAACTGGCTCTTTAATTTATTATTTGGTTGTGGATGAATTTCTTGTAGTGTTCCCGTAACCTATTCTATCACATAGATTTTCATCGGTTCCGGTCTACCCTCGCATTGGAGCAAATGCAAGAAGATGAAGAAGACAAGGCCAAGAAAGAAGGCAACAGCACCAAGAGAGTGTTCAAGGCTGTAGCCTCCCTGAAGAAAATCAGGGCTGCCACAATCAGTGGGTTCAAGGGGATCAAGGACCAGTGGCAGAGGAAGGGCTCCTCCAACTGATCAATCTGATTCCGGTTCTTGATAAACTTCACAGTGGTGGATTCCCTGTGATGAGATTCGTTTTCGGGATAGATTTTGATACCCGGTCGATTCAGCATTCTCTTGTTCAGTGAATTGTGTACAGAGCATTTCTTGTTTGGCAAAGAAAGTTCTTTCCCCACTTCCCTGATCTCTTCACCTTGTTTCACGAGAGCCCCATAGGAAAATAAGGATTTCGAAAATTTGCAGTGTCAATTTTCAGGTTAGATTCCGATCACCCATTTCCAGGTTAATTAAGCTCCAGAATGTCAGATAACAAAGTGTAAAAAGCTAAGGACAGACACCTTTCAAGGAGCAGACCCAGGGATTGAGAATATACAGCTTTCCAACTCTGGAGTCTTTAAATAAATTACTAATGCTCTAAGATATGGTCAAGATAGATCCAAAGGTGTTCTCGCCACTGTAAGTCATGTAAAGAAAGCCATCCTCGTCCTTGTGTTCCTCGTATATCGCAGACATCAAAGCAGCTGCAACAAAGAACAAGACATCTTAAATTAACCGTCTCATTTTGCCCAGTGTGATGGAATCTCCCTGGACTCCTAGGAAAAGGAACCTTATAACAAGCAGACTCGAAATTACTGACTTGACCATGAGCTAGAACATAGTTAGCGCAGAATTGCCACTCACCAGTCGGAGGCAGTGTGTTCTTTATGAAGATAAATATGGCCTTCTCAGCACTCAGCTTAATCCTCTTCCGAACAACATAGACAAATTGGCCTGCAGTCAGATCACCTGGCACAAGGTACCTAAGATGACAGCCAAAGAACAGCCAGTGAGATTGCAGCATAGATTTATTTGGGGGGAAATGGTAAAAAGATTGCAAAATATGTTGATGAAGATGATATCTGGTGAATCATCTCAACAAAACAAGCCAATGGTATCCTGACATGCAGCCCTAGAGGCTCATTAATGCATAGTGCTAGAAACACAGTAGTCAGGAAGGGAAGAACCAACTAACTTCTTCTTGTCAATATTGGGAATGTCACTCCTTTCAGCCCTTTCCACAATGACCTGTTCTCACCAAAGAATCATTAGATCAATTACGTTATTTCCTTTTTGTTGTTCATGATCAGCAGAAAATGGTAGATGTGGCAAAAGATTTTACAGGAATTCTGTCCGGATATTTCTCTCGGATCCTCGCAGATTCCGCTTGCCTTCTCTCTGATATATAAAATGAGCAGAAAAGAACAATATGAAGAAATCTAATATATTAACTAAACAACCAAACTGAAAGGAAATTCTCAAGGCAATACAACATCTGATGAACAAAATAGTAAAGCAATAAAGATAAGGGAATGAGAGAGCTGATATGCATATGAGAATTCCATTGGAAGAGAATACAATAGTTTTCACCAGATGTCATGTTTTCTATGATATCCACCCTAAATCTTAAACACGGAGAAACAGTGATATAAAAAGTTGTATTGTAGAATGTATCCGGCTAAAAGAGAACCGGTGATCAGTTCAAGGAGTTTGACATGACCAAAAGCATCAGACATAAGGACATTCCCCCAATGATATATTACTCATCGACTCAAAGCTAGGAGGGTGAGGTTCAATCAAGCACAGATTCCATTGCTAAATACCATCCGACAACTAAGTACCACCAATTCCGCTCACTTCATTATAATCCCCCATCACTCATACATGCCCCACAGAGATCTCGTCAAAAAGTTCTTATCAGGAAACCCAGCAAAGATTCCCATTTTTTTTTTGTAATCCTGCATTCACTCAGATCCCCCAATCCACACCGCATAAACTTTTCCAAATACCAAATTAATCCTTTGTCCGCAAGAGAAGCACAGTCCAAAACATCCTATCAACCATGCACGCAAACAACAATGTTTGAGGCGATCATCGACCCCTTTAAACGAAAACCGTTAAGGAGCAGAAAACAAAAGTAAGAAACAAACCAAGTGGCTGGTCGAGCTTGAATGAGCTTTTGGCCATGGCCGTACGATCTGCAAGCTTCAAACAACAGAACATTAGGCAAACAACGCAGACCCTCTCCCACAGAACAGACCCACAAGATAAAGATCATAAATCAATTAATTGATAAACTAATTTCAGGAAATTGAGACCCAAAATCAACTTTTTCATACCAAACACGAAAGAAGAAGGGTATGGGATAATTAGGTCTACAAGCAATCAATTGACAATTGTGGGAAGAAGGAAAAAAAACCATGAAAGTGTCAAAATCAGAACGGAGTTTTATCAAAAAAGGTAACGTCTTTGAGCAGTACAAGCTACAGATTAAGGAAGATAATAAATATCAAGAGTAAAAACCGCTAGGATTGCCTATTTAATATCAAGTGATCCCATCACCAAACCCAATGCTTACTTGTCGATTCTTCTTCTCTTCTCCTCCTAGGGACTGGATTGCCTCTTCCTCAAGTAAGCAAACTCTCTTCTCTGAGACGGAAGTGTAATATTAATAAAACAGCGACTGCTGCTGAAAAAATTAAAATAATAATAATAATAAAAGCACTTTGGAATAAATGGAGACGGAGAAAGTCGGCACCGGTTCATGTTCGGGTTTGAAAACTATTTTGAATCCAATCGGATCCGGTTCGGTGCAGCTTGGGATATTAAATGAAAATTGTATCTATTTTATCTCAAAATAATATAGCCATATTAATTGATGTTCAATTTACAGGTTAACTTGACGACAAATCCAAGTGTGGAGCTTGCCGGATCTAAGTTAACTTGCGAAAGCATACTTTACCATACTCGAGTGTAGAACTCGTGATCTGAGAGCTAATTGTGGAAGGTAAAACTTGTCCCGTGTTAAGCTGTCTACTTCACCTGAGATAGAAGGAAGCTATTCGACTAGTGATCGGTTGATGAAGGTAAACGTTCTATGGAACGCGACAAATATAAGTTATGTTACGAATGTAATCTCACATCAAAATATAAAGCAAAATTTGAAAATGTAAGAAGGGTGAATGACTTAATACTTTGGAATTAGACATACCCAATTGCATGATTCAGTCCACTTACAACAAAATCCAAATTTTCACTTTCATCCAACGGATTGAAAAGTGACAAAATTGCAGGTCCCTGCAAACAATTCCTCCCCCCTTTATTTATTTATTTATTTTATTTTTTTTGCATTTTCAAAATGACAAACAACCACACAATGGCCAAAAGTTGGGCCTAATAAAGGCGTCAATTGTATGCCTTCAGCCCGCGACAACACTACCTCGATAATCTACTTTGATCCAGTCCCGATCTAGCCAGTACAGTGCGAGCTAGCCTGAGAAACGACATGGGGTTATTCTAGGAACCCGGTTTTGGTTAAGACAGCATTCCTCACTTTGCTAAGGTCCCTTCCCTTGAGGGTCCTTCCCTTGCCTTCACACATGGAGGAATTGGAAATATGGCTCCTTGCTAGCTTCCTAGCAATCCACTCATGCGGTGGTATAATTCCATCCTCGTCCTCGTCCTCTTCCTCTTCCTCTTCCTCCTCGTCCCGGGCCCGGTTTTCGTCATCTTGCTGATAATCGGCCCATGGGCTCGATCTGGAACCGAAACTGGAGCCTTCAACCTTTCTACTGGTCTTCCCATAAATTTTTGACCAATTGGGAATGTTCACGGGAGCCGAGGACCGGTGAGGTGTCCTCGCATCGTTGGCTACGGGGTTTGCTCTCGGGATCATCCTCGGGGTGGCTGACAAGACATCTTCCTCTTCCAAGTCCCCACTGTCAACCGAGGCTTGCCTCCGGTGGCTCCGACTTCCACCGCTCCTCCGTGAGCTACCAGACGAGTCCGCCATGAAGATTTATATTTTCTTGCTCCCTGCAAATGTTTCATGAACTGAATGCTAAAATGAAAATGCAAAGTCTCAAATGAAGATCTCCCAAAAGGGTCTCTAAATTTGCATGAACAGCAGCAAATTACTGCAAAGAGAAAAGACAAATGTACGGGAAAATTTTGAACTTTAGTGTTTCTCGTTTGCCGTCTCATCACTGGTTGCTGCCATGCAGAGGCAAAGATGAGGCCACATTCAAGTGAAACCTCTGAGAAATGGCCAAAAATGGATCATGGGATGTGGCCATAAAGAGTAAATCTCGTACCTTTGGAACAGTTGCAGAAAGTTGAGAAGCATAAAAATGCTCAGCGAGGGAGGAGGGTGAGGAAGGAAGGAAGGAAGAGGCTTTACTGATTGGAGCTGAGAAGGGGAAGGCTCATGAAATTATATATTGCCAACTTTGGGAACAAAGTCAGATATTGAATATTGGTCAATGTTATTCATTTACTGTGAATGAATAATTTCAAAAAAATTGATTTGAAGGACATATGTAAGGTTAGAGTAAAATCAATTTTAAATTTAAATTTGTTCTGTAATTGATACTCACCCAATATATATGCTTATTAGACGATTTTTTTTAATTTGCTTTTTAAGAGATTAAATATGGAGAAAAGGGGTTTTGTTTTTAAATGCTAATTAAAAGACTGAATTCTGATTGGTAAAATGTGGGGGAGGAGGAGAGGTCTCTCTCTGTCTCTCACTGATTTCCATAACCTTATCATATTATGAACTCACAGCTCACTCCTCCATTACCCACAGTCTCATAACTTCGTCTGAAGAAATTAAAGCATGGAAGATTGAGCAAATAAAGAAGGAGAGCTCTGCATTTCCTCTGGCGAGGAATCCCCATGAGGTAGTTGCATTGGGAAAATTGAGTCTCTCCATAAACCAATAGCCCCCCGACATGTGGCCTCGATACGGGCATTCGACCTTTTTTCAAATCTATCATGACATCTGTTAAAGGAATGGAATGGAAAAGATCGTGCCAATGAAATGGGGCAGAAATTCTCAGATCTGTAAAGCACTCCTCTAGAGGGAAATTGTTCGTTGAGAACGGTAAGTCGATCCTAAGAGTCGGCACGGGTCGGTTTGCTGTATTTGGAAAGTGACCGGAGAGAGTTTTGGTCCACTTTTGGTTCATCACTCACCCTTTGAGTTTTCCATCTTTTCATATCCTTTCAAAAAAGAAAGTGTGCCGACTGATCAAATTGTTCAAACAGTGTCGATGCAGCATTGGGGCCTATTGTCCCAACTGTGCTGCCCACACGACAGTTGCAGCGTCCAAGGGACGGTTTTTAGATGTAAAAGATAACCGGATTTAAGCACTCAAACGTGCGCCGTACAATGTGGGAAAGTCCTACTAATTATGTATGCAAAAGGCAAAAGCATAATACACTACTTCATGGAGCTCCATTGAATTTGCTCATCATAATCTCTTTAATCACTCACTGGACTGTCACTTTGACCAGAGTACCATTTTGACCAGAGTACCCGGTGATGCAGAGCAAGTTAATGATTGAGCAATTTCAATGGTTAAGAAGAAAGGATGGAATTTTTTCCCAGTTTACACTATTTGATATTCATAAATTTCAATAAATTTTTACTGAACTCAGTTTGAAGTTGGACTTATTCACCAAAGGATAAAGTGTCTTAACCATGGATTTTCTTGTCCGAATTTCCCAACCGGCCCGTGTTGTTTAAGGAATCAGCTAAGTGCAATTAGCTCAGCTCAAAATTTTCTGTGAACAGTAGTTTTTGTGTATTTCTTATGTATTTACTAGTTGAACTGTGGACCCATTTTTGGTCCATTGACTTAGTGCATCAAGAAAGGTGTCTAGGCCACTTCCATATAGTAGTCCATCTATTTGATTAACTTCCATTGGCACATGCAGCTTTAATATTGATACCAGAAAGGGGAAGAAAAAGGATTCCGAGGAGTTGAATTGCCATGATTTTCATGGATTTGCTGAACTGCCTTGTACATGAGCAAGAATGCCTCAGACTGTTTCCGAATCTAATGATTGAATTTCACAGGCAGTAATGAGCTGCTTGCTTCGAGGATTCTAGATTAGTCAGCATGATTCATCCTCGACTGAGATTTTTCTGTACTCTATTTGAATGGAGTATTGCTTTCCCAGTTACATATACAGGTCAAATGATGAAGCACAGCAAAATCTGCTTTACCTCACCTTACGAGGGAAAGGGACTCATTCATTGATGACTTCCCAGTCTCCCAGCGGTTGCCACAAGTTCAGGTTAACAGGTCTCTGAGGCTATCAAGAGCCCGGAAATGTATGGACAGGAAGTAGAATCGAGCCACCCTGGATCTGAAGATTTGGCCTGTTACAGGATATGTTTAGCAGCAAATCAGTGAGTCCCAGGAGAGGATGTTAGTTCAAGACACTAATCATCGACACTTGCTGGGACATAATACTGAAACTTGCTGGTGGAAGATCTTCTTTACTCTCACGACCTTCAAACCCGATGATTTTAATTGAGGTAATGGCAACGAATCTAAGAATCCAAGTATAGGCTGTTTCTTGATCTCTGCATAATCAGCTTGAATTAGAACTGAATTCTGCTTGGGCTCACAAGACAACTGATGAAAGCTATCTCTCTGTTATAATCTCGAAAAACAACACCCTCAAATCACATGGATTGATTAACGATCAGCTTGATATCACAATCGGGTCACTTTGATAATCTGAAACTCACCACACGCAAATCAGAACTCATTTTGAGAGAAGTCTACGTGTATACAGAGTTGAAATGCTTGCACATAGTACAAATGGAGTTCTGTTTGAATTGTGAATAGCAGATAATACAAAAAAAAAAAGGGCCGTCTTCCGGAACAGATCATTGCAATTCCGAATTACGCAGCAGCAAGTTCATGCAAATCTTTATGAATTGCACCAAAAACCTCTCTTTCTCAGCAACTCCAGCATGTTCAATCAATTACTGATAAGCAGATTTGATTAAATACACATCTTGTGACTATTCAATTATGTATTTACTAAGACAAAGCATTGGCTCCGGCGACGATCTCCAATATTTCACCTGTGATCTTTGCCTGCCTCTCCCGGTTGTAAACAATGGAGAGAGTCTTCTTCAGCTCCACAGCATTATCAGTGGCGTTGCTCATAGCGCTCATTCTTGCAGCGAGTTCGCTGGCAAGGGACTCTTGTAGAGCCCTCAGAATCTGACTGTTGAGGTAAAGGGGCAGCAGTGCATCGAGGATCTGGACCGGGTCCTGCTCGAACTGCAGGATCGGGGAGAACTCCTCGGTCTTAGTCCTCACCATGTCCCTCTCCACAGTCAGCTTTCCTTCCCTGGTGGTCAGCCGGAAGAACTCATCCTCCGCTGCATCAACACAGACTCCATTCACATCGCAGATCTCTCCTTTCGGAGACAGTGGCAGGAGGGTGTGGATCACCGGGTCGGCCTTGACCAGCGACACGAATTTTGTGTACAGGAGCTCGACTTTATCGACCTCCTCGGACACGAACAGAGAGAAAACATCATCGGCAATTGCCTGGGCCTCTTTTGCAGTAGGAAGGGACCCGCCCTCGAGGAACTTATCCACTGGGATATAAGGCCGCCGGAGGAAGTAGGAGTTACCCTTCTTACCAACACTTATGATGGTGTACTCGAGCCCGAGCCCTTTCAGATCACCGATCCTTGCCTCGGCCTTCTTGATGATGGCATTGTTGAACCCTCCGCAGAGTCCACGGTCACCAGTGACCACGACCAAGGCGACCTTCTTCACTGGCCGAACTTTGGTGAGTGGCACATCGATGTCCTCGGTCTGGAGCTGCTCGTTGATGTTGTAGAGAACCTCAACCAATGTCTCCGAGAAAGGCCGGCCGTTCACGACTGCCTCCTGGGCTCGCCGGACCTTAGCGGCGGCCACGAGCTTCATGGCTTCAGTGATCTTCTGTGTGTTCTTGACGGAGCCGATCCGTTCCCGGAGCTCCCGGAGACCGCACTGGATCGGGCCAGCGGAGCGGGGTCCCATGGAGCTAGGACTGTGGGAGGGGACCTGGAATGGGTTCACGGAGCCCCGGAAGGAAAGAGCCGAGGCATTGGAGAGGGAGGGCTTTGAGGACACCAACGTTGTCAGATTTGTGCAGGACATTGTTAATCTTCAATCACGGAAAACACGAAAAGAACAGACAAGAGAAGAGGAGAGGGGATTGTTTCTTTGATGTTGGAGTGTTTTCTTGTTCAGTGTTTCTTTTTTCTTTCCTTCTTTCTTCAGTGAAGGGCTTATCTTCTTTGTTGCTTTGGTAGCACTGGTGTTGGAGAATGGAGGGAAATGAGTGGAGGGAAGAGGAGATGAGATTTTGGTTTGGGATAAGGATTTTGACAGTTGGGATGATACTGGTCTCTTGGGTGATTCACTGCAACGTTGGATCCTTGGTGGGGCCAAGATCTCACGTGGCATCATTTGATTGGTAGCCCCGTCCACCTCAGATTTTCCTTCATATTTCCTAGTCCTCTCCTTACTGAGGATATTTTCTGGCGATTCCCCATGAGTTCTTGCAGGTCTTTTTTGTGGAAGTGACAAGACTGAAACTCCCTGAGACATTGGTGCCGAATAAGATCTTAGTAATTCGATAATTGTAATGACCAGAAATTGTCAGTCTGTGTGATCAAAGTTTGTGAAGAAAATGATTATGTGCAGCCAGCCAGCGATCGAATGATGAAAAGATAGTAAGATGGCGCAAATTTTCCATTTGCATAGTACAAAGATTTCAGGACACTGCCTTACATTTGACCAAATCTTTGGTGCCTTGCAAGGCTTAAGGTATCGTGCCAGATAACCTCTGGTTTGCTTCTGCTATGAGCTTCTATTTGATTGTCCATCAGCTTCTCCTGAGACCACAACATTCCTTACTTTATCGCCAACTGTTTCCCCTGGTAAAACGTTCAGAGGACAAGCAAGAGGAAGAGGGGGGTATCCAGAGTAACTACATGGAAATGTAGGGGTAGGCAAGTAATATGCATTTGGGGGATGCCAGAACATCATCGGCATGAAACAGTTCACCGGTCGGAGAGTAGAACTGTACTCTGAGTGGATCCTGCCTGGATTCTCAGGTATTGAAGTGGCAGAAGTCTTTCTGGGAGTTCGAGACCAAGGTTGTACAGGCTGAGTTGCTGCTGCTTGGTTGTGGTGATTGCTTCTATAGCCTATCAAACCAAACTGAGGTGCACAGCTAGTGGAAGGAGAGTGGTTGGCCGAGAAATCTTCTGCATTCTGAATCTTATTGTTGGCACCACCCTTTGGGGTTGTCTTCGACTTGTAAGTCAGAGTTCTCTTCCTGAAAGGCTTGTCAATGTGAAGGCTCACCTGCAAAAAGACTACTTTATGAACTCCGACAAAAAGAACCATTTCTGAAATGTACTTTGCGCCATTGAGCATGAATCTGGAGAACTGATTAGCTGAAGTGGACATGGACACCCTTTTATTATCACCAATGCGATGATTCCTCGATAGACTTTCATGCAGGAAAATAAAAATTCGAGAATCATGAGTTTACAGTGCTCAAGGGTCTAAGGTGTTTGAGAAACAGCTGCTCCCCTTCAGCATCCTCATCTCTTCTGCAGAAACATTGTATTGCATTGAGACAGGCAGCCACAGAGAAAAAGGTTCAAATGATTGAAAAAGAAAACAAAAATTAGAAGTGCATGATGCAATTTAAGTTCGGCTTCATTTCACAAGATTCGGATTTGCTCAACTCTTTCTCTTAGTACCTACCTGTAGTATTTCTGCAGCAGGTCCAAGCTCTGATATTTGGTTTCACTCCGAACCAAATCATTGGAAACACCAGCCATAAACAGGAGCGTGATCCCAAGAGCCTTGAAGAAGAAGCTTCCGCCTCGTACATTTACCAGCGATGCCATTCTACACATTAATGGCCCGAAAGACTTGAGCTTATTCCTCCCCATTTGCTGCCTCACGTACCTGCATCAGTCCGAGTTACATATCTCTTATGAATGACAAAGAGTTGGTAGAAAATCAGTCGATTGATGAGATGGATCCAGGGATAGATTTTCGAGCATAACAAACAGATATTTGTGGAAAGTCTGAAAGTGACAGAAGTTCCATAAACGAATCCATGGATTCCAGTGCAGGACCATACTTAACCAAAAGGATTGCTTGATTTTAAAGTGCTTACTCATTCTGAGGGAGATTTCTTGTGCTTCCGCCGTACTTAATGCACAAGAACAAGCTTGATGGGCAACTCAGATCAGAAGGGCGCATTGCCTTTTCTTCCTCAATTATTTGCACCGGACAAATTGTAAAGTTTGTTCTGTTTGGGTAGAAGATCTTCCGCCGGAACCCAGGATTCTCATACAGAACATGCTCCTGCCGAAGAAGACTCATATCATTTTTGGTTTACTTCCAAGAAAAACACTAAGTAATTGGCTGACTGCTTCATTCATCAAGATGATGATGAACATTTAGAGTGTTTACCCCGGGGTTTTCTGGAGAGACATAGGTCTCTCCCTTCCTGAGAATCTTGAAGTGATTGAAGTCTAACTCATACAGATCTTCACAGCCATGCCGTATCCCGAGGGAGGAAAACACAATGATCTTTCTCATTGTGTGGGACTCAGCATTCTTCTGCAGGAGGATATCCGATTCAAGTATCTTCTGAATTTCTTTTGGGCAGAAAGCCATCTTGTAAGGCTTTTTCTGCAAGGGGTCCTTCTGGAAAGACATGACTCCATTCACTCTATTCATGTTATCACTCATTTCCTTCTGGATCGGGTTCGCATTCATATTACCATGACGATTTTCTTCTTTTCCTGCAATACCAGGGAAAGAACAGCAGAACTCATTGGAAGTAACTGCAGCGCCTTCAGCATCATCGCTGCTGCCCATATCTTCAAAATCAGCCACCACATTCTGGTCCTTTGAACTACGGGAATCTGAAAACCGGGTTTTCTCTTCTCTGGATTCTTCTTTTGGGATCATCGCTATGGCCAGTTTGCTTTTGTCTACATGTCCATTTTTAGTCCTCTCACCGGCTCCCTCGACTTTCTGTCTCTTTCTTTTCCCTATGTTATTTCCATGGCAACTTCCCTGAGCGAAGATGTCATGAGTGAGCAACTTAATCACACCACGAGATACCGAAAGAAAAACGATTTGAAAGTTTGGTGCAACCCTTCCAGAGAATGATGAAATCACTGAAGTTCAAGAATGCTGCCAGCAGGGTCAATCTCTAGCAACAAATGAGAAAGCATTCCATCATGTTAAAAAGAAACTCAACCACTGATAACATGGAAATAAACATGTCTTTAAACTCCACGTTTAGGCATGGAACATTGCCCGTCTTTACATGGAAATCATTGGGTAAAAGCGAATATAAAATGTTGTACCGTACTTGTCCATTGCTATTGAGAAGGGAAGATTCTCTTTCCCTTTGCCGTGTCTGAGATTCAAGAACTGATATTCTCTCCACGAGCTCGGCATTCCTCTGTCTCTCACGTTGCAACTCCGCTGATATCTCTGCTATGGCTACGTTCACGTCCTGTCCCTTCACCTTCACTTCTTCCTCCATGGCATGTAATGCAGAAGAAGCATCGACTACGCTCGCACACAAATGAAGCTCCGCCATTGCCAAGCAATGGTACCTTCGTGCCTTTGTCACGTCAAAGCTTTAATCCTGTGATGGATCCAAAAACCTAAGTGCCCATGAAGCAAAACTCGGAACTCGATGATTCTGAGGCCACAAAGAACACAGAGACTCGTGCAGAATGCAAAGCAAAGTTTTCTTTGGAGGTGCAGAACTCCTTAAGATAGACCTCGGTATTTCCAACTCTCCTCGGTTTCAGAATCTTCAGATTCTTTCACTAATTCTCTGATACCATGTAAAATGACCGGGAGATTCATCAGGGTATTCTCATGGAACAGATCGATTTTATCGATAGAGAAGCTGTTTAAATTATGTATCACAAGCGAGTTGGATCTTTGGGCTTCATTTATACCAATTAACAATTACATATACAAACCTTTGCTGGTTTAGTAAGAAACACAAGGCGTACAGCTTTCAGCTCAAAGCATCCGAGGCAGCTTGCTTTCTCATTATTCTATTGCACTGATTCACAGAGCATAAGCTTTCTATGGAAGCACAATGGTCAGCCTATTAGGATTCGAATTTGTGACTTTACTTGAGGTAAGGAAAGAGACATTGAATCACTTATAAGGAAATACGAAAATTGTAATTATTTTGCAGCTTGAAATCTCGTTAAGTTCAACTATGGTGAAATTTTCATGTTTCAGACATGAGTTGAGCAGAAAATTGACTAATTTCAAATTTTTTTTCCAAGGTAATTTTGACAAAAATGTGTGCACTCGTGCACATTTATTTTAGGATAGTGCTAGAAAAACACAACCTCACGTGGACTGGCAACTAAAATGGTTGTCTCTACTGCCGTGCAATTTGTGTGTCAGAGGAATACGAATATTTATGAAGCTAAGCAACCTTGGATACCATACTTAGTTTACCTCCTTCCTTCATCTTCTGTTCCCTCAATTATTTATGCACTCTGACAGCAATGACAATCTCTAATCACAAACATGTAAATATCTTTGATAATTTGACACATCTTTCCTTTTAACTAAAATTTTAGATTTTACTGTTGTTAACGAAAAAAATCAATGATGGAAATAATGTTACCAACAAACAACTAGAATAGACTTTCCAATACTTGAATCTGCAGAATTTTGAAAGGTGAAAATGGGAGAGTATTGTGGGTGAGAATGAGCAGAAGGGAGTATAAAGGCTAGAGAACACAGGGTAAATTACATTAAAAAATACGCGGTTTGCTTAATTTCTCAAAAGAAGCCAAACATTTCAAATTTGAGAAATAAAATCACATAGTTTCATTTTATTCCTAAATTAAACCAAATCTTTTACATCTTAAAAATAAAATCTCGTAGTTTCCTTTTTTTCTCAATTTAAGCTAAACAATTCATCTTTTAAAATCAAAATCGCATTAATTATTTTACTATTAAAATAGTTCATTTAACCCCATATTCAATACTTATGTGACTCATTTTTTTATAACTTTTTCTATAACGTTGGGTAAAAGTATATTAGAATTTTTTTAAATTTACAATAATATCTTATATAAAGTTCTTGTTATATTTTTCAATAACTAATATTAATCTTAATTCAAGAGAAAATTCTTAATTTATTTTTCAATAAAAATCATGCTAATTTTATTTATTTGTAAGTACGTAATAAATAAATAAATATAATATATTGCACAAGAATATCAATTTATATTTTAATATATTAGTCAACTTGTTAATAAATAAAAAATATAATTTTTATTTTTTAAAATTGAAGAGTTTAGCTTGATTTGAGAATTAAACAAAATTATATGATTTATTTTTCAAGTTTGAAAAGTTTGGCTTAATTTGGGAACAAAACGAAATCTCATGATTTTATTTTTCAAATTTAAAACGTTTGATTTTTTTTGAGAAATGAAGCAAATCTCATACTTTTTGATATAATTAACCTAGAGAACACAAGAGCTCGAAATGTGAATATATTCATAAATATTTACGCGTGACAAAGCTGATGTTGCACGTCATTTAAGATAAGTCAGTGCTTTGTTCTGATGTGGGACAAGTCGAAGGAGTGGGACTGACCAACGGCAAAGAGTCAGTCGTATGGAAGACAGCAAGGTGCTCGACATGTATCCAACTAACGGGCAATCGGGTTGATTGATTTGAGTCGGGTCGATATTATTTGTGCCTTTATCACACTGTATCCGAAACTTCTTGTTTTGATTAAAGATTAAAGAGGCTTCTTGTTACTGACTAAAAAAAAAGGAGAAGAAAAGAAGATTAAAGATTCAACAGGGCTCTGTGTCAAACTTTGGTCGGTGGCTTCTTGGGAATGTTTCACTTCCTTCCTAGTCTTGGGACTGTACTTGGTGAAGTTGAACTGAGGTTTCCTGCATTAATTAGCTTCACATAGTGATGGAGCTTCCACCCTCTTTCTACCAGCTTTGGAATCGGAAGAGATGGAGAGTAGAGGATTCGTTTTCCTTGGACTAGGACACGGCATGAAACCCGAAAAAGAAAGGAAAACATTTTTGGCGAGACACGGCCCGAAGCTCGGGGGAAAAAAAAAGAGGTACCCAACCACATAAGAACAGAGTGAATGCCCTGCCGGAAGAAGTCTCCAGTTCTCATTCAGATTAGAAATGCCAGGAAGGTTGCAGGAAACCCAATTCTTGGACAAGTTGAATTGTAAGCTAAAACTACTAAAAGTCTCCACATGTCTCAGTACACAATAATATACATGACAAAACAGGATTGAGCATACATGTGATAGACAGAACCTATGTACAAGCACAAAAACTTACATGATCGAACAAAACTGCCTCGCATGAAGAAAATAACTGACTTAAACTAATAGTACATCATCTGCGTCTCCTGCTCCCACTTCAACTCATTGATATATCCGAAGTTCATTCTCTTGTGCTAGGATTAAAAGAGACACATACCGTGAAGTGGCTTAAGCATGTATTCCGAGTGGCTGCATTTTGCTCCTCATCATGGCACAGAACTCATCATAGTCAATCTTCCCATCCTGTAGGTTCGATAAATCGACAAAATTATGAAGGGGGTAGTGAATATATGCCACAAAGATTGGAATCTTTTACATTGTATCGACTTACATTGTCTTTGTCCACCTCCGAGATTATGTCCTTGATGTTAGCTTCATCGGCCATTTTGTGCTCTTTCATAGCGATTTCTAGTTCATCCTTGGTAATATACCTGCAGCAAGTAACATCGGCCAGTATTAGACCTCAAAGGTAGAACATGATCCTCAGCATTTCAATCTACTGAAACATTCAAGACAGACTTCACCAGACAGTTATCTATATTTTTTCATGTACAACTGAGAGGGATAACAGATGCAAAGTCCACTTTTCACCCGAAGATGCCTCTATATGTTATACAAACTATGATATTGTTAATATGGGAAAACTGGGGCCATGTGCAGCAGCTCTTCATGAATGATATTTTCCACGAGTCTCTATGTGACTTCCAAAATACATTCAATTTGATAAAAGCAGACAACAGGAAGGGTCGGTGAAGATGCAATTGTGGTGCTTAGTAAGTTGGAGGATCCACCAGATATTTTATTTCGGATGCATATTTAAAGATAATTAAAAAAATTAAAGACAGTTTCATGGAAGCTTCAAGGACTAAGAATAATTCTTTGCCAATTAGTCCATGAACTTCTTTTTCAACTAAGGTCGTTGTCCCCTTAGAACTCAAGGACAGAGTTACAAGCCTATAGAACAGATCCTGTTTAAGTAAGGTCATCTGACCCACTTTCCTGCTACACTTTACTATCAACTTCACTTTCTTACCAGCATAAACTTTTTCAGGAAACGGGGCACTCGACAATTGGCATGTACATATAAAATGCAGTTCAGTTACCCGCTTCCATCCTTGTCAAAATACTGAAATGCTTTGTATAGGTGCTCATCTCTCTCTAACTTATGCTTGTGCATCGTAGCAGAGATGAACTCAATGTAGTCAATCGCTCCGTTGCCATCCACATCAGCCTAAAACTCATGGAAAGATTCAAGACTAGTCAGTTAAGGTGTAAAGAAAATGAATAAATCGTCAGTTTTTATGGGCATTCATTGAACTACTTACAGCTTCCATGAGTTGCTTAACTTCGGTTTCCGAGAGTCTCGATCCGAGTCGAGCCAAACCAGTCTTCAGTTCATCATAAGTTATGGTTCCACTGTTATCAGTGTCCATATTCGTGAACATAGCTTTGAGTCCTTTGATATCTTCTTCAGTCAGACTCTCCGCGATCACCTGAGGAATTATGTTCATAACTGAATAAGCAACGCCATACTTGATGAAGAGTAACAGAGTTGGAGCTTCAGAGAGCATGTAGATAATTTACCTTCAAAGCGAGCTTTTTCATCTTATTCATTGCCCTGAATTGCTTCATCCTCGAGAGAACAGCATTATCAATTGGCTTATCAGATGCTGCTCCGCCTTCTTTAAGCCATGGATGTTCTGAACAAGAAGCAGTTTCACAAATTGACATTGTAAAATAATTTTTCTAAGAGAAAATAGCATTAAAATAGGAAGTAGTCAATCCAATCAATAGCAGCTGCAGATTATCAATATTGATTGCAAGCATCTACTCGATTCGATTCTTCAATGGATCACAAAGAATTAAGGGGTGGTTAATACCGAGGACTTGGGCAGAAGTAATCCGCTTCTTAGGATCCTGGGTGAGCATCTTTCGCACCAGGTCTTTTGCACTGTCTGATATTGATGGCCAAGGCTGGCTTTGAAAATCGAGTTCTCCTTTCAGTATCTCATCAAATATTCCCTTCTCAGTTTCTGCAGAAGCACGCTTCAGGAACTTAACAAGAGAATTCTCTGCGTCTCCGGAAATTTCAGTTATAGCAAAAACACTTGTGTTGAACTTAAAAGAGAAGAGCTAATACAGGAGTCCTTAGTTCCTTACCAGCCCAAAATGGAGGTACCCCGCTGAGAAGAATGTATAAAATAACTCCTGCACTCCAAATATCGATCTCCTTACCATAGATACGTTTCAGCACCTCGGGAGCAACATAATAAGCACTTCCGACAATATCTCGATAAACCTTTCCTGAGAAGATAGAACATAAAGCATACCAAATTCAGTTTCCTTCTTCCCAAACAATGTTATGAGTTCTCTGAGTCCTGCCCCGTGAAACCTTGATCCTTTGCCCAGTTTCCATGAGACAATGTATGCAAGATCATATGTCAATTAAAATTTGTATATCAGGAGAACAAATGCAAATGTTCTATGGACAAGAAAAACACAATTTTCCACAAATCATTCCAGCCAGATTTCTTCACTATCCCTAAACACTGCAACTCTATCTCTGCAGGGCACAGCTTATGTGTTATCCATAGCCATGGCTTTCAAATCTTTAAAATCTAAATTACTTTGACAGTAAGCAACAGCAAGAATCATAATCTTCATATTGCACTAAACAATCAAGGGAAAGAGGATGACAACATACAACAAGAAAGGATCCTTAGCATTACAACGCATTACTCAAGTTATTATTGTTGTACTCTAATCTAAGCATTGCTGAAACTGCAAAGCCCCCCACCTGGGTAACGTTTGTTCTACTAAAAATTGGAACCTTGCAAAGAATAAACTGTACCGAGCTTCAACTTCCTCAATCCATCTCAGATAATTAAGTGGATCACGCAGTCCATGGATAGAATTATTGAGGTTGCAAGCAACTAAGCCAAAAGTGCTTCTACTGAAATTTGAAAAGGGCAGAATAGTCTTACCCTCCTCGATGAATACAGACAGCCCGAAATCAGTTGCCTTCAGCATGGCACCCTCCTCCTTTCCAGCGAACAAGAAATTCTCGGGCTTCAGGTCCCGATGGATTACGCCCATGAAGTGACAGGCATGGACCACGTTCACAATCGACCGGCAGACCCCGGCAGCAGCTCGCTCCGAGTAATGACCGCGGGCTATGATCCGATCGAATAGCTCCCCTCCAGCGCAGAGCTCCATCACCAAGTGGACACTGTACCTATCCTCAAAAGCCCCCTTGAACTCTACCACGTTGGGCTGCCCGGACAAGTGCTGCATGATCTGGATCTCCCTCTTCACGTCGTCTCTATCACTCTTGGATGCCAGCTTCCTCTTGAGGATCGATTTGCAGGCGAAAGGGTGGCCCGTCGAGATCTCGCTGCAGAGGTAAGTTATCCCGAATTGGCCCCTCCCCAGCTCCTTGCCGAGCGAAAAGTACTTCCTGATGTCCTCGTACGGCTTCTCTAGGATGGTGTTCTCCTGCCTCTGGGGCTGGATCGTTCTGCCGACAGGGGACAAAGGAGGAGGAGGCTTCGGTTGAGTATTGACCGGCAGAGGCGGCGGCTGGCTCTGAGCAGGAGCATGAGCTTTCTTCTGGGCTTCAAAGGCGGATTGCTGTTGTTGGTGGTAAGATTGGTACTGGGCAGTCGTTGACCTTGAATCTCTCGTGCCTGATCTGTTGCTGTTATACCCATTTGCTGCTGATGGCTGTGCCCCCTCTTTGCTGCCACGGCAACCCATTTCCCGATCAAAATTCAGGCTCTTGAGAAGGTGAAAATTTCCGACCTTCGACTCAGAGCTGATGTCCTCTTCGATGAATCCGAGGGTTTATGCAAAACCCAGAAAGAAAAAGTTGAAAGCTTTCGATCGAGATTCGCTTGAACCTTGCCTGAAAACAGAGAGACGCGTTTTTCTTATTTCGATAGTATTCAGGAGATTGCGGAATCGTGGCTGAAGAGGAAGACAGTACTAACATTTTCCAAAGGAGTGCACTTTTTCTCTGTCGGGTCCCAGATTGTAAAGGATAGAATTTTGACTGAATTGGTCGAGGTTATCTATAAAAGTAAATCTGTACGTATCAAATAAGCAGCATTATGCGCTTAAGGAGGTCTCGGGTTCGAGACCTCACGTACGCAGACACCCTTCTTGGGAGTCTCACCCGCCATTGCCAGGCGTGCGACCCGGGGCGACCAACGGATTAGTCAAGTATGGTTGGCTGAAAGATGTCATCTCACCGCTGGTGGGGCCTGCTTGGATACCGTGACTGGCGACCAAAAAAAAAAAATAAGCAGCATTATGCAATATCTTTAATTATCAAAAAAAAAGGAGCATTTAATATACTGATATAGTTATTTATCGAATAATAAATAATAAATTATATTATTAGATAAATCAATTTTTAAAGTAAAAAAATAATAGCAGTGATAATATTGAATATATAGTACGTATTAAACAATTATTAACTCGTCAGTATAATTCTATAAAAAAATTCAGTATTATTCAAGAAATAATATTTTCTTTTAACCAAAGTGTAAATTTCTTGTAGATATTTTTTTTAATCAAACTCGTAGATATTGTATTAAAAGTGCGTAAAAGTGATTTTGGCAATCACTTGTACTTAGCGAACCAAATCCTACGTTGAATAACAGAGAGTCATTTTCCTATGCGACTAGAATTAAATACGATATTTCTCGGGTTCATTCTTATCAAGATGGCCTCCTATTTTTATACATAAAGAAAAAAAAAGAAAATAGGGAAAAAAATTGGAAGCATTCAAATATTTAGCGAATTTCTATTTCATATAAAATTTCAAATGACTAAGGATGAAAACAAGTTTTTTTTTTAATTTGAGATTTATAAAGTTACATAATATTTTTACGGTGCACCGCCTAATATTTGTAAGTTCGACGTACAATGATCGAGTTAGTTTCAAGTCAGCTCCATGTACTAGTAGATAGAAATCTTATAATTGTGAATTTTTTTATTTATAAAATTCAAATTTTAAGAAATTCTTTTATGAGAAAAAATATTGAATTATCCAAAGGAATTGACATTGATTGAGGTGTGCAAATTTGCAATTGGATATTTTCTGTGACCCGGATCCCATCCACACTTGTCGTCTTGTCTTAGGTTGCTGGTTGAAATTTCTTCGTCAAGCTTATAAAAGTTTTTAAAATTTAATATTATCTGACTTATGTAAAATAAAGATAACGATATCATTCATATATATCTCATTTAACTCTTGTTTAGAACTTAGATAGTCGGCATGCATATTTCGCACGGCATGACATGAGATCCAATAGTCTTGTACATTTCGTTCTTACAGTATTAGCGCTAGGTATCAGTTTGTTAGATCGCGTACACACTTGCGTGATTGTGCACGTGTCATGTTGCTTGAGTCCGATTTGAAATTCTCAACCTCGTAGTGATCTATCATGCCGCGTAAACCTCTTGTACGGTTTTGCATCCGCATGGTAATCCAAAAGTTTGGATAAGATACCAAAGTGAATTAGTTGAGGTGGTGAAGTGACAATATGCTTCTTCCTTTTAAGTAAGGTTTTGAGTTCGAGTCTTGTGAATGAAAAGAATTTATCTTATGAGAGTTTTACCTCTTAGTGGTTATCCCGACTCGAACTGGATTTGTTAAGGCCCGTTGGGTTTCTGACTAGTAATGGTCCGGACGGAAAATTTTGGGTCAATCCTTGTAAGTTGCATGGAAATTCAATATGACATAAGAGATTCAAACCAATCAAGTTGTTCGTAGACGTCTGTGATTGTGCATGTGGCTTGTAATCCAGTGCAGGAGTTTGATGTCCACTTTGCCGTCTTAATTAGCAATCGAAATTAGCAATCGACTTCCCATACTGGTTGACTGACCTTGATGACCAGCTGCACGTCACGAGTTCTGGTTGAAAGACTTGTACGAGCGCCTGAGCAACCGTGTATTCTGAGTTTTTTTATATCAGTGATCGTCTTCGCAGACAAGTTATAAACATTTGTTGAATTTTAAGGACAATAATTGAAGCAGGTACCTCTAAATTACAAGGTAACATTAGCCCGTGTACATTTAGGAAACCAATAAATATCGGTAGTCTGCAATTAGTATCATAAGATAGGAAAAAGGGATGCTACAAGTCACATTCTTCCTCAGCCAATCCATACATAAATGTAATCGTTAGTTGCATTTACCCCATGCCTCACCTTCTCGTGGTGTTAGTTCCTTTGCTACAACTCGCATCCATCGCACACACGTACTCAGACTTTGACTCAGAGATCCGTGCAAGCGCTTAGGTAGACGTATTCTGAGACTACTTAGCCCTACTATATGCTCGATTAACAAGCTATGCGCATATTCATTGATGTTCAGGGACAACATTCTGAGTAAATACCTATTGATAATAAGTCAATATCATCTCACGTACATCAAAGGACCAATGCACATCATACAAAATTTCTAATTGTTGTCCTTCAAGAGAATAAGAATGCCACTCATGGCATATGCGTGAAGAGGGGTGTCGGACTATTATCACCCATCATATAGATTTTGTATCTAGTGGGCTTTACAAGTAGAGATGAACATGAAATGAAAGGGGTTTAAGGCATTGAAGGCAATGAAAGGGGTTTAAGGCCTTCCAGTGGGTAGCCCCAGTGGTCGGGAGTTGGAAAGTCATGACTTTCCAAGTTCGAAAACCAGCAGCCGCATGCCGGAGGGTGGGAGATTTTCAGCTCTCTTAAACCCGTCAAGATTTATACTAATTTATCTAGCATGTGCGAGCTATTGCGTGTGCCTCGCGAAGGAGATGTCGTAACCACCGCTAGTTGGACCCGAAAGGTGCTTGGATACCTCAGTTATATATATATATATATATATATATATATAAAACTCTAAACCATGAGATTATTGGGAAGTTTTTCATGTACACCACCTGTCATCCGAAAGTACAATGAACCTTGACTAATTCAGGTTCGAGCTGAGTTGGTTCACTGTGGGGGTAAAATTCTCCCAACATGAATTTTCTTCATTTGTAATACCCGAATATGATATCAACTTATTTTAGTTATTACTGATCAAAATTCCTGTTGGTGGTATTTTTGACACTATATCAAGCTTGTCTATTTCTCTATCAATTACTTAAATGCATACAGCTCCCATATAACCGGCCATTTCCATCTCTATTCCAACAATGACACCACATTAAAATGTGCCTTCTTAATTAGCTCTTAATTTGGTCAAAGTCATGACATAACCAACACTTCTAAAATCTTAATAATCGACCGAAACGATAACAAAATACTTTTGAAAGCTTATCTTGACCACCAACTTACCCATTCCTTTAAACCTTTTATCATTTCATCAGTTTGTGGCTACGTGGCATGCACCCAGTTGCCCTCTGTTGATTGATTGCTAATCGATTCTACTTTTCGACAAGTAAGAGAGAATATGTTAATTACTGGTCTAGATTCGACAGACACGAAATGCTCGTCCTCATCGCAGCATCCTTTTTTCTCCCCTAGCCTATGTGATTCGATATGCAGAAGTTGAATGGAGTTGACAAATGTGGATTTGATCCAGACCGATATACTGATAAGGTATAACTTTTCTAACATGAAATTTCTCCATTTACAATACTTGAACCCTCGACATACTGTCCGCACTGAAGCAATTGACATCAGTACAAATTGATGCTGTCTGCATTGTTCGGAGCTTCAATTAAGATAGCTGTCAATTATCTTGAATTTTAAATGTACATTATCTCATGATCCTATATCATGCTTCGTACTTATCAGTAACTGCCGTGCTTGCTAGTCAGAATGGTGTGTTATTTCTCTTCATACAAGTGCATGTTACGAGCACGTTCTCATACCTTCCAAGGGCGGTTACTAAGGATTTTATATCGTGTCTCAGTTCTCCATAAGTAGGTGGATTAACGTTAACTTATGATTGATAGGTACATAATCCAAGTATTGTTCATAAACCTCCTTAAATATATATATATATATATATATTGATGTGGATGGGGCTGGAATTGCTGATATAGAGGGCATTCTCGAGAGGTATTGTCTGCTTTGGACAACGACAGTGCGGTGGCTTAACCCTCACAGGTTTGTCCTAGAAAAGACATCTCTTGAGAAAAGAGGAGTACGTGTAAGGTTATAGAAAGCTCATTTCCCCATGACATCTCCGATGTGGGATTAGTCCCTATCACATACCCTTGGAAAAGAGAGAGGTCGAAACTTGGGTTTGATTTTCAACAAAAGTGCCAAAATGATGGGGTTCTGGGGCGACTTGTCGAGTCGGGTGGTCTTCAAGCAAGAGGAGGTGGATGGCAAGCTCACTATCTCAAGCGAAAACCTGCAAGAAGCCAAGTCCGGGGTAGTTCCCCGGAAAGACCCTCTAATACTTAAGTTAGGACAGGATCGGAGTAAGAATCGTGGGAGAAAGGGAAGAAAGGGTGTGTAGGGTCGGATTGATCTCTCTTACTTGGCTCCAGAGGGGCATATTTATAGATCACGTCGGTGTGAAGAATTAATGGCAGCTTGTCTCTCACGTGCCTAGCATGAGAGTAAGCTAGTTTGAGTAAGTTAGGTACCTGGTATGCGCCTTGTCGACAAGGTACCCGACTCATGCTTTAGAGGTTGGGACACCTGACGTGCATGCGCTCGGATAGCTAACATGCCCGTGCCAGAGGTACTTGACATGCATGTGGTTGGGTCATCTGCCGTGCACCCTATTCTCGGCGTTCGTTGCTCCTACCGTCCATCATAGAAGATTGGTTCTAGTATTGGTGCTTGGTCTATATCATATATACATACATATATATATATATTATGTGCTTAGCTTGTCAAGTAAGGGGAGAGCTGGCCTATGGATTCCCGACATTCAGTTTCTCTAGCGACAGTAGGGGTCTTCGAACCTGAGCCCGTGACATACTCGTGTTGTTCACTCCATTTCAAAAAAGTGCTCTTATAAACGTTGTGATTTAGATATTGCACGATACTCTGCACCTTATCCTCGTAATTTTTAATTTTTTTCGGTAAGATCATAATTTTTAATTTTGATTTAGAGATTTAGCTCGTTTATCTTCAGAAAACATCTGAAAAAGAAACACCATCACGGCAGCATAGAATAGAGATTATGTCATAAATTCATTATCTAGAATCAGAATCCCGATTCCACACTACCGAACATGTCATGATTGTTCAATTTTTAAAGAAATTATAAGGACAGTTTTTTTTAAAAAAAAGGAGAAATTGCCTGTAGTAGGTAGCATTGATGGGTAGATTTGACAATTCCTACATCACGTCGAGATTTTTGTTAAAGTAAAATGAGAACGGGCAGCATCCATTTGGTGATGTAATTGGAAGGAGGGCAAAAAGAAATGGCTAAGGATTCACGGGGCCGGGAGCATTGGCATATGAAGTGTCGTTTTTCTTAGCCCATTTGCTTTGTCCCACTTGCCCATTTTGTGTACGACTTTCTTTTTATAAAAAAAATAGTTTTAAAAAAAACATTGAAACGCACTAAGCCCAGGACAAAACAAGGCATTCCATGAAAAATAATACGGTAAATAACTTAATTAAACTTGTATATTGACTGAATTCTTACTTTATCATATGATCTATAAAAGTATAAACTATGACACGTTTGTCTCGTTTAATACTGTGTTATAAATTCCATTAAAACTAGTGAATTTAACTGACGTGGCATGTTAATTTTGATAAAAAATAAGCGTAGTTCTAAAAATGACAAATGTATCATAGTTTGTGCTTTCGTGTAAAACACGTGAATAATATGTTCGTGTTAAAAGTGAAAATTTAGCAAAATTACATGATTATTAGATTATTTACCTAAAATGATACGACCCCATGTGGCTGATACGTTCTCCCATTTAACTAGGTTATGAGCAATTTGTAATGTCAATAATATAAATTCTAAATATACTGTTCCGACAATATCTGATATAAGTTACACAAATCCAACAGTCTTATCATCGCACAATTGATAACTCTCTTATATAAATTTAAAAATCTTGACAGTCTCATCCTGCTGCAACTGAAGTTGGGTCGGTACGGTCCGCCCGAGACTATTAAACGTGTACCTTAAAGCAATTTACTTTGACAACCTTTCGTACTTTGTGGCTAAAGTTTTTTTGTCTGACGAATTAAAAGGCTTGTAAAGATATTTTCGAAAATTTTGCATTTTCTCCATCAGGAAGTGAAAAATATCGGCCAGATAAAAGGTCACTACTGCAAAATAAAATTATATTTAAATGGGAAAATAATATTTAAAAATGAAACTAAAAAAGAGAAAAGGTGAATAAAAAAGAGTGGTCTCTAAGGTCTTGTTTGTGTGAGTGCCAAATAAGGGATGGCAATGACGCTCTCTCTTTAAAAGGTTAGGCCGACGGTGTCCCCTCGTCGATGGACTTTTGGTAGAAAAAAGTGATCTCTTCTCCAAACTAGAATAAGCTCCAACCCGAATTAATCTGATTCCATTTAATTTTTAGGTATTAAATATTATATAAAATTTTGTTAGATTCAATTCGAAGAATTAATTAAATATTAATGGAGTGTTATTCATCTATCGTGCATGAGTAATTCAAATTACCACATCGTCATAATTATTTGCGGTTGTACCAGGCCATTACATGACATTGTACCATAGGAAAATAATTTTAAAGAAATTTTATAAAAAATATACATCTTTCGAATTTAATATTTATTAGTAAAACTTTTTATAAATGTTCTTTTTCTCCTATTTTATTAACCGTGACATCTTTTATAACCGAGAAAAATTACGATTCATCCACAAATAGAGGAATCTGAGATCCATTTTACAGCTTTTCAATTAATCTTCAGAAAAAAAATAAAAGGGGAAAATAGAAAAATAGAAATTAACTTGTCCAACAATTCGCCAAAATGAGCTTCCTTGGACATGGACTCTATCTTCCCGAGTCCGACTCACCTCCCGGCCGAGTCAACCCGGTCCATCATCGTCCGGTAGCCAAAAAGGAAAAACAAAAAAGATAAAAAGGTCATGCCTGCTCTCAATAATCTCATCCTAACCGTCGAACCCAGTCCGGCTCCAGACCGCGTCGCGCACCCGGCTCATGTCCCGGCCCTTGAGAGTCCGGCCCTGGCCCTCGAAGACCGACGTGGCCAGCATCTTCCGGCTGCGAGCCAGGTACACATGCGGCGGCACCATCTCCGATCCGCCCTCCTCGTCTGAGTCGTGCAACGACTCCACCGATCCGACCCGGTATATCTTGTTCCAGTCTGGCACGTTCACCGGAGCAGAAGATGCCATGCTCATGTTCCTCTGTCCACCGCCCGACGTCGCCTCGTCGTTCCCCCGGAATTGGTGGACGATCCCCAGCGACGTGGGAACAGGGTCCTCGAATGCTAGGGACAGCCCTCCCGCACGGCGGCTCCGGTCGCCGTTAGGTATCGCCAAACCCCTCGTTCCCCCACCGCTCCCGCCGGCAGAGCTCGGGCTCCATTCTCTCCGGGAGCCGTCCGCATCGATGTCCTCGTGGCTGTGTGTCCGTTCCGCCGCATCATGAGCCACTGGCCAGACATCCTCCTCCCCGAACTCCGTCACATTGGAGCCGTCAAGGCTGTAACTGTTCCTGTAGCTGTAGCTGCCCAGGTATCGCTCGCTCCGGCTGGTGGTCAGCTTCCGGCCCTTGGCCATGTCGGGGGATCAGTCAGCGGGTAGCGCGTGGACCGAACTCGCCCCGGGACTATGACGATTCCGTGTCACTTTCTATCGAGGGCACAATTCATATTGGCCGGCAGCAAATGGTGGAGGCGCGTATATATAACCGGAGCTCCACGGCCCTGAGGCGGGCCCGGCTCCCAGCCAGAAAATTAAAATTTCCTTTGCATTTAAGTTTCATTTTGCCTGCATTTCTCTGAGTAAGCATTAAATGTGTAATACATAATCAGCTAATTATATAAAATTCTTTTAAATATTGATATAGGTAAAATTTTTATAATTATTAATAATCAAATTTAAACATTCCAAGATTTAAACTATAAATTATATAATAACCTCATTATATATTATACTGTGCGTATTTCTTAAGTTACGGAGAAAATGGAAGACGCCGAGACGGAAACGAAGTCAGCCTGATTTGACATCTGCGCACGCGCCGGCCCCAGCGCGTTTAAACTGTCGGGAGATGCAAATGGTTCTTTGTCGGTTAGCGGAGAGTGAGGTAATAGACTTTCCTGTTATGGACGGTACAGCGTACGAGAACAGGTTGGAAAATTTACCATTTTGGGGAGACACTTCGCTCTACCTATTTAGGTAATTTTGTTCAACTTTGATTTTCATTTGTGTACATTAATATGGGTCAAAAATTAAAATAATACCAAGAGGGGTTGGGCCGAGTGGTAAGCAGCTCGGTGCCGCTTAAGGAGATCTCAGGTTCGAGACCTCACGTACGCAGACACCCCTCTTGGGAGCCTCACCCGCCATTGCCAGGCGTGCGACCCGGGGCGACCAACGGATTAGTCAAGTATGGTTGGCTGAAAGATGCCATCTCACCGCTGGTGGGGCCTGCTTGGATACCGTGGCTGGCGACCAAAAAAAAAAAAATTAAAATAATTACTGGTAATTAAAGCTGAAATAATGTTCACACTGAAAAAAATATAAATTGGTGAAAAACATTTAATAACTTATAATTATTTTTCTACCTATTAAATAATGCAATAACTGAAAATACAAAATTTTCCCTCAAAGTAAATATCATACATTTTTTAGGTTTTATGATATTTTATGAGAGCTGTATACATGCGCCTTGAAAACTTTACCTATTATAAAACGTATGTACAATAATTAATTATTGCACCGATGAGAAATGAGATTTGATATAATTAATATTAATATTAAATTAGGATAAAAAATTTTAGATTTAATTCTTACAAGCAGGAATCTTCGTATGTCTTTATTCTCTGTTCTCTTTATCTCGGACAGATGTGCCTCCTTTATCTCACGAAAAAGATATTGCATATAAATTTATTTTCATTTGAAATATATAATATTACAAAAATAACCAGTTAAAGATGCGAAATAAATTATTGGCGGGTGAAGCTCACGTGCCATCGCTGTCAAGTAAAATTACTGTGATCTGCTCATCCACGTCATCCTTCGTCCCTCTGCTCCTCGTAGCCGGTAGGCCGAGCGTGCTCACCGGTCCCACTAGACCGATCAATTATTCCGCTATTCTAATTTATCATAAAATAATATTTAATATATATCAGTGCAATATTAAAGATAATGTGACGTCACTTACTGAACTTTTAATTATGAGTGTATAATTTGTTGACTACATCACAGTAAAACAATCACTCGGAAGTTTCATTTACCTCTTAACCATATAATTTTTTATGAGGTCACCTACACATGTATCTGATATATAAACTACATGTTTATAAAATATTCATGAATTTGGAGGGAATAAAATTTTATTATTAAAAATAAAATAACATTTTATTGATCATTATTTATCACCAGAATATTATTTTCTCTTTTCTTTGATTGATTTTGATGATACAGCTTCATAGATGGTACAAAATAAGTATGGCCATGGCATAATTGATAGTTTGAAAAAATTTTTTTATAAAATATCGACAGTATCGTGCCGTTGAGGTTCAAAAAATCGTGAGTTCGGTTAAAAAATATAAATGATTAGTTATAACTACTTAAAATGATATTGTAATTCTTTTAAACAAATTTAAAATTTTTTAAAAGTAATAAACAAATAATTGCAACCCTTTAAATTTAATTTACAATTCTTTAAATTAAAATTATAAATTAAGATATGAGACGAAGTTTAGTGGTTGTGGTCGGTCCGACCCCTAACAACAATTTCACATCGGAGCACAGTGATGATGAATGAGGTCATCGAACCCTTAAAAGAAAACGAACACCGTCACGAGCACATTGGACGGTTATGATTTCGTTTTTGTCTGGGGAGGGTGGGGCCCGGCGTTGTCGCTTTCGAGGAACCTGTCAGCGCCCTCACTTCCACTGACACGATCACGCGCTACGGACGAATCCACTTCTCCGCGTGTTTTTCCTGTTTTATTTTACCTTTTTCCCTGTTGTACAAGAGTTTAAAAAATAGTACTAGAAAATATAATAAGAGAGAAGCAACAACGAAATTTCAATAAAAATTCATCTTATTTCATATTCTTTTAGTAAAATAATAAAAAATATTCATATTGAATGTGATATCACTGTTTCTCTCTTTGACGGCAAGAATCAGATCAACCATAATTACCAATTAATTATACTTATTTATTAGACAGATCGAATTTAAATAATTATTATAATATATTTATTATTTTAAGGTATAATGAGACAATTTTGATCTTTTTACATTTTCAAAATAACATCAATCCTAATTTAGCTTCTATAATAATTTTAAACCATTTATTATAATTTCAGTTATTTTGAAGCAGTTAGTTCACTCATTGTCTATATTTTTTTCTCCGCGATTGTTTTCGTTCTACTCGTCCATTCCTGCCTTTCCTTCTAGACTGTTTTCACTCTCTGATTGTGCCTGAGTCTCTCCGCATAAATTTCTTCATTCAAGGAGCTCCGACCAATTAGAATATATGGAACAGTTCCGTTGATTCATTTAATTCGCCCATAATGACATTCTCATCATTTTCAGTGGCATTTAGGTCATTCACCAGTTGTTATTGGTTGTTAAATAATTGTGATGAGCGAACCGCCTGACAGTAATGGGAATTAAGTAGATTGCACGTAAACTCTTACCTCCTCTATAATTTGAACAATGTTAATGTATCAAATTCCACCGAATCTAAAAAGGGATTGGGTTGAGCTGCAAATTGATGCTGTCTGCTGGCTCATCTAGCTGTAGATCCACCCACAATAAAAACTGATATAGTACATTCTGCATGAATTGGATCCATATGCATATAGGGCTAGATGAAATTTAAAAAAGTTTGTTATATATATATACATATATATACATATAGACAAGATCTAGACAAGATCTAAACTACAGGCTGTGTCTCCATTTGTCAGAATTGGAATCGGAATCAGAATCTTCAAACCTCAGCCGCCGACCACCGGCCCCTAGCTAGGCCATGCAACCATCCCAACTCCCAAACCGCATTCGCTTTTCTGTTGTAAAAGAAGATCATATGTCTGAAAGGAAAGAACGAAGAAAGAATAAAGAATATAAATTTAGTGAATTTTTTTTTATCATTTAGTAGAAATGGTATGTGGTGTATGGTAATTTAAAAACGAAAATTAAGAAAATAAAAGTTGAGTTATATATTCTATGTACCTCCGGAGAGAAGGAAGGGAAGAAAATAAACGGGTCTTAATTTTTTTTATTAATCTAATTATAACAAATAAAAATTGAATTTGATATGTCACTTCAGAAACTGAAAAGAATACCAAAAATTAACGTTTCCTCCGACATGATAATATATAAATATACGTTGAGCAAAAAAAAGATAATATATAAATATAGATATACATGCATTTAACCTATGTGTGTACATATTATATATGCAAGTATAGGCTATGCATTAAGTCTCGATGATACTACATTCACAGGATCAGTGTCTATAATGGTTATTTAATTCGTCTGACATGTTAGATTATCACTATTATTGTTCTTTTTTTATTCGTGAAGATATATATACATATATATATGTATATATGTGTATATGCAAGTATAATCAACTGGGGACATACCGGGGTGGCCATCATCTTCATCAGCAGCAATGATGGGAGTGGGTGATAGTGGAGGTAGTTTTTATATCAAAGCCGCATCTTCTCTATTCTTTATTAAATTGTGTGCAACTTTACGTTACGATTCAACAACTGAATCATATCGAAGAAATGTTTCGTGAGAGGGATATTCGATCGAGTCTGACCCGTGTTGATGGATTCATTTGCTGAGCCGAGTTTAGAGCAGTCTCGTGTTGGGTTCTTCTTGAATCAAAGGACATCTTTTGAAATTGTTCCTCTCAATGTCTCACCGGCTTCAGTGACGGTGCGAACGCTAACGATACTGTGATATTAAATTTTCTGTAACTTTTATTTCTATTTATTTCCGTTCTTTTTTAGTGTACGGATCTTTATATTAAACTTTTACCCCTTCTCAGCCTCACGAATTCAAATGTTCGGCTGTGAAATCCCTACACTTGGGAAAGTAACTCAGTCAAGAGTATCAAAAACTTCCATTTCTTATTTGCACGATTGGAACATTAATATTTTCAATGCGATCCAATCATGCATCGTCTCTTTCATATTTTCTTCCCCTTTAATTTCCTTTTTATGATAAATTAAATCAACCCACATTATTATAAAATATTGAAAATGATCTGTTTGCCATATTTTTCTATGCAAGGAGATTCCTTTTGGTATAACTATTATTACTATTAATATTCCACATTATATATTATGCCAAATATATATACATATATATATATATATGTATATGAATCAGGTCAATATGCCCAGTTCAAGTCATTCTGCAATGATTAGATACGATTCCCCGGAGAATCTTGCCCCTCCGGTATACTGAAGGGGATCCAATTTACACCTCTGCCGCATCCCCATATCCTTGCCCTCCTGAGAAAATATACTCAATTATTCTTAATTTTTTTATTATAAAGAAGATCATGAATGTAAACAAGAGAGAGAGAGAGAAAGAGAGAGTAGCAGAACGGAGAAGATAAATGGAATCTCACTGAGGTTCTTAATTTACTGCATGCACACTGCAAATTGTAGTTCTCATGAATTATTCCTGTTAGTGGCATTTGCATGGCTAATATATATGCATGGATGGTGTTATGGTGCATAAGTTCTCCCTAACCATATGTTAATATTAGCGACCGAACCACTCCGCTACGTAATTGTTTAGATTTTTGTGCTCAGCTGTGAAAATAACTGAGAAACTGAACAATCGGTACTAACACTAATCATATTAACTTAATACCACCAAAACCTAATATAGTTCAAAATGTTAGTGTCTACCAGTTGTATCTTTCTCACCTTGTACCCTATTATTCTTTTCTTTTTTTTCCCCTCTCCCCTTTTTAGATCCATGAATTTCATTTGAAACTGAAAAAGAAAATGCACCCAACTCAACAAGACACGAACATATGAAATTTATTTAAGGAGAATAGATGCCGAGCAATTTTGACCAATTTTTATATTGATGGTGGGTGGTGATTGTTGTCGTTGTCTAGGTAGGGTTTGCTCTCAATCATGGAGGGTTGCACTTTGAGACACCACGGTCCCATTTGGAGAAAATAAAGTTAACTATCATTCGTGCCATGATGGGGCCAGGACAATGGCAAACCCTTTTGGTTCAACTAGGTCATTGGTAACAATACAAGTCAGGATGGGCTATCGATCGTGACACGTCGTACGCGTATTAAATTTCTCATTTTTAATAGTCTATAGAGTGAGTTCGGTGTGGCAGAACTTGCCCTCGAAGTGGAACCGAGAGTTTTTTTTTTTTTTTTGTTCGATTATGTTCATCGAGGCTTCTGCGCCTCTCACTTTCGTTCCCTCTTATCGCCTGCTAGATCAACGATTCTCCTCCTGGCCCAAAATTATCTTGTCTTCTCAGGAAAGCTCTTAGATGATTCTAACTCGCCACTCGGCACGAGAAAATACTCATCAGACCGTGATGAACGTGTAAATTGGCATTAATCATACGAACATTTGCTTTAATCATTACTAATCGGATAGATTTAGTTTTTTTCCCTTATTAAGTCACCGTAAGATATAATTATTTTGGGTATTGATTCGTATTAAGACAGCCTGTTGAACCCTGACCCATGCAGATCGGTCAGGCCTGTCGGCCCAATTCTATGAATATTCCATTCCATGAATTGTAATCAAAAGCTGGTCGTGTCTGCCGATATGAGCTAGGCAGGCACAACCGATACCGAATGCAATCGATCTCACATCAGGCCAGGACGGTCCATCCAATATTTACATGATCACGGGACCTCGATCTCGGTGACCTCGTCTATGGATCCAAGCCCAACTCCATGATCATATCACTTCACTTAGTGGACCACGTTCCTTGTCTACTTACAACTCATTAGCTTTGGTGTCTCACACCCACAAAAACCGATCGAGCTGAATTTTCAGCTTGCACAAAGTCTCCGAAGCCGATGGCGATATGTAAGAATTTTTTTCCCAACGAGGACTCTGTGTACAAGAGAAAGTCAAAATTACGATATCATGAACTGCTCATAAAATATTAAATTATTTAATCTTTTTTTTTTTTCTGGTGGACGATAATTTTTCGTTGCAGATAATGTATACCCAACAGAAGGTAGCTAAAAACAAAGCTCAAAACCTCCAAAACTCAATAAATTCCCAGAAAACAAAATCGAATGAGACAATGCCCTGAATTGTACTGCGTCCAAACCGAATCCAGAAGAACAAGTTTCTTGCGTTAATGTTTTTAAGGTTTTGAGTCGGTGTCGTTCAGGAGCATGTAGTCCCCAGACAAGACTCCAGCATGTGCGTCACCTGGTTCGGTTCGACTTTTTGTTCTTTGCAACTGGGACCAAAGCATGCTTGAAGAACTAGAAGAGAAAGGATCTTTTATCATCATTTTGTTCCATTCGAGTTCAGCTGTTCCGATCTAGATTTGGCTCGGTTTTGAATTTTAGATCTTTCCACGAGACAATTATCATCGTTAGTATATAAATGTTGCTGAGCTGCGTGGAATTGGAGTAACATGGTAAGTGATAATTTCTCCTGTTCACTCTCTTTGCCTTCTTTCCTTTCCATCAATTCTTTGTCCTCTCCCTTCCTCTTCCTATCTCAGAGATGACAATCCCACCGATCTATTTCCCTAATTTACAAAGGTAGCATTTGTTTACTTTAAAATAATGATACCGAACAGAGAAATGGAGTTCGGTACAGTAATAGCATCCTCTCCGGTTCGATTTTATCAATGGGACGCGGGTTTGGTACAGTAGAACCGCCCTCCCTAGTTTAATTCTCATTAATGGGACAAGGATTTAGTGTAATGACACTTCTCTCTCTAGTTTGATTCTCATCAATGGGACACAGGTTTGGTACAGTGATACCGCTCTCCTTGATACGATTCTCATCAATAGGATACCATATACCATCTATTTCTTAGTCTTCCTATCCTTTCTAAACCTACGTATCTCATACTTCCATATATTGAAGGATTTAAAACCCAATAAACCCAAGAACATACGTGCCAGAATTGTTAAGAGATTTTATATAAATTATAAAGCAGAAGTGTATTTGAATTCATAACTGCTGTTGAAATTGATAAAATCTCAGCACTAATGTGCAATGAATGTTGTTATGGTCTCTGAGTCACACTATAAAATCTAAATCCTATTATATACCATTGGTCACTGTGATTCAGAAAGACACCTAAATCTCTCGTAAGGCTGGTGTTGGATGTTCTTTCTTTTTCCCACTTCCGAGTCTGGAAAAGTTAAAAGGAACAACAATATGACGTATGTGAATGCTGTCTGTCTCACTAATGATTTCATGTCTAGAACATGTAACTTCAGAATCGAATTGGACCTCCTGCTCAGAATATCTGCCACTGAACCAGAAGGCAATTTGTGCCCCAAAAAAAAAAAAAAAACCAGAAGGCAATTCACCACAATAATTTTGGCTGCTGAGCTTCGTCCACACCACGAAACTCAAGAAGAGTATGAATGGCGATTGCGCAGTGAGCACCACTTCTCCACAACAGTTTCGGTCAATAATCTGTTGAAGGGGGCTCTTGAGAGATGTCCAGGAATCCCAAGGACGACCAGAGATTACAATTAAAGGATAGAGACGTCCAATTTTACATAAGAGATTATGCACCACGTTTTTGTAGGATATAGGTTGATGGTACATAATAAGGACAACTTTCTGGTGCTTGCTTTTTGAATGATTAATGCACAAAAACATGAATTGATTTACCTCGATGTCTCCAGCTGTAAGAAGGACTAGTCTTAATGAAAGCAAGCACCAGGCGACCAGAAGACAGTCTTCAAGTCTTGTGCAGTGGGTATATTATGTAATATATACATAATAAAGCCAGTATGTGTTTAATACGTCAGCAAAAATGGTCACGAGCGTTTGATGGGTTACACGTACCGTACTGATACATTAAGCATCCACTGGCTTGTGATATCATATACCACGCGATATACCGTTGTTTTATCGATCGGGCTCAAGGAAAAGTCACAACCGCAGTCGTGGCTGCTGCGTTGCACACCCATTCATACCATGAAACCTGCCACTGCACTGTTTTGTTAGCATTTGACGGTCTGATGACGACGACGATGGTGATACATAAGTAGCTGCATCCAATTCGGCTTCGTGTTTTGGTCCCTTCTCAACTACCTGTCCATTATTACCAGCCTCCACCAAAAGTACTGTGTCTCTCGATCCCTTCCATGAAAAAAAAATCCATAATCGAGAAGAGTTTTAATTCCTTAACCAGCAGAGCCAGCTCGAACCCGAACACAATAGTGAATCACCACCACTGGGCGATACACCCTGAGAAATAACAATAACATTATTCATGATACTCGAACACCCCTGGATCTTCTCATTCGAGCTGTGGGATGTTGCTCGCAGAGATAATCTTCAAGAAGCTGGGTCGGACAACCGCTGCGCTGACAGCAAACTGCCATGGGAAGCTGCCGGCGAGCCCTGCAGCTAGCGATCACCGTAACAGTAGCACTGTCGTTATATTTCCCTCGCGGTGCAATGGGATGCTGGGATACTGCAGATGGCACTCCAACAGTCACCTCAGCAGTTCATTTGTTGTGTTTTTTTGGTTAAATTTCTCATTTTTAATAGTCTATAGAGGGAGTTCGGTGCGGTAGAACTTGCCAAGTGGACCCGAGAGTTTTTTTTTTTCTTTTGGGTTCGATTATGATCATCGAGGCTTCTGCGCCTCTCACTTTCGTTCCCTCTCATCTCCTGCTAGATCAACGATTCTCCTCCTGACCCAAAATTATCTTGTCTTCTCGGAAAAATTCTTAGATGATCCTACCCCACCACTCGGCGCGAGGTAACACTTAGATCCTGATAAACGCGTAAATTGATGTTAATCATACGAATAATTATTTTAATCATTACTAATAGGATAAATTTAATTAATTTTTACTTATTAAGTCACCGTAAGATATAATTATTTTGTGTATTGATTCGTATTAAGACATCCTGTTGAACCCTGACCCATGCAGATCGGTCAGGCCTGTCGGCCCAATTCTATGAATATTCCATTCCATGAATTGCAATCAAAAGCTGGTCGTGTCTGCCTATATGAGCTAGGCAGGCACAACCGATACCGAATGCGATCAATCTCACATCAGGCCGGGACCGTCCATCCAATATTTACACGATCATGGGACCTCGTCTATGGATCCAAGCCCAACTCCATGATCATATCACTTCTTAGTGGACCACGTTCCTTGTCTACTTCCGACTCATTAGCTTTGGTGTCTCACACCCACAAAAACCGATCGAGCTTAATTTTGAGCTTGCACAAAGTCTTCGAAGCCGATGGCGACATGTAAGAAATTTTTTTCCCAACAAGGACTCTGTGTACAAGAGAAAATCAAAATTACGATACCATGAACCGCTCATAAAATGTTAAATTATTTAATCTTTTTTTTTCTGGTGGGCGATAATTTTTCGTTGCAGATAATGTATACCCAACAGAAGGTGGCTAAAAACAAAGCTCAGAACCTCCAAAACTCAATAAATTCCCAGAAAACAAAATCGAATGAGACAATGCCCTGAATTGT
Organism: Lagerstroemia speciosa; assembly: GCA_037672795.1. Lineage (NCBI taxonomy): Eukaryota > Viridiplantae > Streptophyta > Magnoliopsida > Myrtales > Lythraceae > Lagerstroemia > Lagerstroemia speciosa. The sequence goes on from CM075297.1 coordinate 11,502,891, forward strand.
ACTGCGTCCAAACCGAATCCAGAAAAACAAGTTTCTCGCGTTATGGTTTTTAAGGTTTAAGTCGGTGTCGTTCATGAGCATGTAGTCCCCAGACAAGACTCCGGCATGTGCGTCACCTGGTTCGGTTCGACTTTTTGTTCTTTGCAACTGGGACCAAAGCATGCTCGAAGAACTAGAAGAGAAAGGATCTTTTATCATCATTTTGTTCCATTCGAGTTCGACTGTTCCGATCTAGATTTGGTTTGGTTTTGAATTTTAGATCTTTCCACGAGACAATTATCATCGTTAGTATATAAATGTTGCTTAGCTGCGTGGAATTGGAGTAACATGGTAAGTGATAATTTCTCTTGTTCACTCTCTTTGCCTTCTTTCCTTTCCATCAATTCTTTGTCCTCTCCCTTCCTCTCCCTATCTCAGAGATGACAATCCCACCGATCTATTTCCCTAATTTACAAAGGTAGCATTTGTTTAATTTAAAATAAAGATATCGAACAGAGAAATGGAGTTCGGTATCCTCCCCGGTTCAATTATATCAATGGGACACGGGTTTGGTACAGTAAAATTGTCCTCCCTAATTCGATTCTCATCAATGGGACATGGATTTAGTACAGTGACACTGCTCTCTCTGGTTGATTCTCATTAATGGGATACGAGTTTGGTACAATGATACCGCTCTCCTGATTTGATTCTCATTAATAGGATATCATGTACTATCTATTTCTTATTCTTCTTATCCTTTCTAAACTTACGCATCTAATACTTCCATATATTGAAGTATTTAAAACCTAATAAACCTAAGAACGTATGTGCCAAAATCGTTAAGAGATTATGCATAAATATAAAGTATAAGCGTACCGGAATCCATAACGACCGTTATATGATCGGGATCCGGGTTTGATCTTCTAGGTCAACATCAGCCTCCTAAGAGATTGTGGATTTCTCTCTGACTCACAGTAACTAATGAGATATTATAGGAGTCAGATTCATATAGTGTGATACAAAGACCATAACCCCTTTTATTGCACATTAGTGCATGAGATTTTATTAATTTTTAATTTCGTCCGTTATAAAATCAGAAATTACCTTTTGGTATCTGTACATTAGTCCTTACACTTTTACGAGATGTCTTTAGTACCCATTATTAAATTTAATTAGATTATTTAATCGGGCTAATTATTGGAATTGCATGACACTCAGTCAATGATATATTGTTGTGTCATACTAGGAGGATTAAAAATCCAACACATATCACTTCTATAAATTCTAATGTAACATTGTTCAGTAGGTGAGAAAATGCTCGTGAATCGTATTCTTTTCTTTTATCTGTATCGTAGATTTATGAATCATTTTATTTAATTAATTGCCTAATTTTCTAGTGAAAACTTTCATTTTCATCCCCGAATATCCGCACTGAGAGTGTTTTGTACTCTTTCTTGTTGGATGTTCTTTCTTTTTCCCACTTGCGAGTCTAGAAAAGTGACAAGGAACAACAATCTGACGTATGTGAATGTTGTCTGTCTCACTAATGATTTCATGTCTAAAACATATAACTTCAGAATGGAATTGGATCTCCTGCTCGGAATATCTGCCACTGAACCAGAAGGCAATTCATCACAGTAGTTTTGGCTACTGAGTTTCGTCCATACCACGAAACTCAAGAAGAGTACATGGATGGCGATGGCGCAGTGAGCACCACTTCTCCACAATGGTTTCGGTCAATGATCCGATGAAGGAGGCTCTTGGGACATTTCCGGGAATCCCAACGACGACCCGAGATTACAATTAAAGGATAGAGACGGTCGACTTTTACACAAGAGATTCTGCACCACTTTTTTGTTGGATATAGGCTGATGGTACGATATACAATCTCAAGGACAACTTTCTGCTGCCCTCCTTTTGAATGATTAATGAACAAAACGTGAATTGATTTACCTCGATGTCTCCTAATGTCAGAAGGACTAGTCTTAATGAAAGCAACTACCGCGTAACGAGAAAATAATTTCAAAGTTTTATATGTAACGAGTATATCATATAATATATATACATAACAAAGCTAATATGTGTTAAATACGTCAGCAAAAATGGTCACGAACGTTTGACGGGTTACACGCACCGTATCGATACATTAAGCATCCATTGGCTTGTGATATTATATACCACACGATATACCGGTTATTTTATCGATCGGGCTCAAGGAAAAGTCACAACCACAGTCGTGGCTGCTGCGTTGGACACCCATTCATCCCATGAAACCTGCCACTGCACTGTTTTGTTAGCATTTGACGGTCTGATGATGACGACGATGACGATACATAAGTAGCTGCATCCAATTTGGCTTCGTGTTTTGGTCCCTTCTCAACTACCTGTCCATTATTACCAGCCTCCACCAAAAGTACTGTGTCTCTCGATCCCTTCCATGAAAAAAAAAAATCCATAATCGAGAAGAGTTTTAACTCCTTAACCAGCAGAGCCAGCTCGAACCCGAACTCAATAGTGAATCACCACCACTGGGCGATACACCCTGAGAAATAACAATAACATTATTCATGATACTCGAACAACCCTGGATCTTTTCATTCGAGCTGTGGGATGCTGCTCGCAGAGATAATCTTCAAGAAGCTGGGTCGGACAACCGCTGCGCTGACAGCAAACTGCCGTAGGAAGCTGCCGGCGAGCCCTGCAGCTGGCGATCACTGTAACAGTAGCACTGTCGTTATATTTCCCTCGCGGTGCAATGGGACACTGCAGATGGCGTTACGGCAATCACCTCAGCAGTTCATTTGTTGTGTTTTTTTGGTCAAATGTTTCGTACTTCCAAGAGCAGAAGATTAATGTAGATGACATCGCTATCAGTACGAATTATAAAGTAGTTTGGTTTGATTATATTCACATCAACGAGATATTTTCACTTCATTCTATCCGATTTCACACCACAACCTCCATAAGAATTTTTTTAAAATTAAAATGACCAATTGAGAAAGATATTATTATATGAACTGCCTTCTTTTTGTAAAAAAATTTTAAAAAATTTAAATTGCACACACTTTTTTTATTATATATATGTGGCCCTGATTCTTCCTTCTTATGTATATATGTAGTGTATCAAAAGGGATATATAAAACACAACATATGCATATACCAAATTTACTAGGAACAGTTAAGGAAATGAATCAAATCCCAGGATCAGGACCAGATTAGTACACGCCTACGATTCACGAGCAATTCATCGGATCGTAGGTCTGTTCCGTCTTTTGCACCGGTAACCTTTATTTACATGTAGAATGAACTGGTCACCAAATAAAAAACCACAGGAATTGACAACAAACGACAAAGGAAATGAATTAAGAGTATCTTACCTTACTAAAAAAAAAAGAATTAAGAGTGTTTTATCACAATTCTTTGTGTCAGCTATTGGAAGGATTCTTTGTGCGACAGTTATACCACGTGTAGTGTTAAAGTAATATTACGAACTAATATGATTCAGTTATTTTTAAAAAAATTTAATAAAATTTAAAAGATAAAAAATTTTTAAAAATATCTTAATTTGATTGACTCGTGATATCACGTCAATACTGACATTTGTATACAATATTTTCTCCGGCTATTGGCTATTAGAATCCATACAGAGAACCAAATCCCACAGCACCCTCTCCCTTCCTTCGCCCCGGCGTCTGTCTGTCTCTCCCAACAAAACTCATCAGAATATATAGAGAGAGAGAGAGAGAGAGAGAGAGAGGGAAGCAATCGATGGGAAGCAATCACAACAATGAAATCGGAGGTATTGTCTCCGATGACCGTGAGCACGATCGGAGCTACGAGCCACTTCTTCTTCCCAAGCAGCAGTCCGGAGGCGAGCCAGTCAGCTCCCGCCTCGAGGAAGTTCTATCAGACACCAAGCTGTCTCCATTCAAAAGGCTCACTAAGGCCACATGGATCGAGCTTAACATACTTTTCCGGCTAGCCGCCCCCGCCGTCATCGTCTACCTCCTCAACAACGTCACCTCCATGTCCACCCAGATCCTCTGCGGCCACCTCGGCAACCTCGAGCTCGCCGCCGCCTCCCTCGGCAACAACGGCATCCAGATTTTTGCTTACGGGGTCATGGTATATGCATTCATTTTCTTTATCTGCCGTACCGGTTTTGAAAAATTTCATCAGCTTCTAACTAATCTAATTCAAACTGGAACGAACCTTAAGGTGTGAAACTCTCGTCGCATGAGTTTTCCTTATTCATTCATTGATACTCGAACCTTGGACCTTTGTTTAGACCAAGTGTCGAAAAGACTTGACCCAACTCACGTTGATCATGATACACATCCTATAGTCAAGTCTTTATCACAATAAATTCTTATATATATCGAATATATGTACTGTACAACAATGTAAAGTCAATGAGTTTTTAATATATCAATATTGAAGACAGTTACAAATATCTGATTTATTATAAATATCATACTGATGTGTAAGTAATGCATCGGTTTAATCTCCGGATGTATTCCACGGCAGCTTGGGATGGGGAGCGCGGTGGAGACGCTCTGCGGACAAGCCTACGGCGCCCACAAGTACGGTATGCTGGGAGTGTACCTGCAGCGGTCGACACTCCTGCTCATGGTGACCGGGATCCCACTCACGGTGATCTACGCATTCTCGAAGCCGATCCTCCTCCTCCTGGGGGAGTCGTCGTCGATAGCCTCGGCGGCAGCGCTGTTCGTGTACGGTCTCATCCCTCAGATCTTCGCCTACGCCGCCAACTTCCCGATACAGAAGTTCTTGCAGGCTCAGAGCATAGTGGCGCCCAGCGCCTACATCTCGGCTGCCACCTTTGCGGTCCACGTCCTGCTCAGCTGGATCGTTATCTACAAGCTCGGCTGGGGACTCATAGGTGAGATTAATTTCCAAGCATTTTTCGTACGTGCTAAATCAATTCGTGTGGCCGTGCAAGCTAGTCGCCCCGAACCGACTAGGTTAGGGGCTGGTTGTATCTAACATGCTATTTGAACCGTAACCGGGTTTGTCTTCTCTTTGGTGTTCAAATCCTTTCTTGGAGTATGCTTCCAAAATTTAAGTGTCAAACTCTAAGGCATCTATCATGTCTATAAGAGGTCGGGTCCATATTCACCAAAAAATCTAAACTTATAGGCGGTGATACAAAATTCATCAGCCATAGGCTGAGCAGGTTTTTTCTACCATAATGAGGGTAACAACTAATACGAGTCAAGTTTTTTCTTATAAACTCGATTCACTAATCACGAACCGAACATTTCATTCTTGGCAAGGTGTGACCCGCATGGTAATTTGTCCTAATTAATACCATTCCGGGCCGATATATATTGGTTGCAGTATCTATTTTTTTTTTTATATATATATAAATCATGTTTCAATCCATTAACTATTTATTATGAGATTTATTCCTCGATATCAATTGTACGTGACGATGAGCTTTTCGGTTCGGTTTGGTTCTGCAGGTGCTTCCCTAATGCTGAGCTTCTCGTGGTGGGTGATCGTGGTGGCCCAGTTCGTGTACATACTGGTGAGCAGTCGGTGCAAGCACACATGGACGGGGCTGAGCATCCAGGCGTTCTCCAACCTCTGGGAATTCCTCAAGCTCTCTGTCGCATCGGCGGTGATGCTCACCCTCGAGACCTGGTACTACCAGATCCTGGTCCTGATTGCCGGTCTGCTGGAGAACGCCGAGATCGCCTTGGACTCCCTCTCCGTATGGTAAGTAATCCAGCCAATATTTCTACGCATACCACACATCAGACATTGCTCATCATCCAATATGACATATTTTTGGTCTCGGCTCAATCATGGTTTCGATTCTCGACTCTCGATCTCTTGTAACCGGTAAATGGAAAAGCCAGACACGGCCGGTTTCACAAACGTGGTCGTATCTACATTCAATGTGGAAAGAATGGAAATAACAAATGCGCATGGAATGGAACTTAAATGTCGGACGCGCAATAAAGAGATTGATTCATCAATGTTGGTCAGCGTATATCGATGAGTGCCGCTGCAGCGGCTTTCCATTAAAACAGTACGTGATGCCGGACCGTGCAGATGCCGAACGTTCCTGATCTCAACTACACTCGTGGATCTCTTTTATAATTCGTAGAATATTTGTTGGTCTCCCGAAAGAGCAAACAATATGAATAAAAACTGCTTATTCATATGTGTCACTCTTATCGGTTTTTTTTAAAGACTATTTTAATTATTATTATTATTATTATAATACTGTGTTAAAGCTGAAAATAAAATGAATTAAAATTTGTGATGCAGCATGACAATATCAGGGTGGGTCTACATGATATCAGTGGGATTCAATGCGGCTGCCAGGTACTCAATTATAAATTATTCATCTTCTTTTCCTTATTTTCCTGACAAATTTCTTATTAAAATATTTAATTTATGCAGTAGGGTTTTCAATAAATTGTTAATTAAAGCATGTCGAGATCTAACCTAATATATATATAGACATCTTTTTCAGTTTATAACACTCGATATCACCCTTCTTAATTCAAGTTCGAACTAGATAAAGAATGTGTCCATAAAACGTTTTCAATCTCTTTGGCACTCGGAAGTAATCAAATCAAGCAGAGACTCCATTCTAGCTATTAGTAAACTGAATTTGTGCGACCGTGTCGATCGAAACTGGCAGTGTGAGAGTGAGCAACGAGCTCGGGGCCGGGCACCCGAAGTCGGCGGCTTTCTCGGTGGTGATCGTGAACTTGAGCTCGCTCGTGATCGCGCTCCTGTTTGCAGCGGCGGTGCTGGTGCTGCGCCACCACATCAGCTATATATTTACCAGCGGAACCACGGTGTCTGATGCAGTGGCAGAGCTCTCGCCTTTCTTGGCCCTCTCCATCATCCTCAACGGGGTCCAACCCGTCCTATCCGGTAAGTACACCAGATCTATATCTTTATACATTTGAAAATACACCAACTTTCATGGAAAAAAAGGTCATTTTTTCCCTTTTTATTTGATAAAAAGAAAGTTTTCGTGGAACAAAACGGGATAAAAATCATGAGGTCTCTGATTCAATTCTCATAAGTAAGATCTATACGTATTTCTTTTATATATAAAATATATTAGTGTTATATATATATATATATATATATATGATAAGATACCTTTGTTCTTTGATAAAAGACAAAGCCCATCATCGATTGTAGCCATCAAGTAGTAATCGATGATAACGAGCTATCCACGTTGTCATTACAGGCTTTTTGGCAGCTGAAGAATATATCATTCTTGGCTGTCGGAGAACCACCTAATCCACTAATTCTCAGTTCAACCTCTTGACTGTTTGTTGGTTTGTGTTTTGCTTCACATCGCATACATACATACACATAAACACACACACACACACAGAGTTAGACTCATTACCTCTCGCAGCAGTAATTAAATTGACGGCATGCAGGCAAGTGTCCGTTGTTATCTGTCGGGCTCGATCGCGCGAGTGATAGTAACCGGGGATCCACTGGCCCTGTTTCCATTTTACATACTCAAAAACTACACAAAAGGATACTCGACTAGAGAGGATGTAATCTTAGTGTAATAACACAATATTTTGATTCATGAGCAAGAGGCTCTGAGTTTAGTATTCGCAGTGAAAGTTACGTGGTCGTTATTTGTTTTCATTTATTATTACTATATCAAGTTTGTAAGTCTTTCCTATCACCGGAAAAAACTTAACCTGATAAAATGCTTGAAAATTTCCAGAAAACCCTAAATATCCTAAGATGTCATAAGCACTAAATCCTTAAAATAAATTTCCTGTAACTCTAAAATTTTTTGAATTATGAGGAGATTCATATACTTAGAAGAGATATGAGCGGAAGATGAGAGTAAGAGAGTACGGGGAATCCAATTTGATGGAGATTAAATTTCTTTGAGACATATATAAATCTCACACCAAGAGTACTAAACTCTTTTTCTCGTTCTGCTAATGGGTCACTGGGACTGACACTTGTTTAATCTATCAACATTCTCTCCAGGTTCTCTAAGACCTACCCACGCATAGTATATTATAATATTATTAGACACGACAGAACATCAGGAGAAAAAAGAAAGGGCAACGCCTGTTCTTTAGTTGTTCTTATCTTCCCTTTGTTTTTGAATCCTTTGTCTCCTCTTCTTTTTCCCGTTGTAAGGGAGATTTGTAAGTCTGAAAATGAATCGAGAGAATAGGAAAGTTAAGAGGTATATGAAGTCGTATTAATAAAAACCGATCCTATAACATCTTATTCAATTCAAAAGCGATATCGTTGTATAAAACACGCATTCTCGAATACATATCTTTCTTTTTTTCAATATACAAAGATAGTACATAAGGGTATAATGAAAGAGAGGATAAACTAGTCACGGAAAATTTTACCGGTAAGATCGAACCTAAGACCTTCATATCATAGGACGACAACAGTAACAACCAAACCCCGACAAATGGATCTAATTGAGCCGTAAGAAAACATTATAACTGATGAAGCCATCTACCATTCTTCTCCACTCCCCAAAAAAGATCGACATTCCATTCTTTCACTGTCGTGGGCTGGTCGATATACATCTCTCTCTCTCTGATCTCTGTGTCTCCTCTTCCATTAAAATTATTCTATTTTTGGGTTAATTTCTTTTAAAAAAATTATTATTATATTATTACGTAGCAAAGACACAGGCCATCCATTCATCGGTCTGTCCTTGCGTTTGATCCTTGCCGTGACTAAAGTAAACTTGCACGTACTATGGCATTGTGCATTGAATTGAGTCGAATTTCAATGTGAAAAAGGAGTGGCTGTGGGGTGCGGATGGCAAGCATTCGTCGCGTACGTGAACGTCGGATGCTACTACTTCATCGGTATACCGCTAGGCGTGATTCTCGGTTTCAAGCTCGACCTCGGCGTAAAGGTACCTGATACATTACGTTCTGAAAAGTCGAAAGACAGCTCTTTATCGAACGAAAATCTTATTTTTAATAAAGAATAAAATTGAATCTTATATATGTGTGTGTCGATGTGTGTGTGTCGTCTTCGATCACACTCGTTTATTCCCGATGCGTGTAGGGCATTTGGAGTGGGATGATTGGAGGCACAGTCCTGCAAACTATTATTTTGTTATGGTTCACGTTTAGGACCGACTGGAAAAAAGAGGTAAATATTTATTTATTTATTTATTTATTTATATTTGTGGGATTTTTATTCTTTTATGCGAAAACAGTTCGAATTTTGGATCTTGAAAATGTTTATTTGTTTAGTTCTTACTACTACTATACGGGGGCATGGGTTTTTTTTTCCTTCAATTTCCAAAAAGATTTTTCTTGCGAAAAATGGGTAACGCAAGTGGAAAATTCAAATTCCTAGCAGTCTATTTTCGTGAAAGAGACGGATCTCGATGCATTATCTCATAAAGTGATATGGTTTTGAATTCTTAAATTATTTTGTCTTAAAATAAGGAAGAGGGAAATTAAAGGATATAGGAAATTTCACCGATAAAAATCGAACTCAAAACCTGAATGATCTCTGTTCAATGAGAAAATCCTCAATGAAGCGATCATACGACATAAACGATGTTGATACTATATATCCATATAATTAAAATTCACAATTTATATATCTGTCCAATTATAATTAATTATTTATTAGATTTTTTAAATATTTTATTATCATTTATATATTTTTTCAATTACGGTTCACTATTTATTATATTTTTTAATATCTTGTTAGTATTTATATATTCTTTCCAATTAAAGTTCACTATTTATTTTTAAGATTTTTTAGAATTTAATAATCATAATTGTATACTTATTGATTACATGTCAAGTCTCGGTTGAATGGATATATCACGTCAGTATCACTTATATGGTACAATATGTTTAAGAGCGATATCACTGTAATAAATTTTTTTTTTCAAATTCATTTTTTATTTGTAACTTTGGATTAAAGCAAGCAGTTTTATATAAAGCGAAAGACAATTAATTGGCTAAGGCTAACCGCAGAATGTGACAAAGAACATCGATGAGTTTCATCTGACAATGATCACTTGCTACGAAAATTCAACCAGAATTGGGAAGATGGATCTGGACACAGCAGAACTAACCTAACATTCTTAATGTGCACACGACCTGCGGACGAACCGGTCCGGTCACCGGTACGTCGAGGCTGTCGCGATGCTGGAGATTTTCATGTACTTTCGGAATAAACACGAGCTGTGGATCGATGTTAACAATTTGGTGTAGTAGCGATCAGAAGTATTTGCTGATCTTTTCTTCGTGAAATTTCAGGTCGAGAAAGCACAGTGTCGGCTGGCCACGTGGGATGACACCAAGAGACAGCAACCCGATGTCGAGTGACGTGGCAGATCTCGAGTGGCTGCTGGCTTTTCCGTGGGGTACAGCTAGGACCTGTCGCTCTCCGTCGATCGATGCTAATCGTCGTCGAAGTGGACATGTTTCGAAAGGGCCCAGGTGAAAGAGAACAAAAATTTTTTCTCCCGATCGCTGGAAATTTACTGAAATGAATAAAAGAAGGGGTAAAGGGAAGCCAAGAACATCAATTTCTTTGTTGTTTTGCAACTTCTTAAGCATTCCGATCGACTCGTCTGCACACTCTTTTGGTTCTCTATTTTGTAGCTCTCAATTAGTCGACGTTTTCGATCGTCCGATGGAAAACCCTATGAATCGACCCTCCATTCGGTGATGGTAGACACGCAATGGAGTGCTGTTCTCTCTCTCTCTCTCTCTCTCTGTGTCGATGTGTATCAGGTGAGAGAGAAATATGCTCGACTCGGATTAGTTCAGGTGCAAAACTCGTTATCCCACCAAGAATTACAGCTCTAAAGATGAGGGACGACATTACAACACCTCAGCCGATACGTACTGATGACTTGTAGCCACGACATGCTACCATGGAAGAGCTTTCATATTTCCTTTTTCGTTTCGAGGCAACCTGGACTTGGAGCCATAAATATGGATGGAAGGCGCTGCTTCCTGCTCTGCCTAGACCATCAATATGCATTTAAATTCACAGTTTTCCTACTACAACATCAGCTTGGTTTTCTCTACTCCAATGTCATCGGGATAATAAGTCTTAAGCCCAGTCGAGGAGCTCTGACGTTCGGTTTGCATGGTGATAACATCGGGTCTCGCCACTCAGAAATTGTAGCAAATTTTAAATTGGTACTGTTGGGTATGGCAGAACACTCGTGGTAAGACCCAGAAGCCCCGGCAGCGGTTCAGTATCGTCTGGTATGCTGCTACTCCCCGAATACTTGACTCGGGAGTTCTCAAAACTCAATTGCCATCAAGTTTAGATGCAGTAAAAAGAACAAAAGGCGACCGGATGTATTCATACAAGAAGTCCCTAAAAAAGTAGTATCAAACGCGAAAATAGTAGTAAAGCCACAGCAAAGTTGACCTCAGGTCCAAAGATAATTATGCCAAGTCCAGACCCAGAGATATAAGGAGAGAATCTTAAGTAATATAGAGAAGATAAGGAGACCAAAAAGAAGGCAGCACCATCAAACACCACACAACGCCATCAGAACCTCAGAGCTGAGAACCGGGGCAAACATCTTTAACTGTAACCGACCTGATGTTGCTGTGGGGGCTGCTGCTGCTGCTGCGACGGTGGCGGCTGCTGGTAATTCTGGAATCCTCCATAGCCTCCATAGTACATGTTGGCATCCTGAGCAGGAGGAGCAGCAGCAGCAGTAGCGGCAGCTGGATACCCGTAGTTCTCGTAACCGGCTGTGTACCCATAATACCCCCCATTCCATTGGCCCTGATCCTGCTGAGGCTGCAAAGTACAAGAATATGGAGGAAAATCCGGTACAATCAGATTCCATGCAAATGCAACTTATAAGCTAAACGTGCCGGTTCAGTCAGCATAAAGTTATCAGATGAATTGACCTGTTTGCTTGAAGGACTCCGGCCCCACGAGAGCCTAATGCTTTGGCCCCCCAACTGCGTCCCATTTAGCAATTGTATTGCTTCCTCTGCGCAGCTTCTGGTACATCATTGGGATATGTGTTAGACATCAACAAATCCTTCTTTTCTAAGTCAAAGTTAAACCACGAGAAAACAAACTCTTCTCTGAGAAAGATATTAAAGGGAATTCAACAAGCTCGATCACCTATCTGCAAACTGGACGAATCCACAACGCTTCCCTGGTGGAATCTTCACTGAAACTATTTCACCATACTGACCAAAAACTTGCCGCAAGTGGTCATCAGTGACATTGGGATCCAAACCGCCAACAAATACCTAAATGAAAAAAGTTTGTGTTACACAATTCCAAGTCGCAGAATCCTTCGATTCTCAAAAATAAAGGAGCCCTTACAGTTTTATTATTAGGATCAGTCTCAACTTGAGAAGCCTGGGTACTCTGATACGAAGCTGTGCAAGAAAATAAAACTTATTGAAGAATGGAAAATAAAAAGAACCGATGCCATCTTGGGTCAGGAGAGTATATTCTCTTCCTCATATGACACAAAGAATACACTAATGAAAACCAAACAAACTGGCTAAGATTCTATACCTAACTGCTAAGATCCAGCATCATAAAAAAATATCCGTGATATTGAGCTTAACAAGCATGTGGGGCTCAGAATCTCAGTAATTTCCTTATTTACAGATATTGTAGTTTCCCCTGAGCACGAAAGAATTGCAAAGCAAAAACACTATCTCAATTCTTAGGGACAGATATACATAAACTAATGTGAAAAATAGAGATATAGACCTTCTATTCTCTTTTCTCGCTATCCACAGAAAATTGTACAATCTTGTAACACTACAAGTTCCTGGGGGAGGATTTCCTTAGAATATAGATCATCTTGTTTTTGCTGTATAGCGGTGTAGTATATTATTTATTTATCTAGTTTACAAGGGGATGGGTATCAGGGTACAACCCAAGAATAGACAGGTCCTAAGTAGGAGCTGAGGCACCCAGCTACCCGAGATTATGGGCTGCACAATTCTCTGTTCTAATTATCCACTGAAATTTACATTCATCAAAAACAAGTTGCAGATCTCTAATGTTGCTAACAGCAATTCTAGAATCCCACTGTAAATTATCCACGCTTCACACACTTATAAAAATATGTTCCTAGAAGTTGGTCCAGTTAACTTATTTTTTAAACCTTTGGAGTCCAATATAGTGCCTAACAGGAAACAACTCCAAAGAATAAGCCACGACACTGGGAATGGAAGAAGTTTTTGAACTTTTGCAATCAAATCCCGATAGGATCTAAGCTAGCTGCAGTAGAAAACGAAGAACCAGAAGGAGCAACTAAATGGGAATATCTTCGAGAAGCTCAACGGAACAACAATGTGGAAAAATATTTTAGTACATTTAGAACCTAGAATAGCCCACCAGCCATACTTTGAAATACCTTCCCTCGGCTCAACCTAATAGGTGAAATGAACCCTCAAAATATAGATCACAACTAGAATGAGGAAAGCATAGGAAAATGATACATCTATGCCGACACGTAGATGAAAAAAACTTCCTTGTACTTAAAATAAGTAAATTAAGTGAAGGAAACTTCTAAGAAATTTAAAACAAACCCTTCTAGCCAAAATTGTCAAAGATCTGAAATTCTCAGTAGCGAAAGAGACATAACTAAGCTGAAAGCTTGATAAATAACCTGAACGAAATGTAAAAGATCTGACTGGTTGATAAATGGATAAAACTGAAGAATAAGCTGAAACTGTAGAAGAATAAGCTGAAACTGTAGCGGAACAAATGCTACATGAAACTCAAATGAACAATACATAAAACAGGAACACTGACCTAAGCGAGGCCACGCCCTAAAAGGGTAACCATTTCATCTGAAATCAGTTCCAGGACCCTATATGATAGAGCTTCTCGACAGCCTGCTTTGAGACAACATGAGTTCTATAAGTTTTGGAAGCTTAAATTTTTCAAGTGTATCTACTGCTCCCAGAAAGTGAACGGAAAGTAACTCTGCAAATAGCTGCTGGTCCTCAACAAATTGAGCAAAAGAAATTTACGCACGCCATACCATCCTGATCAACTATAGGAAGAATAACGTTAATAAAACCCTTACATACCAGCAGAACAACAAGATGGCAATCATATAACAAAATTGCAAGCAATTGACCATTTAAAAAAAAAATTTGTCAACAACCTCAATACTGCAAACAAGAGGTACCTTTTGCAGTGTATTGCTGGCCTGTTGCAGCCTTCTTGTTTGACGCAAGTCCAATTCTCATTGGCCTTGTTGAAAGGAAAACTCCATTCATCTCGCTCATAGCCCGAAGTTGATCGTTCTCATCTACGAACTTAACGAACCCATAACCCTTGGTTCGCCCAGTGACCCTGTCCATGACTACTTTTGCACCCTTAACTGAAGGATATCGGCCTCGGAACATCTCCAGAAGCATGTAGTCTGTAACGTCTGAAGCTAAGTCCCCAACAAATATTGCATAGTCAGGAGAGTCATCAGTTCGTTTCTCCCCAGCACTAGCCCAGTTTAGTCGGAAGCTCTGCCCTCCATGGGGCATGATGGTTCCATTCAACGTCTGCAATACTCTTTCGGCAGCAGCATGGGTGTAGAACTCAATAAACCCGTAACCTTCCGATTGCATCGTGTGCTTGTTTCGAATGACTTTAACAGAGGCCACCTAAACGAAGAAAGAAACAGTTCCAAAGGGGCAAAAAGTAAAGTTTTATTACCCTTCCTTTTCCACAAGGATATGTCTTCTTCCTATGCAATTATAATGGCATTACTTGAAATACAGAATCCTTTGTGCCCAAGGAAAGAAAGAATCCATTTACAGCAAACTACAGCCATCAGGGAATATTTCACCAGTACGAATTTTTGATATTGGAATCTAATCATAAAATTTTCTTAGCCTGCGAATAACCACTTCTCTGCAAGAACAACTCAAGGACCAACTCCACATTCATACTCCAGTAAAAGGAAATAATGAAGGACGAACTTAATCATCAAGACGGGACAAGAGGGGAGAATGAAAGCATAGCTTACTGAAATCCATAATCTGAAAACTGAAACCAGATTACAGGCAGTTAAAATTGAGATGACCCGTGGACATGGACCCCAAAAAGAAAACCGATAGAAAAAAGGCGGCCTTTAACAGAGTAATTTTAAATCACAATAACAGAGCTAGCAAATATTATTCACCACATCAGCCAGCAAT
Organism: Lagerstroemia speciosa; assembly: GCA_037672795.1. Classification (NCBI taxonomy): domain Eukaryota; kingdom Viridiplantae; phylum Streptophyta; class Magnoliopsida; order Myrtales; family Lythraceae; genus Lagerstroemia; species Lagerstroemia speciosa. The sequence goes on from CM075297.1 coordinate 11,518,064, forward strand.
TGGGTTATCCAGTTCAATAAATGAATCGATGAGGAAATAGACCGTCATGAGGCAAACAAATTTAACAGACATGCTGAAGAAGACAACACAAATAAAGAGATAAATAGAATGAGTAGAAGAAGAACAGGAGGAAAGCTTAGGGCATGTACCTCCCCGGTGGAAGCGAAACAGCTGGCCAGATAGTTCTCATCCATCCAGTACTGGAGGTCGCCGATCCAGAGGGTCCTAGCCTCGTCGGACTGAGCCGAGAGAGCGGATGAGAAGGCGGCGGAAGGAGCGGGAGGCTGAGGTTGAGGAGGCGGCGGCTGCTGCTGCTGGGGGGCCCACATCTGAGGAGGCTGTTGAGGGGGCATCATCATGTAAGGGTGGACAGGCTGCTGCGGGTACTGTTGATATTGGGCGTAAGGGGGCTGCTGCTGCTGGAGGTCCATCGGCGGCGGTGGCGCCATGCCGGTTCCAGAGGGCTGCATCGTCCGATAATAAGCGGAGGAAAGAAACCCTAGAAAAAGGAGAAACGGCAGAGAGAGAGGCAGAGAGGGAGAAGAGAAGAGGTTGCGAGAGCTTTCCGTTTTGTGGTTATGTGAAGTACGGAGAGAGGATAGATAAGAAGGGGCAAATTTGGACACCGCCTCGGTCCTCGGTTCCAAGAAATTTTATTTTTTTTTTGTCGCCAGCCACGGTATCCAAGCAGGCCCAACCAGCGGTGAGATGGCATCTTTCAGCCAACCATACTTGACTAATCCGTTGGTCGCCCCGGGTCGCACGCCTGGCAATGGCGGGTGAGGCTCCCAAGAGGGGTGTCTGCGTACGTGAGGTCTCGAACCCGAGACCTCCTTAAGCGGCACCGAGCTGCTTACCACTCGGCCCAACCCCTCTTGGTGGTTCCAAGAAATTCTTACATAGATAGATTATATATCAAATAATGAAATACCAATCAATCATAATAAATAAGCATTTAATAAGTAATTAATTTAATTATTTCTATTTAGAGCAATATAATTAATTCATTCTCGATACATACACGACCGTCTAAAGATTTCTCCGCTCCTTGGGATAGCTATCTAACAAATACAAGTTCTTAAAAGTGCAATTGGGTAAAGAAAATAAAATTGGTGGATAAAATACTCATAAAATAACACTAGACATGGACCCATGCAACGCAAAATAAACAAATATGAAATACTGAGATAAACACGTGAAATTGGATCGTTTATTTATAATATAATGCAATTTAATTCATTTGAAATTCATTAAGTTATGGTATTAGATAGAAGATTTTTAGTTGTTATTATTATACTATGTGGATTTTACCTTTTTCAAGTTTACAATTTTCAATTATTCATTCAAAAAATATAACAGATTTTTACTGCTAAAATTGTAGATAAGAAGTGAGAATAAAGAATCTAAACAGTTAATGAAATATTTTTATTGTTAAAATCGTAGACTTGAATTGATGGAAAAATGACTAAAATCACTTTTTTACCCTTAATCTAGAGAATATTATAGAGTATATGCATATCATAGATTTTAATATGTAAATTAAATTAAGGACAGATATGAAAAATAAAAATGTTATCAAACTTCTCAAATATTTGCATATAATAGTACATATATAAGATTATGTTCCATGCTGTTTATAGGCGCTTGTAAACTAATAATACTTGAATGGAGTGGACTGATGTAAGTTGGTATAAATAGTCTTATATATCTTTTTATTAAACAAAATTTTAAATTTGGATTTTATGAATGGAAGAAATTTATAATTTGAAGGGTTTTACGATTGATGCGATTTAAATTTGAATTAATTAGAATTTCTGATTAAAAAAAGAATTAATTAGAATTTGTTGGTGTTACGTGAATTGAATGGCATGAACCGGCGCCGGCCCGGACCACTGCTCTGCAGTGTCAGATGGCTGTCATCAAGCTAATTCGCCTCCGCCTCCGACCACCGCTTTGATCTGATCACCACCCCTGTTTCTCTCTCTTCAATTCAGCTGTCTGCCCACTTCCCCTCCCCGAAAGCTTCCCAGTCCCGTCCCTGTCCTCTTCCGATTCCTTACTCCTGATTGATCCTCTGGTCGCAGCTCCGGGCAAGGCCCTCAATGGCCACAGTCGCCTCCACTCCTCCCAGATCCGCCACCGACCCACTGTCTGAAACATACCCCGATCCGTCCTCGCCTTCAGCCACACCTGAGGTCCAGGCCCAACCAACCCCGTCGGCGTCCGGTTCCTCCCCCATGAACCGTCGCCGGCCGCCTCCACAGTGCTGGTTGACGAGACTGTGGCTCTGATGGACATCTACCGCATGAAATGGAACTCCCTCGGCCGCCTCCACAGTGCAGGAGGTCGCCAACGCCATGGCCTCCCGCTGCCCGGTGTGCTCCCCTCCCAAGACGGCCACGCAGTGCCGCCACAAGATGGAGAAGCTCCGCAAGCGTTACAGAGCCGAGATACGCCGCGCCGAGTCGCTGCCCGTGGTCCGCTTTACCTACTGCTGTGTCCACTTCAGGCGTATGGAAGCAATGGACAGAAGCCGTTCAAAGAGCTATGCTGATGATGACGATGATGAAGAAGAGGACATTCATTACCCAAAAGGGATTGGAGCCGAGACTGTGACTCGGAGCAAGAACAAAGAAGGATTCAGGATTAAGATCCCAACCACAGGGCGGAAGAAGTTCAAACCCAGCGATCATGCTAATTCGGGTGAGATGGGATCGAGGAGGGGACTGCTGCCGGAGAAGAGGCAGGGGGCAGCTCGGATCCACTGCTGGAGGTTATGAGCGCGATAAAGGTTTTCAGAGAAGGGTTTGAGAGGATGGAGAAGATGAGGATGGATGTGGCAAAGGAGATTGGGCAGATGCAGAGGGAGATGGAGACGAAGAGGACAGAGATGATCTTGAAGTCGGAGCAGTTCTTCGTGGAGACCCTGGCAAAGACAATCTCAGAGGAGAAGAAGAGGAACAAGGAGGAGTAGGACAAGAACGAGGAGTCACCTGAAAGAATCTCGACGCCTGAAGCCAAGACCTAAAGCGATTCCCTTTCTCGCGAATCATTCATCACGTTTTCAAAGAGAGGATCGGATCGATTTGGAGTTCCAGATCCCCATGTTAAGTGCAACACCAATGCTTAATCTTGGTTTGTCGAATGAAGATGTTCAAGATGTGGAGCTTGGCTGGCTCTTGTAGTTTACTGTGCTTATTAGCAAGGCAGCATGAATCTGCAGCTTGTTTGTGTCTACGGTGATTGCTCGGTCTAAGATGTTAACAAATCGAGCAATCGAGCAATGACAATCCTCTGATGTATATTTGTAACTTGAGATAGTTTTTCGTTGATTCAAATCAATGGAGGCCGTCAGCACTGAAGCAGCCTCGTTATTTCTTGGCAAATCCACTGTTCTTTCCACACCTGATGAGTTCATCTACTCCGCTGATCTCCCGGGTCAGTTTTCTTGCTCAGCTTCTCTGTTTCATATCGAGTTCTTCGGTCCATCCGACCGGCAGCACATCTAGGTTCTGGAAGAAACTCTCGCATGCCCTCGATTTCTTTTTCTGTAGAAGGGTCCCTTTTCATTGAATCTGTCCCTGAGAGCTGCATGTGATTCTTGTGCTTGTCTAAGTTTCTTGGATGTGAGAGGAAATGGAGGTTGAGGCGGCTGGGGAATCCCGCAGCCGGAATGAGGTCGGTGGTAGGACCGGGTTACTAAAGTGAATTGAGATTGATCGACGTGATAGGAGCCGTCTTCCGTTTTCACATCATACAAATTGATTGAAAAGGCAAATTCAAACCACTTAAAATCAGTCCTTGCACTGAACCGTCCATGGGGCCCCACTGGTACCAATTGGGCAACTTGGTCTATAAATAGCCCTATCATCAACCGACTCTTCTCCCACATCGCCCACCCATTCCCTGGAAGCCGCCTTCCTCTGGGTGTGCCTCCCTTCCCAAAATCAATGGAGATCTCAGCACTGCAGCAGCCTTACCATTTCCTGGCAAACCCCCTGCTCTTCCCATACCAGTTCGTCCCACCCAACTACGTCCACTGGACTCAGACCCCTGACTGCCATATCTACTCCGCGGATCTCCCAGGTCAGTCTTCTTCTTCCTCTGCTCTTCTTCAACTCTTCCCTCCCTCGACTTCGTCTTCTTCCTCTTATTCTCCTTTGTAGGGAGAGAAAGTTGGGTTCAGGAAACAGAGTCAAAACCTTCCCTTTTTGTCTGAATTTCTTGCAGGCGTGAGGAAGGAGGACATCAAAGTAGAGGTCGAGGACTCGATATACCTCATAATCCGAACCGAGGCCGCAGCGGCAGCGGGGGAGTGGGGAGAGCCTGCTCGGAGCTTCATGAGGAAGTTCAGGCTACCGGGTATGGTCGATGTAGACGGGATCTCGGCCGGGTACGAGGACGGTGTGTTGACAGTCAGGGTCCCGAGATCGATCAGCCGGAGAGGGCTCTTCATCGACCCAGCTGTCGTGCCTGAGAGCCTGGAAGTGCTTGCAAGGGCAGCTTGAAAGGAAGGATTCATATAGGTATTTAGTGCAAGAATTCGACATTGTTGTGTAAAAAATTAATCGATTGTAATGGCTCCGGGGGGAAGGATGAAGTTTTCTGTGTCCTCTGTTTTCTCAATCCCATGTTTCATTGTTTGTCCTGTCTTGAGCAGTCTCTGCAACGCTAGCTGTGTCCTGTTCGCCCGCCGAGGTGGAACCGGGAATTTAGTGTGGTTGGTATTAAAAACAAAAATTGGTGAAATATTATATTAAATTTTATTAATACGAAGGAATTGAAGTTCATTGGATTGAAATTATTGCTTAGAACTAATATGAGTTAGTTTAAGTGGTAAAATTCTTATTCTTTCTTGAATGAAGGTCTCGTATTCGAGTCTTTATGGAGGGAGAAAACTCATACTACGAGAGTTTTACCCCTTAAATGAATCGATCCAGTTCGAATTAGATTAATCAGTAGTTTAATAAATTTTTAGATATCAGTGTACGTAAAAACAAAAAAAACATGGTTTAGAAACACAGGTCGAGAACTCGACTGTTACTGTTGGAGAAGTCCTCGATTATTTAGCATCTTCCATAAGTTACGTGTCCAACATATACACATGATAATAGCATGGTTTTGCACAATAATTTGACCTTTCAACCACCTGCATGATATAAAATTAAGGAAAAAAAAGATACTTTTAATATTTAATCTTTTACATTTTTGTTATTTTAACAATAAATTTTTATTTCTTATCATTTAAGTCCTTAACCTTTTAATTTTTATTATTTTGGTCTTACAATTACTTTTTCCATTCAAAAAAGTAATTTTATAAAAAAAAGAATATTTTATTCAAAAATTATTTTTCAACAAATTTTTTTTTAAAAAAGTATATTCAGTTCCTAATTAAGAAAATATTGATTACTAACAAGTGTTCCTTGTAAAATGAGAACTCATCTTTCTTAGAAAAAGTCACGATTTTGAAGGGAATGTACTCACATGTAAAACTCTACATATATTTTTCAATTGCATTTACTTTTTTTCATTTTCATTTTTTTTAAAAATAACTTTTTGTTAAAAAATAATTTTAAGATAAAACATTCTTTTTTGGATGGAATATATTTTTTATGGAAAAAGTAACAGTACGATCAAAGTGGTAAAAACGTAGAAAATTGATGATATAAATGATAAAAATAAATGTTTATGACTAAAATGGTAAAAAATGAAAGGTTGAGGATTAAAAATATCTTTTATCTTAAAATTGAATAGTAGACAGAGAAGATGAAATGAATATTGAGAATTGTCAATGTACAAAAGAGATACATAAGTTTAGAAATGATAGAAAGAATAGTGAATAGAAGGGGCACATAAAATTTCATGATGAAATTAAATTCAGGACCTTTTAACTTATGGGAGGAGAATTGTAAAAATTGCAGTACGCTTTTTTTTTGTGAAATAGATGAGGAATCTGAATCCATTGGATGGACCATAACGTTGCGGCTGACAGATTAGATATGAGATGATCACAAAATAATAATAAAGTTTTATGTATTTATTAATTTTTTAGTTAGTTCAGTTCGACGTACTTGTAAATGATTAATTCGGTCCGTTGCATGTTTCACTACGAACCGTCACTGTTTTACATACAGTTACGCTTACGGCGTGAAATTCACGTCGACAAAACAGTGATGGACTCGAATTGAAACGCGTGAAGAACTGGTATTATGATACTGTATTAGTTATTTATTAAGACTCAGACTGAAAAGAAACCCGCGCATAAGACTTTCCATATAATTGATTATGTCGCTTGCTAACAGCGGCATCAATTTCTAGCTCGAATTGATTGGCTGTTGGAATCCTGCGGAGGGAAACATTAAGCTTTTTTAATAATGTTTTTGATTTTTCAAAAAGGCTTTGACAAGATGAGCATCAATCGACAAGTGCAATTTGTTTCCTTGACGGGAAGGCAAGCTCGTGGAATTTTTAATTTGATTAATTATTATTGTATTATTTATATTATATTATATTATATTAAGCACGTGGAAAAGGCTGCCACTTGCCGACCCACCTGGAAGTTTTGCCCAAAATATCTCCTTTTTCTAACCCAAAAAAAAAATCTCCTCGGATTTGGATGGGTAAAATAAAAATTTATTATTAATTAAAATAATAAAATATTTCTTTTTCTTAAATAAAATCTTAAATTCAAGTATTATAAATTGAAAAAATTTATCTCGAAAGAATTTTATTTATTAGTGAACATTTCTAACTTGAACTAAACTAATTATAATCCGTTGAATTTCTAGATGTCAATAGTTGAGATTCAGAAAAAAATAAGAGACTGCACCAATTACAGAGTTTGGATTGAAAAATTTGCTAGTGCAATATGAAAGAAAAGAGCTAAATCTGGCAGATTATTACAGACATAAATGTTACATCACAGGAGGAGAGATCTTGATACATTGATACCAAACTCAATCTAGAACAAGAGGTCCCAAGTTCATCCTCTTGTTGGCGGAAAAAACCTAACACAGCCTATACAAAGTAAACGCAGCACATCACTTCATGAATTGCACAAAAAGATTGTTCAGCACAAAACTGACCAACAGAGAATCCAAATTTACGCACAAAAAATGATGCAGAATCATACATGTACCATTGCCAAAAACGATTCACTCACATTCCACATGATCATGCCAGAGGACTATAAGGCGTGCCCGATTCGACAACTACCATCTCGAGATTATCAAATTTCCACCCTTCTCTCTAACTGTTCAAGCATTCCACAGAGGGGGCAGCAAACAACCAATCCCAGTTGCAAGCAGTGCAAGAGAAAATTTAGACCAAAGGTGTTTCCCCGACAGCAAACTGTGAATCTCTGCATTCATGGACATGAAAGAATTGCCGGCATGTAGCTGGCCATACTATGCCCCGTGCTTCGATATCTCGACCTGCTTAGCCCTTAAGTGCTGAAGCGGGAAAAACCATTTTGAAGGAACAAAAGAATTACTCTTCTACTGAAAGGCAACATCCAGTTCTTGCTAACGGATGGGATGGTACTGTGCAGATATCCTCTTGGGGGGCAACTTTCGGAGGATATATAGTACTAAAGCTGAAGGCAGGATCTCCACGAGCTGACAGAAAAGAATCAATGGTGATTCAGTTGTGAATACGTAATGAAGTGTATAAGCAATAAAGTTAGTTCAATGGGATGAGGTTCAGGGTGAGTAGTGAGTGTACCATATAGTATATCAGATTCAAAATCGGATGGTTCAAAACATCGAGTGATGCATCTTTTGAATCGAAAGCCGATACAAGAACCTGCAGTTGAGAAGTTATAGTAAAATTTATGGGTATGAGGCATTGCAAAACTCTGAATTTTCAGAAGATTTTGTCAACTCTCCATCTTTCTCTTCATAAAAGAAGAAGAAATTGAGAAACTAAGATTAGAATCGACTTCACAGGACAATTTTATCATTTTACTGTCTTGTAAAGAGCAGCTTAGGAAGGGGAAAGAAAAGGAAAAATGAAAATTTTCTTTCTTCTGCTGGTTCAAATAGGGAGAAATTTTCAAAGAGAATTTTTTGAAAATAACTACATTCCAGAATACAAGGTACGTACCACAATACATCTGATAATAAAGCAGGTGAAACATATGGCTGTAACAGATCCGACCTGCAGTTAAGGCACTGTCAGAACTCGTATATCTCAGCATTTTCTCTCTGTTGCATGTTCCCATATTAGTACTAGCACAAGCATGTTGAATGGAGGACTGATCTATGGTTTCAAAGAAAGAGGCTTACTGAAGAAAGATTAAATGAAATGATCACTTGAATACTAGAACTAGAGCAAGTCTCAGCAGATAGAATGATCAACACCAGTCCAAGATAACTAACAAATTCTTGATGAAATTTTTTATGGAAAATATTTATTTGCTTCACTTCTACAGAAGTTTTATTCTTCAATGAATATACCTTGGGTTATCACATAACCTTTCAGATCGAAAGAAGCCTATTGGTATTTGGTGCACACATTCACTGAAGCTGCAATCCTAATAACTAAACAAAACTTAGCAGACGCCGACCAACCATAATATACAACTTAAGTGAGTGCAGGATGCGGATAGAACTTGAGTGAGAGCAAGAACTCATAACCAGAACAAAACTTATGAAAAGTGTGAGCTGAAATGGACTCAATTGTTATTAAAAAAGGAACTGGAAATCCAGCCCTGGTGAAACTAACAAGGTGAGAAGACAATAGTACCTCATGAAGCTTCTTCCTTCTTCCTTTAGACTCGATAGGAAAGCGCCTCAGCATGAAAAATAACCTGGAAGCGTTTCACTGAATTATCAATTGGAAGACATGCTCGAAAAGAATAAACTGTGCAACGAGCAGTCAGAGTATAAGCTGTAGAAAACTTCAGGCAGATATTACTGGAACCAGTCAATTAGCTTTTGAATGCTCACCTTCCTCCATATAGCAAGAACCCAACTGCAGCTATTATTGAAATCGCTGCAACAGTAGATGTAGTGGTTGAAATAAGTGACGTTTATATTTTGCATGTGTGAGCATTAGTTCAGGAGTGGAGCTTAAAAGCCGAGTAAAAGAGAGTTCCAAGGGAAATGAAGCAAAAACAATTGGGCTTACCCGCAATGAATATTTTACCAATGAATTGAACAGCACTATTATCATCTATCCACAGGTATATCCATATGCAAGCCTGCCAGCAGAACAATATTTCCATAACTTAGCTGACAAAGAATGCCTAGGGTCATAAATAGCTTGATTACAGGCCACCCTCAAGGGCATGCTTTACTTTATACTTTCCAAGCTAACAAAACTTTAAATCAGCTCACACTAATTCTCCATCAGGACTATAGCCAAGAACTAACAGGATGATCTTGTTCAAAGAGCTAAGGCTACAATCCCAAATTTGAGAAACACGAAGTTAGGCACTTTTCAGCCCATCCTACTTTCATCACCAGAAATCAATCAGTTGGAAAATAGATAGAACTAACCTGAATAAAGTACATTCCAGCATTGACTGAGAGATAGACGATCCTCAGCTTATCAGTTGGTAAACTTCTTGCCTGCTTACATAAAGGAACGACCCTTTAGAACAAAAAAAGGAAATAAACAATGAACTTCCCTAGAGTTACTCAGCATGCAGGCAGCATTAGGAGAAAAAGATGTTGACCTGATGGTATATTTCTGCCCAAAAGAGGACCAGAAGGGTGTAAGTCGAGAAAAATAGGAGTCCAGGAAGCTCTAACAGAATCCAAGTGAGTACCTGAATGAAAAGTAACAAGATTGCGCTTAGATGCCTGGTAGGCATACAAATCTACTTCCACATTATGCTGATTGCTATACGATCACATTAGTCACTAATTATGTTACTTTTTGAAGTAATCATGCTACAACAGGTCGGATGCTTGTCATGTTGCCTAGCAAATATACCATTTAATGGTGTCTTTCTACTAATAATCTTTCACTATGAATAGATGATCTACTGAATATAAACAGCTAACATCTTTTTCTTGCCAAAAGGGGCTTGCCTTTAAAAATACACTGGTTGAAACTGAACAGTGTCCCTTAAATAGAAAGGAGGTAAGAGCAGATTTCACATGATGGATAACTCTAAGCAGAGAAAGCACGGAAGTTTCTTTCTTTCTTTCCTTTTCCCTTTAACTGTTATGACACATCATGCAGTCAGACATTGTACAAGAAAACATTAGGACAACTAAAAATGGATGCATGAATTCAAGAGTAACATCGCGGAGAGCAACAATTTATGCTTTTCAAAATCTACATTTTATCTTACTACGAAAAAAATTCTTAACAAAGAAATCTGTTTCAAGAATCTCACTAGCCTCAATGGGTAATCACATTCTTTTCCAATAGCAGCTCTCTTTCTTGTTCAAAACAGTATGTGTTATAAGTCTGACTATGAGCCCTCTATACGATTAAGCACCAGTTAAGCATGCAAGACTGCTAAAATGCAGAAGCCATCCCTTGGACTATACCTTCTATTTTGGGACATCAGCAACTAACCCCATTAGAGAAAATTACGATAATGATTACCGGGCACAACAAGGACTAACCTTTGGGTGTAAATAGAAGACATCATTGTGAAATCCAAACACGAAAGCACGTACTGCACAAATAGATGAGAAGACATCATATAAGCAATGCAGAGAACAAAATCACCAGAAGAAGAGTCTATCATTTAAAATTAAGTCGGCAAACTCCACCTCCATTAACAATGAAGTTCATGAGGTGGAAAACCTTTTGTGTCGTCCAACCATATTCGGGCACTCTCAGTTCGATCCTTATTAGTTGAATCTGCGCCTCAGAAATGAAAACGACTTCAGCCTCACGGACAGCATCAAATTGAAGTACACAATAGCACAGTCAATGCAAATGCATCGACACTAGTAGATAAAATTCAAATCTTATTCAGAAGAACAGGAACCACTAGGATCTGAGATTTGTTTTGACCGGGTGGTTAAGAAGGAGAACACCAAAGTAATCAATCAGCATAACAAATCAAACAGCATCTATAGTGAGAGATCAAACAATTGAAAAAAAATCATTATCCTGAAAACAACAGCTAAAACGGAATGCCATCAGGCTCATTATCTCGGAAAATGCCATATCAAACGCGAGAGAGGAAGAGAGAGGGAGGCACCAAAGCAATGGACGAGACGAGGGCGTAGGCAGCGCAGAGAGTGTAGAAGATGCCGTCCTGCCACCGGGTGGAGTCATTAATCTCTTCCCACCAGCTGCCGAACAGAGCGGCGACCTCCACCGGCGCCAGAGTCGCCACTCCAGTCCTCCCCATTCTCGAGCTCCTCCGGGCAGGTCGAATTCAACTCGAATAACAACAACAGTAGCTGCCCGGAAGAGAGAAGCGGGAAGCGAACAGCAGACGTCGTCGCCGTCGTCGTGGACCTGCTCCTGCTCCTCCTCCAAAGCCAGCGAAGCACAGAATGGAAGCACGAGGAGGGAAGATGAGAGAGAAAGAAGGCTTTCAAGTTTTCAACTTTCAAGCCAACCAGTCAGTCAGAGAGAGAGATAGAGAGGAGGGTTTTGGTTTAAATTTAAGAAAATTTTGGCGTCAAAATCAGAATGATCGAAGCGGTCCCTTCGCTCTCACCTAACCGTCTCTTCTGGTCTCCGTTCAAAAGGAGAAAACTCTTGGGTGGCGCGGCGCCAGCGGCCACATGGTGCCTTCACCCAATAAAGCGTCGACACATATCAGCTTCGCTGATGTGGCTGCATGCATGGCAAAGCGGCACTGACATGTGTCAGTTTTTCATTGGACAGAGATACCACATGACGCTATCACATGATGGAATCACTCCATCCAAGACTTTCTCATTTAGAAAGGATGAGTAATTTTTTATTTTATTTTATTGTAATTCAGTGAGACTCTTATTAATCGATCAAAATAATTACAACAATCGTTTGGCCAGTTAGGCCCATAGCACAAAACCGAACCGGATGCTTAAACACGGATCCTCAGTCAACCAGCAAAACTTGCTGTTGTCGAGAAAGAGCACGATCCTGTAATTTTGGAAAGTCAACAAGGCAATACCAAATGAGAACTGATCACAGGCTGCCAGACTCTGGAATTTAAGAGAGTCTCGTCAGCATAAAAAATAAGATTTCGCTCCCTCCAAAATTTTTTTTAATTTATATTACTTAACATTAAAAAATCAACGAATTTTAGCTAATCTGGATTCAAAAATAGCATCCCTGTAATCAAAATTACTAGAATTCATTAAACAAATAATATATATAATTCGGTGAGATTAAGATCACGATATTGAGTACCGTTGTAAATGAAATCGCTCGGCAGACATCGACGAAATCCCAAACTTGTAACAGGTGACTGGACAGCTAATCTATTGGAAAAAAGAAAAGGAAGAAGAAGAAGAGAACAACACGTGCACATGCTGTTACGCAATTGAGCTAGCCTACCACCTTTAGCCACGGAGATACATTTTTTTTTTTCCCAAAGTCCATCGGCAAAGGAACTCAGTACCAACACCTGTGGGACTGTGAACCCAAAGGCTGGCCGTAAACCGCAACAACCACCCGAAGTCTGGTAGTTGCTGCGCGGGCCCTACGCCCTACAGGCAAAGTAGTGAAGAGCCTTCTTTCTAGCGACGGAGTTCGTTGCCTTGTTGCTGCTGTTCTTATCCAATGTAGGGTCAAACACACAGTACACTGACGGTTTCATTAGTTGGTTTGCTTTGTAGTTGGTTATAGAAATCGAACCGAACTGAACTATGTTGCCGCCAGTGGCCGTAAGAACCATACCACCAAACCATGCGACACCCATATAAGCCAATGCTGCGGATTCCATTTCATGGTTGAGAAATTGACATAGCTGTTCAGTGACTGGAAGACAGAGAGAAGAAAACCAACTAACAAATGGTCAAAAATCATTGATTGAGCTCCTTCATGGTGGAGCCGAACATCCGACTCAGCACCCTCTTCGCTTCCTCGCCAGAAAATATGAAGGCGACCTCGGTCTTGGCTAGCTGGAGCATTTAATTCTTCCCGACACCTATTTTCCCGATCAATTGGCAGGACGGTCTGTCATATTCCAACATAAGTTCATTCGTGAACACATCGGAAGAAAAAACTGCACCCACCAAATGAAGAAGCCGCAAGACTATACTCCCTTGAGAGGCTAGTCGAGAACACCCCTGAGTCATCAGTGCACAGAACGATTGGGTGTTTTTCATTGTATAAATCAGGTGCAACAACACAGGAAGACAAGAGCATTCATAAGAATTTGCAGGATGCGATGTTGAATTTTATGTAAAGCCAATTTGTGCACCAGCCCCTTGATCTCTGATATCATCCCGAGGCATGATGAAAGCCATAATGTTGCTTGTGAGTTGTGACACAGAAGGTAACTTGTGATGGAAGAAAGATTTGTTAACTGCACAGGCTCCATACAGACCGAGGATAACACATACTGAAGGTTACTCTAAATAGGTTATCGGAAAACCAGGGACAAGATGGTGTAAAGTAAAAGTGTGAATATATATATAGAGTAGAAGGCATGAGTTGGAGCTCTGAAGTCGAAATATATAAAATTCCATGGAGAATTCTGGTAATATGCATATCGTGCGGCACATAACGGGTCAAAGGAGAAATACTGGTGGGTACCAAAAACAGTAAGCTCCCCAAAATGTTGGAACATCTTTGTAAGGAACAGAGGATCTAACCAAAATGATGAACATACATCGATGAAATTGAATTCGTCATGATGTTTGAAGTCAAGCATATCTCCACCTGCACGCATACAAGTATGAAATTAAAGATCTGTTGCTTTGCCTTTTTAACATTTCAAAGAAATCACCATTAACACGGAGGATGTGACAAGTACAGTAACATAGAAAACCAAAATGAATAAGCTTGTCCGCCATCTTACATGAGAAAACTAATAATAGATGAAGTCTTACAGGAATTTTAGAAGCCTTCATCCTCTTCCAGTGTTCATCATCAAAGAAACAAGCATTTCCGATCCTTTTGGGGATGGAAGTCCAGCATTGCTTGGATCTCCTTTGGATTTGGCACCCAGAGTTACTAAGTAATTACAATGCACTAGTCAGGAAAATGGGTAATTTTCCAATTGATGCTGCAGAAAGAAGCTCCGTCGAACCAGAAGAATTAAGGAAATAGAAAAAGAATGCACCTCTCCACAGTGAAGAGTTATGCTGAAGCCTTGCTCCCTGGCAAATAGTAAAGCTGGCAAGAAGGTGATCCTTTCATGGCCAAAAGTTAAAACAAAAGGAAGTTAATAATCATGATGTGCTAACTATAATTAAACTACCGACAAAAGAGAAACATCTCAAAAAAAGGAGATCGTTGCATGCTGAACCCAATTTATCTAGAACCTTAAACTAGTAAAAGGGTAAGCCAGAGATGTTTATAAAACATAATTCATCTCTTCTAGACACAACATAAGAAGTGCAGAACAAAATTATGACAGAATAAAATCAGGCAGGAAGTTACTAGGACTTGAATCTAGAACATGCACTAGCAAAATTTTCTTAAAAGCTTAAGCTTGTAGAAAGGTGTATCAGTTCAGTCATTATTTAAAAACCGTGAAAAGAAAGAAACATACCATTCCCCTACAGCAGGATTCCCAGAAAGGTCTATACCAACGACCCCAAATTCCCGCATCTCCAATGCAAGATTAGCCAGCAAAACTCAAAGTAAATCAAATGGACATGCACAAGAAAAGACTTCAGTTTCCATTGCAGATGCAGTGCTCTCACGACGGTCAATACTGAGAAGCAGTCTAACATAAATCCTTTTTCTAGAAGAGCCACTACAAATATCACCAAAAGAGCCATCTGATTCCACACCATGAGAACCAAAATCAAAATCTACAGCACTAACTGCACGTAAACCTTTAATCACTTCTTCCATGTATGAGCGCTCGGTCATCCCAATAAAGTCATTTTCCTGTAGCGTGAAACACATCATTCATCACTCCATTTTATTACTGAATTAGCAACATAATGGACAGTCTAAAATTTCTGAACCAGGATCTACAGAGAAATACATCTAAGGTTACCTTAGGAGTTGTCCTCAATTCTAAATGTGCGACATTCTCAGAGGCAAAATCTTCAACAAACTGTTAGCTGGAAGTGCTGGTCATCTTCAGGTTCTTCATTATCTGATGGTACAGAGTGTTTTTACATGCTATGAAAAATTTTAGCATACTTCTTTGGTAATTCTTGTTACGGTGGATTGATCTGCTGTGAGAATGTGAATCAGATCTAACAATTTGAACACTTCCCTCAACGACCAGTCATCTATTCACAAAGAGGCAGCTACATCATGAAAATACAATCCCATAATATAAAGGATTGCTGCTATGGAAATAAAATTTGTGAAATTTGTAAAATATGACTTAAAACAAACGAAGGTAATGAATGAAATCTCACTAAACTAAAGACTTGGGAGACATTTTCTTTCCACGCTTTTTGGAAGTTCCAAGTGTTAATGGGAAACATTTATGCTTCACCCAAAGGATCAAATCAAGGCCAGACTGAACTAGGAAAACTATTTCGAAACAATTTTCCCTCTCGAATCTTCAGATATCCAAAAAATGCACCAAGTATATCTATTTCCACTTTCCACATTATCCCTGTAAGCCAGAAAGGAAAGGCCGTACTTTTCAGGATAACCTGCTCAACCTGCGAGAAGAAGATGACTCCCTTTTCACCTAAAACTCTAGCAAGCTCTCTGCAAGTATGAGCTGGAATTCACTGGGTCAAAAACAACCAGCGAGGCTGCACAGTAAAGCTTATTGAGGCATTTCATCAAACACTAAAATCAAACCAGTACAGGACAAGACGAAGAAAAGCAACTCATAAGAGGGTGGAGGCATTTTTTTTTTTTTTATAACTGAGATATTCGAGCACCTTTCGAAACCTGATTAACGAGATTTCGACACCTTCCTTCTCAGGTACACATAATAACCCATAAATCATGTGTGTCGAATACTTCAAACGAACCTAAAGGAATATAAAACTCCTTGAAAATGTGTCTGCTAGAGGTTAAAGGCCTTGCCAGCAGGGTTTCCCCACGTGTACCAGATAAGCTATCTTCTTCTTCTTCTTCTTTTTTTGCTGAATAATGAACTTCATCTAGATAATGTAAAATATTGATTGAGCCTATTCCTTCTACTCTTCCCTCGTAAGGATCTTGAAGGGTAGTGAGGTGAGGGGGATAGGCCCAACAAAATGGGTCTTTGATGCCCAATGTGCAATGGTATGGGCCAGGTAGTTTTCTGCCCTTGGAATGAATTGTAAAGACCATGTAGAAAAGGATTTAAGCAGGAAATGTGTTGAACTAATTATACTTCTAGCAGCTGTAGTGTGAGGTGGTTCTCAATGGAGAAGATCGTCAACAATATCCCGGGCATTTCCTTCGAGGGAAAGATGATTGATGTTCATGGTACGAGCAAATTGGATTGCTTCAATACTGCATTGGCTTCTCCTATCATAGATGAGCAGGCTTGTGCATAGGAGGACCATGCTCCGATTAGTGTTCCTTTGCTGCTAACACATGCCACACCAATCCAGGTACCCGTAGGAAAGATTGCTGCATCAAAAAAGAAACTGAAGAAACTGTGCTGGTTAAGATCTTGGTAGCATGAGGTGTTTATGTTTCCATTTGCCTTGCTGGTCCAAAGCTATCGTCTTCTTGGTAATTGGAGTTGTTTCTGTTTTATATTATTTCTTCGGTTGCTCTTTGCTGTCAGAGTTGTCTTTTGTATTTGCTGAGAGAATCCTGTACTTTTACTTTATAAAACTGAAACCCCTGTACTTTCTGATTATGAACATTAGCCCCCCAACAATAACATAACCTCACTTCAGCCTATTTAGATCTCAGCCATGGTACCTAGACCGACTATAAGAAGCTGAGACCTTGCATGAAGTAAGAGTTACTGTCAGAATTTAAATATGGGATTATACCCTCGAGATCGAATTGTATTGGCCATGAATATAAAGCATCACGTTCGACACTGAGCAACCGTGGGTGACCGACTAGTAACTAGGATATGCCGTTTTTATCCACTTCTACTGTTGGAATTTGGATGTAGATTTCATTCCAGTGTGTCCTAATGATGGGCAAGGATTTTTGAAATCCTAAGCTCCATTTCATCCATCAACCAAAAGTCGAACTATTTACCTTTTGATAGAGTTTGATCAAGAACTGAAACCTGATCCGGATCGGATTAACATCGATTTGATTGAAAACCAGTTAATATAGAATTTATTTTTTTAATAGACATAATAATTTAGATTTTATATCTATAATTCATTCAGTTGTTGCTAATTGGATCAGACTACTCTTGATACAATTGAAAAAGTAAAAATATATTAAGACACACAATCGAATTAAACTGAACTTTTTTTTTGGGTATTTTGCTTACTATTTAAATTGCCGAATCATTCAAATTCTAACGTAATTGATTCATTAAAGAGTAATTAACGACCGATGTAATTTTTTAATTCATAGAGAAATTTCTCAAGAAACCTGAATCTTTCTTAAGCCTGAATCAACTACTGGACTGGTCAATGCTAAGCGAAGTTCAATCACCACCGGTGCCACCGAAGATCAAAGCTCCACGTCAAACAGCAGTCAAAGTTCATTGTCAGCAGGCAAAAGTAAAAGGAGGACAGACATGAAGAAGACAAACAGACACAGGTCAAACACAAACCCTAATTACTCCACAGAAACCCTAGAAAAGGGAGGTCAATCCGAGACTAGAAACAAGAACCCTCTTGGCATTGTCTGCAATTAATCTTAAGGCGAAGTCAATTCCCGAACCTCCATTAATTAACCCTTGGGATATGGTGGCTTCCTTCCCCTTCTTCATAACACTCTCTCCCTGTGCAACTTCTCACCCATGGCTGAAGCACCATAGACCAAAGATCGTTCAAAAGGTTCGTTCTTGACTCCCTTCATTTTCTCCACAGCTTGCCGGTTCATCCTTCACAAAAGTTGCCATTTCTGCTTCCTAGCTTTCCTACTCTCACCAGACGTGTTCTTCTCTGCAATTCGAGAACATACCATCGACAAACTTAGCATCTGAAATTAATATATTGTTAGTCATGCATGACATGCAGAAGTTCACAACCAACTAATTCGACTATTAGTGCAATTTTAAGGGTTTTATCTAACCCTGATATCGGGTTAAATCTCTGTCAGGACTATAAAAGGTTGTGCCCATTTACAATCCAAAAATCGGATCACTTATGTTCCTATAATTCTCTTTATATTTTTCTAACAAAGATTCCTAGTGATTATCAAAAGGCTCACATGCCAGTGTTTTGATCGGGAAATTGAGTGATGGGACTGGGATTTCTGGATGATTCGCTCACCTTATGTTAGATTCCTGGTCGAGTTTCTTCATGGGTTCTCACAGCTCACTGCACTCTTGATCCTTTCAACAGTGCACTTGATCAGGCTGTTCACTGTCGCCACCGATCCGAGAGACAGCTTTGCGTTTGGAGCAGAGTCAACTAGAATCTGGAACGCGACGGTCAAGAGAGAACCTCCTGATGACCCAACCTCGAGAGTTCCTCCGCTGCCTGCAGCACCATTGCCAAGGCTGGGCCCGTCAGGAAGAATTGCAAAGCCTGAAGGAAGGAGAGCAACATAATCCGGGTCTCCGCCGCTTAAGACCACATTCATCGATACAATGTCCACCGGAGCGTAGATTACATACGACCCCGTCGAGTCCGTGCAGCTCTCTTGAAGTATTAGCATGTTGCTCTGGCTGGAGTTCGGACTCTGCCCATGGGTTTTGCCATAGACATTATACATCAGCATCTATCAAGAGTTAGCTTACATCTACGCAAAGTTAATATAAGATCGGAGCATAAATCAGCTTACATTTACGCGGAGCAATGAGACACAGTTGCCCGGATCCCGACCGTTAGCTATATGTGCCATTTCTTGAACCTCACCCCCGTTTGAGAGGATATCCCACTGTTTTCGGCAGAGGTCAGCACAGCAGCAACTCAAGATAACTATGAACCTTTTGTAATGAACAAGAACAAGTGAGTGAGCATTTGTCTATAGAAGTCTGCATATACCTCACTTCGAGAATTCTCATCCCGGAGGAAATCAAAAACCCGATTTGGTGGAACAGGCAGCCAGAATGAGGTCGCAGCGCTCAGGACAATCCCAGGAGGCCTGCCAGGGTCATCAGCGCTCTTCCTAGTCATAACCCTAACATCATCTGAACCTGTCGCTGATAATGTCGTCCAAACATGAGCTGTTGAGGCTCCCACTCCACTCGAAAAGCTCATCACCATCCTTTCAGCCAGCTTCAGCATGCTCTTCCTCCCCTCCGGGGAAGTTATCACTATGTTACATAGAGATTAATTCATCAGAGAGACTAATCAACAGTATAAGATTAAAATGGGGAACCTCTGTAGATTAACATTAATGAATTACCACATAAATCTCCCGCAGGAATGTTATTGGCCATCGAGCTGGCAAGGCGTTCACACTGTCGGTCCAATGTCGAGACCCAGCGTTTCGCTCCAAAAGCTAGACCACTATCTACTACTTGCTTATATATGTTATGGACGGCTCGATCATCAACTTCTACATGCTCGACCCATATAACCTAGGAAAGAAATTGATTAATTATCGTTGAATCGTAGCAGTTAATCGTGTGAAAAAGACAACACAGCACTTCATTATCTACCTTGGAGTAACCATTGGGCAATTCCTGGATCAAACAACCAGACGGCCTTCTTCTGCACCTGGGAACTGCTCCTGGTTGTAGGCTATCCAATGACACATCGACCACTGCCCACATCCCATCAGCGTGCTGCTTACAGTAGCGTACGAAATAGTTTTCCCGAGTTGAGACTATTGGCGAAGGGACCTGAAACTCAGCGGTCATCTGCAAAATGCATAAACTCTTAGACATGTAGATACATAGTCCTATGAATTCTTCCATGAAAGTAAATAAATTCATTGGGTGTATGAGTAAATAAAGTACATACCACTTGCAGTGCTCCATTGTAGTTTCCAGCAACTCCAGTTGAGAGGATTTGTATGGTCATTGCTCTTGAAACTATCCCACAAAAAACCCTCGACCATTGGTTCTGTGGAAGACACATAAAAATTCAGGATCAATCAAAATCCATCGTGTATATTCTGACATGTGCTGATGAGAAGACGAGCTTAGAAGAAATAGAACATACGACATCCATGAGAATCTCCACAAGGCTAATATGGTTCATGATAACCACAGCAGAGTCCCTCGAAGCTTCCGACTTCAACCCCAAGGGCTTTGGCCCGATTCCCCTAGGGAAGGTCCTCAAATACTCGTCCTCATTCAACGCTTCGGTATAGTGATCCCCATGGACCCACAAGGGCTCTCCTGCTTGTGCGATCCTCACGAGCTCCTCCATCGCGGCTACAGCAAGCTCCACAATCATAGGCTTGTCGGCCTCTGTGGGAAGAGAAATTGACCGAAGGAGATCGCCTCCTCCATACATTTCCCCGAAATTCCCAACCCCATGGTCAAAGGGGCGGCCAGGCCCAGCAATCTGTGAAGAAATGTGAGAGAAAGAAGACGCTGGCTTGCCCACATACTTCGCAGCAATTGCTGAGATTCGATCAATCTACCAAAACATGGTGGAATCTCAAACTAGTCAAGAAAGTTAGTAAAACCATATCACCGATCATCGATTACAGGTTTGGAAGCATCAAGTTATGAAATACTTGGCATAAGTTTTGCTGTTTCATCCTGTACCTCTTCTCGTAAACGAGCATTTTCAATCCTCAGCTGCTGTTCATCGAAAGACATTTCGCCAATTGCTGCTGGACCACCACAATTGGGGCATGTTGCACTTGCAAGGGCTTCCCGGTACCTTGAGTTCTCCGCTCGGAGCTTTTCATTGTCAGACTTCAATATAGAATTCTCATGGCGTTCATGTTGGGCCTGTGACATAAATATAATAATCCATATGATTAAGCCATGAATTATGTTGATTAAACGACTACCAAGTGACTAAGCCATATATATGCAAATACTCATAAGGAATATATGTAGGCTTCCCATTTTGCATTTTCTGTGGTCTTCTCTGGACAAACCTGTTCCTCGTATGGGTCAAAAGAACATTTTTGGCAATTATGTTCTATTAAAAATGTTTGTAATGTTATGACACATATTGTGACGACTTTTCCTTCTAACTCATGAGATATCTTTTTGGTTGTGCACTAGCTCAGCCGACTAATGCAGGTTTAGATTGGATAGATGTCCCCAGTTTTCTCCATTCTTTGATCTTGCAATCGTATGATGTCTTCAGTTTCAAAAGAAAGTCCAAAACCCAGGAAATTTGGATTAAAAATATGCACAAATCCCGCCTGAAATAAATATAGGAAGAATTGTAAACCATCCGTCATGTACCTTCATTTGAGTACGCTTGTTTTGGAACCAAAATTTAACCTGCAGAGGCTCTAAACCTAGCTCCCGACTCAGCTCCTTCCTCTGCTTGTCATCCGGATGCGGACACTCCTTGAAGAACCTATCCAAGATGAAGAACAACAACAAGGAACTCAAAAACCCTAGACAACTCCATAGACAAGGAAGAAGAAAACTAAGAAGTTGGGTTTTCTTACGCTTCCAGCTCTTGTATTTGGTGCTGGGTGTGGCGATGGTATCGCTTCTTCTTTGGCCTCTGGTTCGGATCTGGGTCGTCCCCTGAGGGAAGCTCCATGGTTTCAGTCCCCGATTTGTTCTCAAAATCATCGTCTCTCAAGCTGCCTATCTCGCCCTCGGATGGAGGTTTCGTGATCATGTCCAACAGGTGATGGTGATTCTCGAACATGTTGGGCTGGAACATCTTGTGAAGAGCGCCTACGGTTCCAGAGCTGTGTTCATGAAAACCCTGCATGTTAGTAATACATAAAGCAGCACTACTACACCAGTTATGGCTGTCGTTTCTGCGGCCCCAGTGTGTGTCGGAGAAGGAGAGAGACTAAAAGGAAAAGGAAGGTCAGTGATTAACGTATCTGTAATTGAAGGGAATTACGTACGAGCGTTACATGTGAGAGATTTTCTGGCAAGAAATCTGCTCTGTAAATCCACTGTCAAAGCTAGAGAAGAAAGCATATATCTCGAGAAAGATAATCAATGGAGCTCACAGTCACCCAAGGACACAAGCTTCTCTAAAACTTACCAAAGGAATTTCAAAAACAAATTATTTAAGAAAAGAGATTGGTACAATGATATCATTCTTGAGGTCTGCCGCTCTTTTTTTAAGAATTTCTAGTTCATAATAATGTCTTAAAAAATAGTTTTGTTTCTACCAAAGAGATAAATTCATAATCCCCATAAAATCAACTATCATTTAAAAAGAAATAAAAGCTGAAATATGAAATTTACGTGCAAGAACAGGAGCAAACCTGTTGCTCTTTGAAACCCTAGAAACCCATTTCACATCTGTCCCACATACACACAAAAAAGAATTAAAAAAATGGGGGGGTTTGGGGGGGATTTTCCAAGATGACACATGGGGCTTATGACCAAGTGAAGTCAATGGTTTGAAAGAGGACAAAACAGAGAAAATGACTTTCATACACCAAAGTCATCAGCCTCCTTCACTTACGTGCCACAAGAACACACCAAGACGCTCAGGGAAAAAAAAAAAAAAAGAACGCAGCAAGTGAGCAAAACAGCCTGATCCATGACAAGAAGTTAGAAGGGCTCGAGGGAGATCTAATTCTGCTCTCTTCTCTTCACTTCAAAAAAAGAAAAAACCACGGAAAGTGCAGACTCTTCCCGTACGCTGAAGAGAATTATATATACACACACTTGAACTATACATGTATTTATGTGCAGCATTTGTAGTGATCCTTAAATACGTCTTGGTATTGGGATGATTAAATGGCTTACTCGTAATGAAGCTTGTGGTGGGGTGGGGATTAAAGCTACGGCCACCTTCTCGAGGATGATGTAGAGAAAAGCATGGTAGGGAAGAGAAGGAGAGAGAGCTATGAATCAGAGAGTGAGATTAGGGTTTTGCCCTGAAAAGCCATCTTGGAAGGAAGACAGACACAGACACACAGAGAGAGAGGGAGAGGAAAAGAGGATGAAATGAAGAAGGAGAAGAGGAGGAGGAGGAGGATGAGGAAGATGAAGGAGAGAACAGGTGGAGAGGTTGTGGCACAGAGCGAGAAGTTATTGCTGAGGAAGCGAGAGGGTGCAATAGCATTTATGAGAGGTGTAATTGCCACGAGAGAGAGAGACAGAGAGAGAGAGAGAGTCTTGTATGTTCAAATTTGTCATTCATTAGGGTTTGTATTGTTCATGTATTGAAGGGTCGGGTGCTGGATTCCGATCTCTGCAGTTCCTAGCTCCATTGATCGGTGCAGTTACAGATACAATCCATGAACCGAACTTGGAATCTTTTGATCACAGGTGGCGCTGTAATAGTCTTAATCATCGATGTACGTTTTGTGGGACTGGAAACATTTGGATGGTTGAAATTCACCCGGGCTTCCGTGAGATTGGTTCGTCTTTGTTGGTCGCCGGACATCGACTGTCATGTAAGGTGAAGCGATTTATGAGTTGTTATTAAATCCATAGCTACCCAGAATCTCTCCTTGTTTTGCCCCCACACTTCACCTGGCTTCTTCTTCTACGTAAACCATTTAATTTTGACTTGGTTCATCTCCTTAAAACGCTTCACAATTTTTAAAGGTAGGTTTCTCTTTTCGTGAGAAAGTTTCCGTAGAGCGGTTATACCACATAGACGATACTGATGTGATATATATGTTCAATCAGAACTTAATACGTAATCAATAATTATACAGTAATAATTATTAAATCATAAAAAATCTTTAAAATTATAAAAACCTAATAAATGTTGAACAATAATTGGATAAATATATAAATAGTGAATTCTGATTGGACGGATGTATCACAACAGCATCGTTTACGCAGTATAACAGTTCCATTAAAAACTTTCTCCTCTTTAGTTCTTTGTTCCCCATGATTTTCTCTTTATTGTCAAAGAAATCGGACATTTTCTATTTATCCAAATAAGAAAAACGAAAATCCTTAAGCGATTAACAACTCCGTTCAAATCTTGCATATTAAGAAAAATCATAATCATGAATGATCTTCATCCTTTGATGAGCCAACTCGACTTGGATTTTCAGGGTAACGGACGGCTTCACCACCAAAAAACTACGAATTAATTATAGCTTTACGAGATGCAAGAAGGATCGATTCGGTTAATATTGTTTGGAAATATTGTAAACCACAAATTGAGCAATTAAACACAACCTTAAGCACACTGCGTGCTTTCATGCTATACATTGAATCATTCGATCGACTAACAAATCCGATCAGGTTTGGAGCAGCAAGCTCGTCATTTAACGGTAATTTTTCTTTTTTGCGAATTAAATTGCTCGTGAATTAATTCAAGACGTTGCGAGGAGATCGAGTTGTTGTATACGAAAAATGGGATTCACAATCGTCCCTTTCTTGTGGAAGCTGAGATAGATTTCTTCGTGACATATCAAGCTTGCATATGTGAAGAAAAGTTCACCTCTCCAACCCATATTATATATATATATAAGCCCTTTCCTTTTTGGAGCATATCACAAATATATTTCCAAGTTCACTTCGCATTTAAAAGGGAAAATGTTGATTTTGATCCTCAATTTTTTGGATTATGTTCATATTTGACCTAAATCTTTTTTGGATTGATTTCAATTATCAACCTTTCAAATATTATTCAACTTTAATTCTTTACATTATTTTTAGTGTTAAAAAAGGTGATTAGGATTTTTAATTTTAATATTTTTACTTACAAATTAAAAATAAATAAAACTTTCGACGAAAAAGATGATCAAATCCGACCATTACTGCTCTTGTAATGTCACTAATAGAATCACAGACTGTTGATAACCTTCTCGATGATAATTTATAGTCGAGTCCACACTAACCCATTTTTTTACACCGAGAGTTTCTCATTTTTTTTATAATTGTAAAAATATTTGTAATTTAAAAATATATTTGTAATAATTAAAAAGTCTAATCACCTTTTTTAATATTAAAAATAATGTAAAGGAGTAAAGTTAAACAATATTTAAAAGGTTGATGACTAAAATCAACCCAAAAAGAAGTTTAGATCAAATATAATCATAGTTCAAAAGGTTGAGGACCAAAACAAACTTTTTCCCTATTTAAAATAACTACTGTGCTCTTTGAATTGTTCCACGATGGTTCGACTCGAGGAAGAACCTCTGATGCCACAGACATATCCCTTCTTCCTCTTTCCCAGAACTGATGCAAGTCCCGACACTTTTACGAGACAACCTTCTTCATTACATCAGAGCTAAGAGGGATGCGATTTTAGCATCACCTGCTTGACTCACAATTGTTTGGATATAAGCAATCTCTAATTGAACAAAAACGAAAACCCTAAAATTCTCGCCAAGGATGTATAGAAAACGAAAAAATGTCTTTTATATAACAGATATACAGCGTGATCTATGCTATAAGTTGACGTGCGTTTAACATATCAATAAAATAGTTGCAAATATCTGGCACATCACAAATAAGATACCGATATTTCAAACACTTGTTGGCTTGTTCACTGATGTAGTAAACACCGACTGACTTGTAATATGCGACACGTGGTATGTTCAACTCTCTCGCACAGAAGAGCTTCCTCCGAGAATTTAGAACTAGTAGGTTTACGGGGTAGTTACAAGCGTTTTACGATTGAAATTGCATATAATAAGATTATTGCATGCCATCATCACAAGCTTTATACCTAATAGGTTTACGTGGTAGTTAGAGGACTCAAAACCAACCAATGTCACCAGTCATGGAAGCTCATAAGAAATTGCATATATAATAAGATTATAAAAAACAAAAATAAAATAAAATAAAATAAAACAGATGAAAAATGATGAAGCTTTCAAGGATGAATAAAAGATCTTATAACCATACGACGAACAAGTAATTTTTTTTAAAAAAAGTGATCATAGCACCAATAGAACGAAAAATCTTAGATGACTCTACCTCACAATGACATGATGAGAAAAAATCAATCAGATTGTTTTGATTAGTATAAATTATGATAAATGCTCATGTGATTGATACTGATTTGTTAGTTTGTCGTATGTTAATTGGTACTTTATCACACTACGTGTCGATGCAGGATCATCTAAGAATTTCTCCCAATAGACCATACCCTCCAACGAATCACTGAACACATAGTTACCACGATGCTCGGAGTTGTTCCCGTGGTATCCTCGGCATCGTTCATGGAGGGCTTGGTCAAGCCCTGCAGGAGGTTTAATGAGGTGACTCTGGGTCGGGGCGAGGGCGAGGGCGAGGGTGAGGAGGGCTCGGTGGGGCTGGGGAGGGGTGTTCGGGTCGAGGGACGAGAGGCTCGAGTGATTTGTTTTAAAAAACTTCGCTATCAACTGATTTTCAATGAATATTCCATCGGAAAAATCCGACAGAATTCGAATTTTAGTCACCTCTCGTTGTCCCGTTCCTTTTTTTTTCCTCTTGATCGATCTTTTTTTTTTCAATGGGTAAGGAGGTACATATGTCTAGAGATGATAGAAAGAAGACGAGGTAAAAAAGGTACAAGAAGTCTCATATGTGGGATCGAACTTATGTCCTCCAGGTCACAGGATGAGAGTGAGACCAACTACATCAATCCTCCTTTCTTGAAAAATACTTAGGTAATTCTATCTCGCCACGCGACGTGAAAAAGCACAAATATGAATACAACAAAGTACTAATCAATACAATTTGATTGGTTCTTCCTCCCCGTCATTATAAGGTAGGATTATATAAGATTTTTTTTTTCCTCTTTCTCGGATCGATCCTGTTATTCTCAGAGAGCACACATAGGAAAAATTCTTTTTCTGTAAGAAATGGAAATGTTTTAAAGCCACTGAAAGATGCCATTTTTTTTTTCCTTTTGTCAATTTGTTTTATATATTTGAACTTGGTAAAATATATATATTCTTACTGTAATTGGAGATCTGTGTGATTTAATGTTGCAATTAAATAGAAGGATTTGAGTATACTACCGAACGAAAGATTTTGCAGCCGTTAATTACCATATTTGTCAAAGAAAATCCTCTCCGACAAATAAAACACGACCAAGATTTCCAAGTCGGCGTATTGAAAGTTGCGTGCACGAGGAAACGTGCCCTTCTCCTACATGTTCCAAGTAGGAGTCTACATGGGCATCGGGTAGATGGGAGACCGATCAGGACCGATTCTATCGGATAGGTTCCGGATAAATACTAATTGTATTCGAATTTTTATCACGATATACGACGAAAGCATTATAAAATATGCCAAAATTTTAAATCGGTCATAAAACAAATCAATTGGATTGTAAATATCCCTCTATATTTTGCACAGTTTAGTCCACACAGTGACTAGATATATGTCACGATCCTCCTTTACTTATTTTTTCCTCCATATTTTTAATAAAATGTTAATAACTTATTAATGAAATGACCCGATACGCGACTCCGGCCATAAGCTAATTAAACCGGCTTGTCGTCGAATGCACCTTAATTAGTTCCGAGTCTGGCTCAAATAATAATCGGGTCTCGCTCGGAACCGGAATCGGAGCTCGTGGGGATCGGAATATAAAGAGGGGATGAGAGATCGAGGTGCCCATCTCAGTTTGGATGCAGAGATCTCCATTGATGGAAGCACAGCAGAGATTCATTTAAGATGTATGAAAGGCCAATTTCGATCCATTGCATTGCATGAGTATTGATGTCTCCCAACATGGTCCAGTTGTTCTCCTTCTGCAGATGGACCCCCGCCCACTGAGCTTCCCATTGAATGCTGCATTAATATAATGTTTGAACGTTGGGAGGTGATATGAAATATAATTATTTGATCCAACACATTAAAGCACCATAATTGATTATTAAATAAATAGCATATATATATATATATATATATATAAGGTTAACATAATTTTTTTTGGCTTATTTGCCCATGAAATCACGAACTATCCAAGAATTTTCTAATCTATTACATCGTTAATTTTGTTTGTTAATTGCTAATATGTACAATTAATTTTATTAATTGTGCAGACGGATTCTGACGTGACATTCATCCGGTCATAAAGAATCACGAACTATTATCGAATTCTCTGTTTTATCATGAGGATGGATGTGTAAACAGATTTGCAGACATATGTTTCCTATTTTTATAACTAGATGAACATCAAGTGTGATGTTATATCAGATTTTGCTTGTACAATTAACAAAATTAATTGTACACGTTAGATTTAACGTGGTGGTAGATTAGGAAAAACGGAACATAATTTATGATTTTCTAGGTAAAAAAATAGTTCGTGGTAGATTAGGGAATTCTTGAATAGTTGGTAGTTTTCTGAATAAAAAAATATTTCGCGGTAAATTGGGAATTGCTTAATAGTTTATGATTTTCTGGATAAATAACCCAATTTTTCCCTTATATAAATGCGCTTGATATTTAGAAACCCAAGTACACCATGACTAATTCAGGTTCGAGATAGGTCACCAACTAATGGGAAGAAATTTTTAGGTGATCCTACTTCGTCACGTGGTAGGAGGAAACACCAATCAAAATACGATAAATGAGCAAATTAATATTAGTTATCTGAGCAGATGCCATATTTAGTATTAAGTAATTTTGATTGATTTTTTCCTCACCACGTCATTGTGATGTAAGATCATCTAACTTTTTTTCACTAAAGAGTAGCTCTTCAACATGAATTTTTTCTATTCACAAGATTTAAATTCAATATATTACTTAAAAGAAAGAGACATCTTAGTATTTTAGTCCAGTTCATGTTGGTATATGGCTAACAAAATTAATACGAACATTTGCATATATAAGAAAAATTGATGTCCCCGGCAACTATAAACATGTTTAGATTTTTAAATAAATATAAATTCATTTTTTATATACCCATTGGTATTTTTTCTGATATCAAAGAGGATACCGCATGAAACTTATGGTTAATAAAAATAAGCTCATGATAGTAGAAATTGGTTGACTTGTGGTCAGCAAACCAAGTATGGAAGAAAAAGCTCGCACTGTAGCCGGTCGTCATCCCTTGTCCTAAAACAGAAGAAAAATAGCCGGTTCTATATCGGCTGTTAAGAGTGGGTGTTTAAGGTTGCATGATAACTCTACAGAGGTTGATACAAAATTGTATTAACGCGTTTCTCATCCGGTCTCGTGTTTTTATAGTTATGCATATGAACTGACTGTATACGGATGACATTCCTGATCATAAGTTGCCGATTTCAAGTTGGTGAAGGTTGTCGTGTTTTTTGAAGTCTGAGATGAATGCATCTCTGTACTATGCTATCCATTTTTTTTTACAATTAATTTTACTAAATTGTGTGATTTTTTTTTGAAAAAATAAAATTAAAATGCAACTTTTTGTTAACCTTTAATGCAACAAAAATTATATTTCATTTGAGCTACCCAATTACTGACCACACTTTTGGTTTTTAAAATATAATTTTCATGGCACAAAAGTGGTAGAAATCGAACATAAATTAAAATAAAATAAGAAAAACTTTTCTGACCATATTTTTGGGATGAAGAAAATGGAAAATAGAAAAACTTTCATCTTCTGTGGCCGGAAAATTCGCATTTTCTTGTACTTCATTTACTGACAAAAAGTAAAATTTAACTTGATTCGTATTAATGATATATATATATATATATGGAAAAAAAATTCTATTTGAGCATATCTCACTGCATTCGTAATAATTATCTAAGTTTATTAAAATGAATATTTTTTATTTTGATTATGTTAAATATAATCAAATAAACTCCATTTAATGGAATGGACGTATTAATTTTTAACAATATAACCACATATAAATATAATATAAACGAGTAAAATTCTCATTTAATTCGATTTAATCGCAAATATGAAAATTTAAGTGACTATATTATAAAATTTAAATTTAAGTATTTTTCATATCACAACGTGCTTTATAAGCATATGCAATACACAGTGCATGTCACTGCCCGAATTAATTAATCGTGGCTGATAGATTTTTTTTTACTGACGTGCCAGTGTGCATGATTTCTGACCCAATATCTCGTATAAATGCTTGCTGACTTCACACAGGAAAAAAAAAATTTCATTTTATAAATTCCAAAAAAAATTGAAAATTGAAGTTTCCAGTTCATTTGGCGAAACTAACATTCCTAGGAACAGAGCCTCTATGTTGAGAAAGTGTTCGGTGAAACGGTTACATCACATCGTCATTTGGCATACCTAAGAACTTAATATATAATTAATAATTATACTGATATAATTACTAAATCTTAAAATTTACTAAAAAATATTAAAAATCTAATAAAAATTTAATTGGACAAGTATACAAATAGTGGTTTCCAATTAGATAGATATATCACATTAACATTACTTACGTAATACGACCGTTTCAGTAAAAATTTTCTCCTCCGTGTTCCAAACTCAAAAGTTCTTTAAATTTTTTGCATAGAAAGTTCCTTTCTTTTAATTATACAGAAAACTCGTAAGTTTAAACTAAAACGAGATACGGGAGAGGAGGGAATAAGTGAATACATGAAATCCCATTCATGGAAATTAAATTAGAAATCTGTTGATTCCACATAGGTATTGTGCCATCCCTTCAAATTCAAATTAGCATAACTTCCCACAGATAATTCGAAAGAATGCATTCCTCAGCAATGGCTAGCCAAAGTAAAAAGAAAATTTTTTGCAAGATCTCGAGAAAGAAATCACCAAGAAGTTGAAAAAAGAACCATTTGTTTCAGTGAACATGGGCATCATCCTTCTCCATCCTCCCTTGCCCGAGCATGCCTCGATAGAGAGCTAATTTGAATTTACAGATGTTTTGACAAATATTTTCTAAGTTTTCACTCCTCGGGGTGGCCGGGCAATGGAACCACGGCCTTTTGCTATGAACAAGTTGTACCTTCATCGATCCACTCTCAAACCGATTCCGAACATATTATACAGTCTCATGGAGAGAGCCCCGAACCAGTGATTGTAGGTTTGAAGTTCTCTCCATTTCTAAGTAGGCAGCCTTTGGTTTTGGCGGTCGGGCAGATTTTGACAGGGAAGTTGAGGACTTGGATGATGAGGAGGACTTGCTCTTCTTCCGTTTCTGTTTCTTGGGAACGTTCGGGAGATCCAGAGGCAGCTGCTCTTCGCAAATGTCCGGTGTGGGTTGCGGTCCCATTAGCTGCTCAAAATCTGACAAGAAAACCACAGAAGAGTTCAGCATTATGAATATCATGAAAAACCAGACAAGTTGGTTCGGGGAAAAGAAAATGTGAAAACCATCACCCTTTTCTCTAAGAACTAGAAAGGAAAAGCCTAAGTGAGGACTATACAGGAGCAAGGATTTGTCAGCAATGGAAGTAAGGCAAATTCGAATTGAGTAAAAGATTTCAGATAAAGTGTGTGATATGAAGGCCACTTTATCTTGGTGATCAGTGAAAGACCAACTTAGTCATGTCAGAAGTACCATTGATTCCTCGATAATCATAGATTGGTCGTAAGTAAGAACATATGACATGGAATCTTGAGGTTACACGGGACAGGAAAATACAGGTCTCGGAACTGATTAGAGTAAATACATAGATCTCTTCAATCACTGTGAGCATGGACCACCAGACACCAAGAAATTGGTCATTTCCTAAGACAAGAAGTAATTGGAGATTCTCCTTATAAGAGAAGTCTTTATCATGACAGAAGAGCCAACTGCCAAGGTTCTTTCAGCTGGAGGAAAAGAATCTCCCGAGAGCCTTTCTATCACGACCTAACAGGACCTTAGACATGTTAAGAAGAGTTTCCATTTGTCCTGGTTAATAAACGAGACATGTGTACCAAGAAGTGGTAAGAAAGAGTGCCGGAAATCTCACCGGTGAGAATCGAATCAAATACCTATTTGGTCCAAAACGCCATGTCTAAGGTAAAAGGAGTTTTAATGCAAACAAAAAAAGTTATTGCCGTTCCCAACAATAGACTATTCAACATGTGAAGGAGAACCAAGGAAAGAGCCGAAAAGAACACATGCCTCCTTGTCTGTTTGTGTGAAAAAGTTGTTCTCCTAGCAAGGATCCTCTGGACCAGTGATTAGGACAGAGACCATACCTTGAGATGACCACGTCGAGGGGGCCACCGAGTTAGAATCCCTGGGATCACCGATTTTAGCAAGCGAGGTAGAGAAATTGGGTGCAGACTTGAATTCATTCATCTGCAAGAATGTATTTCTTCATAGGTAACATTAAGACCGGATGAAAACCGTGGAAAAAATGAACTCATTCCATCATGAGATTGAAGAACTCTGACTAATTCGTAATTCAATCGGAAT
This sequence comes from Lagerstroemia speciosa, assembly GCA_037672795.1. Taxonomy (NCBI): domain Eukaryota; kingdom Viridiplantae; phylum Streptophyta; class Magnoliopsida; order Myrtales; family Lythraceae; genus Lagerstroemia; species Lagerstroemia speciosa. The sequence goes on from CM075297.1 coordinate 11,550,500, forward strand.
TCACACCTCCCGTGATCAGTTTAACAAATTTTCGAGCGAAAATTTTCACAAATCCTATGAGAGACTTTTAGGCATGATAAGCCACCATCCCTCATGAGTGGACTCGCCTACTCGTACTCGGTAAGTATCCTACGATCATCTCTGTAGTCACTCTACCAATGCGTCTAAAGAGTCTGATTTCACATATATATCAGTTATGCAGGAAAAGCAATGATAAAGGGCAGGAAATTGAAGGATGAGGAGCTGAAGACGAGAGAAAGAGTTAAAGCTCACCCAACTGGGGGCATTTCCAGAAGGGCCATCCCACCCAATGTGAGCAAGGTGCTTGACATCTGTTGGGTACCCAACTTCCATCTCCCTCTCCTTCACCACTGAAGATTGAAAAACAAAACCCAATTAACAGAACTTCCATCGTCGGCATTCAGACAGGAAAGTGGGCGTCTTCTGTTGCAGAGAACATTATCTTCAGTATTGTGATTTCTTCTATGTAATAATGTGTTTCAAGTTTCACCTTTTCTACGAAAAAAACACATCTTTGGAGCCGACACATAATCAGCAGACAACCTCCGACTTATCCATGACCAAACGGAAAACTAGAGCCTCTCTGGTTGCCCAACATCTCCACACATGCAAGCAAAGACAGCCCAAAAGGAAATATTGCGCAGAATGAAGAGTGAGAGATGAGTTACCAAAGATTTGGGAGATGAACTTGAAGCTTTTGTAGATTCCTTTAATCTTCATGGGCATTGCAACAATGCAAGACGGAGAGATGTTATCTCAAAAACCAGAGCTGAAATGAAAGTGGGTTCCTCTTTCTGCCTCCCCGTCACCAAAACGCAGCTACTTAGAGAAGCTCTAACCTCCATTTCCATACAACTGACGGCCCGAGAACAGCCATTCGCTCGACCTTTTAGAGAAACCGCGGGAGATTGTCAGAGGGAAGAGAACGTCTGTGCAGAATGGCCAGGAAAAAGAAGAAAAGGATGGGCTTTTGGAGGCCAAGATCTCTTCCGGGTCCTGAAGGGAGTAACTAAAGAGAGGGGAGAGGTAGGAAAACTGCAGAAGCTTCACAGATGAGGCTATAAAGAAGAAAAGGCAATAAAAAATTGGGTGCCTTGCTTGTTTGCTGAGGTATGCAAATGTTAAAATAATTGGGACAGAATATGGAGACTCGATGATGGATAGTATCGACTTGGAATTTTAGAGATCTCGAGCTTGAATCTGACCGAAGAAACTGCCATTTCATTTTAATTCCCTTTTTCTTGAACCCTTCTACATGTGTATACATTCCTTCAACAAAAAAAAAAGGGGGGGATAATTGGAGACGGCTTTGGTCTGTGTTTTTTGGTGTTTACTGGGTTTAACAATGGCCTCATGCTTGTTCTCGTTCCTTTGTCTTACTTGTCTTATCAATGAGGGCCTCTCCCTCCCTGTCCCCTTGACTAAGTTCTCATCTGAGCTCTCTCTCCAACTCTGTGACTTATAATTAAAGAGAAGGTGGGCAGAGATTCTGAGAAAATGAGACGGAAACGTTCTCGGGGAAAGCGGAACAAGAAAAAGAAGCCATTTGTCTGCCTGCCTGTCTTGTTTGCAGGATCTTGGAGCGGTCAATGAGCCTCTACATCTTATTATTCAATTAAATTAACATATTTAGAATATCAATGGAAGTCTATTCGACTTTTTAAAAAAAAAAGATTTGAACTAAATATCTTAAATTGATAAAAATTTATAATAAAAAAAGTTGTTCTATAATAGTTGACGCGATCCATACTTTGCAGAGAATTGTTAAACATATAATTTATTATTAAATTATAGTTTTTGTTTTACATATTTTCTTATATTTTACGGTTATCATGAATAAAAAAATAAAATATACTATTTAAAAAAAATTAGAGAGTAGTTAGTGATAGTTATAATTTCAAATGTGATTTTACCATTTCAATTGTTTATCATTCTTATTGATTTATTTATTATGGGCATTTTTGAAAATTCAAAGGTGAGACCAACTACTTTTATTCTCACAGTGATAATTGATAGTTTTAAATGTGATTTTATCCTTTCACCCATTATCATTTTTATTGATTTATTTATTAAGGGTATTTTTAGAATTTCGAAAGTGAGGTCAATTACCTTTATTTTCACATAGATAATTAAAAGTGATTGGATGATCGAGGCCTATTAAGTTTCTTGACAGAAATAGAATTTTCAAAAAATCCCAAAATTATAGTAAAGCTGTGAGTAATTTTACACAATGGATGGAGACCTTAAAAAAAAAAGCTCATTATATAAATTTGTTGGAATAATTAATTAAATTATTAATTTATTGCCTTATTTTTTTTCCCTACAAACTTTGACTAATTACTTGATCCTCTAAAATGCCAGCCAGCTTGCCAGCATTCAATTGCATTTATTTTTTTTCCCCATTATTTTTTCGATCTTATATGTTCCTGTAGAAGAAAATGTTTTTTAATAAATAGGACAAGAGAAAAATAAAATATTTTGAATATTAGTGCATTGTGTAGACCAGTCCCAACAGATTCATTCTTCCAGTAGTCAGCTTGTGACTGAAAAATGGACATTTTAGAACGTTAAAGAATTGAGTATTATTATTAAACAGTTTAAACTTTTAGGTGGAAACGAACTCGATCTCTTATAAACTCATGTGGGAATTTTCAACATCAAGAAAGAAACATACTTCTTCTTCTTCTTCTTTTCTATTATGCAATTTGCAATTATTATAATCCCAAAATGATTTATTTACCCTGTACTATGGCTACAACTATATTCAGAAAAATATAAAGAAAATCTCGGTTATTTCAGATAGATGCATAATTAACACCACATATTGGTTAAAATTTTGGGTTGGATATGACCCAATTTGCTGTAATTTTGATGGAAGTTTTAATACGATATCAAAGTTTATTATTGCGCAAACTTAGACCTCATCAGATCCGAGAATGAAACTGATTTTAGTAAAATTGTGGAAGAAAAAGTTTGACAGGTGATTAGTGATCCCATGATCAATTGTTGAGGATGTGTTTTGGAGAGAAAATAGAAAATTATGATAATTTTCTTTTCATTTTTCCAAGGTTTCCAGTTTTTTTTTTTATAGGGGTGAAGAACATATCAAAGGCTTAGCTGTACCTGAATATTGTCTCCGGGATGTTGCAGCCACGTTTTTGAAAAGATTTTATTTTTGCTTCTATGATCCAAACATGTGAAAATCATAGTATGATCTTATATCATAATAATAATATAGTGAGAAATTAAAAAAAAAATTATTACAATTAACTATAATTAGAATTATTACTGGGTAATCAACACTTATTTACTCTCTACTGTAATTTAATTAATTTTTTTTATGTCACGTCAGAGAAAATGAATTTTTTTTTGAAACACAGCCTAAATTAAGTTCTTCATGTTTTGCTCAATAAGGAAACAATCTCAAACTCTTGTTGAGTTTGGAGAACATCTTTGCACAATCATCATCGAGATTACATGAGAAATACCAATCAGGTTATAAGAAACGAGCAAATTAGTACTAATTACCCGAACAGTCATCTTTGTGTTAATAATAAAAATAATTTAATTAGCTCTTCCTCGACAGGTCACTGTGAGATGTGACCATCAAAGATTTATTTTTTCGTACAACGTATCAAAACTGCTGTCATTGAATGAATAATGGGTGGAATTTAGATTCATCGAGGGAACTCGATACGAAGCCATTAGGTGTTTGTTTACAACTCTTGAATATGGAATGGCACGCCGTGGGTTCATATGGAATCTTAGAGTTACCTCTGGTACCATATCAAATTCCATGAATTCCTGAGCTTCGGTAAGGTGAATGGAAAACCATGGTCGACGTGAGACAATCCAAAACGAGCAATTCCTGCTCTCCATTTGGGAAGTGTTATCTCCTGAAAAATTGCTGCATATTTCGGCTATGAAGCCGCCTGGTATAGAGAATTCTCCTGCATACGTTCTCCTGCCAACATGCACGGCAGAATTGCCCGGTGAAACAAGAATACCACGTCTACCAACTCCATTCTAGCAGTCCCTTTCCACTCCCATCTTACCCAACCTAGGAGCATTAACCAAACCAGTGAAAACCACTTATGCAAGAATGCGAACTCCAGTAATTCATTCAACAACGTATTGGCAAATGGGCCAAATCGGATTCAACTGAATCCGAGACCACGCAAGCTTGATCTCTCAGTAACGCAGAAAGCCATGACATGGGCAGCTGCAAGACCACCAATGAATGCCACCACACAGCAATTCGAAGAATTTGTTGCTATAGATAAGGGCTAAATGCAAATGCTTCTGGACCAAACCAAAGGTATACCCTAACTGGATTAGTTTGTGCTTTTCCTTCGGCAGTGTGCAGTATTATTCGACTTTTAGAAAAGATAAAACCTGAGCTTCACTCAACCTCCCAATCACTTTCTATAGTTTTCATCAACTGACTTCCAAGGACCATTACCAGTATGATATGTATGACAGCATCGAAGTCCTACAGACAAACCATCAACAAGATTTTCCTCAAACTCAACCTTCCAAATACAAAGTAAGTTTATGCTCCGATCTCCCAATACCCCACTACTTTATTGCATTAAGGGGGTCCAAGATCAGCTAACATCAGCTAAAGGTAAATATGGAGTCGAAGAATATCTCAAAGACAATACTCTAAGTCTAAGCTATCAGCCCGATGCCTTTGGACAGCGGTATGTATGCAGACTAGAATGGTTGGATGCTATTATCATATCACATGTCAGACTTACAAACAGAGGATTTCCTCCACATTGGAGATTAGAAAGTCAGTACTCCTACATCTGTAAGGAATTCAATTTCGGGTACCTCACTCAACAGCTGTCTTGTAATTCTCTCTACGTTTATCTACCTTAATCAGAAGAAAAGTCCCAGAGATCTGCTCTTCATATCCATTAGAACAGCATCAATGCATCGTGGAGATTGGAGACAATTTGCGATGCACTGAATCAGTTTAGGCAACATCTATTAGTACTCACTCGTGTTTGTATGGATGGACAGGGAAAATGAGCATAAGTTTTACAATGGATGAGGAAGTGACAATCTAGAAGTCATGTATCCATACGTATCCCTAGCATGATCGCTCACCGAATCATTATGCTTGAATAACAACACCAGATTAGTCTCAGCAACAAAAATCCCAAGGAAACCAGTCTCAGCATAATCAATAACATTTCTCACCGCTGCAGTCTCAATTCCAACTGGAAGGCCAAAATGCATGAACCCCGTATCCGGTCTTCCAATTATCCAAGTACACCACCTTCTTCACCGCCCAGAACGAGATCAAGAGAGCAAGAATCATGACGAGACGCTGAACCGCAAGATTCCGAACTCTGACGAGCACATGGGTCATGAAAGCGAGCAGCAGCCCTACAATTGTGTACAAGAACCCGACTGCGAAGCCCTCGGCTCCAAGTTGCATCCCTGAGCCCTGATAGAAGAACACGAGCTTTGACTGGTCATTCCGATCGACCATAAATAAGGGCATTTTCCGAATGATGTTATGCATGGTGCCCGCAACGCTGAAGAAGTAAACGAAGACAGCCCCAAAGAGCCACACTTTCTTGTCGTTGAGCAGAGTGTCCCCCTTGAAAATCCTCCTGATCATGAAGGGAGCCCAGATCAAGAGAACCGCCGCGATGAACATGAGTTGCATCCTCGACACAACCGGGGGGCGGGCAATGGGGCCCACGGAAAGCTTCGTCCTCGACTCGACGAACTCCGCCATCGACTCGGCGAGTCGGGAGAAGTCGCCCTGGTCCATCTGATCCGAGTCCTTGAGGGACTTGACATCGGGGCCGACGAGGCGGATGTGGGGGAGGGAATTGACGCTGAAGAGGGCGAAACTCGACTGGGACTCCTTGAACTCTATGTCACAAAAGAAGAGCTTAGATCGGGCGGTAGGGTTGTGCTGGTTGTTGGCGACAAAGGAGGACGAGAGGAGCGCGAACTCCTTCCTCAGAGCGGCCAGGTGGAGCTCCGGCTTGTCATGGAGCTGCTCGGCATCGAAGAAGATTAGGAGGGAGTAGGGGCGGGGGGTCTTCGGGGAGGTGAGGAAGCGGGAGACGGAGTGATCGTCGAGGTGGATGATGCCCGATTTGGATCGGGACTGCAGCGCGAGGAGCTCGTCAGCAAGGTCGGAGTCGGGGTCGGCGGCGGCGCGGCCGAGGAGGAGGATGAGAAAGATCAGGGCAGCGGGAGGGAGCATCTTCGACTTCGACACCGCCGACATGACCAAATCCGAAGCCTGAGGAGAGCGCGTACCAGAAATTTGGGGAAAAGCTTCATAGAAGAACGACGACGAGGGAAGACGACGTTGACATCTCGGAAGCATAGACTTTGACTCAAAGCCCATGGATCTTATCAGAGCCCAATAATCCCATGGGCCCATAATCATAAGACAGTTGGGCTCGAGCATACAGTGCATTGGGCTTCTTGATCCGATGTTTTTTTTTTCCCTTTATAAAAAGAGAACAATAGTAGTGGCAATTCAGTTACCCTCCGTTATATAATATTCGGGCTTTTGCACTCAAACACTGGCCCCAACCCTGTCAACGTAACATCACCAAAGGTCTAGTGGCACAAATTCAGGAGTCTGTTTTGATAATATTACTTAGAGATGTATTTGAATTTCTGTCCTCAACCTCACCAAGCTCCAGTGGGACTCAGTTTTAAACTAATAGGCCATCACTCTTGGTGATAATTCGAGGCTGTTAAAACAAACTTTATTGAGCTTGGTGAAATAGGGAGAATGACAAATGCGATTATTTAAAAATTTTATTGTTTAAACTAAAGACAAATATTTATATTCGAGTTTTATAAATATAAAAAATTTATAATTTGCATGGTTTTATTACGTGTGCTAGGAAAAAGAAAATAATACTGATAATTCAATAATAATCTTTATTTACTATGAGGAAAAAAAATGGAGGATAATTCAATAATAATCTTTATTTACTATGAAGAAAAAAAATGGAGGACAAAAGAATGACAGCTGTGGGATTTGAACCCACGCCCTTTCGGACCAGAGCCTAAATCTGGCGCCTTAGACCACTCGGCCAAACTGTCTGATTTGCTTTCACCAACCGAGAGATTTTTACTTTTTGTAGAAGAAATAGAAATTTCAACAGCTATTAGGCACGTGGTAGACTCCTGTTCGGCTCGTGAAAGCGCTGGCAAGGAGATCCTGAATCCCACCGGCAACCCGTTTGAGGTCTACCCTTTTATTCCACACCACAAACCCAATCTGCCCAATCGATGGATTAGGGGAGAAGATGCTAAGGCGGAGGCTGCGAGAAGTGCAAGTACATCATCTCCTCTCTCGACTCGCGCCATGCCGGCACTGAAATTTCCCACTTTCGGTGGTTTAAGTTTTGGATTTACCGATTGTTTGATGCGTGAAGGATGGAACTTCTGCGATAGGTATCGCCGGAGACGTGAAAGGAAGGGCCAGCAACACAGCCGCGGGCGGTGGCCGGCAAAATCAACGAGAGCAGAGCACAAAGATGCATCGCACCAAGGTGCCAGGTATTGCCACACTTATAATCAGTGGACTCCAGTTGTATGTTGATTGAAATTGAAAGTTTGGATTTTTCTGGTCCATCCTTATCCTCTAGTATCCCCTGTTCCTCATTAATGTTTGCCGGCAGCAGCTTCAACGGTCTGACTGACTGAATCGGTGTCAGGTTCGAGTCTCAATCAAGGAAAAATAATTCCCTCAGTAGACTAAGCTCTGATGATTCCGTTCCATTTCTACATAAGAAGAAAGGAATGTCTCTTCGAAGACGTTTAATAAAATTGGAACGACACAGAGGAGATTAGCATGACCCTTGCGCAAGGAGGACACGTACAAAAGAAGAAAGGAATTGTTTGGATAAGGCTGTGGAATTGTTTTGGCTTACATGGGAGAGGATGTCCTAGAAGAGCTTCGACCAAATGGGGAATAAAGAAGTGCGGGGAGTGTCCGAATCTGTGTTGGGATCTATCACTTCTGTGTCGAGTGGATCCAAGATTTTCACTACTACTCAGTATGACTGTTAAGCGGATTGAAAATGACTGTTAATCAGGAGCAAATTGTGGGGCTGGTTCCTTGTGCAAGCACTTTCAATGGACAAAATTTTGTACATTAGAAGTGGGGATGGAGACGGGACATTACAACATCATATGATGTCCATTGAGAAGACGTGGAGGCAGTCCTTCCACACCAGCTCCCAATGAGAGAGATGGTGAAGACAACATTTTCATATGTTTCTACAACTGACAATGTAGAGGAACAGCCATGTTCTGAGATAAGCGCGGCTCCAATTTTGATGCTTCTTCTTCCCTGTGATTGAAGATGATGAGCTGTTAACTTTTGATTCTTAGGTTTCATTCACTGGTCGAGTATCTCGAGTTCCAGTACTTCTCGATCTCCTCCGCGGTTCTCCCCGGGATTCTCCCCGCAATCAGAGACCACCTGCAGCACATGGATCAAAGAATGATTCAAGATGGTCGTAAGCCAATCAAAATTGAAAACCAGTTGCTTTGTCATCATGGAGTGATGAGTTCTTCACATGTGATGGGTAATATTCAGATTTACCACGAACCCTGTTCCAGCCTGCAGCTGTTTCTTTGAATTTTCGGGATTTCGCTATGCGGAACACCAGCAGGAATGCACTTGTTCTCGAGGACTAAGGGCATGATCCAAGAAGTTCAAAGTACCAAGTACAAAATTACGCAACAGGGTTCTGGTATGGAAGCATGGGGAAAGTTACCTTTCTCCAACAAGATTGTACATCCTAATGATGAGTGTCTCCTCATCTTCTGAGAACTCCGGCTTCGATTCCTGGCTAGTCTTCTCTGAACAATCAAACATCAGTATCAGTAAAACAAAAGAATTACTCAATTGATATTAAAAAATTTAATAGATTCCGATAAATTCAAGTCCGAGGACAAGAAAGGAAACAGCTAAAGTGGGTTTGTTTTCCCCAGACATAGTTACGGACTTATATATATATATATGTATAATTATAAATATGGCCAAATTAAATAATGGGTACCTCTAGAATCAACGCAGGTGTCGTCAGAGGAAGAATGTTCAGAATCCGCCATTGAAGTCCACCTGAACTGAGAGGATGTCTGCAGTGAAGGGTTACTAGAGCCAAAGTGGATGTCTGCGTGTACCAGAAGGAAGAGGAAGGAGAAGGAGAAGAGGTTGAGTCTCGAGTGGACAACTGGAGGCGGTTAAATATTGGCAACGTAGAGAGAAAGGGGCCCCCCTTCGTTGCTCTAAAAAAGATAAAAGTAAAAATAATGAACACGAGTTAGTTGAAGTGTTTCGGTAACTCTGATCATGAAGAAAATTTTCGGATTTAAATCTTATAAATACATAAAATTTATGATTTGAATGGTTTTATCTCTTACTGGACTGATCCGAAATGAGCTTGGATCGACCAGAATTTACTATACTGAAAAAATAAAAAAAGTGGATAGAGTAAAAATAGAATGTCATTCTCAAAAGTGAAGAATGGATGGTGTGGAAGAAGAGAAGACTGGTAGTTGAAACATAATGGGGGAGCCGTTTGATAGGTAGGTGAAAATTAGATATTCTCAATTTTGCTATTTAAAATTCAAACTCATCAATTTTCTAACTTGGGGGTATTTGCCATTCAATCAATCCATAATCATTATAATAATGTTGATTAGTGTTGATAATGATGTATGGGACAGATCACTCTAGCCTTTCTAAAATGGGCACACTGGTTAGCCATCCGCAACATTATCACCGGATCGTGGGCATATCGGGTATTACAATAAGATCTGCCTTCTGCTGTTTATCTGAATCATGATTTTTCGATTACTCGTGTACTTTCTTCTGGATTGATAGGCTTGACAAGTCTCAGCATGAGACTAAACCTGGTTAAATGCGCGTTCGATGAATGTTTGAACAAATTCCCCGGACGTATGGTGACATGGTGAGGAACCGAGACCAATCTCGAGAAAGTCTGAGGTATCCTGAAAACCTTAGATTGCTGATCGTGAAAAAAAAAAAGGAGGCCAAGATGTTTACTCGAAACTGAGGGATGTCATGTGACGAGGTTCTCAGAAAACTTAAGTCATATCTCAGCAATCTTGCAGCCTTGTCGAGCCTGAGGTCGACAAGATCATGCACCTCCACTCGGATCATATCGATCTCCAAGAACACTTGACTCGGCTTCCAATTCGACCAACAAACTGCCGGTCCCATGATTAGATCTTCTAATTAGCCTAATTACTCACCAAGTCAGGCACACCGACCACCTACGTCAGAACCCTAGACATCCCAGTCCATGTCTTAAATGAGGTCACGCTAGTCAGAGGCATACCGGTACCTTGAGAGAGACCATATTGACCGAGCACATGTCCATGGCTCCATACTAGGTGGATCTGCAACCATGCCTCGAATGAAGACACGGGTACGTTAGCCTAATTTTTGGTGAAACCCATAAACTATATATATACCTCAACTGGGAGACAAGTAAACAAGTACAAAAACATGAAAACTTTCTCTTCGTTCAAAAAGAATCATGTATTGTTGGAATCTGTATTTAAGCACTTATTTTTTATGTCATCGACTGCCAATGTGATCATACCCCTTAGGACCCTATTATTCAAAATTTACTGAATTTCTAAATACTGAATAACGTATATAATAGATATGCATAAGTCTACTGTATACCTTCCTCAAAAATCTTTTTATCAGATGTACTTCTCCCGATCCCTGGCTTAGAATTCATGCATTAAATATTATACACGTGAAAGTAAAAGGAGGCTTGAATCACGAGGCATGGCTATGCTTCTCCTTTAGTGCTCCATTGGCTGTCACCGTATCCATAGAGGGTGTGGTAGAGTATCATTAACGACATCAAACTAGTGGAGATGCTTTCACAAAATTCGAATGGCAATAATCCTAGCATAAGTCGACAAATAATGAATAATTTTTTACTTGATATAGGAAAAATATGGTCGCGACAGAGTTCATGCTTCTCCACTGTGTATTGAAAGACAAAAATGGGGACCGGATCTCTTCAGAATTTTTCTAACAAGGAATCTTTTCTTAAGATTGACATCCTTCATTATTGAAGTGTTTTTCACGTTTCTTAAACCACGATGGCGACACTTTTGTACGTACTTTCCTGGAGAAAAAGGGGTGTGTTGAGATGACTCATGGTGTGCTCCACAAACGAAAATATATTAGACGACGATGAATGCGACATCATAGTCCGAGACAGCAGCAGAAACAAAAACTTATGATGACCAAGTATAACGCAGGGATGATCAGACAGGAGCAAAGGCTGTGTTTTCAGGAATCATGGAGCCCAGCCAGAGTATCAGTCTTCAGAAGTATTGGACCTTACTCAGAAACCATGGATTTTGATGTGTTCCTTCTTTACGATTCCCGCCTGTACACGGAATCATCGGTTGTGTGATTAGATGCCGAGGGAATCGGGACAGTTTGCAACAGTATGAGAAGTATTATGAGTTGGATTGAGATGAGGAAAGACCAGAAGGGCATACCTGAACGAGGAAGGTGGATACATTCTTTCTCTGATCACCTTGGAGTTGAATTACCTGGGAGAAACACGAGCTCCACAACATTATCTCACCGTGCAAGAATATGAGAGTTTTCACAAAATGTTTATAAATATTTTCAGAGTGAAACGCATTTGTCTATGATGAGTTGAGTTTAAAGCGAACAAGCTCTGATCTTCTCCTTGCTCTATCCTAGTTCAAGATATCGAACATCTCAGAGCTCCTTTGGATGTTTAAGATCGGTCAAATACCAGAGACTAATACATGTTCACCAAGAAAGACATGTAGCTGGGCTATTGATTTTGTGTAGTAAGATGTTAAGAAGCAAGTTGAGCATCACATGCTTTCTAATCCTACCTGTCCCAATTCGGGGTCCTGGACCACTGTGCCATTGCAACAGAACTCTTTCTTGAGATCCTTCAGGATTTTACTGTAACTAAATTCCTTCCTCAGCCCCTGAACAGTAGTCAGGCTTTTCCTACCATTTCGCTGCTGAATTCGGACATGCACATATTCCTTGGCCCCAGCACCCGAGTCGGCAGCATTGGCCTCAGCAAAAGGATCTTGGAAAAGCACCCAAACAGAAAGAATCAGCTAAGTCGTAACACCTGAAAAGATACAAAATGGAAGCAACAAAGCTCTTGAAAAGAAACTCTGGCTGCTTTTACATACTGAGAGCAGGAAGTGAAAGCCAGACATACCGAAGGCAGTGGGAGTTTGGATATCCAATCCAGACATGAAACTCGGTCTAAAAATTTGCCGGGGACAGGAGGGAACTTCCTGTTCTTAAGGTGTGATGACAAAGCTGCAGCATAAAAAGAAAAAAAAAAATTCATAAGGCATTAGGGCAGCAATGAAACTGATGATCTTCCACGAGCAGGTGAAACCCAGTGACAGACTAGGATTAGCAATGCCATCAAGATCCATGCTTGATTGCAGTTTAACGAGACAGCAGACAACGACTTTTGATGTGATTAAGATACTATGCCTCATCTGACAAACATATCACCAGAAGAAATCATCATGAACACACAATCATAAGATACATCGCATCATCACAGCAATAGAATCCTTAAAAGGCCACAAAGTACCAGATTTTGAGAACCCATTTGGTCCCCCCAGTTAGCTATAACGTATGTCAGATGAAATCTTGAACAGGGAGGTAAAAGTAAAAAGCTTTTCTGCGGGTATTCGGCAGTTTCATAATCCCAAATCGAAATCATCCAGAAATCACTAACCAAACGGAAAAAGGAGAGAACTTGACGGAAGAAGATCGACGATGTCCCTGATGGGAGATGAGATATTCGACTGGTGATCGAATTCTTTTCTGGGTTACGAGGAGGAGACGGCGTCACGGAGATCTCCAATGTTAATAAGTAAGATAAGGGGGCCTTCATCTCATCTTTGTTTTTATTTACTTTGCCCCATCATTCTCGGATATTTTGGCGGCAGAAAAATTCTCGTGGCCACAGAAAAACGATTTAATACAGACAGCCGCTCGTGTTTATCTCGTTCTGATGTCTGGGTATGTTTATCTCTAGCTGGAAATTTCCATGGCAGACGAGGAAAATATAGATTAACATAGAAACATTGCTCGGATAGGAAAAATCGGAGAGACAGACAGACAGACAGACAGACAGAGACAGAGGAGAGTCGGGACGGATTTCAAAGGACAAAGGGAAAGATCGGCCCCTTAATATGGAAAGCAATCAACAAAAAAATTTCACTTCTTACTTTTTTTTTTCTTTTTTAAAAGAAAAGGAGGATAATAATAATTAGATGTGCCATTTTTTTACCTAACCCGAACTTGATATAATAAGACTGTGCTTGGGTCAAATTTTTTCGGGCAGATAATGTGCCGTATCCGGTAACGATCTTTTTGTGCCGGTTGGCTAGATTTGCCAGTCGGCTAGATTTGCCAGTCATAGCAGTAGTAATGGTCCGACCAATCTTGCTGTGTAATGTTCTGACTTTCTTATTCTAACAGTGAACACGTCATACGAATTGAATAATTGGTAATACCGACGGTCCAATATAATTCAAGATTCCGGTGTTTGCCAAGGTCGATACCAATGATCAAGAAAATTGCCTGACAATATTAGCTGTATATTCAAGTTTTTTCATGTTTCCCTTATCACTCAAATGGAAAAAGTTCAAAGTAGTCGGTTCAAATTGAAAAAATCTTAAATAATCCTACCTTACAGTAACTGTAGTAAGGAAAAATCAATTGAATTACTCTAATTTGTAATAATTAAAGCAACTAATTGGATGATTAATACCGACTTACTCATTCGTCACAATCTGATTAGTACTTTCTTATATCACGTGGTGAGATATTATCATTTAAAAATCCGATCGAACGTGCGGCAGTTAGGAGATTGTCGGATTATAAAAGCTTTGTAGTGTTGTCTTGTGGGGTGGACATGCTCTGGAAAGCATATGAGAGTCATATGCACAAACATAGACTTGGCCCTAAAGGAGCCATGGAGAGAAAGGAAGGGAAAAAGGTGAAAACGTTTTCCTATCATTCATTCCCCTAGGCTTAACAGACACCAGGCACTCAGACAGAAGAAAATGCCCACAGAAAAAAAGGGAAAGAGAGAAACACAATCATGTGTTCTGATCTCTGTCTCTCCATCTCCACTTCCCTCCCTCACCCCATATAAAATAGAAGATTCCTCCCCTTTGTCACATTGGACTCTGTCCTTGTCTCCATCTCAAAACATTCCCTTGGAAAACAGTTTGCCTTTCTGAGCTGAATGGAATCATTCCAATGGAAGGCTGTCAGCTTTCTGAGCTCTTCTTTCTCAGATCCTACCCCAAATCTCTCACCTCTCCTGTCTCTGCAATTCTTTTACTGTTGGAAGTCTCCCCCGTCATTGCTGCAGATCGAGACTGGTCCCGCCTGCATTCCCCGGCTTCCCGATCGAGAGCGTGAAGTATATCAGCACCATCGTTCCTATGCTCGACCTGTTGCAACCAGAGAATCCCGTCGCACAAGATCGCGTGTGATGGTCTGCATCCAAAACTCAAGGCAGTAGGAAGAACTTACAATGTGGCGAAGATGAAGAGGATCCTTTTTGGGTCAAGGATCCGTGCAGGAAACATCGAATCCCGTCGGAAGCTGTTTCTACGGGCACATCTGGTTTCGCCCAACGTACCGATTTCTGCAGCAGTGATCGTGATCTGGTGGTGGATTTGTGGGCTGTTCACACGGTCTATCGGTCCAGAAGTCGGTCTCTCAGGCACACCAGCAGCTGAATAAGATATAACATCAGCTGTGTATCATGTAACAAATGGATTTTTGCCATTTGAACTTGCAGGAGCAAATCAACTCGGCTTCTTAGAAACAGCAAACACATTCATTTCACTTGTCCTACTTCTGTTCCGTAATTGACCTAACTGTCAGTTCTATCCGCCGTTCCAGCACCTTACACTGTCTCCTTTCGGGAAGGTTAAACCGAACTACTTACTGAACTGCCTGCCACTGCTCCCAGATAATTGAATACTGACAAGAAATCAGGGGCAAAGAGACACCAAGCAATAAATTCATGGAACATTATTTAAAGTATCATTTGGATTCTTTCGCCTTACCTTGTTCCATTCAATATCTCGCTTTTGGATCGGGACCAAACGAGGAACGAGCCAATTACATTCTACTCTGGACAACGCTATAGTTGCTCAATCATTTTCCTTTTGCTATTCAACAGATTCCCGATTTGCCACGGCAGCAGCAATAACAGCATATCATCTGAAAGCAGTCATGGAGGAAAACCCAGTTACCTCTCGGCGACGGAGAATGCAGAGCAGGATCCTTTTCATTTCTTTCGCTATTATTGACGTTGCTGTTGCTGGGAATTAGCCTCTCCTCGCTGCCCCGGTGAGGCCCTTTCCGAGAAAGGTTTCTCTGGAGAAAGAGATTGATAAATACTTGAGCATGACAGATGAACACATGATCAATCAAGAACACTGCCCCAAAATTCAATTCCGCAATGTAATTGACACTCCAAAAGATGGATAAATGAAACTTTTAACCAAAAAAAATGAAAATTTCAGAGTCGCAGCACACTGTCACTTCACTTATCACTGACATTTCATATTACTGAATGGAGTGAAAATTCAGGAGAAGAATTGTGCCTTAAAATCAAAGAACGAGAGAAAATTGGACCAAACTGAAGGGTAGAACTCACACTGATTCTGGGATTTGCAGGAACATTTTTGCCAGTGAAGCTGTTCATGTCGATGACAAAGCTGTCGGATTCATCCCCGGCGTGCTGTAACCCGTTGATGTGGTGATCGAAAACAGAGATTTTCGGAGCACTCATCTGGACAATCTCCTCTAACCCGAAAACCTGAGCAGAATTTTCAACAAAAATCAACGGATGATGAATAGAAGGAATTTTAATGGAACAGTCATCAGCAGAAAAGGAAGAATTTTTTTGGGAAAAAAATAAATCCTGGTATTCAAAAGGAACCATAATGCCACTGAATTTTCCGCCATTTCCATCCCCTTCTCAAGAAAACAAAGGAGGCGAGAAGGAAAGGACCTTCCTAAGATATATAGAGAGAGAGAACAAACAACACCACCACATGAAGATACTCGTACATGAGCAGGGCAGAGACTACACTGGAAAATAAGCCTTTGGGGGACAAAATTCAATATGGAACGATAGGTCAAATTTGAAGGGGTGAAATATGAATAAAATTAATATAATTTATGTAAATTTATACATGTTTTATCGAGTTTTAGGAGAAGGATGGCACCCTGTGCCTCCTCTAAATCCATCCCCGGGCAGGGGTAAAAATAAAGTCTTTGAATAAAAAACTCCATCTTTGAATTTTCTTCCACGGTGTTGAATCCATGACAAGCAAGAAAATTGATGGGTGAAAGAAAGAAAAGTATATCAGAATTGGGAACTGTTGATCTTTGATCTAAGTTCTCACCTTGATTGATATATACGAAAGATGGAAAGACACAGAGAGAGAGAGAGAGAGAGAGAGAGAGATCCGTTTCTTCTTCTTCTTTTTGTCTGTGTTCTTCTGATGATTTTCTGACAGGCTGTGTTTCTGAAGCCGAAGGGAAGCGTCTCTTGTCAGGAAGGGGTCAGGACGAGGTCACGAGAGACACAGACTTTCAGAGGAAAGCTCTGAGAATCGGTGTTTGTGTCGTTGAGCTTCTGTGCAGATGAGAGGAATCAGAATCCCACAGCGGCTGAATATGTTGTGAAGTGGATGCATGCGTTCACCACAAGTAAGAGGCAGAGTTTTCCCACATACATGTTTTATATCCATATGCAGAGAGAGACTTGTTTTTTTAATAAACAAATAAAAGAATGGCAGCTGCAGTCACAGAACAACTAATATTAATACTAATCCTGTTAATATAGTATTATCAAAAGTCCGATATAATTTAAAAAGTTGGTGTTTGTCAAGGCACAAACTCAAGAGTTTCATATGGTAATATTGCTCATGAAAAGACTTGAACACGTGACATTAACCTCACCAAATCACAAGACAGTGAGCTTTTCGTGGTATACATAGAGAGACTTGGTAACTGCACTAGAGTCGATGATCTGATCGATTCTTTTTCAATTCAATCGTAAAAGGGTTTCGTGAGTTTAGAATGGATATGATGAAAAAAGGGAATGCAACATAGGGAAAAGGGTACGATTCTTTTTTCTTTTTTTCGTTTCCACGTAATTTTGCAATATTGCTGCGCATGGATAGATTTAGAGGTGTGCGGGTGACTTCCTCCTTGAACCCAGGAAAACACAAAATATTGCATAAAAATTTACTAATTTTATTTATATTTATAGTAGATTATATTATTTCGCTCTCATAAGATTTACCATTTAACTCTTTCTTCAGTTTCGCTCTTCTTGGATCGATTTTTAAGATCAATTCCTGTTGGTATGGGAAGCTTCTATGGTATACAATGGACTATTCAGTAATTTAATTAAACAGAAAGAAAAGAATTCAACAGCTCATATTCATTTTTCCATATGCTAAACGGATTTCCCTTCATATGTGCCCATCCAAAGTTGATGGCTAGACATATGATCATGACCATACACTTCAAGGTTATGTCCATGATCTGAGGAGTATTGTCATTTCGTTTACTCCAACTCCTAAAATTGGCAAAAGGATCAGATGAAAACCAAAAGGAATAAGGTGATACAAGTCGTCGTTCCATGATCGTTATCTCAGAGACAGGGACGGGAAACGGAGATGATAGATGTGCAAAGACGGCCTCGAATAATGTTATTGTCAAAATGCACATCGATCCCTCTCGAATGCCATTCGTTATGGATGCATCGATATTTAGATGATTTGATGAATGTACATGGGTGACTTTTCCCGTCCATCCCCTTTTTTTGACCATGTCGTAGGAATGGCTGCGCCGAGCAGTCCACTAGAGAAGCTAGAGAAAAAGGGTACCTAATGGGGAATATTGCAGCACGCGCAGCCCTACAGTGTGCCGTCAACTGATCCTCTAGCTCATCGACCACCCTAATTACCGAGAGAGTACCGTGCATAATGGATACACACGCGACAGTGCTAATGTGATGTCGCAAATTAACAATATTTAGTTATTCTAAGATTTTTTTAAATAAATTCTAAAAACAAAAAAGACAACATTAAAAGTAATTGGGTAATATTAGTTAATGATACTACATTAAAAGTATATCTATTATATACTTGTGACTTGTGAGCCACTTCTCCTTTTTTTTTTTCACTAACAAATGAGGCAAGTAAGTTGAGAACTATATGAAATAAAAAGGGAATGAGAGACAGCATTGTTAAGAGCCGAACACAGAATCTCGTGATTCTAGGTCGATTATAGTAATATTGTACTGAACTTATACTTCTGCTTTTCCACCAAAAAGAGAAAGTGTACATCCGACTTTTGAGTAAATATTTAGTGTGTAATACGTAATAAGTTCATTGCGTGAATTATTATTCAGATTTTGATAAGTATAAAGTTTATTTGGAAATTATGAAAATTTGGCATGTCAAGATCTAATAAAGATTTACATGATGCAGCATTCGTGTATTACACACTAAATAATTACTTTTGCTTTTGATCTACTTCTAGGGAGAGGGGTTGCATGAAATTGCCAAGAAGGAACCGCTGTCAATAGGAAAGGTCAAACGTTTGTTGGATTCATATATCCAGGTGAACCGACCCTTCTAAATTTATATTCAACGACGATTAACGAGAATCAAATTTACAATCTCTTGATATCAGATTCAGAGCAGTTTCAACGACATCAATTTAATATGTTTATGATTCGGCTGGTGACTCCAGAAATCTCCCAACCTCCCACCACGACCACGACCTCGACCCAGACGTTTTGTCGTACAGAGAATTGCTAACACAGTATGGGCAACTGCAGATGACGACACATTTCGGGTTCCCATTTGCTGTCACCGAGTGATGATGCGATGGGATTTCTTTAATCAATTGGGTAATCATGTTGATGTGGGGGTCGCCACCACGAGCAAAATGTTAACATTAACGTGTCACTTTCTGAATAATTTAGGCTTAATCCCACGCTTGTAAAGCTCAGCTTCCTTCCCCTTTCTATCAATTCGGCACCTTCCTATGTATTATCTTGAAATTTTATAATCTTTTTCTGTCTGTAAATTATTTTTAAATTGACGTTTTACCCTTCTTTCCATGTCCTTTTCCATTCCTTCGTTGCACATTAACAGTATCTTAGGTAGTGTTTGGATCGGTGCAATCTTGCAATCTTCTCAGCATTTTCAATTTTTTCGAGGCCAACTATTTTTCGGTCTGAACCACTAGTATCTAAAAGTCTAATGGGTCATGACTAACTCAGTTGGAACCTAGAAGGCCCACAATATAGTAAAACTCTCATACGGTAAATTTTCTCCATTTACAAGAATCGAATCCGAGATCCTACTGGCTATTTTTACCCCGTAAATAAAATGAAGAAGAAAAGGGTGGGATTTCAGCATTCCTGTGGAGCCCACTCAAATCCCCAGATTTTCCTAGCTTTCCTGTCCTATAATGAGGCCGCACCGGTTGCATTTCCAAAATTGTCCTCAATTTCTCTTACTTTTATTTCATAAAGAAGGGTATTATTGTACATCAAATACTATTATATTATATTTTTATCTATTTTCCCAACGATCTAAAATAATTACCAAATATTACAATTTCGTTTTACAGCTTACTTCTTATCTAAAATAACAGCTTTTCATCGCAATCTAACATTACTCGAATCAAATATCCCCTCAGTGCACAGAAAGTCTAGCTCATCAAGTTTTGAGTTAGGTCGGTTAACCTGAGAAAAACTTTTCCATTCATAAATTTTCTCCACATATAGAATTTAAATCCAAGAAATTCTTTTGAGGGGAATATACACTTAACCGTCATAATTAAGCAAAACTTTTATATGTAATAAGTATATCGTATATGTAGTCTCACAATCTAATAAATTTAAGTTATTTTTAAAATTATTTTTTATATTAAAATATTAAAATAACTTAACTTTATTGTCTCATCACACGGTAAGAGCGTAGGCATCGAGGGGAGGGGCATCGGCAGCGGGGGAAGAACGGGCGGCGGCGGAGGAGGACAACTAGTGTGGGCAGGAAGGTGGGCGGATGTCGACGTCGGCACGGAGGATCAGTGGGCCTTTTTGTTTTTTGTTTTTCCCTGAAAATTAGAAATGGGCCTCATCGTGCTGGTCGGCCCGGCACGGGAAGCATTATCGGGCTAACGGACCGGGCCAGAATAACGAACTCCGAACTATAATGTGTAACCGCCGACCCATTACGATCAAATTTTATAACCAACTTTCTCCATCACAAAATACAAGAATCTCATTTCGGCACAAAACTCGAGAAAGTTTCACGACGACGGCCAAAATTTTCCGATATGTTTGAACATTTTTTTTTTTTGTAATCTGACAATGCAAACTCCGACATCCCCTTCCCCGATGAGACAGAGGTGTCTTTGAACATGTTGACAAGGCCAAACTATTCTAGTTTCACTACAGAAACGACCTGGTCCACATCAAGAACAAGAACATCTCTCGACTCGTTTTGAAAATCCGACACTGGAAGATTCAAATGGATGAACAGCTTGGACGAATCCAGGCCGCACGTTTATGTATATCCAACCGTTATACTGTTATCGCTTTCGAGGATGGAATCCTACGCGTAAATAAAATAAAATAAAATGAATTATAAAATATAAGAAAATTGAGTACCATTATCTATTTGTTTTTATGAATAAAAGGAGGGCAACAGGTAATCAAGTGTCCGTGACCCGGTTATCTTCGCTATACAATGTTCGGGTTTTCGTATTTGCCCGAGAATATATCAGACGAATTGAACAGTCAGCATTAGCATTGATTCTATCAACGCAGGACACCCAAGTTCAGCAGTCCCTTCTAACAATAATACTTGGAGCGAGACTCGAACTCGGCGACCCCGACCTCACTAAAACACGTGGAAGTGAGTTTTGAATCGATAGACCACCTCCCTTTGACTGTGGGCATTACCATCTCTAAGTTTAAGAATTCAAATGGAAGTCCAGTGGAAAGTTTACAATGATCGTTACTGCCTTCGAATCTTGTGAATTTTGAAAAACTCGTTGAGAGTGTTTTACTTCTGGATAGACCGATTCGATTTGAATGTAAATAAGTTATATATAAACCATTGAATTTTTCTATTGTCTTGTTTGAACAGTCAACGGGAACGTGGGGAATTAGTCTTGGTAAAAGAAAGGCAAAGGGAAAGAAGAAAGCATTTGACGTCAGTTACTCTCAAGATCCTCCATGTAAATACCCGAACACTCAACTTCATTAAATCATTAAAAAAAATCGACAAATTATTATTTTTTCCGAAAAAAAATTCACAGTTCCAGACAGGTTCGAGAGAGAGAGAAAGAGAGATCAATGGAGATGGAGGAGCTGAGGTAATCTGCCATGGCATACTACGAGTCACTCCCAGACGAGCAGAAGACCTTAGCATACGATTTCTTCAGAGCACTCGACACCGATGGAGATGGCAGCGTCAGCCTGAGCGAGTTCCTCGAGTTTCTTCGGGAGGCGGACATCCACGACAGCGATCCCATCCACGACGGCAATCCCTCCGGAATGTTCACGATGTTCGACCGTGACGGGAACGGGAGACTCAATTTCAACGAAGTGATCGTGCTCTTCTACTACGTGAAGATCAGACCGGGTTCGTGGTCTCAGAAGCAGGGACGCTCTCGTCGGAGGAAGGTAGGAGGCAGGAGACGTGACAGACAGGTACGTAATATGTTGTTGTGCGGTTTGTGTTTTATATACGGTTTTTTTTTTCTTTTTTTCAGTACGAGGAAATCTCCAGGCTTCGTAGGAAATTAACTCTGGTCCGGTCAAATCTCTCGTACTTTCATATTTCTCTATTTCTTCCGTCTTTTTAACCATGAGATCTTCTTCGTATCCGGAAAAAAAAAAAGCTTTGGTTATATAGAGAATAATGCTAAGAGTCATGCATTTATCATTTTTTATAGCTGAGTCGTCCTGTATGTTTGTAAATGATGGATTGAGTCCTATAGTATCAGTTCCATTGTACATTTTCTAGTCTAAATCATTACCGTTTTACTTATAGTTTTGTTAATAACATGAAACCCATGTTAGCGAAACAATTAAACGTGTATCGAAACTGATCGTATAGGACTGAGTTAGCCACTTACGCACCCGAACTGCCAGAAAGCGACAAATACGCAGGATTTCCTATGTAATTACATCTCTTTGTTGACGTATTGAAATTATTAATTCATTTCACAGGGAAGGTGGGAGAGAGCATTTGACATATGGGAAAAGTACGAGACGATCCAGAGTTTGGCGGAGTCAATTGGTAAACTCTCGCAAGCACGCTGTTCCATTATGTAACAAACAGAGAGACTTGAATGGACCCAAATTCTTCAAATTTGACAAGAAATGGGTCCTATTTCAAGCATAAGGTGGAACCAGATCTCCGACCGTGTAGGGTTAAGTTGAATACAGATGGAGTCTCGGACTTCGGGATTTTGCTGGAGCAGGACGAGCTACTAGGGATGGAGATGAGGTTCGGCTTTCGGGCCATTGCAAGGGGTACTGGCATTTGTTGAGAAACAATCCCACATCGGAGCTACCTTGGAACTCCCTCACCTCAATGTTGCTTTATTTAATTTTCTTAGCCTTTTCTCTTAATTTCATTGGGCTTTTGCCCGGTTAAATGTACCGATAAAAAGAAGGGTTCCGCGCCACAACATCATCATCAATTTAGAAATTAAGGAGTTATGATTTGACTTTTACGGATAAAACTGACTGTGCCTTTTTATTTTCCTTTTCTTATTTGGCTTCGAGTGTACCGGTCTTTTGTAATCGAAAAGATAATTGCAACGGAGATTCTTAGGTCAGTTCAACTCACCATGAACTGTTAAGCAAAGCACATGCAGTTGTTCGGTAAATAATCTATAGCGAGCTAAACTGATACAAGAATTTCTGATCCGCAGCGAGCATCCTTGGGAAGTCAGCTAGCTCCAGCAATGAAATGCTTTATCATATGCAACTTTATGAAAAATTAAGAGGCGACAGGACCAAAAAGCTGTGTCCTTTACGTGCACCCTTGTACAGTATCTTGTACATGCCGTAGACCAAAGGGAGACTTGCAACCATGAGAATTACGAGAAAACAATAAAAGACCGTATCTGCGCATGATGTCGGTTCTGACTGATTCAAGTCTGAGATGGTCGGTTAAATAACGATAAAATTTTCCTGATGATAAATTTTATTGATTTATAATATTTAAATGTGAGATTTTACTGAAAAAATAAAAGTACCAAACCGTCTTGACTAATTCGAAAAACTCATTCTTATTTCTTATTCTTTTCGTAGTCTCCATGCAAAAGTTCCTGAGATTCTCCCCTCTCCGTCCCGCCACCCTATGGCTTATAACCCCCTTCATACACCATGAAACGTTCCTAGAGAATGCTCCGACACACTTGCCAGTGAAAGAAAGAATGCATTCTCCCGGAAGCCGGCCAGTGCCGATCGAGTCCCCCCCAGAAAGGCGGCCGATCCGACGCCACCATACTGCCCGGTACTACGTCCACGTAGTCAAGGACAGCCTCACGACCCGAGTCTCGAAGCTCGTGTGCTCGATCTTCCTGAGCCTCCTGTTGATCGTGGGGATCATAACCTTCATCCTCTGGCTCAGCCTCCGGCCCCACCGTCCGAGGTTCCACATCCAGGATTTCTCGATCCCGAGCCTGAGCGAGGCCGACGGGTTCCAGAACGCTGAGATATCGTTCAATGCCACTGCCCGGAATTCAAACGCGCACATCGGGATCTACTATGACTCGATGGAGGGGACGGTGTATTACCAGGACCAGAACATCGGATCGAAGTCTCTGCTGTTTCCTTTCTACCAGGAGCCCAAGAACACGACCGTCATAACGGACGTCCTGAGCGGCGCCACCCTGACGGTCAACAGCCAACGGTGGATGGAGTTCATGGAAGCCCGGGCACAGGGGACGGTGGTGTTCCGGCTGGACTTGACGTCGACGATACGGTTCAAGGTGTCGACGTGGAACAGTAGGCGCCACCGGATGCACGCTAACTGCGACGTTGCCGTCGGCGCCGACGGGATGATCTTGGCGGCGTCTAAGGGAAAGAGATGCCCCGTTTATTTCACGTGACGCCGTCGTTTTATTCTTATGTGTTTTAGTTAATTCCGCGAAATTGTTTTTTCCCCTTGTAATTAAATTGTTTATCGTTACACTGACTTGAAGGAAAAATGTCTCACCTTGGAGAGAATATACTAATTAAATTACTTTAATTATTAATATTTATAATAATTATAAGATAATTTATTAATTTATTATGATGTAATTGATATTTTTAGAATTGTAGTGAGATCTATTTTTTATTTAAATTAATTTTAATTGGATTTCAATCAAACTTCTTAGTACTGCTTACCATTGAAATAGTGAACAAGTACACATTTTCAAGGTTTGCTGGACCAAGATCACACCCACAAAGGCAACGATCGATGGGGGACTCCTGGTTTACTAGGCGTTCAAGATGAAAAAAAGGAACAACGATCGGGAAAACTCAGAAGCCTGAAATGATCACAAGTCTCTGGTAAAGTAGTCAAAGCTAGGCGATTTGTGTGCGAGTCGACCGGACAAGGGAGTCGATCCGTTTCCTGATCTCATCGGGATTGGCTCCCACGAGCTTGTCCACTGGAGCACCGTCCTTCATCAGCAGAAACGATGGCATCGCCTTAATCTCCATTCTGCTTGCTACATCCTGCAAATGATCAAATCAAGCCCGGCAGCGTTCAATCAATCGATTGTTCTTACACAGAAGCAGACCTCAGATTCGTTCAAACGTGTGACTGGACAGAACACTTGGAACCGAAATGTCACCGGGCTGTTTGACAGATTAATCGGGACAAAGCATAAGAGGGATCAAATATGACAGTTTTCAGGCTCCATGTTTTGCAATGTTCAGCACAAAGGCTTGGTGAATAGATTGAACATAACAAGCATAACCATGTAAATCGATTAGGAAAGGCGGAAAGAACGGACATGAACTGAGGTTGATTGTCCCACAAGGTTTTTGTCTCTGTTTACCTTGACATCATCGACATCGACCGTGAGGAACAGTACATCCGGGAAGCTCGAGGCGAGCTCTTGGAAGATCGGGTTCATCGCCACAGATGGTATGCACCATGATGCAGAAAAGTGAACCACAACCTGTAACACCATCACCAAATTGATTTCAAATTGACAAATAAATACTCAAGGAGGTGGATTCCAGTTAGCAGGATCATCATCCGTCATGATTAACCTCACCTGCATCGATCGAGAATCCGAACTAAACCCCCATATAAACTGATCATAAGATAAGCTGAAAACAGAAACATGCAAATCCTTGTATTTAAGCAAGTGCTGTCATTATCTGACTGATTTCTTCTTGAAACTGAAGATCGAGATCGACCCACTTAGGATCTTCATCCCAGACTTCAGTTTCTGGTCGAAAGTTGGCATCTTTAGGAGCAGAAACCCGATGATTCCAATCAGGAAAACGGATGAACTGATGCGGAGGAAGAACAAAATGGGAAATTATGACTTACGGGGCAGCCTTCATTGCTGGCCTGATTGACGTAGAAATCCCATGCCCGAGCAGAATCGATCTTCAAGACTCTCGACTTGCTCTGCTGCTCCTCACCCTCCATCTCAAAACTTCTCTTTCTCCTCTTAAGATTTCTGCCCACTTCGAGAACAAGAAGAGTTTACAGGAATCACCTAATTAATCGATGGCAGCGTCAGGAGCTGCTTCAGAGATTATGGATCATGAAAATGACGTGGGGCGGGCGCCATTGAAGTGGACCCGGCTCGAATCTTATCCAGTCGGGTCTATTGACTAGGTGCCCCATCATTAATGAACTTCTCCCTGATTTTCCCCTTTCTTCCTTTCATCTTTTCTCCTTGCAGTACTGGGAAAGTTCTTTGGTTCAATTGACTCACAAACCAATTGATTAAATTGGGTGTTCGAAAACAATTTGGTACGTTCGACAACAGTCAGGTATTTGTATAGGAGAAACTATGGATTGAGTTCTTCTGACCGGCTGTAGATATGAAACCAGAAAATAATATTCAGTCATGATGACTCAGAAGATTTAGACTTTAACTACGACCTTTTTCCCACATAAAATTCAAGAATCGGTCGGAATCTTCTATCACTGCACTAAGGTTGGATCATCTCCCTAACTTCACTTTTGATTTTGATGATTATCATTATCATCACATAGCACTTTTAGAAATTTTCTTGTGGGGGCCTCTTTTCTGTCTTTGCAAGGATGGGGCCCAAATTAGCAATCCGACAGCCCCACAGGCCCCTGGCTTCTAGCTGGAATTCTATATGCATCGGAATAGGCTCGGCCTATTGCCTTTTTCACACTCAATTTTTGGTTTATTATGACATTACCCCCTATAGTTTTCATCATATCTCATCATTCCCTTATATTTAGCATTCTGTCACGACTGATATTCTCCAGCTTTTGTCCTGTAATTTTCAAGAAATACAGTTCTTTTATAGATCTCAAACCTTCCTCAGAGATCACATTTAGTATAGAGAAGAAAACGTTCATAAACTTCTCAAATATTTGCAAAACACATACAATACTTACTCAGCCGCTCGTTCCACAACCATCTAACTTGAAGTTCGGACCATTCTCTGTAGAAACACATGCTGAGGCACCTCACAGCCTCTAGTAAGGCAGGTCATTGAATTCAACGTCAGAGTGGCCCGAGCAGAAGGGCTGATAAGGTGATTAACAAAGTCACATGAACTCAGCAAAGAAACCTTTCACCAGGAGGTGAAACAATTTAAGTTTCTCACTCAGTCAACAACAGAAAGCCATGTGTGTAAGGCACATTCTTAGGAACAGGAATGACCCTCATTACAAATGAGCAATAAATCAGCAGCGGACAATACCAATACAGGCACAAAAACCATAAACTTCTCTAACTAATGCACATTACAGCTCCCGCCACAACAGGCCCCTGGAGGATAGGGAGGGAAACGCTCTTCACCTTTTTATTACAGTCAGGACATATGAACTTTGACATTCATGGGACCTCCTCAGCCGCAGCTAAGGCGAGAATCTACAGGACGCATGGCAGTCTGCCGCCGTGGGATCCCTATCTCACACGCATTCACCCTAGCCGCGAAACGAAGGGAGCATAGGGATTCACTAGCAGAAGAGGGCTCTGGGGAGATGTTGACGAACATCAATGTCTTTGAGTCCCCTCCAAGACATGGCTGTTGATGGATATGTTGAATTAGGTGAGAGAACTTATAATGAGATGAAGTTAGAATCACTGCCCAACACTAAAGGTGAAGTAGATAGCTACACCCTCTTGGCTCAGGTCAAAAGTATGAAAGGTTGAAAAAACATACATGGAGAAGTCTTTTATTAAGACAAACACACTCAAGGTTTCCCTGTTATTTTCCTGGTAAAAGATGGAATGTGTTGATTTCCTTAATTCAATTTTATCTGAAAACAAAGGCGCGCTTTCACGTTTTTATCACCATACATCACTCAACAGCAACCACCTGATACTTTTTGTTTCATCCTGAAAACTTGTAACAGGAGGACAGAAGACCCAGAGATTTTTGTTAAATGAGATGCAGCTTACGTACATTTGCCAGGAGAACCAATAAAAAAAAAAAGACCTATTTTGAGTACAGGCATCAGGTTTATAAAAAACTGCTGGAGTTCAATTTCTAAATAGGAAGAACAATGGGAAACTAGAGCAGTACCTGCAGTAGGTATGTGAGCTTCGAATTTCTAAAAGGCACATGGTCCTCCTTCTTTGCCAATGCAAATATAACATCCGCCAATGATGACAAGCTTTTATTGATGGCCTGGTTATAATAAAGAAAGGACAAAAGCAACAATCATGCTCCACCGTAAGCACCGATCTTCAATAAAGTTTAAGTGAACAAAAATCTTAGACATTTTGATGGTACCTGGGTTTCCTTTAACCGTTCTCCAGTTGCCCCACTCCTTGACAGTCGCTCACTCCCGGCCAAATCTATCAGGTTCAGAACTCCTTGCACTTGTTGCTCGGTGTTCTGGAAGGAAGATTGCATTAAGCATATAAGAGTGGAGAAAAATGATAGATTAAAAGATAAAATATGAAAAGAAAACTTGAATTTTCTACCTCGTTTACCCCAAAGATTCGCAAAGTAAAGACAAAGTGGCTTCTCGATGACTGTTCATTCATTTGAGTCTTCCCAACGGACCTTTCAACAAAACATGAAGACCTTTAGACAATGAAGAATCACCCATCAAGATTACCTAGATAAGTTTCATCTCGCTGTTCATACATCTCCTCTGTTATTATCACGAGTGATAAAATTCTTGTGCAGTCTTTTAATTACTATTTCACTCAATATCTTCAGATGGGAAATATAAAAGTAATGATTACACGAGGCAAAGTAAAGTTAGTGGAGACAAAATATCTTCAGCCATGACTAGTTTTGAGGATGTTAATCTACTGAGATGTATTACCTGCTTTGTGCTGCTTGCTCTAGCAGCAAGGAAATCTCCTTGATGCTGCAGACGTCCACTACAGTGAGGTCTGATACATGAGTGTTCCCATTTGCATCATGCTTGATAGCATACTGTTTTCCACCCATCCCGCTTTCACTACGAACCAACTCCATCCCATTGGAACTTCTAGGAAGCAACAAATCGCGAATCATCTCATTGTAGATCTCCAACATGGAAGCCTACAACACAGTTAGCATCAGCTTCTCAAACAAGGGGAAAAAAGGCCAAGATATAGAAGGATGCAGTACAGACGTGTGTTGCTGATAATTTTGATTATGTTTTCTCATGGTGCTAGGTTTGTTTCAACTATTATGAAGGGTGTTGGAAGTTTTTATCAGCTTTCAAGAAGACATATTCGTTGCATACTGGTATGAGGGAGTCGGGGAGGAACAAATGCTTTGGCAATTGAAACCACAAAGCAACAAACATGGAATTGAAGGAACATGTTGAAACTCAGAGATATTGCAAGGCCTTATATCAGCCATAATGTGGTGAGGAGAAGCAAATGTGCTGTGGTTTAATTCTCCGTTTGGGACCCTTTGCTGATAGTTGCGGTGTGGGCTGGATATGATCACTTTCTTTTAAACCTATTTGAGAATATAAATTATGTATACAGGATATGTTCTGGCCTGAAATCTCTGAGACAGTATCTGAGGGGATTCATATTTGGTTGGCACGCTTCCCTTTTGCTTACAAATACTGACAGTCTAATCACTAATGTTAGGAATATCTACCTGGAGATAATCTAATTGGATCTGTTGTCTGTGAATTTTGCAAGAAGAATGATAGGACTCGCAACCATTTGTTTTCCTTTTCAAATTTGAACCCAAGTAGGTATTGGAAGCTCTTTAACGGAAACCTGGTCTTATAGTAGCATAGGTAACTGGTAGGAAGAGATTCAGTTTGCTGTAGATCCTTTTAAGGATATTAGAACTAAGATAAAAAGGCAAATGATATTTAACAGATTTTGCCAGAGAGAGGAATACTGGAAGTTTTGGAGGCAAGTCAACTTCTGTCCCCTTGCCTATAAGACTAAGAGATATATAGAGGCAATAGGCTCATATTACTAATTTCACCTATTAAACTAGTCTACTCTTATTTAACTTCCAGGCTCGAGCACCAAGAGCTTGTTTGAAGGGGAGGGCCTTATTTGAGTCCTCCGGAAATATTTTCTTGAGCTTTGTGTGTAATAGTGATTCATTCACTCACTTTGTAAAATAAAAAGTTTAAGAGCTGAATCAATGAACATAAAACAAACCTGCAATTTGTACTTCCAACCCTGAGTGGTGAGAGTTTGACTCGTTTGAAATATCTGCTCGAGAGATCGAGGAATCAAACCTTTCTCACCAGGTTTTCCCATCATGGTGTAAGTTTTCCCTGAACCTGTTTGACCATAAGCAAATATGCACACCTGCCACAGATAAACCACAGAAAAATGACTTAAATGGGATGCGAATATGACAATTGATAACAGTATGAATAAATTCGTTCTTTCATATGTATCATGGAGGACATAGAACCTATGAAAGAAATCACCTTATAACCATCAAGGGCACTCTGAACCAGCTGGGATATTTCCAAGAACACATCCTCTTGAGAAGCCTCATGGTTGAACACCTTGTCAAACGTGAAAGGATATTTTTGTCCTGTCAAAGTTCGTACAGCACATCACTGAAGTGAACTAACAAATTGAAATCCTATAAACAACTGAAAGTAAATTGATTTTGACTGCTACATATCAAGGTTGAAGACATCGATAAACAGCTAAATCTAAAAATAGAACTATGTACATAAATAAACCTAAGATGAAATGCAAAACAGAAATGGAATTGTTCCTATACCATTTTGCATTAGGTCAATGCCCCGGCCAAGAGACTCAGCTGCTGTAGGATAAGCAACAATGACTTCACTACCAACACCATCATCCGGTAATGATGGGCGAACTCGGCAAAAGACTCGAATATTTCCTTTTAATTCCTGCAAGAATAACCTTGAATTACTATCTATTATGCACCATAAAAATGGTTCATTATTTGGAAAATTTTATTACCAAAATAGTGTTGTGCAGTTTCTTCCTTAAGTTTTCTCCATCAATGACCTGCTGCTCCAGATCTGCTAAATGACCTCTCAATTCACTTATAGTCTTCTGATGCTCTTCATGTTTCATGTTACTTTCTACCACAGAGAGATCAGCCATCTGAACAAGGCATAATGTATTATTCTAAGATAGATCGTGACTTCTTTTAAAATTGACATGAAAAATAAACATTTCCCAATGATAATGGTCATAGCCCACGTCGAAATCTTCACCTTTAATTTCTCGTTAGCAGCAGCAAGTTGATGCTGCAATACACGTATTTGGTCTGCTTGGGAAGAACATGTTTCCTGCAAAAGTGGCAATATAAATCACAAGTTCTTCAAACAGCATCATATGCATTAAGAAATGGTTGAAACAAACCTGTAATGCTTGTGATTTTGAAGCCAAATTATCCAGCTCTATGATGGACTTCCCCGTTGCTTCTTTGTACCTGAGTACGTCAGTTGTTAATCCTTGAACTTGCACGACTTGACGATCCCGATCCTCTCTAACCCTCTGGAGTTCTTCTCGAAGACATTTTATTTCATTCACCAATGATTCCTTTTGGGTTACAGCTTCATCCAGAGAAGCCTGCGTAGGTTCAAGAGAGATATATTATTTGCAATGACAAAAATAACATAAAAACCAAAGCCCGTCATGTAACACCAATTAAATCCATTGGGTGAGAATGCTAATATTTTCTTGTTCTAACTCGTACAGTTGGCTTTATTATTGCAATTGGTTAAGGAAATAAAGTAGATGTTTCTATTTCAAAATCCAGAAACAACTTACTCTGGATGACGTTAGCTGATCCTGTAAGCTGTTATAATGACCCCTTAACGTGCTGAGGTTCTCCACGATAGCCAACTTTTCCTTCTCTACCCGAGTTAGTGATTCATTTGCTGTTGACAAATCTGTTTGAAGTTTGCTGTTGTACTGCTGCAAACTTGTATTGTACTCTTGCAATCTCTTGTACATTTCCTTTAGTGAGATAACCTACATGACAAACATGTATGTATAAAGTTAGTCAACCCCATATAATGTTGCTGAATATTCTGCAACTAATCAAACCACGTTTATGATATGAATCTTTGGAAATAAGCCGGTTTTAAGTTACCTGCTGCTCAGCAGCCAGTTTCTCTTCCTTTACTTTTTCAAGATCTTCAGAAAGAGATGCCCGCAACCTCTCAGCAGAAACCCTGGCTTCTGCCTCCAGCCTGTGAAGATTGATAGCGTCCTGATAGACATCCATGAAATATTAGATTGGAAAACTAACAAGAGAGTACTTTACAGTGTGGAAACTACATAGACAATAGCAAGCTTACCAACTTCTCTGATGATTCTTTGGCAAGTTTCTCACCTAAAGCTGCATTCTCATTCTTCAAATTGGCGAGACTTGAGTTCAACTCCAGCACCTTACTCTCCATTTCACTCTCTAGACTCAGGAAACTAGTTTTGTCATTTAAACGAACAGTTCTCTGTATATAAGTTTTCACTCAATCCATCACAAGGGACAAGATGGTAATCACACATATGCCTAATCAACCTACCATGATGGAACTTAAGGTCCTAGGAGCATCATCATTGGACACAGTTAAGTCAAATTATAGGAAGCATTATGCCTTAAACTAGGAATGCATGTGGGTGATATTGATTCTTATAACTGCTATGACCATATGCTCAATACCTCTTGGGCAATAGAGACCACATCAATCTAAAATGGGATGAGGTACTGAAAATAGAGCTCCTCTAAGTTCCTTCCTTAGCAAAGAATACTAGCAAAAATATAACTATTAACAAAAATATATCAGGGGGTTTTACCAGTATCCATGCACTTCTTCCAACTGGATTCCAAGTCATTTTGCAATCTTTCTTGCTCCAGGAAGGACCATTTCAGACCAAGCTTCAGTCTCTTATTGTAGTCAGTTAGAAGCTGCATATTTCCCTGCCAAATCAAGGGAAAAAAAAGGCACTTTGTGAAAGCCAATAGGATCAGTTCAATGCCAAAACAGTCAAAGAACTACAAGTGTCCATAAACACAGACAAGAGAACCTTCGTATCAAGCTTCTTCAACTTGAGCACTTCATTCAACAAGGCCTCAACTTCTTCCTTCGTGAACGCAATCTCGGCATTATCAGCAGGCTTGGCACCTGCTGCATCACTGGAAACTGCCGACCCATCCTTCTTACAGTTTGCCTCCACAAGAGGCTGCCTGCTGGTTGTTCGACCAGCTCCAATCTTCCTCCGTTTGTCCAGTGGAACTTCAATGGTCCCAACTTTCTTCTAAAATCCCAAAAAACAGAACCAACATATATAATGGTCAGTAAGAGAAAGCAACTAAACAGTTCCAATCAACCCATAAATGGAGAAAAACAGAAAAAAAAAAAAAAACAACAACACTAAAAAGCCTAAAAATCATCCTCCGTCCTTCTTCCTCCTCCCTTTTTTGCCAGGAATTCTCAGGTCTTTGTAAACCATGACCTTCTTAAGTCCACCAATTGCAGGAAAAGAAACTATAGAACTCCATTTTCCCAATAAATTTCTACATAAGCAAACAGAAAATCAGATGACCTAATGTTTTAGAGCTTACAGCGGTCGGACTGCGAGGTGCCCTGTTCTGATTCCGACTAGCCATCACTGGCAAGAACAGGTGAAGAGAAAGCACTGAATCAAATCCGAAGAACAGATCTCCGCGAAATAACTTGAACAGATGAATTGGAAGAGCAGAGTACCAAGAGGAATCCGACGAATTGCTTCTCACAGGATTGGAGAATTGAAAAATTAGGGCTTCCGACACAGAGAGAGAGAGAGAGATTGAAAATTTGAAATGAGATAGGCGGGCGGGTCTCGTACGGGAGGAAGCCACGTCGGGAAAGAGACGTTAGAACGTTCTGGGCCTTGAGGCCCATTTAGTCCTTGTTCAGGCCCATCTTGTTCCTTTTTGAGGCCCGTTTCATTATTTAGATGGAACAGTTAGAATAAATAAATAAATGACAAATCAAAGACTATTCTTTGGATATCGGCATGAGTTGATTCAAGAGGTAAGACACATATTTTCCTTAGATAACGGTCCCGGGTTCAAGTTTTTATGAATGGAGAAAACATATATTGGGAGAGTTTTAACCCTTCATGGGTCGATCCGGCTCGAACTGGACTAGCAAGTAGTATAAAGGTCTTTTGTTATTAGTGGTACACAAAAAAGAAAAGACTATCCTTCGGTTAATTTTGTCAACATACCTCATATGCATTTTGGAAGAAGTATTTCACCGGAAACGGGGGTAGGTCGGGACTTGAAATCCGGTTCGGTTAAACCCGATGCTAAAAAAAAAAGGAACAAACTCGTTGTTATCCAACCATTCACTTACATCGCAATGTTATCGCTCTGTGTAAGCACTTGCTCGAATCTATTACGCTTACCTATTCGTTTTCTGGTCTTCATCTACACAATCGATTTGAATCTTTGCAGTTGCTTGAGAGCAAATGAGGGTAGATGGATAGGTTGCGATCCCGTAAGCACAATTTGACTGGTATTGACACCGTTAATCCATGATGATGGACGTTCATGATCTCCTCGTAAGAAATAAGAGTAGCTTGGTTGAGCTGGTTCTCAGATCAACAAACTAGAACTTAGATATGATCTTTCTTAGTCTCACTAAAGATGATTGGACCTATAATTTCTTAGTTTGAAGTTGAAACTAACAGATAATAAGTTACCATAGTTTACATGTCCACGTGTCAGAAGCAAATCATGCCTACCGGCCACACCACACCAAATCCTAGTTGTCCTCTGCAGACACGCCCGGGCCACGTGGAGGCCTCCCAGCAGCCAGGGCCATATCAAGCTTATCCAGCCATGTAATGGCAGATAAGGGTCGCTGCCAGAAAATCAACTTCACACCACATAACCAAAACCCTCCAAAAACATACACTCCCACAAAATCTGAACCCAACCACTTAGCCAGAAACATCACAGTACACTGTTGTGCGCTTCCTTCCCAAGCTTTGGCTTCGATGTCTGGACTGCGTGGTTCTTCTCAGGCTGTCCTTGAGGGCAGCCTCCAGCTCAGTGGCTCCAGCCGCCTGGCTGTGCCCTGCAGCAGCAGCCGGGTCAGTATAAACTGGACCAGATCGACCATCAGGGCATCGGCAGAGGCACAGACCAGCCGGCGAGCAGTGCTGGGACTTGTGGCTGCTGGGATTGCCTCAGGCTCATTCGTCCAGGCTGTGCTGGCTGATGCCCGGTCCA
This sequence comes from Lagerstroemia speciosa, assembly GCA_037672795.1. NCBI lineage: Eukaryota > Viridiplantae > Streptophyta > Magnoliopsida > Myrtales > Lythraceae > Lagerstroemia > Lagerstroemia speciosa. The sequence continues at coordinate 11,585,557 of CM075297.1, forward strand.
TCAAGATCGGGCCGCCACCACCTCCCTCTGGTGGACTTCGTGAGTACTTTCACCTGACATTAAAACAGAACATTTAAGAAGGAAAAAAAATAAAAGGATTTGGTTTTCTTTCAATGCTCTTCACCTGGCTTCGAAATTTCTGTCTCAGCCGGTACATTGAACTCCGACCAGCCAAGGGACCTGAACCTGCCCCTGAAGGAGAGGTTCTTCCTCCAGCCGCTGCCCCCCACAGAGGCGGCTGCTAGGGCGAAAGAATCAGCCAAGGACATTGTCAAAGTGAAGGAGCAGATCGACAAGAAGGCATGGCCTTACGTGCAAAATGACCTCCGGCTCAAGGCTGAGTACCTCCGATATGATCTCAACACCGTCATCGCCGCCAAGCCCAAGGATGAGAAAAAGTCCCTCAAGGAGCTCACCGGCAAGCTCTTCCAGACCATCAGCAATGTAAGCCCACAAAGCTTATGCTCTTTACTTCCATACCCTAGTGACTGATACATCAACATAAAAAGATTCCAAGGCCACTGTAGGGGGTGAAATGGAGCTACTATAGGAACACGTTCAACTTTGATTTCATGTCATTCTGATCCAATTTATCCAGCATTGTATCTTCTCAACCTGCAAGTAACATTTTCGAGACTCAATAGTACCTAGAACTTTTAAAACAATACAATTGCCCAACAAAAAAGAGGGCACGCTTTGATTTGGTTGCAGTTTTACTGCTCTCGAGACAGCAGTAGAGTGTAGTGTAACGCATTTGGTTCCTTTTTCTGGCAGCTGGACCATGCAGCAAAGATCAAGAGCACTCCTGAAGCAGAGAAGTACTATGCTGAAACCGTTTCAGTCCTCAATGATGTCCTTGCCAAGCTCGGCTGAGGGGCTACAAAACAGAGATTCCGTGTATTGATTTCTTGATCGTGTAACAATTTTCTTCATGAGTTCATCTGTCTAAAGCTACTCTGAATCTAAGGCAATTCTTGCTGGACGAGAACAAACACATTGTTCTGTTCCTTGAATCTTATGAAACATTTGTCCTGAGAGATTTAGTTGGTCATGATCTAATGTGGAATAGGAGACATCCCGCAAGCCTGTGGTCTGACTCAGAACTTGTGCCCATGCTATGACTAGAATAATATGCACAGACTGAATCTTCCCGATTGACCCAACATCGAATCTGCTACCAAGTTATGAAACCACCCCAAATGCATAAAACTCCCAATGAAGCAATTCAGCTACCATCTGCTACTGTTTGTGAGCAGCAACTTATGGAACTAATTTTGCTGACAGACCAATAGTTAGTTGCCAAAAACAATGAAATGTCATCTAGGGAAACCAATCACGGCCTTCAGCTGCCTTCTTATCTTGCATACAAACGAATGCTGGCACTGCTAACACTTAGCCCTCAAAACGTATCTTCAGTCAACAAAGTACTTTTTTGCCCTCCACCTAGACACAGATTCATTGAAACCAACCAGCTAACAATAAGTTGCTTACTGTTTAATAGGTTTCTGGAAACAGAATGTTTTCACCGAAAAAATTACCCATGGATCTGTGCAAGTATATAATTCAGTAACATGAAACAGAAAAGCAAATCCTTAAAAGTTAGCTCCTGTTACGAAGACCAATCCAATACGATAGCTAAGCAATGACAATTCTCCCTGTTCTGGTATGGCATGACAAACAACTTGAGGTGTGACATGACAAGAACAGCAACATAGGAACTAGAATGCATTTGCATTTATGAGAAGAAAGGAGATCAAAAGATTCACCTCTGATAGAAGTCAGTTGGACACAGCATTTCCAAGCAAGTTCCACGGAAACAATTTATCATATCTATGAGCTAAACGTACTGTAAGACCGACAGTAGACTAGATTTTCAACACTCCTGAGAATTGAACACGTGATTAACTCTGCAAACAACATTTTTCCACCCCAGAATCTCAATTCCCATGTTGTTAGCCATATGATTGCCGCGAGTAGCATCGCCACGGGACATTTCCCTTACCAAATAAATAAGCCACAGGCACTACATTCTCATCAGAGCAAAGGATAATACAGTAAGCAAAACTCTAGGCAGGCAGAAGGTGAGCAATATTCGAGCAACAAAACTAGCATGTAGATTCAAAGCTTCAGAAAGTACAATGATAAGATCATTAAAGTTTAAACCCGGCAAAAGGAGACTACCTAGATAGTTCTCGAGACTGAGATGATAAAAAGCGAACAGCAAGTACACATCATCAACTTTTGATTAAAAGAAAAAAGTACACATCATCAACTTATCGGGCATATCAAGCAAGATAGTCTAGCCAATAATGGACATTACTGCTCTCCAGATTTCTTATATGCATCTATGATAAGATTTGTCTGCTCATGAATCATTAGAGCCCTCTCAGAGAGAGCCTGCAGCTCGGCCAGTTGCAGCTTCTTCCACCTTTCCTCCAATTCCTCCCTCTTTGATTCACTGATCAATTCCAGTCCTCTTCTCAAGAACCTAGCATCGACATGGCCACTCGAAAATCGAGACAGCTCATGCTCGCAGAGGGACACTTGGGTGGCATTGCTGTGCTTGGTTTCAAACTCCTCGGTGGCCTTTTCATCCTTGATTTTGATATTATACTGAGGCAAATGAGGAACTAGCACAGCAGAGGAGGTGTTCTGTGCAGACTTCTTCTTCTTGGAAGTGGATCCATTGGCGCTCGGCTTGGGGTTTGAGGTCTCTCTCATTATCCCTTCTTCTGAGCCCCAGAGCTTCCTGCAGAGCTCAAATGCCCGCTGCTCATTAGGCTTCGTGAAGATCCTCTCCTTCCCATTTTTGACCTTTGCTTCGCTGTTCTTGAATTTCTTCTTGGAATTCCTTATCTTGGTCACCAGTTGCCCCGGTACAGCATCAAGTTGGAGCCTTTCCTTGATGAACGCATGGAAGCTGTTGATATTTGCCGAAGGGTCGACACCCCTCTTTTCCCAGAACTCTATCATGCCCTCAAGGAGGGTTATCTCGTCTTCATCGCTCCAAACCCGCTGGAAGAGCGGCTTCTTCGACGATTCCTCGCCTGTGTTCTGGCTGCTTCGAGAGGTGGCGTTGCTTGGTTTCTTCGAAGGGGTCTTAACAGCATCTTCTGCTGCTACAGTCAACTCACTCCCCGGTCTCTTCAGGTTCAGTTTCTTCGACTGGGGGGTGGTCTGACCGTCCACGGGCTTCGCGGCTAAAGGTGTGACATCGGATTCGGACTCCGACTCGGAAGAAGTATCGGACTTCTGGGATTTAGGGTTAGCATCCTCCAGGGGTCGTGAAGTCTTCAGCGTCTTCCCCTTCGGCTCATCGGGCTCGGACTCCGATTCAGACCCCGACTCCGACTCAGAGGAAGGAGGGGACCCTTGGGGCTTAGCGTTTGCACGCGGCGGCGGAGCGGAAGATGATTTGTTCAGTGGAACCTTCGGTTGGTTCCCCTTCGGCTCATCAGACCCCGAAGATTCCTCGTCCTCTTCTTCCTCGGACCTGATGGATCCGGAGGAGGTCTCCTCGTCGGAGGACTCGGCCGGAGGCGGCTGCTCGTCTGCTGGAGCCGGGCGTTTCGGTGCCATTGAATCCCTAATTTGACACCCGGGAAGAAAGGAAAAGACAGATATATCGCAGCGCCAACAAGTTTCGTACGTTTTCCACGCTCGCTGTCAATGAATGGCCGAAAAATAGAATATTAATTTCTATTTTCCTCCATTATAATAGGAAAGATCCTAAAAAGACCCCCACATTTTGTGTTATGTCAAAACAACCCCTCATGTTAATGAAACTGTTCAATAACTCCAACTCCATGACATCGTTCAGAATTTTGGAGAAATTAGTAAGTTAGTTGAACTCATAGATAATATAGTGAATTTAAATAATGAATATTTAAAATATAAGTAAATATTTTAAATTATTTTTAAAAAATTATTATTATTAATAAATAAATAAAGATTATATGATATTTAATAATAATACGTTAAATATTTGTTAATAAAATTCATAGATAACTTTGTGAACTGAGCTCCTGTAAGAATCTCTCAGAATTTTCGATCGGACTCAAGTCAACTCCGTTATTTAAAACTCATTTATCTATTTATATCGATGTTTCTCATAATTAAGTGACAAATTAAAATTACTTAGTGTAGTTTTTTTGAATTCTCAAATTTTATTAAAATTCCTAAAAATATTTAAATTAATTAATTAATATCATTACTTAAGTACTTTCGCGTGAATATAACATCACAGTGCAAACTTGCTCCACGAAACGACAGGAGCGTTTAGCGTTTCCTCAACACGGAATATAAAAGGAAAGTAATTTCATAAATCTTTTTCAATTTTTTTTGGTAATACAAATCTTTTTCAATTTGGTGTTGCATTTAGCACTTTTTTTTTCAATTAATAAAAGGGATAATTATAACAAAAATTTTATATATTTTTCGTTCTTGACATTTGAGTTTTATAAGTTTAAAAATTACTAATTCAATCTTATAAAATCAGTTTCATTATACTTTTAGTCCAATTCGTTACCATTGTACTGACGTGAATTTAACGTTGTTAACAGTTCTATTAATATAATAGTTACAATTCAGACTGAAATTAAAGCGGAATTGATTTTATAAAACTGAATTATTCATTTTTAAATTTATAGGATTTAATTATAAAAAACGATAAATATATAGAATTTTCAGTACAATTTTTTTAATTCATAAATGGGAAAATAAAAATTCCTAAATTCCCGTTGGTCCCTTCTAAGTTTGTTCATCCCATTTGATGCATTGCCTTCTTTTGCCTCGGTCTATTAATTGCATGCCTATAATCTCGTCGACTCACCATTGAAAAGGAACAAAGACAGTGAGAAATGCGCTCCTCGCAGGGTTCTGAGGTTGTCTTCTCGATCAGACCACAGCTGCTAAGAAAAGGTGCTGAATTGTCAGCCAGGAACTGGAAGAAGGATGCCCAAGGCTGCGGTTTGGTTTGCTCTGAAGAGATCACTCAACTGCAGCACAGACCCATCGGAGGTTTCCGATCCGGCAAAGCCAAGATACAAGTCGAAGGCTCGTTCGGGAATCTGTGGCTGCTCTAGGTCGATATCGAGCCTCAGGAATGTCATCCACCGAACCGGCAGGAGGCAGTCGGATCGACGACAACTGCCCAGCTGCAGCCCGAGATCAATGGCGAGCAGTGAACTCATGAACCCGATCACCCACCAAGTCGTCTTCAACGACGACTCCAAGTGCGAGATCAAGATCCTCAGCATCGCCAGCGCCAGAGGGAAGCCAAGGACTGGAAGTTCGGGTTCGGGTTTCGTGGGCACTCTCAGTCCGGGCACTCCAGGGCCTAGAGGCCAGTACTTGTTCCAAGGTCCGGGCTATGATCACATGAAGCAGACTATTAGGACGACTGCGACCAGCTCCGCTGCATCCGGCAGTGCCGGCACTTTCCAGAAAGCAAAGGGATATCCCGGAATCAGGTCAGAGCCTGTTGCCAGAAATCCTGTGGTTCTTACTTGCCAGAAATGCGGTGAGGAGTTCAAGAAGTTGGATGCTGCTGAAGCCCATCATCTTTCCAAGCATGCTGGTAAAAAAACTGTCACCAATCACCAGCGCATTTAGATGAAAACCATTTGAATTGAAACCGGAAATTTTCGGGTATTACATCTGAATATGTCTATTCTGATGTGCAGTCACTGAGTTAACTGTGGGAGACTCATCGAGGAAGATAGTGGAGATGATCTGCCAAGCCAGCTGGTTAAAGTCCTATACTGGGACTGGGCGAATCAATCGGGTCCTGAAGGTCCACAACATGCAGAGGACACTTGCCTGGTTCGAAGAGCACAGGGAAATGGTCAAGACAAGAGCCAGCAAGCTCTCCAAGAAACATCCTCGGTGTCTCGCTGACGGGAACGAGCTCCTAAGGTTCCACGGGACAGTGCTCGCCTGCTCTCTTGGAGCCGACTCCTCGGGCTTATGTGGCTTCGAGGGGTGCGGGGTCTGCCGAATCCTGAGGGTCGGGTTTCCGTCGAAGAGGGAGCTTGATAATTCCTTGGGAATATTCACTGCCTCGACCAGCGGAAGGGCCATGGAATCGGTTTATCTCGGTAACGAAGACCAGTCTCTGAGGAAGGCTCTGATGGTCTGTAGAGTAATTGCTGGGAGAGTTCACAAGCCCGTGGAGAATTTCCAGGAAGCCGCCATCGATCCATCGAGATTCGATTCTGTGGCAGGCAAGGTCAGCCGTTTATCGAATATCGAAGAGCTTTACGTGTTGAATCCGAAGGCGCTTCTACCTTGTTTCGTGGTAATATGCAGGGGCCCTGAATGAACAATATATCGAGTCCTATACTTGTTGGTTATGCTCACCACAATTCTAGTGCCTCTCCAAAAGCGGTCAATGGTCTTTCTGGTTACGCAGATGAAAAATCAAATACAAGGCCTCTTTTTCCACGGTCGAAAATGTTGTCACCAAACCTGACCCACCATCTCTGGTGGTCAACGGTCTTTGAATGCAGACAAGGATGGAATTTGTTCAAGCAGAGAGGTAGTTATTGAAGTGGTCATGTCTGCCCGTGTCAATGTCAAATTGAGAAGATTTATCAAACAAGGGGGAATAATAATCAAAATGAATTGAAATCAATTCTTAAGAATCTCGGTGGGTGGTAAAGAAAAGGATGATTATCGGCAAGGATTAGGAAAGCTTTAACAGAATATGATTCCGATTCCGAAAAGAGATTGAATCGAAGGGCACGATCTTATCCTAAGTGCTAGAGGTCAACTGGACAAGAGTTTCTTTCATGGCAGCTACTTACTCTAAGATACCGTCAATTTTTTTTTCCTACATTAAAAGGAGACTAACAATAGTACTGACCAGTTATGTCATGTTCAAATTTTCGTGTTCAATTATGAGTATAGCAAATGAGTTAAACAATCAGCACTCAGCTCGTCAATGCAACCTTACTAGGGGCGTAATAATATAGTTCAAAAATCCAGCGTACCAAGACCCATCTTGAACGGCACCATTCTAATCGATGGTTTTGATAATTGTGGAGAAGATATTTGAATCTAATGACCCAACTTATTAAATCACATGAGAGTGAACTTTGGACCATTGGACCATCATCAATATACAGCAAGTTCTGTAACGTTCTATACCGGTGTGACCCGGGTATCCCTCGTTCCGCATAATAAAAAAATTTCATTGGGTGGAGTAGAAATGGCCATATGAACAGGAACTGTCCGGTTCGTTCCACTAAATTACTCGTACAAGTCGAGATTTGCAAAGATTCATGCAATCCGAGCACGTTCTTGAGAGGGCCACTCGAACCGGAATCGTATGAATGCAAGAAAGAGCCCATTTCATGTACATATTTCATATATGCCCAGGATAGTAGGCAACACCCACAAGAGCTTTTTCTTCATCAGTGAGTCCTTTACTTCTTGCCCAACCCATCGGATTCGGATCTGAATTTAGCCAATATTTATTAAATTTTTAAGTATCAGTAATGATGTATACAGAAAAAAATAAAAGAAGTATGGATATTGATGAAATTAGAAAGTAGCTAGGCGATCATGAGGAGAAAGTTTTGTAACTAACGGATATAACATGTGATAATAATTACGTAGTATCACATACTAATAAAAATAAGTTATTTCTGGATTGTTTTTAAATTATTTTTAGGATTTTATAAATTTTGTTAAAAAATAATTAAATTTTATTAATTTATAATATTACGTAAATATTATCATATAATATATTTTATTACACGTCTTAATTTTCATAAACTCAGCATCCTTAAATTCAACTAAACAGTCTCAGCAAGCATAGACAAATCTTATGGCCTGCTAGTCATGGTCTCCTGGAAATGCATAAATCCAGCAAACCGATCTAAGCCGGAACTTTTCGGCGAAACATCGAGCATTAAGGTGCCGGACAATATCCGATCTGCATCCAAGCTAAACTCTCCCAGCCAAAGAGTGTCGATTTTGATGGAATCGAGCTCCCTTTGGAAGTATGGACTCGCACTACAAGAATTCCTCTAATTTCCGAGGGACACTTTGGTCGAATAGCTGTCGAATTTCTCTCGAAAATTGAGAAAATTCGACCGCCTTTCGTGAAAAATAAATCTCTCGGTAAAGGCCTTGTTGGATTTTTCGAGGGGACGTTGTCCGTCGGTTAATTCGTGAGAAAACCGAGAGACTTGTAACCGTCGAGAAATTCGTGAGAAAAGCGAGGGAAACCCGCCCACGAATAAATTCGTGAGAAAAGCGAGAGAAACCCACCCACGAATAAATTCGTGAGAAAAGCGAGAGAAACCCGCCCACGAATAAATTCATGACTAAATTGAGGGGACGTTGTCTATTAATATATTTGTGAGGAATCCGTTTCAATCCTGTATTCACATATATTTACGTTATTTTTTTACAAGTGTGTGTATTTTTTAGGTTTTTAGAGTTAGCCAATTTTTTGAAAAATATCATAATAAAAATAACACATTTACATTACAAGTGGATATAACGATAAAAGAATATTACAATTGAATATGCACGTTACAAATAAACAATTAAACTCAATACATTAAAAAAAAGCTATATTATTATACGAACTAATATATATTACAACAGTACTAGTAATTATTGTATTGTTAAATACAAAATTAAAATGAAATCATGAAAGTTTAAATACACCCCAAATTTTGCTTGCTTCTAGGATGATGAAGTTATGCTTCATCCGGCAAAAGTTGGTCTCAAAAAATATCTCTGCATACATAGACAAACACATTGAAAAATGAGACAGAATAACAGATATGTTCATTGAGAAGTAAAAATAAAAATAATGAAATATAAGTAATAAACTAACATTTAGATATGTCCTTCATCTTCACTTCAATCTTCCAACCTCCTTCCACCCATTAAGATGTGTATATACCCTAAAAAATAGATCAAAGAGTAGTTAATGTTAGCAATATGGAAAAAGAGAGCGGAGGATAGAAATATAAGAGAGTGGAAAATTGGGAATGTCAAAGGCTTGCTGTGAATGAGAACAAGAAGAAAGAAAAGATGGAGATAGAAAATGGAGAGAGTGTGTGGCTGAGTAGAGGTATTTATAAGAAAGAGTGGTGGGAGATTTAGGCGGGGAGTGAAATTTTTTAAAAACTTTTGGTGTTATGAGGAAATTCGAGAGACTGTCATCGGATTTACGTCGGTAAGTTCGTGAAAAATTCGAGGGATGATGACTCTCGAATTTTTCATATAATCAAAAGGAGAATCCGAGAGTAATCTCTCGAATTTGTCTCTCGAATTATCCGAGAGACATTTGAGAGGAAACTCTCGAAAACTTAACCGGGAGATATCTCCGGGAGATATCTCTCAAAGTTCTCTCGGATATTCCGAGAAGCTTACGAGAGAAAACTCACGTACACAACCTTATCCCTTATTCGATCTCTCTCCTCACGATAACCTGCCAAAATATTCGACCGATTTCCGATTAACGTCTCTCGGATTTCAAATGCACGAATTTTTCCTTGATCATCTCTCGCATTCCTCTCGAGAGTGTGTTTTAACCGACCGTATCCTCTCGAATTTCCATCGATAATTTGTCCGACCGGCCTTCTCTCGAAAATTTTCTCTTGGTAATCAAAGGAATTCTTGTAGTGAAAACGTATGATACTACATTTTTTTTTGAATTTTTTGAAAGTTTTTTTTTCAATTTTTCTAGGATATATTCGAGAATTCGAGAAACATTCGAGAGAAAGCTCTCGAAAACTAATCGAGAGCCTCCTCTCGGTAATTATCGGTCGGATTTATTCGTGAAAGTCTCTCGATCGTCTCTCGAATAAAGCGAGAGACTTGCAATAGCGCACCCTCCTCCCATTTCCGAGAGCTCGCCTCACGATAAGTTGTCGGATTATTCGACGGACTTTTTTCTCTTGCCTCTCGAATTCAGCCTTCTCCCATTTCCGAGAGCTCTCCTCACGATAAGTCGTCGGATTATTCGACGGACTTTTTTCTCTCGTCTCTCGAATTCGGTTGGACGAATTGTCCGTCGATCATCTCTCGCATTTCTCTCGAATTTTATTTTAACCGACCGTATTCCCTCGAATTTCTGTCGCTGCTTGTTCGACCTCCTGGTCTCTCGAAAATTTTCCCACGGTAATCAATGAAATTCTTGTAGTGTCGGTCGTGACCACCGGCCTTGTGGAATGAACTTGCAGGGGAATCTCGACTGCAGTCGACCGTCATCCGGTTAGCATATTTTTCGAGCATCGATAACTGAAACTGAACTACCCAGTGAACAAAAGTACAATGTACCTTTCTTTGTGTGATAACAGATCTCCCCAACTGGGCAAACTGACCACTGAGCATCTCTTCTCTCTTTCACCCTCTGGAGATGGCATGTTAGTCTTGTGATCAGCATCTTTATAAGGCAACACAGCCCATATATAAATTGTTCTGCAGTTCCCGTCCCCAAGCTCGGGATCTGCTGCGCTACTCGCCGATGGAATTCAATCGTCGACTTGGTGATAAGCTGGAGGAGCTGTGCGTAGAGGAGGATGGCAGCGGGCGGTTCAGTGGCAGGATGGGGCGGCGCCGGTACCAGAACGGCGACGACTCGCAGTACAAGTCGAAGAACCTGACTGCCGAGCGAAAGCGACGGGAGAAGCTCAGCCAGCGGCTCCTCACCCTCCGATCTCTCGTCCCTATCATCACCAATGCAATTAACTTCTCACCTTAACACTCCCCATTTTATGATCTATGCTTCTCAGTAATTCCAGGTCTTATCCTGAAGTTAACCATTCCGCCTGATTCAATCCGGTTTTATCCATCACGTCCATTTTCGCATATCAGTTTCGCAAGAAGGAAACCTTGAAAATATATATATATATATATATATGGTCTAATGATATCAAGAGTACCAGAGTTAACACTTTAAAGTGATGACCAATGTTATCACAAATAGTATCAGAACTGACTCTGGTCATGATCATACAGGATTGAGGAGGGTTTTGTGTTAGACTGAACATGAGTAGAAATTGTGCGGAATAGTCTGGACTTGCCCGAGCGGCAAGCTGGTAGTTTGGGTGAAGCCCGTGATGTTATACTAGGAAACTAAATCGATCTAATTCAATTATGTTTGAACCGAACCGAACTACGTGGAACCTTAAAATAAATTTTTGATATACTTCTCTTTAGTACAAACTTGACAGTCCAAGAATGTTTATTACAAATCAGATTCTCAACAGATGAACAAGGTGACCATAATCGAGGATGCAGTCACATACATCAAGGAGCTGCAGAAGAATGTGAAGGTTCTCAGCGACCAGCTCATGGAGATGGAGGCTTCCTCCTCCATGGAAGACGCAAAGCCACTGACCGAAGATACCAGTGCTGCTGAAGATATCGACAAACACGCCATTCAGGTACATTATTCCACCCTGCAATTTCAAAACTCACCAGAATGCGATCAGTATTCGGAATAAAGTCCGATGATTGCCCAGTTTTTTCCCACCTTAGCCCGATGTGAAGGTGACCAATGTCGACGGGAATAAGCTGTGGATGAAGATCATGTTTGAGAAGAGGAGGGGAAGATTGACCAGATTAATGGAGGCTCTGAGCGCCCATGGCATGGTACTCAACGACGTTAGCGTCACCACCTCCATGGGGGCGACTCTCGTCTCGTCCTGTATCCAGGTGACTAACGCAACCCAGATCGTTCGGGGCAAACTGAATCGATCTAGTACGATCCATCTGTATCGAACTACGATCTGCTTCTTTGTTTGTCAGGGAACTCATGGTGAAGTGCTGGAGGCTTCGACCACGAGCAAGCTGCTCCATGAGATCGTCGAGCGCATCTAAAGGGGAATCAGTTGCTTGATTCTATGACTGATTATTGCAGAGTTCAAATAAGAGCAATATTTTCCATTCGGTTTTGGAAATCGATCTCTTTTCGTACTTGGAGCGGGTAACAGCATTGGAATTTATGGTTTGATCTTTTTAGGCATTCGTTTTTCTTGGCATGTTGAGTTGGATGACAAAGCGGTATAGGCATTCATGTGTGATTACACGAACTAATAACGAACCAAGAAGGGAGCTGTGTTGGGTAGGATCGAGTCGGCACAGAGTTGGCTAGATGAAGATAAATATTGACTGCGCATCCCGTGGAACCTAGGAGCATCTGGGTCGATTGGTCACTGACGGAATGTGAAAGAAGCTGGAAGGGAGGCTTCTTTCTCATGTAATATTTGGTATCTGCAGAAATTTGGATTTGGACTACGTCGGGTGACTGTGTGCGCAGAAGCCGACCCCATAGATGGATTCAGATTCTATGTGATTCCTCATTATTAGCGCACTTAATTAGAAGTCTTTTAACTAAAGAGTGGCAAATATGGAATAACACGTCCATAGAGAAGATGGCTTATGTACGGATCGACTCGCTCATTGGGAGGTCATCGTTTTCTTTATGGCATCCACCGCTCCGATCACATGCCTCCTAGCACTAGATCGTTTATTTTATGTGACATTTTTGAAAATATCTTACCACACTATTGTGATTTAGGCTCCATAGTCTATCGGGAAAAAAATGAAAGCAAAAGGATTTAGTCTCTTTTTTTTTCTCAGTATACAGTAGAAAGGATTCAGTATGTTTGTCCCATCGAAACTCCAACGGCAGGAAGCTTCGTTATGGTTATGAAGGTCGTCCTCTAAGAACAATTCGTCCGAACTCACTCACAACCACTTACATTCTGCAGACGGCCTTTTTCGAGCTTTTATTCCCTTTCACAAGCTGAATATGAAAAATGCGATCTGGTTCTTGCAGAGATCCGAGGAATATTAGTAAACAAATGCAAAAAAAAAAAAAAGAAATTGATTAATGAGTTTATTTGTTTAATCAGCAGAGAAGCCGCTCTCTTCGCTTGCTTGATTACGTTGCTCGGGCATTAGAAAAAGGGCAGACAGAGAGAAAGTGCGCGGAGACAGAGTTGCTGTTCGTGAAAGGAAAGTCGACGACACCCAGAACCAGCTGGACACAAGTAGTATTCAAATTTCCTTTGCTGATTTTAAGGTTGTCTTTTACCAAGATACCAATTCCATTTTAGTTTCTGTTATGAGTCAAATTCCACATCCACATCGACTAGTTTGAAGAAGGAACTTGAGTTTATAATGGAATCGCAGACCACTACTTGATAGCTTAATCTTTTAGATGGAAACAAGCTCGAAACTCTTATAGGTTCAAGCGAAAATTTAATACGATATGAGAGCATTTCGATCCTACACTTACACCACACCATATCCGAGTGTGGAGCTCGTGGCCCGTAAATGCAAGATCAGAAGAAAAATGCCCGTTGAGACCTGTTGTTGATATTGGGTATTTAAGAACACGGGTCAAGTGTAAACATGTCGCCACGTGAGGACCGGTGTTAAGGATTAAATCTTATATCGACCTAGTTGAAAAAAAAAAAAACTTGTACTTACAAAAGAATAGGATATTTCTCCATGTTAATGGTTTCCAACTCCCAGATTCCCCAAGCTCCATGGCCAACATCAAGTGTGATTCGATAACCAGAAACCCCCGAGTCTCTCTTTTCTTAACCAGCTCGATCACAACAGTTGCAGGTCTCCAACTCGTCCGACAAAACTACTATATTTCCTATTGAGATGCCCAGACAGTGGAGCAAATTCATAGGATAGACACCAAAAATCTATGACAAGAACACATCCCATACGTCTCCTGTCATTTTCTCTTAACGACTGGCAAAGATTCACACTCAAGCCTCTCAGCTCCTCCGAGGAAGAAGAGAGAACTCCCAGAAAAGGCAACGGACAGCATATTCTCCTCCAAGAAAGAAAGCTGTTTCGAATTCAATTTTCATTTCAGAGCTCCAATCCCATATTCTTCTCCCCCTCCCAGCGTTGCCATGACAGCACCGTCACCTGAAAAAGCACCGAGAAAAGTAATTAAAGCCAAATTCAAAGGAGAAAAAAAGAGAAATTCTTTGGTGATTTTCCATTACTTAACGTGAGGAAGTATAAATTAAAATATGATAAGTGAATAAATTAATAATAATTATTCGAACAGTTATCATAATTAATATAAATTAAAGTAAATTAATTAGTTATTTCCGATGGAGGATTATCTAAGATTTTTTTTCAAGGAAAAGAGAGGACTTTACTCTGAGCTTGCAATGGGAGCGCAAGTTCAAATCAGATCTGACAATTTTCCTATTTTGGGTTTTGATCATTGTACCTTGAGGATTACACGGAGGAGGGACTTCGAAGAGGGACAAAGAGAGCTGCTTGTGGGCGACGCCGATGTCGAACAGGATCAGACCGGAGGAAGGATCGTAGACGATGATGTCCCTGACAGGCAGCCACAGGAACAGCTCCTGCTGGGCGAGTCCTTCCAGACCCTGGAGCCTCCCGTACGTGAGGTTGGCCCTGACGACACTGTCGAAGTGGACCCTGGTCTCGAACTTGGCCAGGCACGGCCGGTCCAAGAACACCTCGAGGAGGCCATCCGGGCCGAGGCTGAACGACTTCACGTTCGCCGGGAAGAGCCCGCCGGGCAGGCCCTGGCTGAGGAGGAGGCTCTGAACGGAGGCGGCCGAGGCGAAGGCAGCAGAGGGGAGGAAAAAGAGGAGGGAGAGGATGAGGAGGAGAGAAGGTGAAGGTGAAAGTTGGGACATTTTTCTACGAGGGATGCCGAATTGTGGGCTCAATTAGGAAGATAGATAGTCAAGATGGGTGAAGGTGAAGGTTTAGTAGGATTTCGTTGGAAGGTTTGGTGGTGTTTGCCCTGTGCAAATTCTGGGTAAATTGTACCAATGGTGTAAAATGTTTTCCCATTGTTTCTTCTTGGTACAAAAAAAAATTTTTGTTTCTTATTGGTACAAAAACTTTTAAAACTGTTCCTTCTTGATACAATCTGTTAATTTATCATAACTGTGTTAAATTTAAAATTGATATAACATTCAATTGAATTTAAATACTGATGTAAAATCTACTTTTTATTTTACTTGATCCGACCCGACAAGTATTTCTACCATTTCTCTTCGTTAAATCCCTAAACGAAAGAAAAATAAAAAGTTAAAAAATAAAGGAATTGAGCCGGGTGAAAGTTTTTTTTGAAAAAAAAATTTTGCTTGGATCGGATAAAATAATAGACAGATTCTACATCAGTTTTTAAATTCAATGGGATGTTATGTCAGTTTTAAATTTAACACTGTTAGGATAAATTAACAGATTGTATCAAGAGAGAATAATTTTAAAAGATTTTGTATCAATGGGAAACAAAAAATTCTTTTTGTACCAAAAAGAAACAGTGGCAAAACATTTTGCACCATTGGTGCAATTTTCCCGCAAATTCTTCTTGTTTTGTATTTGGATGCCTTGTATCTAAAAATACATTAACAAACAGAATAATCCGGACTAATTTAAAATCGAACAGAAATAAATATAAATATTTTCACTTTTAAAACTCGAAGCCCAAAGTTTATATAAAGAAAAAAAAGATGTCAAATTACTACAATCCATCTATAGGTACCTGCCGTTTCAGTCTTTCCTTTTTTTTTTTGTTTTTGTTTTTGTTTTTTGACGATTCCGTTGATGGTCGGATGGGGCCACCATGGAGTGCAGAAAATGATAGCTGGTGCTGGCAGGCACTTTTAGTTGACAACATTGCCCCCGGGATTAACCTTCCGATTCCTCAGATAGGCTGTGCCGTCGAGGGCAATTCGGTCTCTACGGTCGACCCAGATGGCATGAGCCACTAATTGCTTATGACTAATGGAGAAGCTTAAAGTGACCAACGGTTACAGACAGAAATTGCCGGCGAAGGAAGATGGATGGTCAATTCGTGCAAATTTTCTCGGTTATTAGAAGGCTCGTAAGTCTAGAAAAGATAGGAAGATAAGATAATCGAAGGGTTGTTAAACTCCCATTATTTAGAAATTAAGCGTAAAATCTATTGATCTTCTATGTAATATTACTGTGCAAAACTCTTTTTCCGATCATCGCTGCTAATTTACTGATAGGTAAATGTGGGTGAAATTTCACTTGGTTTGCGGTTTAAAGGCATTGATCAACAGACCACGAGGATGTGATCTACCTGCAAGCCGAGCTCCGAAAACGACCGATTTCATCACAGATGGGAGTTTGAGACTTATTGGAAAAGTCTCGTAATTCAACAGATTTGTTCCCGCGGGGTCCGAGAGTTACATGCCCCTTGTTTATCTTTGTTACATGTCCTTATACAAGGTACATATCATACGAATTGAATAACCGGTGCTAATACCGGTCCCGCCAATGTATTACTTAGTTTGCTACGTCCACTCACGTGTTCGATTTCATTTGCAACAAAGTTTCAAGCTGACGGAGAAGACAAGCTAGCGGGTGAAACTCGATACAGTTCTCAAAAAGTCGACTTTCGTTCCTGGATTTTATGAGAGATACTGTTTTGGCATGCCAAAAAATTAATACTGGCCCTAGTAACGTGAAAGGTTGATATCGACACCGTGCTACTTACACTAGAGAACCCTCAACTCGATAAGGCCAGGCACCTCGGTCGACTAGACCAACCTTAAAGAGAAAGAGGTGACATACTGATCATAACGACACATTATATTAAAGCGTAGAAATACGTATTTTCTGTTGTTTTTTTTTTTTTGTTGGGTTCTCTTCTACGATTTGTGGCAAACGAACACAACTAGTGCGAATGGCAACATTAATTTGCTTAACACACCAACAAACAAGGCATTCTGATGTTTCTCGCGTGGAGCATTTTCCATGGTCTACGTACTCACCGGGAAAGTCTTGTATATAACGGTGACATCACGTGGTACTAGCTTGGTATTTTAATGGCCGGTTTGAGGGCCTTATTGTCTGTCCGGTTCGAAGCTGTAACTGTCCGATTCAGTGCCATTGAATTAATGGTCCTCCACTTTCTGTAAAAATGGGACCAGTTGCCAGGTTGGTTTCACGGATTTGCTCGAAACATAAATGCCCTGTCTCACGGATTAGTTTTAATGACACTGTGACTCTCGACTTAACAATCGGTACAATTTATTTTTCCGTATTTTGCAATACAGTAATTTTATTACATTTTACTACATCCGATAAGACGACTTCGAGTCGTGAATTTTTCATTTCCATTTGTAATTTACTTATATTCGAAATTACCGATGCATTATTTGTAACACATGTACAGTCAAAGGATGCATATTTTTTTATTATAAAGACTCATCGATTAGGTCTGGCAAACTGCGTCGTGTCCTATTTAAACGCATCATGTCTAAACGTATTCAGGTTAGAAAATTCGATGATCTATTTATGACACATTTATTTTTTGTGTCTAAACGGTTTCGTGCTTAAACTATGTCTAAACCTGGTTGACTCATTTAATATGAAATGTTGACAATATATAATTATACTATAATAATATATGGTATGATTACTAAGATAATAATATTTATTGATAATTAATAAAATAAATAAGTAAAATTAATCAATTATTCATCGTGTAACGTCATTTTTAACAATAATGATACATGCAATTTTTTATATATCATAAAATTTTCATATATAAATGTATTAAATGAATCAATATATATAAATAGTGAATACGTTTAATAAACGTGTCGTATCGTATTATACAGGTTCAAATCCAGTTAAACATGCTTCTTTATCGTGTCTGTACATGTTCGTGTCTAAACGGATTCGTGTCTTAATAGGCTTGACCCAAACCCGTCCAACTCCGTGTCGAGTTATCGTGTTGTGTAAAAAATTGTCAGGCTTACCATCATGGTAAATTAGGAATGCAACATTTCCCTTTAATTCTCGAAGCTATGCGCATCTACCAACGCTTGTAGACGACGCCGACGCGCAAAGTTCAGGATAACGAATATCATTACAAAATGATACAAAAGCAACTATTGTCCCTGTAGCCTTTCCGGTTCAAACATTTCCCGCCGTCGTGATATCCTTCGGCGATACAATGAGCGTTGCAGTCGGGGAATTTGGAACACGGTCCTTGGAAAAAGAACCGCGACTGTCTCCCAACATTACCTGAAAATGGTTTACAAGGCACGAGTCGACGATTTTAAACATCTTTATTGCGCAAAGTATTTTTCGAATGTGATCGATCTGGAATGCAAAACGACGACATTACCTTCAGCGGATAAAATGGCAAAGCACAGAAGTCCAATGAGGAAGACTTGGGAAGAGGAGATCTTGCCAGAAGCCATTGTTCTTCTTCTTGTTCTTGTTCTTCTAATTATCTATGATCTTGCTCTCTTTTGAATATTGATTTGTGAATTTGATGTGGGCATATTTATACTTGAATTTCATGAAAAATAATTAGTAACATGATAATTTTTTATTGGCATACAGCTGGAGAGCGTTAATAATTTCCATATGGGGAGTGCAATAATTAGAATATTATGAGAAAGAATTGAAGACCAAATATATATATATATATATATATATTGCAGGAGAATATCACCTCTTTGGTGTCTTTTTCACTTTCAAAAGATACCCAATGAACATGAAATTCAATTTTTAAAAGCAATTAGATTTTAAAAATTTAAGGGTATGATAATAAATTTGCTAGCATGTTATGTCTCTCGCTGTCTCTCTATCATTTTATTATAACTCAATTTTTCATTAACATTCAATCTTTCCTAAATTTATTACTTATTATTTATATTTATTTTATCAAAGAATTTACAAATTTCAAGATTAATTGCAATTAAAGTGTTGTTTAATCTTTTATTACATATTCGCTTTTGCAACCAAATTTATTAAATAACAAAATGTGCGCGTAGTACTGGTCCATATTTAATATGCATGTATATATTCAATTTTAAAAGAAGACCCATGAGTATATAAGAAATGAGGGAAGAAGAAAGTAAGTGTGCATTACAATACCACCTGCGAGAATCGACATCAGGACATCTTGATTGGTCTCAATAGTAAACTAAGGACAATGCACTAAACCGAACCCCCTTCTCCTCTCTCTCTATATATAATCTATTTGTACTATTATATGCAAACATTTTGGATGTTTAGTATTTTTTTTCATTTTTCATATTTGCTCTCAATCTAATTTACATATTAAAATTTATGAAATGTATTTGTTTTATAAAAAATTTTAAATTAGGGATAAAATAATAATTTCAATCATTTTTCTATCACTCTGTATCTATGATCTTAACAGCAAAGAATCTTTCATTAACTGATCGAATTCCTCAATCTCACTCAATACTTACAATTTTAGCAATAAAAATCTGTCACATTTTTTGAAAGAATGATTTGGAATTGTAAATTTGAGAAGATAAAATTAACACAGTATACTAATGACATTTGATAATCCTTTCTTTATTACTATAAGTTAGCGAATTCCAAATCAATTGAATTATAGCATATTATGAATAAATGATGATATTACATGAGCCCAATATTTCATATTAATTTTTATTCAATTTTTTACGTAACATGAGTTCATGTCTAGTCTATATACATTTAAAAGTTGTTTTTGCATTTATTGTAGTTTTTATTGTGAAAAAAGTATCAAGAAATTTAATTTATTAAATGCAAAATAATTTCACACAAATATCTTATATAAGAAAAAGACAGCAAAAAGTCATATGAATTTATCATTTCTTTAACTTCAAGTACAGAATATTTCAAATTAATAAAATATTAATTCTGGCATATAATTTAGTATGCTTCAAATGCACAGAACAAAATTTAACTCGGGTAGTCCATATTGCAGCACTTGAGATGGATTTGTGGTCAAGTGCAATAAAAAAAATTCTTGTATTGAAATGAAATATATGAAAAAAGGTTTTATACCGACCGTACAATTTACTTCTTGTACTAAAATGAAATATTAATTTTGTACGTAATGATATCATCATGCGATATTAGTTTGGTATTTTAATGGTAGATTCAAGGTCTTAATTATCCGATTCAGTACCATTAAACTAATGGTCATTCACACTCTCTACAAATACGGCTATTGACTAGGTTGTTTTCATAGATTTTATCGAAAAACATACATGCCCTCTCTCAGTTTTCTTCCTACATTGTTCTCCGAATGTTCATCTCCCTACATTTTGTTGGGGAAACGTGATCGCTCCGATACCATCTAACGGGTCTCGGAATGTCCCGAATGAGATGATGAAACGAGAAATTCAGAAACTTGACACAAGATATACGTGGAAAAATCCTCGACTCCGAGGGAAATAACTATGGATTAAGTAGGAGGTTTCACTATATCAAATCAGCAGATTACAGTCGTCAGGGATACCACCCATCTCAAACCCCATTATAAACCCACTACAAAGCCCGCCAAGTTCTCACACCCTTGAGAGATCTTTCACCAAATTCTCTCATCCGAGCCCTAAGGTCCCCTGGGTTTAATGGCACCGAGGCACTCCTTTACAATTTGTATAAGACCCTATTTATATATATACAAGACCATATCCTATCTGATATCCTAGAAAATATTATATACATATATTTTTTAAATCAAACATATTACGAGATCTAGGATATTATATTCAAATAAAGAAACAATATCCACAAAATCTCCCAAATATCTACTAAGATTCTGTCCACGATATTTCGTGCTTCCAACCGTGATCCTGACGGTTGATCGTTGTTCGCACTTATCTCGTACCTTGAATCTCATCTCCAACTCGTTATTCAGGTCTTCCGGTTTTCGAATTTCAACTTATACCGAGACATATCCCAACGCATTTAGTTAGAGGCTGAGAGAGTAACAACATATCACTAAATATAAGGTAAATTAGGAATACAATATTTTCCTTTTATTCTCGAAGTTGTGAGCACCTACCAAAGCTGGTAGATGATCGATGTACAAAGCTCAGGGTAACGAGGGTCATTACATAATGATACAAAAGCAAGTGTTGTCGGGGTAGCCTTGGAGGTTCATACATTTTCCACCAGATGGACCGTATCCTTTAGCGACACAGTTGGCGAAGCAGTCAGGGAACTGGGAACACGGCCCTTGGTAAAGGTACATGGGGCCCCAAACTTCACCTGAAAATGGTTTTTTGCAGAGCACGAGTCGACGATTTCAACATCTTTATCAAGCACGGCGGTGTAAAACAATTGTTCGAAGATGGCCGGTCTCGAATGCAAAATGACATTACCTTCAACCGATGAAACAGCCAGGGAGAGAAGTACGACGAGGAAGACTTGTAAGGAGGTGATCTTGCCAGAAGCCATTGTTGATGCACTCTTCTTCCACTGTATCTCTATGATTTTGCTCTCTTTTGAGCATTGATTTGTGAATTTGATGTGAGCAAATTTAACTAGAATTTCATGAAAATTAATTGGTAACATTATAATGTTGATTGCCATACAGCTATAGTGTGTTAATAATTTCCACATGGCAATTATTGGAATATTTTTTTTGGGTAATTTGCAATAATTGGAATACTAAGATAATGAATTGAAGATCAAATATATCTATCAATGTTGTTATGTGCAAACGGTTGGAAGGTCTGGTATCTTTTTCGTTTTCTATATTTGCCTCAATATAATTTACATATTAAAATTTATAACATGTATCTATTTTATAAAATTCTCCATATTAAGGTAAAATAATAATTTTATTTATTTTTCTAGTATGTGTGCAATCAAACTGATATCATTTTTCTAATTATATATTTTCGAATTATATAAAACATTATTATAAATAAAGATATAATGAATTTATAATCGACTATATGATTGAAAATTCAATGGTAACACAGTTATATTGTGTTTGGTTATTGTTAATTGTATGTGTTAGCACCGGTATTAGCTAAAATGGATTAGTAGGATGCTATGTATAATACACACTATGATTTTTTAATTTTAAAAAGAAAAAAGAAAACCGTGTTGACATACACGATGCCCTAAACATTCTTAAAATTAGCCCGACGACGAATGTTCTTACGAGATTAGATGTTGACTGAGTTAGTTATGAATATGGAGTTCAGGTCATAACAAATCCGCCCATAACAAAACCAGATAACGACTGAAAAAAAAATATTATTATTAATATTATTATAGACATATAATTCCTAATATTAGGTTGCGGTCCATCAGATGACGAAACATATTAATAAAATATTTTAAAAAATACATACATACATACATATATATGAACAAAAATGGATTTAGAGCAACGATATTTACCTTACCTGAACAAAAAGATCACGGGTAGGTTTTCTTTTATTCCGATTTTCGTATTCTTTTATTTTCTCATCCCTCCTGTCATCTTTTAAATCTTTAGATCTCGAAAAATAGATAATACTTTAGTTACATCTATATAGGCATAATTTCTAATAATCGGTACTCAATATCAGTTTCGGTCAATAAACGGAGAATATAGAATAACTTTTACGGAAAAAACGTGTATCGATGGAACCTTAAATTTTTCGGCATGGACCCTCCAGAGAATAATTTCTGTGGTCCTATTGAGAAAAAAATAGAAGGCAACAATATCCATACTTGTTCTACATTATTAAAGGGGAAGTTCCATTGACATCGGATTGCAGTATTCGTAATCCAATCATCCCGTTATATAATATTCGGGATTTCATCTTCGATTGCGAACATTAAACGTACCGAACAATGTTGATCTAGTCTAGTTCACGTGTCTTCGAAACCAAGGTCCAAAGGTATACTTCTAGCAAATATGTTGGCATAAATGCATATAAGGAATTTGAGTATATATCATTGATAAAAAAATTGGTGAGAGTTTACCCTTTAACAGACCGACTGAGTTTCGAAACTATATTAATTAAAATTTATTAAATTTATATATATCACGTGCTGCATCGAAAATCATATATATATATATGTTTGTGTGTATATTTATTTTCACGCAAATTTTTTTAGGAAAAGTGAGAGAAAAGCGATGAAAAAACATAAAGCGGAAAAGGGGGAAAAGAGAATACGATTCAAAACGCCTGTGCTTACTATTTTGTCTCCACGTACCCACCTGCTTGAAATGTCAACTTGGATTCCGGTTCTTCCCGACAATATGAACAAATACATGAAAACACACGCACCTATATATATATACACACACACAAAATATATATTCTATACACATTATATATATATATATATATATAACATCCTACGAGAGTCGTTGTTGACCTTATATTTCAGGCAACCTAGAAGATTATGAAGCCATAGCTCAGGCAAACCCTGAGTAGCAGCAAGTTCGGAGCTGGCCTCGAGGGAGAGGAGAGGAAACGATACCGATTTCTTCACGCAGTGAATCGATCTCTGAGCTAGCACGGTGGCTGTTCCAATGGCAGAAGAGATCGAGATGGGGATTTTTTGCGGAAGCGAGTGGTGGGATCGACCAAGGACAACGTCCTATTCAGCTGTGGTATCTGATGATATCCGTGCCGGAAGTTTCAGTCGTCGTTCGATGAACTATTGTTGGGATGATGCTAGGTCAAGGTCTTGCAAGGAGACTAATTCAGAACTTGCAGCTAGGGTTTCTGCTGGAAACTCCAACTTTGGTTCAGCTGACTTTCAAATCATGGGCTCACCAGCAACTTCGATTTGGAACCATTGCTCAGGGTATGTGCCCTTTGAATCCAAATCATTTCGAGGTCGATTTCAATAGTCTAGCTAGATATATGTATGCGTCTTGAAATTGTAACAAATTTTCGATCTCATTTCATCTTATCCATTCGGCAGTGAAAGGGCTGACGAGAGTGATAACATCGATTCCATCCTTGAAGAAGACGTGTGTTCTTCTCGAGTTCAAGGTTGGAGTCTAAAGAGCTGTCCAAGCACAGGAATATTAGGTGACTGTGACTACTCCTCCATGGATGCTTTCAAGCACATAAACCAAGAGCTCTCCAATAATTTTAACCAATCAGAGCCTGCCAAGTGTACTTCACCCACCTGCCAGCAGCGCTTCTCCACCGGTCCTTTCCCTTTCGGGTACTCACCTTCAATCATACAAGGCTTAATGCAACCTGAAGAGATCATCAGTAACCAGTCCTCAATAGTGAACTTCCACTCTCCCCTCTGTAAACCCTCATTCGAGAATGGAAACCAGTTACCCACTGGCCTTCCGATATTTCCGAACATTTCATCGCAGTTGGGTAGCTTCCAGGTTGGTTCTTCGGCTTCACAGCTTGCTATGCCCTCGCTCGGAGAAGCAGTTGCTCGCAAAATCAACTTTATCATGAAGGTTAGTATGAAACGAAGTAATATATCATATGTCAATGTATGACGACTTCGATTATGTTGTAAATATACAGGTTTTTGGGCAACAATGTTCCTCTGAAAACATGATTTCCCGAGACAAATCGATCTTGTTTCTACACGGAGCTCTGAATTCTGATATGTTATATGAACTGACAACTATGTATTACACATCATTAAAGCCCTGTCTTCGTTTTCTCTGAATCAAGCTAAGGTAGGGCACCCGAGGATCCATTTCCATTCTGCATGGCTGCCAGAAATTTAATGGCTCCAGCGTGTTTTGGAAATGGATGCACTTACTTTACATTTTGACAATTCGCATTTTCAGCTTAACAACAAAGATGCTCGACATTCGGGATCAGTGTTGAAAGATGGTGAACACGAACCTGTTTACAAGAGGCCGAGAATCGAAACACCATTGCCAACCTTTAAGGTAGATTGTGTGTTCCAAGCACTTTTTCCTCCTGCACTGAGAGCGTAAAAGTCGATGTTATCGGTGATAATTGGATTATATCCTTTGATTAACGATAGGTCCGAAAGGAGAAGCTTGGCGATCGGGTTACCGCCCTCCAGCAACTAGTTTCACCTTTTGGAAAGGTAAATTCCCTTCTTCCTTCCTTTCCACATGAAGAAGTTCGATTTTTCCTGCTTAATTGTTACTGCAAGCGTTATGTCAAAGCATTTCAAGCACGTACGAATATAGAGTAATTGTTTGCAAAAAATATATGCATATATCTATATACAAACACACACATACATACATCTATAGGGCAAGTTAACACCTAAACGAAACTTAATATCAATTAATAGGCTAATAACACCTTGTGATTCCATCGAGTTATATTTCCTATGCGTATAGGAAGCGATTAAAATTCTCACATTAAATTATATTGTGCTCAATGTGTTGTTGCCTCCACTTCAGAATGATACCGCGTCGGTCCTCCATGAAGCCGTAGAGTACATCAAGTTCCTGCATGATCAACTCAACGTAGGTTCTTGTCCCTCTCTTTTTTTCACGTGCTTTATAATTGCGTATGAGATTGCGTAGTTCCCGAGATCAACCCCCAAGTTGAGAGTGTCAATGAAAATTTTCTCAACGATTCCGGTTTGACCGTAGATTGATCTTAAGATGAGCTTCGACTAGCTCGAGATACTGTATGGTGCAAAAAAAAAAAGAATGCTTAATTACTGGAAGGAATAAAAGAACAAAAAAAAACACGAGTTCTCTATCCTTATAAATTGTCGAAGTGACTTGATGTGTAGAGAAAATTTATAATTAAGAGTCTTAATCATTAATGGATCAAATCCATCTGGCTCAAATGTAAATTAATTAAGACCATTTTCTCTATTTTGAATGTGTTTGTTCTTGGTTGCAGGTTTTAATCAATCAACACCTGAAAAATGGAGTTTCCATTCAGAACCGACATCAGGTAACGTTAACCACAACATCATGTACGTGTACAATATGTTTGTCTAAATGATGTTCCCTTCATTATTTTGGGTAGTTAACTGCTTCATCTTTCCATATCACTACCTTAAATATTACGATCCAACCCGATGTGATGGTTTTCCGTGTCTCATCCAATTTCCCATCTACTTTGTGCGTGAAAGGGAGTATTCAGAAATACTAGGCACACACCATATGTTTAGACTTTTATGTAGATATGAACTCGATCTCTTATTATGTGCACAAGAAGGCTTAGCGCGGCTAAACTTACAATTTAAGTTCCAATTTCCACTTTCTCAGTTACATGCTTTGACTTTTGTAGTCTCAGGTTTCTGACAAATCCAGAGATGGAGAAGGGCCTAAGGGAGACCTCAGAAGCCGAGGGCTGTGCCTGGTGCCGATCTCGACCTCGTCTGTCGTCGTTAATGAGATCAGAGCCGACCATGTTTGGACGCCAAATCTTCCCGGAGGAGGCACTTTCTTGTAGACGGGGAAATAATACAGATCCAACCTCGTTTGCTCATCGAATTTTAGCTTAATTTACCGCATCAATGCCAGTTCTGCAGTTTTTGTAAAGACTTCTTCTTTGTCCTTGTCGAACCACAGGAAGCCTCAGGTTGCTTTCGTCTTCTGGCCCCAGAACATGGACCTTACGGGGCATAAAGTCACCTAATTATGTGAGTTTGTACGTAAACAGTACATTATTTAATATTAAGAAACTCCATCAACCTTAACCAATTAAGGTTCAAGTCGGGTCGGATCAGCGGGATAAAGTTCTCCATGTTACAAATTTTTTTTCCCATTTAAAAGATTTGAAATCGGGATTTTGTTTAAAAAATGTCTTGCAACCAAATCATGGAGATCGAATAATTAGGTGTATAATCATTCTAAATAGAAAGGGGAAAGGAAAAGAAACATGTGCGAATATCCACCAGCCCAGTCGAAAGTGGCAATGAAAGGGAACTCTTCAGTGGACTTGATGGTGGAAGTGTTAGGAATCGATGGGTTAGGAACGGGCAAGTGCAGCTGCTGCAATATTTCAGGGGTGTGGCTGGTGGATAAATGATCAGTGATTCTATCGAGATCGGTCGATGATTCTTGACAAGCGGTTCTATCGATAGCTCGAAGACTGATTGCCAGATGCAGAATCGCTTAATTCCGCGAGTTATTTCCTCGGGCAGTCCCAACTAATGTACGAGTCACCAGAAAAAAAAAAAAAGTGATGAAATGTCACATTATGCTAAAAGGGATTTGGCACTTAATATAGACCAAGAGATCCGCTCGATCAGATTTTTTATATCGTGTTATTATCTTCTTTCTTTGACTCTTTTAGATTTTGGGCCTCTTTGTAACAAAATAATATTTCTTTTTTCATTCTCAGGTAGATGAGGGTGAAAATCAAAATCGACTCTTACGAGTAGTTATTTGACAACTTGTTGCTCGACATGGTGGATCATCACTAATCAGATTGTAAAAAACGAACAATTCACGGTTGCCAATTGCAACGATTTTATTAATTATTCCGCGTGAATGTAAGAATCCTGTAACATCTTCTTCAATCCAACATATGCTTCCCCTTTCGAGATTGTACCCCATAATAAGTTTACGAGGAAATTTTTAAATAATCTTATCTCATTACGTAATATGATAAAATATGAATTTAATTATAATAAATATGTAATTTAATATTAATTATTTAATTAATTATCTTAATTATTATTAATTATAATAATTTACTTAATTCTTTCTCGTCATGTCTGTATGAAATAGGATTATTTAACCATTTTTTTTCAAGTTTACGCATGGGAGGAGAGACAGAGAAAAAACAATTAATTAAGGGAGTGTTTGGTTTCATATAATTTATTAATTTTTTAGAGAAAATGGATGGATTACCATCTACATTACTATGTTTGGTAGCAATCCCCTCCTCATTCTCAATTTATCGGACCAATGAAATTTTGCCGGGCCACTGTACAAACTTAGTAAAGCAAATGCCGCCGCACCAAAGGGCGGAAATCCAACTTTCCTGTGGGGCCCACATAAAAACACAAGCGTTTCTCTTGTCATGTGGGCCTAGCTACCAATTCCGTACTAGCTTTTACGAATTTACCCTCAATTTTATTTCAACTTTATTTAATAAAGAATAGTAATATTATAAAAGCATATTTATTTTCTATCACATTAAATATAATAGTATTATATTTTCACTTACTTTTTTAATAATTTAAAATATTTATTAAACATAATAATTTTATTTTACAATTTACTTTTCGTATAAAATAATAATTTTTATGTAATTCAACCTTTTCCATAATTTAAGATTACTCTTCCCAAAACTTACCCCTAAAGACAGCTTAATTAATTGCGCTTTTCTTTACGGTTCGGGAAAATCAATGGGAACATCCCCTGTCTGCCTTCTCCGCCAAGTTTTCTGAAATCTTGTCTTGCAAGATACATTGCTGTAACATTAATTTATCAAGATTATTTGAAATATTTTCTTTTAAACAAAATCTTAAATTTCAAATATTTTGAAGGAAAAATTATTGATCATAAAAATTTTACTCCTAGATAATTGACCCGATTAAAAATGTGGATTTTATACATGAAAAAACTTTCAAATTTAACGAGAGAAATTAATCTCTATCTTCATTTTCTTTCGGAAGTTTTGTTTCGAGATTTTGCACGTACATGCAGATCGGCGGACCGGATAATTACTAGGTCATATAATATCATACTGACATGTTAGGTTTGGGATCGGATCGACCCGAACGTTCTTCGAAGCAATCGATAATGACACCTCTTTACAAGTTGGACGAAAATATTTCTTCACCAATAAAAGAGAAATGGTAGAAAATACTATTTACAAAAGAGAATTATCATTATTTATTAATATTTAAAACACACGACATACATACATTTTCAAAGGTTTCAATTATTCATGAGAAATAAGAGATTTAAAATTAAAAATTTATTGGATATACTGATGGTGATGGTTCGGACGATTGAGGGGAGACCAGCAACCTAAGCGGCAGAAGGGCCCTTCAGCTTCTTGGCAAGTCCAGCAAAGTACTTGCCCTGGTGGAAGGCTTGGGCGAGCTCGAGCTCGGAGGGCTGCCTCGACCCGTCTCCGGCGAAAGTCCCGGCCCCGTAAGGGCTCCCTCCCTTGAGCTTCTCCATCTCGAACATCCCGGCCCCGAACGTGTACCCGATCGGCACGAAGATCATCCCGTGGTGAGTCAGCTGGGTTATTGCCGTCAACCTGTGTAGACGTAATGGAAAAAGGCAAATTGAGAGGATACAAGCTTTCATTGTGGTAGAGGAGTGGAAGGCTGCCGGAGAGTATTTTCTGAAGCCATTCGATCAGCAATATGTCGAACCGTGTAGCCGGACTGGGTTATGAGTGACTTACGCGGTGGTCTCCTGTCCGCCGCCCTGTGATGCCGTGCTGTAGAAAATCCCGGCGGGCTTGCCAGCGAGCTTCTGTGCCGTCCACAGCCCGCCGGTTGCATCAAAAAATGCCTTGAACTGTGCAGCCATCATCCCGAACCGGGTCGGGAACCCGAAGATGAGGCCGTCAGCCTCTGTGAGCTCATTCGGAGTGATGATCGGAACGTCGCTCTTCGGCGGGGCGCTCATCTTCACAAGAACCTCATCGGGCAATGTCTCAGGAACCTGACAAATACCCTCAACAAGAGGAGAATCAGAATTGCTGACATCAAACAACCAGAATCACAACTGTCGAGTTTAAGACATGGAAACCGGGACCTGCCACAGCTTGGCTTCAACTCCTTCCACGGATTCTGCTCCTTTCATGATCTCCTCTGCAAGCCTGGCAACGTGACCGTACATCGAGTAGTATCTGCATCAAGTTTTCAAAAATAATCATGTCGGTCAGCTTAGAATTTGTGTGTTAAGATGGAGAAAACGGAACATGGAAATGCTTATTTTAGTTTTCCGTTTTGGAAAATTAGAAAACAGTCATCTGTCGGACATGTTTTCCAACATCTACTTACCAAGAGAATATTAAAATTTCCAGAACAGACGAACCTAGTGTCCTGCTGTTACACACTGCAAATAATGTTTTCCCAGAAGAGAATTCATACGTCTCTCTCTATCAATCACAAGAAGCAGTTTTACTGAGATGGGCATTTCAAAATCGATCTGAGCATAGTCGGATACAGAAAATTCAAGGGATCAAAATAAGATAGGTCAGGATCATATATGATCGAGAAGAAAAAGCAAAGAGGATGCCTTCTGTTCTGCCTGTTCCTATCTCCGGTGGCATTCAAAAAGCTTGGATCAGATCTCACTGCCTATCCAGCAATTAAAAGCTTCAAACTTTATCGTTTAAGAAGTAAGAATTTACCAGAATCCGGAAAGCTTTAGAGAGGCGCCGATCACAAGAAATGAAGATCTTGGGTGAAGGGGGACATAAAAAACAATCAAGATATGCAGTTTTTGTCATTTCTCATGATGAAAACGATCAGATTCACGCGAAATCAACGACACATCATGCAGGAAACGAGAAAACAGAGACTGATTTTGCGGAAACAGGGCAGCCGAACGAAACTGCAAAAAACGGGGCAAGGATCGAATATGTCATGGAAAGAAGAGCTCGAGGAGACGAATTTGGAGATTAGCCAGGGCGAGTTCTTACACAACATAGACTTTAGTTGCCATTGATGGAACTGAGGTCTCTCTGAACTCTGTGTGGATTGGAGTTGCCTTTTCCTGCAAGTCAGTGCGGGGCAGACAGGGGAAAGGGATGGAGCCGAAGCAGAGTACTTATGCTGCTCTGCCGTAGTAGGAAGAAGAAGAAGAACATCCTAGGAAGTGATTTAATATTAAGATTAAATATTAAAATATGGATTGGAGAAAGCATATGTATCACAACTGTATAGTTGTCGATTTAAAATTAAATAATATTAGAAATATTTATAATAATGAGAAAATAATTATAAAATTCGATCATTAAATGTAAGTCGGTAACTTAATCTGTCACGGTTATTTTACATAAGCTAGATTATAATATTTTATTTTAATATTACACGATGAAGTGAAATTATTCGAGAATTTATTTTCTATATTAAATCGGAGAAAGAAAAAGGAGAGATCGTACATGACACGTCAAGATGCTGCTAAACTTGAATAAAGAAAACATCGCCAGCAAACTGAGAAACGAGTGAATTTCCTTTTTCTCTACTGGTGTTTGCTCAAATCGGGCCTTTTGAGTTTATCTAATCTGAAACTTTTCCTTCAACTACTCTAAATCATCTAGTAGCCTTTTTCTTGATCACCACTGTGGTTACATAGAACACCTCATAGAGGGACCACTTCTAGTGTGCAGATCCTCACAATGAGGCAAATACAGAGTATACTCTGGTATATCCTTACTGGTTGGAAGACTGAATCCTTAATCTACCCAGGCCTATTACTAAAAAGGTTTCTTAAAACGCTAATTTTTATAAATCATTTCTTATTGTATTGTCAGGAGATCTCAAGTTCTTATTTTGTGATATTTTCAAAATTAGAAATTTCTAACCGGAAGAAAAACAAAGGTTGAATATTAAAACATCTCGAAGATGTGGTTCCCAATAAAAAAAATAAAGAGATCAAATCTTTCTTTACTGAAAAACGAAAAAAAAAAATTACATCTTTAAGATACAGTCTCTCAACGATATACATCCTATAAAAATGGTGTTCTTACACGGATTGGTGCTTACATTTAGCCCATTGTTGTTTAATTAAAAGAAAAAAAGAGAACAAAAAGTTAGCCAAAATGAAAAAAAAATTCCGATAATTAATTTAATAAAAATCATTAGGACAAAAGCATAAAATGGAGAAAATAATGAGAAATAAATCTACAAATTTTCCTTGCTAATAATCAATGCCACCCTGACCAAACCAGCGACCCCGTGACCCGTCCTCTTGCTTTTCCACATCGGTGAATCTTTCATCACACCAACAATTTCGGTAATGATTAATTATAAAACTTTCCATAAATATATATATATATATATCTCCGTGTCGTCGACGACTGCGAGTTTTCCTTAAAATACGAATAACACAATTTTACGAGAACAGAGACCTTGTCCGATGCTCGGTTATCGACCATTTACGTTTAAGATCGAGACATTTTACGATGCGCTTGTTCGTCGGGTCATTTTTGAAGCCTTCTTCAAAAATTTTG
This sequence comes from Lagerstroemia speciosa, assembly GCA_037672795.1. Taxonomy (NCBI): domain Eukaryota; kingdom Viridiplantae; phylum Streptophyta; class Magnoliopsida; order Myrtales; family Lythraceae; genus Lagerstroemia; species Lagerstroemia speciosa. Next base: position 11,617,434 of record CM075297.1, read on the forward strand.
AAAATATTTTTCTTGCAAAAAAAGCAACCTAGTTATTTTTCCTTTTTTAACCACATGTATATGTCGAAATTCTTAAAATATAATCAATTTTACAGTAATTTTTTACTCATATTTATTAAATTATGTAATTGACGGTATATTTCCTGGAACAATCTTGTACTAGATGCCGACATGTACCCATGGTGCGTGTTAATTTAATGAAATCGATTGAAAATACAAACTTGTATGTAATTTAAGAAAGTTACTACAGTTAATTCTCCGTGTAAGTTTATTTATTTACATTTACAAGTTATATAATTATAAAAGAAAATTATAATAAATAAAAGTGAGAACCGAAATTGAGCGCGTGCATGATTGACGAATAAAAAAGTGAGAAAAAGTGAAAATTAATAATAAATATAAAAAAGGAGGAAAAATGGCGAAGTGAGGGGAGAGTGGAATGAGTAGTGGGAAAGGAAAAAAAGTGGAGAATGGATCCGTATGCGTGTCAAATTTACTATTGTAACCTTGTCATATTATGCATAAAAAACTCAAAACTCATTGAATATAACAATATTTCAATTTATAATATAATAGAATTTTACTATTATTGAGATACTTATGACAATATTAAGATTATTAAAATTTATTTTCATAAATACTTTTTTTTGGCTTCTGAAAATTTTTTAAATTACATTACATGCACTTAAAATTTTAATAAATTCTAAATAATTAAAATTCGATTTGACATTATGAAAACTAAATAAATAAATGAGAAATACTGTGGCGAATTCGTATAATTATATAATTTATTACAATTTCATTCATTTAAAATTTTTTAACTTATACCATATAAATATTTATTCAAAAACATTCTCTGTAAATTTCTATCAGTATATCATGTAAATTTTACTTTTAATTTTTATAATTTCAAATTACTTATTCAAAAATCATGATAAATTTTTTCTATTAAAATTATATATATGAAGTGAGATATGAGAATCCGAACAGTCAATGAAAAATCATGACTATTACAATCGTAAATATAAGATGAGATAAAAATGAATAAAATTATTATTTTACCTTTAATCTGAAAATCAGATATATATATATATATATTAAATTTTAATATGTAAATTGTATTATGAAAAATAAAATAAATACGAAATTTTTCACAGATTTGCAGTATGGATATGTTAAGGAGGATTGACGAATAGAGATTATTTTTTTAATAAAATAATCTTTTTATGTGTATTTTTCCACAATTATTTAAAAAGATGTGACAAGGCTGAGGGAGGGAAGGTACAGGTAAGGTGCTTCTAGAATCTAAGCACAGGGACATGGGCGCGGATGCATCTTAGTATCCTCGGTTGTTGAAGTGTTCCCATCATTGACTTCCATTTTCTTCCTTTTTTTTTTCTTTTTTATTTACACTTCACTATATCTCTGGACCGACTGAAATGTATCTCGAAACTAATCTTAGGTCTAGTCAGGATTTTTAAGAAAATTCTCGTCGACCCTTTTAATCTAAAATTCAATCATGAGATCACACATTTAGGAAATTAGTGAGGGAACCGCTAGACTAACGCCAAGTTATTGGCTTTTATTTTCTTAATTTCTTAAAAAAGAGTAAAACATAATGGAAATGGAATTTAATACAGTTCAACTTCCAATTAAAAGTTATTATGTTCGATTCTCATCGGTGAAACTTTCGATATTCCTTTTATTTCTCTATCTATTTTACGAATATTCTTTATAATAGGAAAAACGGTGGAATATAAAACGTATAAAAGTGGGGTAGTTATTGGGTGTAAGCAACACGCAATTAGGGTTACATTATAATAATTACCAGTCACAATTAGACATGACCTGGGCACAGTGAGACTTTCGATTTGATTGATGGCTGAAGGAGAAGCCACTTGGGAAATGCATTTTATTCATTGCCCCTCTGTCTTACATTTACATTTTTCTTTTTCTTTTTTTTTATAGTAAGATTTATAAGCTCGTAACAAGCGTCGCGTAATCGGGTTTAATTTATCGTCGCTAGGGTTTACGATGGATTCCGATTCTAAGAATCAAGGGATTAAAGGACAAGTGGATGAAAATATTTTTGCGCAACAGTATTTGGTGAGGCAAAATTGTGATTATATGAAGACGGTGATACATGACTGACTTTCAACTCGTGATTATTTGATTTCTGAAGACAAGAAGTCTCATGTCAAGTGCTCGATTTCTGAAATTAAGATGTTCTGGTTGACTCTTTTGTTGTTATCGGGATAATACCAATACAACTACTCGACTGATTAACGTGCATTTACTGTAATTTAATTAGTATTTTTCGTACTTACAAAAATTTGGAAAGAAACAAATGGGTAATTTTCTTTTCGGCATGCATAGCTCGCAATTTGAAATTTAATGAGCGCTAATCAATTCATATTTGAGTCGGACTAATCGTTAAGAGATAAAACTCTCTTAAATACAAATTTCCTTCATTTGTAAGATTTAAACTTGGATTTTATTTAAGAAAAAGAGATAATGGAATATATCAATAAATTTCATGTTATTGATAAAATTAAAAAATATGTACTTTTTATTGACAGCAAAAAATTAAAATAAATTAAAGAGAGATGACCATGAGAGATAACTTTTTTTTTTTACTTTAAATGAAATTACAAGTAGATATTTTTGTATGATATTTTTGATTAATCAGATGTATTAAATTGGAAAATTGCAATTACATCTTGAGAATTTTTTCAAAAGAAAAAAAAAACATTTAGTGGGATTAATTGACTACACTATCTGTCAAAACTAAGTGGGTCAACAGGTAGACTTCCATGTACTTATTTTGCCGCAAAAATGATTTCTCAGCCACTTTCAATTGAAATTTGTTTCCCTATCTTATCGCTGAAGTTAATTAAAAACAACAAAATGAGGCTGTGGAATAAATGGAATCATAATTAAAATCTTGATTCTTCTTTTAGGAATGGAAAAAAATTAATGAAGGAAAGCTTTAATCCTTAATTAAGACCGATAATATGAATTAATTAAAATATACACATGTTTGAAAATAAAATCCGTGAATTTTTTTTGGGAACATAAACATAAAATAGGTTTTCTGTTTTATTTATTATATATATAACATGTTACTACATAAGTGTCCGATTTGTCGAAAAACAAAAGTGTTGGGGTTAATTTGTGGATAAACCAAAGTTCGGTGACCATAACAAAATTATGCCCTTATGGTTTATGGCTTCCATTCCAGTCCACAGCAGATAAACTTACAAATCCTTTCCATTGAGACTGCTTCACGAAAGCTATTTACAGTAGCAATGAAATTGCAACCCAGGAATGCTTCTAATTCGGGAAAACCGATCACACTAAGATGATTACACGATCTATCATCGAACTGTTGTTGAAGTATACGACTGTAAAATCTTCAAACGTTTCTTCCTTTCTCAAAGCTATCGAAAAAAATCTGGCTCGCTAGAGGAAAAAGAAAAATGGAGAAAGAAATGGTTTTACAGATGAACAATGAAGAATTGTTGGAGGTCCCGATCCTCGACATGCCAGTATCTTTTCCAGGAAATCGCTATCTTCCATGAAGCATCGTGACTGTAACTTGGTTCACGGTACACGATTCATCCTGCTTGCTCGAAGATGAATCGGTCTCGATGTTTCTGCCGAGGCAAAAGCCCGGGTTTTTGGGGTGGGGCATTGTGGCGGTCTCGCTTCCCAGCATCAGTACAACGTTTGACATCACGGGTCGGTCTTCTGCATGTTCTTGGACGCACAGGAGTCCGACCTGGATGCATCTGAGCACTTCCTGGGACGAGTACGAGGCCCCGACCGATGGATCCAGCAGTTCCATTCCCTTCCCTTCCTTCCATAACCTCCACGCCTGTAACACGGATATGTTCGATTCAGTGAGCATGAATTAGTTGGCAATTTTCCGGAGAAAAACTTGGCTGGGAAGGCAGTGTTCTTACATGACCGAGAAGGTTTAGCTCGTTGTTCGCGTAGTAGAATCCCCGGTTCTTTTTACCACTTACGATCTCCAACACTAAGACCCCGAAGCTGAAGACATCTGATTTCACCGAGAACAGCCCGTCCATCGCATATTCAGGGGACATATATCCGCTGCAGACAAGCCAAAGGACAAGCAACTTACTTAGACTGCTGCTATTGGAAACAGCTATGGAATCGAGTCGGTCTTGAGGTACTTACTATGTTCCTACTACTCTCCTCGTGTTTGCATCGACCTGGTCTCGACCAAAGATCCGGGCCATGCCAAAGTCGGATATCTTAGGGCACAGCTCTCCATCGAGCAGAATGTTACTCGCTTTCAGATCCCTGTGGATGATCCGGAATCTCGAGTCCTGGTGAAGATAGAGAAGCCCACGAGCAATCCCGCATATTATGTTGAACCGCCTTGGCCAATTCAGCATCGAGCTCCTCGACTTGTCTGAAAAATAGTCAACTGGTCAACACCGGAGCCAATCCGGGCACTGGATAAATCTTGCTTCGCTTTCTTGGATCGCGTAGGTACTTACTGAAAAGTGTGGAATCGAGACTCCGGTGTTCCATGAACTCATAGATCAGCATCTTCTCGTCCATCTCGATGCAACAGCCGAGGAGTCGCACGAGGTTTACGTGCTGAAGCCTCACAATCAACCTGACCTCGTTCTTGAACTCTTCGATCCCTTGTCCCGAATTCTTCGACAGTCTCTTCACGGCTATTTCCAAACCCTCTTCCAACATGCCCTAATCGGAAACATTTCGCCAATGGTCCCCTCAGTGTTTCTGCAATTTTCGTTCATTCGCTGACAAATGGACAGGCAAAGTACGAGGTTACCTTGTAGACACAACCGAAACCGCCCTGCCCGAGCTTGTTCTCATCCGAAAAGTTCTTGGTAGCCTGAGCTAAGGTGTTATAATCAAATAGCGGTAGATCGAGCTCGTCGGTCTTGGATTCGCCCGAGTAGTCCCTCCTGCTCGTAATGACCGCCTCATTTATCAGCAGATCTTGGCTCCTCTCTTGAGTTCCTGGAAAATCGAAAAACATATTCATGAAGCTAAATCCATAGCCGTTACCGTAAAACTGGAAACCGGAAATATTCCGGTTACCTCTTTGCTGAGTTTCTCTTCCGAACATATTCCGGATCCTTTTCCGTTTCCATATGAGGCAGGCAGCTAGTCCTAGGACCAAAATTACGGCAGCGACGGAAACTCCCGCTACTAGAGCCGGTGCGGGTGATTTCTTGGAATCGTTCTGAAAGGCAACACCTCCATAAGCGGCTGAAACAATTAAGAGATTTGCAGAATTAACACAGGAAACTGATGGAAGTTCTGCAGAAGTTGCATCTACACATGCACTGATACAATATGATTAAAGTTAGAACAATGTCCAATTCAGGTGAAAAGGTGGTCGGTCCGGGTAAAAATTCGGATCTCTCTATTGCACAACATCATCCACTAATCCAAGATGTACTCCTACAAGTAAAAGGGGTTCCGATCGGATCGTCAAAATCCCGTTACATATTCATGTGTGCGGCCTTAAAGTCACGAATCAAATCAACTCGGAAACCGAACCTAGTCCAACAATTGGTCTGCATGAAGCCGAGATCACAACTGCATCTGCTTGAGCAGGATTGGAGATCGTTATAGGTCTCTTGGCAAGGGTCGAGACTGGTTCAGTTAGATCAATCTTTCACTGACCGCTCAGGAAACAATATTTAAATCCCGTATGCTATGAATGGAGTAAATCATGTACGTAACACCATCTAATAAAATTCATCCATTTTCAAGGTTGTCTTTTTTTTTATTATTACTATTAGAATTTTATAAAAAAAATATTAAAAAGAAATAAATTTCATTAATTAATATCATCATATGTATACTGTAACGTTACGACATTGTTGCACACATGACCTGCAGTACCTCTATTCACCTCGGAAACTTCGTGGAACCCAAATTGAGCATCTGATAATTGGAGCTTTAATTGATTTCTCAATTTCTAAGAATATCTTTTTTTTTTTTTTTGGTCGCCAGCCACGGTATCCAAGCAGGCCCCACCAGCGGTGAGATGGCATCTTTCAGCCAAACATACTTGACTAATCCGTTGGTCGCCCCGGGTCGCACGCCTGGCAATGGCGGGTGAGGCTCCCAAGAGGGGTGTCTGCGTACGTGAGGTCTCGAACCTGAGACCTCCTTAAGCGGCACCGAGCTGCTTACCACTCGGCCCAACCCCTCTTGGTTATTTCTAAGAATATCTATACTATTAAGCTAAAAGAGGATGTTATAGTGATTAGATGGGGAGAGTAGGGAGTCATTTCCCTACTCTCGGGACCCACCTCTCTCTCTCTGTTTTTTTTTTTTTTCCTTCTTAATTTATTTTATATTAATAAATAATAGAATATATTATTAAAAATAAATAAATATCATCAATAAATATAATCAATATTTATCTAATAAGCTAAAAGAGGATGTTATAGTGATTAGATGGGGAGAGTAGGGAGTCATTTCCCTACTCTCGGGACCCACCTCTCTCTCTTTTTTTTTTTCCTTCTTAATTTATTTTATATTAATAAATAATAGAATATATTATTAAAAATAAATAAATATCATCAATAAATATAATCAATATTTATCTAAAAATATATTAATACATAATTTATTATTAAAAATTTTTTTTTGAATACAAGAATAGAACTTATGCATTTTATTTTTATTCTGGATTTAATTTTATGAGTATATCAAGAGAATGAGCTTTTTTCATTTAGGAAAATCGAGTCCCCTATTTAGAAATGAAATGAAATTATTTATTAACCTATACAAAAAATAAATAATCTATTAATATAAGTGATTGGACATGAATATAATATACCATTAATATATTGTTGTGGGAAAGAGATGAATATTACATTTATATATTTATTTTTAATGTATATTATTTCTGCACTGGTAATTAAAAAATTATAAAATATTCGCATTATAAATATGCGAATAATAACATAGTTCTTTTTAAATAAACGACATTTGTTTGTAAAAAAGATATTTGAGTGTGAGTTAAATGACATAATCATTTTTTAAATATCTCTATACTTTAATATAATTCATTCAGTTCGTTATAAAAGATATATCGAACCGCAACGTGGCGCGGGTTCTTTTTCTAGTATAATTACTAAAAGCAGAAATTGAAAAGGACCCTCCACCACCTAACCGGCTAACCCCACAATAAATCCACCAGTCAAATTTGTCGGCCAGCGCGAGGAATGATTATCGGAATAAAATGTCTTGTCATCCGGCCACAAAAAAAAAAAGAGAATAAAAATGTCTTTTTCTAACCAAGTTTTCGATAATTTAAAATTCAACTTTGCAGGATGATTTAGATAAAAGGTATCATGCCTATTAATAAAACTCATAAATAATTTACCGATCTCAACTCACCTAAAAATTTCTCCGGACTTATCAATGCTAAAGACTGTGCCCACCGAAACATCATTAAAGAGGAAACGATTTTAGTATGGCTCAAGTCCCCCATCTCATGATCAAGAGACCGATTATGGGTTCGGTCTTTATCACGAGAGAGTTGTATGTAACAGATATATCACGTGTTAGTATTGAAGTAATATTATGGACCAATAAAATTAAATTATTTTTATAATTTTTTAATAAAACCTAAAAATAAAAAAACAATCCTAAGAAAATTTGATTTGATTTGTTAATATTATAACATATACAGTCACATGATCATACAATTATATATAGGACTTTCTCCTTTATTGCAAGAGTTATGTAAATGTCTTCCTTTATTTTTTCTTTATTTTCTATAGTGATTAATTAAATTTAATTCGTATGGTAAAAGTTATATAAATATCTTCATTTATTTTTCTTTATTTTTCATTTTATATTATGATATAGATGGAATTATCTGACCCGACTCCTGATACTCAACTCGAACAAATCGATACTGACCGCTACATTATCGACCTCAAACATGAGTTAAATAAAATAATTAACTTATTACCCATCAGTCCTATCGTATCATACTCAAACAGGACGCTGATACGAACAACATTACGACTAGGCAGAGCTCTACCAATAAATGACAGAGATCTCGTACCCTCTTTTATTCTCCCGAAATTTATATGTTATATATATATAGATATATATACACCCTCATGGACATAGATACAAAAGGAGACACTTCTCATTTCCTCACCTCTCCCTTACTCTACGCAATATTTTACTCTCTAACTTGAGCGTTGGAGGACCGATCGGGCCTCCACGCCCAGGCTCGGCTTTATCGCGGTTGCTCAACTCGGTTACGGATACAAAAACGAACCTGACTCTGGTTCGATGTGGACCTCCACATCATATTAGACCCTGAGTCTCCTTATAGGGAAAAAAAATTGGGGCAGTAAATCACGCAACTAATCAAGGTAAGCGGCAGAGCTCCGACATCCGACTGATCGATCGTCCGTCCGGTGGAGCCCCGCACGCGTGCGATGGTCGGGAGAAATCTCAGACAATAATCTCAACTTACATTCATGTCATCTATCCATCTCAATTTTTTTGTAGATATTAAGATCTAAACAGTAATTTATATAATATATTTATTATGTATATTATGTGGTCAATATTTACTTGATTCCGGTGGACAGTAAGTCGTCAGCTGTGACGCTAGCTAGGCTCCAAGTCTTGCATTAATTTTTACCAATTCCACGTTTTTCACTATAGCTTCACACCACTTACCTAAAGCGGGTCCATGAAGGTTCGTTGTCGGACTTTCGTAATGGATTCCTTAACGCTACTACGAATCATGAGCCATCATCTCATTAGGGCCCAGGTTAGTGTTTTTTTTTTTTCCACATTTAGTGCCCAGAAATCAAATAATCATAATTGAGCAAGCTAAATAAAATCTGTCCACAAAAAAGATAATTTTTTTTATTTATAGAAACCAAATCCGAAATCTCATTACAAAAAAAGCTGTCAAACCGCATTATCTGGCTTGTAATAATACCTCCTATAACCTTGTTCAGTGAAATTAAATTTTTGGTTTTCGTTTTTTTTTTCTTTTTCAATTTTAAGGACTTTGAAGTTAATGCAAAACTGTTCATCATTGAAAGGATCTTTCAATGCTCATCAGACTCTTCTGATTTCGAGCTCTAACTTGCACGATTCGTGTTCTGATGGCAGTTATTAAATGTCATCTTATGCACGTGGCTTTTTGTAATTTGTTTTCCGTACTGAGAGTATTTTGTTTTGTTCCTTAATTTGTATTTTTTAGGTTCTAAGAGTAATTTTTGGTTAAGAAATATTGGTTAGATTACGAGAAATGCTAATACGAACTTACCAATATCTGAAGCGGCCAATCTCACGTACATGTCCTGCCCACCACCCGTGTAGTGTCGCATATCGAGGAGCTCCCCCGTCCACATCACGCACCCTGCTGCCCCGTCGCTGATGTTCGCGCTCGAGAACGCCGTGCACGAGCAGTTCCTTGCGCAGGCCTGCTGGCACTCCTCCAAGCTCATCGTCTCATCCACGTACGCGCTCGTGCTGTCAGGCAGTTTCATCCCCGCCAGCATGTGGAACCCGTCAGTCGGGCAGTCGAGCCCGGTCTGCCGGACGCAGCCGTCTGAGCCGTCTCGGAGGCTCCAGGCCTGGGAATTCTTAGGCGTGAATCCGAGCGTACAGTTGCACACGGGCGAGGCGTTCGTGTCGCAGATCCCGTATGGACCACACTCCTTGTAATCGTCGCACTGGTCCTTGGGAGCGTACCTATTAGGACATACGCATTAAAGGGAAAGTGGTTCCAGTCAGGTTATTTTTTTGTGCAAATTGTCAGTGTCCTAATTTTCCGAGTTAAAATTTTCAAGTTTAAAAATGGTATAAAAAATCATTTAGAGTGACGAAAAGAATAAATTGCAGTTGGATTTTTCGGTGTCGATTTTTGTTATAATAATAAATCAAATAAAAAGTAATGAAATATAATAATATTATGAAAACTAGTAATTATAAATATTCTAGTGCATTAATAAATTAAATAACATAAATATGAACCGGAATTTAAGTTTAAAGGTTAAAGATATCATTTTTATGATCAAATTTATGTAATAAAGTAAATTAAGTAAAAACGATATTAAATTTTCTTATTATTTCAATTGGTCTCAAGCCCCTCAGGTTTCTCGTGTCGATACACGAATTTCTAAGCTAATATTTTTTTTACACCTAAAAATCACTTGAAATTTATATAAGAGCCTATAAAGCCGAGTTTTTTCAGATTTGGTAGAGTGGGATTGCCAGTTTTCCGGTTTTTATTCACACCCCTGATGCATGTGAACCGGGTCCAATTGTTAAGGTTGCTCGAGAAAAATCAGAAGATCATACGTACCAAAACAAGCTCCACGACTGGCTGTCCGGGACCCAGGTCATTCTCTGGAGAGAGCCGGTGGAGTTCACGGTGAGCCTCGAGATCAGGCTCTGGTTGTTCACGTGGTAGGAGTAGTAGACCTCGTTCTGTTCGAACACGAACGTGAAATCCATCTCCGGTGTGGATTCCATCTCCGGGACGCCGCTGAATCGTACCCCGTTCCAGGGTCCGCTCCGGTACGTCACCTGCTGGCCGTTCTCCAGGAACGCCTCCGGGAACCCGTGATAATCGAGCTTGAAGGAGTAGTCTCCCGTCGACGGATCGGCGCCTGTGCTCTTCCACGAAGTTAAGTACCTGTTTAGCCCTGAAAGCACGAAGGAATCGATCGACCGGAATCAGCTAGCTATCCTGTCAGATCATCGATACGTACCCGTAAAATCGACTTATCGATAACACGTTAAGTGATCGATTCTCATGATTCCGAGCCGGTGATGGTGCGCCACCTGATTTTAGATCCCACCCGAGCTTCATATCGGGCAAGAGGGTATCTGTCGGGAAATCGAAGCTCTGCCAGAAGATGCTCTGATCACCGCCGGCTTCTCGGACTACCAGGTTGCCGGTGTCCAGGAGCTGAGCGACCGGGCTGGTCGGATTAGCGGCGGTTGTACGATTGCTGGACCAGAGAACGGAGCCGCCTCCATCTTCGACAATCGCGAGGTGGTTCCCTCCGTCGCCAATCCTGAGGACTAGGGAGGACGAATTCCTCAGCGGGCTGTCCCGGTTCGCGACCCAGACGTACGTGGGGCCGGGGATGTTCTTGTACCAGATCCCGAGGTACCAGCTCGAGCTGTCGGGGGTGAAGAACCCTAACTGGAACACATCGTTCGACGACACGAGGGTTTGGTTGGCGGCCAGGGATTGGGAGGAGGTGATTGTGTCAGCAGAGGAGGTTTGAGTGGGGAAGAAAGTGAGGAAGAGGAAGGAAGCGAAGAAGAAGGAAGAGAAGAAAAGCTTGGCCTGGCAATGGAGGTGAACAGGGATCCCACTCATCCTCCTCCTCCTCCTCCTCGTCCTCCACTTTGGTCTGCTGCAGGAGGTTGGTTCTCTGGTAGGTTGGTTCTGTTCTGTTCCTTAATTAGTTTAAGACATTTGTTGTCGTCTGATAGGAAGGAGAAGAGAAGGAGAGCGAATGGGAAAGGGCAGAATTTTGTTGACCTCGGTTTTTTTATTCTATTTCTTAGCTATTTCTTTTAATTTATTTAAGCTAATATTCAGAAATTTAAAAAAATTTGGCTAACTCAGGTATGAATGGAGTCAATTGACTAAGGTTATGATTATTATTTTTTATTTATAAGACTCAAATTAAAAATTTTATTTAAAGAAAAATGGTATAGAATTAAAGAGTTTAGAAATGACCGGTTTCTTTGGCTTTTTTTTTTTGTCTTGGCATCGTGATATTCGTATGCCTAATATAACGATAATAAATAAAGAGAAATAAAAGTACATATAACTTTCAGGATGAGAATTAAACTGATAACCTCTTAATTATGAGTTGCAGTATTGTACCACTACACTGAGACCATGTTCTCTTATTTGATTCTTCTCTAAATGAGGGGAAAAGGAAAAAAAAAATTAGGTGTTCCTGTCCAAGAAAGAACCCATTAAATTATTCTAATTTACAATAATTAAGGAAACAATTTGAGTAATTAATTTTATAATCTGATTAATATCTTTTCACGTTACGAGATAAGATAGGACTATCTAAAAATTTCTGGAGGAAAAAAGGGTCCCAAACAAGGGAAAGGAGATCAAAAGGGGGGAAAATAATGGAATGTTTGAAATGTGGAAAACAAGCGGCGCTCCTTCCATGTGTGAAACACTTTCCAAAGGGTTGGCCGCGGTCGAGTAGGTAGATAACCTAATCCCTTGAGATTCAATTTTAAATCAACATAAGCTCAAACCGGAATCGGATTGAATAATCTAATACCCGAGACTCTGTTACGATCGAAGTAGCATTTCAATATGGACCGCATAAAACACGCTCAATTGATCATTCTCACTTAGACCGGCTAGAATACTGCTAAATTGAACCAGACTCAGGGGTCGTCAATTCATGGAGGGGGAGTTGGTGTCTCAGCGGCAATCAATTTCTCCACGCTGCGGCCGGTCGGAAGACGTGGTGGAAGCTGAGATGGGCTGAATGACTTACCGAGCATGTATGTCCGTAGGTAGGGGTGTAAATGGGCGGTTTGGGCAGGTTTTTTTCGAAAATTATCGAGTCCCGGTTTTTTCGGTCATGTTTTTTCAAGTTAAACAATTGCATCAAGAACCGTTTAGGAGTTATGAAAACCGACCACTTTCGGTTCGATTTTTTTGGGTCTTGATTTTTAATATATAATAAAATAAAATTCATTATAACAAATAAAAATACTAATTATAAATATTTTAGTGTATTAAAAAGATCAAAAACATAAATATAAATAAAGATCCGGATTTAAAAATATCAAAATATATTATTTGTATTATCAAAATCTAATAATAAAATAATTTATTATGTATAATATAAATTTAACATACCTTTCTGATCGGTTCGGGTCTAGGAAAATTTTTTAAATCGGGATCCAAATTTTTCAATCCAATATTTTTTAACTTAAAAATAGCCTTAAATTTATTCCAGATGTATAAATCCAGAATAATAAATAAATAAGTAAAACCGTGTGAAAAAGCGAATTCACATGTCACATGTCTTGCCTGGTGGCCGCTTTTTTTTTTTTAACTACTAATATTTAAAAACTCAATAAATTATAATTAATCCAATTCGAGTCGAAAAGATTCACTAAGATATAAAATTCTCTCTATATGAATTCATTATATTTGTAAAATTCGAATTCGAGATATTACCTTTTAACATCTCAACCAATCCGTATTAATCGATTACCTCATTTTTAAGGTTTTATTTTACGTGTCGTACGTGGAGGTGGGCCCACGATGGGTCAATGGTTTTATGACGAGCTCGAGAATACACCGGGGATGGGATGATCGTTTTAAGGTAAGGTCCCCAACTTTCTCTTGTTCACCGTCGAGCACAGCATCAAAAATTCAAAAAAGGTCAAAATTGCAATATGTCAAAGTAGAAGAAGACGGTCCAAATACGACGCGTATACCAAACATGAGGGAGCAAATATTCGGTGCACAATACACATAATAATTTCCCTATGTAAATTTCTATTAAATTTTAACACGTGTAAAATTTTTATAATTTTTAAGAGTCAATATAACATGTGTTTGGCGAAAAAATTACACGTGTCAAGATACGAATGGCTATTTACACAACGAACTCGTTATGTATTACACATATTTTTTTATAAGTAACATATCAAGTTCGGATATTATAAATTAAGAATATTCATAATAAAGTTTTACTTTATCTATTTATATACCGAAATAGTAAACCATTAAATTGATCCTCAAATTTATAGTGAACTATCTGTTTAGTCCCCCAAAGTTTCAAAACCATAAATTTGACTTTCACGTTGCTGACTTGGAAGGTGACGGCTATGTCAGTGGGTCCCACCTGCCACGTGACGAATGAATGGTCAAAGTTAAAAAAACAAAATATAATTTTTATCCACCCATTGATTGTCACGTGGTATGTGGGGGGACCCGCTGACGTGACAGTCAACTGTCAATGTCAGCATTCGTAGATGGCCTTATAACTCATTGACCAAATTGACCAACAAAATTAAGTAATGAGGACCAAATTGATGTCTTTAAGATTTTGAGAGCTAAACCGATAACTCACTATAAATTTGATGATCAATCTGATGGTTTACTCTATACAAAACCATCTCGCTCCTAAAATAATAATATTTTATTAAATTTATGTATATTAACATTCTTTTTTTGACCAGATATTAGATTGCGTATGAGGAATACAACCCATCTGGATCTTCCAGCTGTCAGCTCATGAAAATCTTTTGAATGGCATGGCATGCCCCCATCATGTTCTTGACCTAGCTAGACTTAGGTAGAACCTGGCCGGTTCACCTCCCATACGTATGCTTACGGATGCACGAGGCCCTGTCCAATACGGGCTTTGACGGGGATGGATACGTACCGGTCCCAAGCTTTATCGGGTCACGAGGAGATGTGCAGGTAACATGATATATACGTCCATAAAGTTTGCCAGCCACTTGAAATCGTGTTAAAGTGAAGGGATGGGGAACTTTACCGAACACTTGAAATCGCATTGTGTGTTGAAATATTATAATCACTCGTCACCCACCTCCACTAATTAGTTGGCTTCCACCACGCCGAGAACCTGGCGAGGATGTACTCCTCTCCTCCTTTTCTTTTTCTTTTTCCTCTGATCGAAAACGACGATCGTAATTAATAGCGGTGATTCGGTCGCCTTCTACGCCGTGTTCAAACTTCTGTTTATAAGAATAACCTGTGCTTAGCGCAGAACCTATTAACACAACACCACTCGAAGACCTACACTGCCTAGGAAGGCTGTTTCTGTCAAGACCCCTGTCCAAACGGGGCGTTTCCTAACATATGGCTTTGGCGAGTGCAATAAGAAGGAATTTGAGCGTGATGTCGACTTTACCAAATCACATGTAGGTGAGTTTTGAGTTATTAAATCAACGATCTTGGTGATAAGGTAGCTCGGTGTTGTGGGTAGGAGTGGACACGCCGGATTGAGATGTCGAGAAAGAAATGATCCTTAAAAATGAGTCTTATCGGTCCATATCATGCGTTATTTAAAAAAAAAAAAATAATTCCTGACTGTGTTACAGAATCGTTTAATATTTTCTTCGTGGTTGACAATCATCCGCGATAAATCTTTTTTTTTGGGAAAAATCTGCCATGTAATCATGAGGAGGAAATGCTTAGTTCAGATATTATCCCTTGTTTGCTCTTCATACAATTAAATGACTCTTAAGACGAGTTTTATCGATCCATATCATGTGTTATTTTTTTTAAAAAAATTATGATTATGACGTAGAATCGTTTAATATTCTCTTTGTAATTAACAATAATCCACGATAAAAAAAAATTGAAAAATCTGCCACGTAATCATGAGGAAATGGTTAATTCATAGGTTATTTGATATTTGTTCTTGACACAATTAAACGAGCGATCAATTTTCACTGATAAAAATTGAACAGAAACATTTTAATTTTTTATTTGAAACTCGAAAGTGGCATCAACTTCATTTAATCCATTTTTTAATGGCAATTTTCTAATATTATGCCAGTTCCTGAGTCATAGCTCAAGGTATGATTGCCGGATTCCATTGAGATTTCAACCATCATGTACGTATTGTAATCTTTTCTACATCACGGGGTGTTCGAGATGTTTCCGAACAGTTCTCACGGTCGTGTATGCTCATCTACAAGCACACATAAGATGGTAAATTCAAAAGTTTCGACTGATTTTTTAAGAAAATTTTGAATTTTAATAGGAAAAATACTTCAATGTTGTGTATCATCAAGTCAACCAATGAACCTCCCACGTATCAATAATTTATTGATTGGGAGAATAAAGAATTCGATGACGACGGCTTGTCTGGGGATGACCCTTGTCCTGTCTTCCTTAACCACATCGAACAATTACATCTCAACTTAATTTTCTTTCTTTGTTTTCACCAATAAAAATCGATTTTGTTGGATTCCCATTTGCTTTGAAGTCAGAAAATTCATATACAATCCCATGCACGTTGAAAAATCTCCCTAGAAGAACCCCCGGCTCGCCCAATAAATATTCAAGAAATCGACCTTTTCTTTTCCAGATACAAACGAACTTCACGAGTTGAGAAATTAGAAGGGACAGGAGAAAGAGTGAAATAAAGAGAAATACGAGATCGCACATATAAGAATCGAACACGAAATCTCTTAGTCTCAAATTGAGAATAATATCGACTGTGCTAAATCTCGCCAGTAATATGCCATAGCTTTCGTGCGTTACGGGAATTTCGTTGACTTTCACTTGTACGAATTAATTCGGTTGGTGCAAACTGGAATAAGAAATTCTTGTGCCTTAAGGTTAAACTGTGGGTTGCACTTTGAAAATAGCATCCAAAAGCATTCATTACCACCAAACTCAACCGATCAACTCAGTCTAGAAAGGGCCGGAATCTTAGATCGACAATAAGAATCGAACCACGAACTTCTTAGTTTTACATCGAGAATGATATCGCTGCATCAGATCTTCTTTCGCTTCATGTTTTGACAGTCGAAATCGACCGAGGTCTTGCAGCTTTAGTAACACAATAGCAAGGCAAATGCGTACTCTGGCCGGACCTTCTGCACCGTGCTCTCTCTCCAAGTCGAGACTTGATGAAATTCAATGTTAAGCTCGACTTGGTCATTCCCGCATACATGCCTATGATGCAAGGTATGATTTGGACCCGAAACTTCAATGACGATAAATCAAAGACATGCCATCAAAACCTCGAATTCTATTCTATAAAGAACAAGTTATTCATGTCATGCATTTGAACTGTCGACAAAATTGACTCGACCTCTCCCAGTTAGGGAGATAATTGCAATTAAAATAAACAATTCATTGCTAGTCTTCTTCTCGGACATGTCTATATTCTTTGAATAACTTGAAAGATAGTGACCAATTAATTCTTGTGTAATGGCGTTGAAAACTCATTTTCATTGGATTTATTGGCGTTGAGTTATCATGTTCAAATCCCCTAAAATATGCTAGAAACGAGGTTTATTGGGCTCGAGCACACCGGCTTCTTGACCTAGCGGTGGTGAGAGTCGGCCTTAGCCATTCGAGTGGAAGGGTTGTTGCTCAACGGATAAAAGCTACTGTAGGGATGTCGGATTGATCTTCCCCAATTGTTCACATTGACGGGAAGGTTTGGCACCTTGATGTTGGCTCTTCGCTACCTAGGGCAGTAGTATGTTCTAAGGGGTTAGACTGTTCGGCCATTGAAGTGATACGTGAACTGGGTTCAGAATGTCGTGAGACAGTTCGGTTCATATTCGGTCTGGGAGTTGGAGCATTGAGAAGACCTTTCCCTAGTACGAGAGGAACACAAAGGGCACTCCTCCGATGTTCCAGTTATCACGCCCACGACAAATGTCCAACAGCCAAGTGTGGAAGGGGTCTTTGGTGGTGCTGCATATTGATAGGGTCAACATAAGTGTTGATTGTTCAGTTTGTTCGATATTTTTGTGGCTGAATATGAAAACTCAAGGAATGTATGACTTGGTGATTGGGATTATATCTTGTTTGTATGGGCTCAAGCCCATTATCACAAATTAATTGAACTAAAAGGCCAAGCCCATAAACCAGCAAATCGGCCCAAGATTGCCCATCACATCCACAGCCCGGCACTCTCATCATTGCCTCACGCACGTACGTGCGTACCTACAAAAAAAAGTTTTCAGTGAAATAGTTATACTATTTGTTAATAATGATATAATATGTATGTCTAATTAGAATTTAATATGCAGTCGATAATTATACATATATAATTATTAAATTCTAAAATTTCATGAAAAATATTTTTTTAAAAAAAAACCTATCAAATTATTAACCCTAATTAGATAAATATATAAATGTCCGGCTTTGATTAGACGGTCCATCAAAAAAATTCTCCTCATGCACCCTTATTAATCTAAGTTTATTTCAACTGATTTTACATTTTTTACCACTAACGTTGTATTTTCTTAAATAATCCAACATACCTATCAAATATAGTAATATTATAATTTGAATTGAGATACAATAAAATTTTAATTATGATCTTAACATTTCTTGTAACTTTACACCACCGGAACCAAATTCTGCAGTCCTTGAAGGGATTGTTGAATTTTCGTACTGAGAAATCACATACTCTGTCTCTGTTGATCGACAATATCCTTGTAACATCAAGTGATTCAACCTTAAACTTGACGGAAGTATTTCCCAAAAACACCACTTTCAATCGCATCATCACCTCGGAGGTTTTCTCATAGTTAGCACTCACCGGCCTTCCATCGTGGTAATCGTGACGTGGTTGATCGAATGTGGCCGGTCACCACTTTGACTGGAGGATCCGATAACAGGAGCCGTTTGTGGCACAGTAAATGCAGGCTTCTTTGGACTCGGAAGATCCACAATTTCACTGTTGAGCATCGAAACTACGGTTGCTGTAGCCGGGCGATCTTTGGGGAGCTCTTGTGTGCACAGGAGGCCCACATGAATAGATCTAAGAACCTCAGTCTGATGCGATTTGTCGGCTATTGCACGGTCTACCAATGCCATGATGGTGCCTTCGTTCCAAAGCTTCCATGTCTGAAAAGATTTGACAGTGGAAACATCAACATTTTTCATTCAACCACTCATGATGATCTTAATACCAATTAATTTTTTCTAGATTCCTTTCTTCAGAGGAAGATATCCATCGTAAATTATGCGCAACGATCATGAACCATGTCAATGGTATCCTTGCCTGGGGGTCCCTTAATAAGGTTAGAACTTGCATTGGTCTGTCCAAGCGGCAAAGTCAGAAAAATCCGGAGAGAACATGGCATACTTACAAATCCTATAAGGCCATAGGACTGGTCTTCCTGGGTAAAGCTCGTGTTCCGTCTCCCACTTACGATCTCGAGTAACAGCACGCCAAAACTGAACACATCAGACTTTTCCGAGAAAAGGCCTCTGATTGCATACTCCGGAGCCATGTAACCGCTGTAACGTACCCATCGATCAGTATAAGGTAATGAAATCGGGTTGGATTTAAAGATACTTTACTCACTATGTTCCTACAACTCTTCTAGTGTTAGCTTGATCTTCATCCGCCCCAAAGACTCTTGCGATCCCAAAGTCGGAAATCTTGGGATTGAACTCTTCATCCAGCAGGATATTGCTCGCCTTGAGATCCCGATGAATAATCCTGAGCCTCGAGTCTCTGTGAAGATAAAGCAGACCTCGACAAATGCCGTCGATGATTTTAAATCGTCTGCTCCAGTCCAACTCTTGTTGCTTCTCTGGATCTGCAGAGAACAACACAGACTCTGTGCAATAAGCAACAGGAAATTGTAAACAAGTTTCCTCAACATCTCCTTGAAGCTTTTGAGTGAAGAAATTACCGAATAAAAACGAGTCCAAGCTTTTGTTCGGCATGAACTCGTAGACCAGTATTCTTTCTCCTTCCTCAACGCAGCAACCTAGGAGTCTAACTAGATTTCGGTGCTGAACTTTCGAGATCACAACCATCTCGTTCATAAATTCTTCCTGCCCCTGTCCTGAAGCTGTGGATAGTCTCTTAATCGCCACTTTCTGGCCATCCAATAACTTCCCCTGCAGAAGATGAAGATCCCTAGATGAAAACACTTCCCATGGAGTAAAATTCAAAAATTCTACATGTTGACAGGAACTTAAATTACCATGTACACGGGGCCGAAACCACCCTTTCCAAGCTTACAGACCGAACTGAATGAGTCTGTTGCTGTTGACAGCTCTTTGAAACCGATCAGTCTGAGATCATGAAGTTTAAGGTTGTCCTGAATACTGTTCTCACCATAGATTATCATAGGAGATTCTTCTTGGTCTGAGAAGATTGTTTTACGGAACTTCGCCATTGCTGATCCAAGGAGCAGTATCAGTAAATTGAATGCAAACTTTCCCATTCGAATCAGCCCTAAAAGGCTTTCCACACTTTCACGAGATATCGAAATCAAGGGTTCTAATAAACTACCTCTTCGTTTCCTAACATGCATCCTTAGAAACAGCACGGAGAGGACAATGGAGACTCCTCCGAAGCTCCATGCAGTTACCATGACGACTCTAAAATTTCTAGCCTTAATATCTGCAAAAGAAAACCAAGAAATTACGATGATTGGGAGTAAAATAAACCCTACTGCTGCAACGCATTTTTTCATTTAATAAGATGTGAAATTGCAAAGTTTTACCGAGTTCTTCGGTGGGAAGCCGAATGTGGACATCAACTCCTGCACCTGGGAGCTTCTGCATGTCAATTAAGCCTAACCCTACTCTCCAAGACATGCAACCGATGCCTTTCTCGTAAGCATGGGCCAAGCACGAGCAGTTGCTCGAGCATGATCTTGCACATTCGTCTTCAAGAAGAAACGACTGATCAGGGAAAGCCGGAACTTTCATATTCGGTATTTTCAGAAAGCCATCCTTCTTGTTACCGTCTGAGCTCCCACAGTTGATAGAAGTCTTCCTCACACATCCGCCAGACCAATTTCCGCGGCCCCAGTCCTCCAAATCTCCAGGCCTAAACCCTCTCGGGCAACTGCAGATAGGGGACTCGGTCGGGTCGCATATCCCGAAGGGCCCACACTTGCCATAAACATCACAATCAGTGTTGTGGGATGACCAGGAAACTCCACGCTCATTCTCCCCCTTGCCCGGGTACAATTCCAGCAGTGTCCCGTTGGGTTCCAAGGGAAAGTACAATATGAAATCCAAAGGTAACGAGTATGTTAAGGAAACATTTCCCTCATTATCGTTCTCGACACTGAAGCCGTATTGGTAAAACCTCTCCATAGAGGGCACCCCAATGAAACTCTGACCGTTCCAAGGTCCGCTCCGCCAATACGGTCGGGTCCTATTCCATATGAAAGCTTCTGGAATATTTAATGGTTTGATACCAAAGGAGAAGGCTCCTCGAGAAGGATCGGAGAGGCTCTTCCATGAAGTGATCATCAGACTAACATTCGCTCTGGGGTTACTGGTGAGCACCATCTCTGGAAGTAAAGAGTCTGATATGTGCTCAAAACTCTGCCATACTATCCCCCCGCTGGCTCCGGGAGGATCGGTCATGCTCGAATTTGTGTCGAGCAGGACAACGAGGTTTCCAGTATCTAAAAGTCGGACAGTAACATTACCTTTTCCGGTGTTTGTGACATTCGATGACCAGACGACTGCCTCCTTCCCATCCTGAATTACCAGATTTCCATCCTCTGAGATCATTACTATCCCTGAGGAGTCCTTGATGGGGTTTTCTCGATTGGCCACCCACACAGGTCTGAGATGGGAATAACCATCGTACCATATCCCGACGTAGCGATCGTTCGAGCCGCTAGGGGTGAAGAAACCCATACGAAAGATACCGCCATTGGAAGTTATGCTTTCAGGGTCTCGGAGGGATCGAGTCGATGAGATGAAATCCGTGGAAATGGAGAGCTCCGAAACGTAGCAAAAGATTAATAACAGCAAGATGAACGTGAAACTTGCTCCTCTGTTAAGGTTCATGGTTTTTCTGCCCAGTTCCTCGGTTGTCTGTTGTACTTATTCAAAATTGGCTTGCAATGTCAGACCAAGACTTTGGTGATTGATGATTAGCATTCCTTAAGCATTTAGAAGTTTGAAATGCCTGTCTCAAGAAATTAACATCTTGACTCGAATTTTTTAAATGAAAAAATTTCACGACTAGTCGGAGAACTTACCAGTCCGAATTGGAACTGGATTGCTGACAGTCGGAACCAAAGAATAATTTTTATGGGGCATTTTTTGGGATGAATTCGTTTGCACTGGTGTGATATTTGCATCTTACGTTCGATCGAGAATCGTGTTCATGTTCAAAGGTTTGAAATTTCAGCGGAGGTCAAGGCCGCCTATTTTGATTCCTTATGCTGATATCACAACAGTCTTTCACTGGCCAAAAGTCCCTAATCAACGAGAAAGTTTCGTACGCAACCGTATGTCATGTATCAATATTAATGTAGTATTATAAGCTTATAAATTTGAGTTATTTTTAAGATTTTTTAAATAAAATTTAAAACGAACAAAACAACCCAAAAATTAATGCAATTTTATTAATATATGATATCGTATTAATACTATCATATAATATATTTGTTTGATGCCTAATTTCCCGTAGTCAACGTGAGTTGTGTGCTGTGACAATGACAATATTTAGCAGACACGTCTTGATTCGGAAAAGTAAGCAATATTTGATGAAAATAAAGTTATTTATATTTTTTTATTCATTCATCAAAGCTCGGTCTCACGTAATTACATGTCTTAAATGCCGACCCTCCACAATATATATACAATTGATTAGGGCCGGCAGTTTCTTATTGATTTCTCGGTTTACTGACCACAAATTTCATACTCAGGCTCGATGTTTTACGAGCCTACACAATAACCTGCTCTGTAAAATTAAGTGTGAGTCACAAGATACCGGGTCCATTTCCACGGAGTTTATAAGTTATGAAACCTAGCTAATTCTTCTCGTACGCCAGTTCTCATCATATACTAAATGTACACAACACTAGTGTTGTTTTAGGTTAATTAAATTTGATTTTGACGTAATTGGTCGGCTGTTCTCTTTTGAGATTCGAGGGTCTACCCGAATATTGATTGTTCTTCAGGTTGAGAAGGGGACGTGCTGAGAAGGGCGGGAGATCGGCAACGGAGGTACTCGAGGATCAGCAGAAGGTCACGCAAGGACCGGTGTTGTGTGGCACATCGAGATGATCCAACAAGGCATGCATATCGTATGTGCGAGTATCTCGGTACTCTTACAAAGAGAATCTAAATTTCGACTCTTGCCAGCAAGCGTAGGCTACGGCTCGAAAGTCGGAGCGAAGCAGTCCACGGCCCCACCGGCAAAGGTTGGCTTTCCTCCACCTCTGGAAAACGGGAGGCTGGAAGAAATTCAGCATAATGCAGATTGCGATGACACTAACATGAAAACTGACACATCTTTTGTGATCCCGGAATCTGACTATACTCACTTCACATTCATATGAGATGAGTTTCGAGATACTTAGATTGATCCATGATCAGAACATGCAACGAATGATGAACAATAGTCAATTCTTCAAGACCTTACTTTTCTTTACTTGCCTCTCGATGGATAGAAGCGACTCTTATGTCTTTCTCCTTCACGAACGTCTCTATTCTTTCAACGTCCCGCTAGTAACCGACTCCCTTATTTCAATTTTCGAATCTTTTTTTTTTATAGATAAAAAAATATAACATCTTTTCAGTTAGTTCGGTATCTTTTAAAGAGAGAGAAAACTCATTCTTTTATTACGGAAGGACGAGAGGAAACTTCAAAGTTCAAGTTCTAAATTTCTCGGGTTTTAATTCTCTGAACTGAAACATATCCATCAATGCATCATTTTTTATATTAAAATTACAAAATATCACATGGACTTAGTACATGGTTAGTAAACCCGAGACACATGAGCCACATAAAACATTATTTTAAGGAAATATTATAAGATAGAGAGGTCGAAGTGAAATCAATGAGTTTTGGATTGTGATCCCTGTTCTACCATGCCCGCTGCGTCATAGCTTCGAAGAACCTTCAATTTCTCGAGGAGTGGACCTGCTCGACTCAAATATAAATTAGTTATAGTTTATCATCGATTGGAAAAAAGAGCATAGAAGCCTAAGCTTCAAAACTACAACATAAACACAACTTTATGTTTAATAGTTTGATGGGCCTGGGAGCCCATTGGGCTCAAGCCCATTACTACAAATTAATGGGCCTGAGAGCCCAATCCCGTAAGGCCGAAGCGGAAGCTGGAGCAATCAGATCGAACGTACATTTCCTGTTTGAATAGACTGAGCCCATCTAGACCCACCAGGTAACAGTCTTTCTTTTTCGGCCGAACCTAATTCTAGAAGGTGATGGATAGAACGTGGAATAAAAGGGCACATGGAGCTCCACCGATGAGAATCAAACCCAGGAACTCTTCGAGCCCTTCTCAAGTAATGGTTTTTAATCATGTTCGATCAGCACAATCATGATATGTAAGAAGAATTGGAGAGCGCCAGACATTTACGTTTAGGTAAATATGGACTCAATCTCGTATAGGTTGGTGGATACTTTGCATGGTATCATAGCCACTTATCCTGTGGGCCCACATCAGGATAGCTCGAGACCGGAACAAAAATACTCCCCTCACAGTCAGCTATATAGCCTGCCTCGTAGCAGGCTGTCCCTCTGCCTCAAGTATGGAAGAAAAATATCCGATTCGGGATCAGTTGTTGAGGTCACTTATTCCAAACACACGTCAGATGTATACGTTCTTGCACGTGTTGAGAAATAAATTTTACATCGGACAGTTAATGGATTGAAATCCGAAATACAAGCGAATTAAGGTATCCCCACATAGAAAACTAAACTTTTGGGTGAAAATTTTACAAATATAATATGTCAAACAGATAACACGGAGGATGCTTTGTCATCATCCCTTCAAGAAACGGATATGTTCCTCTTCCTTTATTAGTTACGGGGACCTTCCCATGCAACTTCGAGGAAACTTGAAATGCCGAAACGTCCATAAATATCACAAAAAGACCTATGAGCAAGAAAATTCCCTCACGAACCATATCCAGTCTTCCATCGAATCGTACCTTCCTTGTCATTTATGATCGATAAACATCGTTCTCCCCGACCCACTTTCCTCCCTCGTCTGTGCCGGTATTATACCCGGTTGCTTCCGCGAAACCTTCCGTACCGTATACTTCCCGAAGTACCTACACAGTGAAAATCCTGTGTAACTTTTCTTGATGTGCTCGATCAACTAGACCTACCATAACATCTACGTTAATTTACGTAAACGTTTAATGGAAGTTTGAGAGAAACTGGTATACAATATCGACAGACTAAATGTTTCATCAAGCATCAGGTCTCTGTCTAAAGATTTGATCATCTCTACAACTTTCCCCATCAAAGCTAGTGTTCTAGTGGTTCCATGCTCACTCTTCTGTGTAGTTTTGTATGTTCGAGGTTTCAAATTTGAATCCCCTATATGTACGCATTCATGTCAAAATATTTACCGGGACTGTACACTTTGTGCCTGAGTTTGAAGGATATCAACTTCTGTCGCACTTTCATCGACTCTCTCTCTCTCTAAAATTCCACTTTTTCACCATTCACACCTCACCAATTACCATAAGTTCGAGGTTGTAGAATGGCAATGTAAACATAAAATGAAAGTTCATATTCTTTCCAAAATGGCAGTTGCTGCACACAATTCTAAGAAACCAGCGGACAGCTTCGACGTCTTTGTTCCCTTTTTCTTCGCACTGAAGATTTCCTGCCGACTTATATAAAGGGGAGCAACCTTTGCTGCTGGAAGAGCACTAACCTTAACCTTATAACCTTCTTCGCACATTTGCTGTTTCGAGGAGAATGAGTTCCAAGGTCGTGTTCGAGGATCACTTCCCGACCATGGTCGAGAAGCTCGGGATAGACGGGTTCATGGACGAGCTGTGCAAAGGGTTCCGGCTACTGATGGACGGAGACAGAGGGGTGATCACGCTCGAGAGCTTGAAGGCGAACTCGGCCTTGCTGGGGTTACGTGGGATGAGCGACGAGGATGCGAGGTTGATGCTCCGGGAAGGCGATCTCGACCGGGATGGCGCGCTGAACGAGAAGGAATTTTGCGTGCTTATGTTCAGGCTGAGCCCCGGGTTGATGCAACGCTCCAGCGAATTGCTAGAGGCAGCCATCTTTGGAGATATATGATTGTATACACTGTATGGGCTCTTGTTGTCGAGCACTTGCTACCTTGCATTTTATTATCGGATTTTATTTCGGCTAAAGCGATACAATAATTATGTTAATAATCGATTATCCATGATATCCGATCAAACGGTCCGATAGACTGGCAGAACAAATTTCAAAATTTTTTCGACAGATTACCGTAAGAAATATATTTTTTTACTTGGCAGAATTGTCACGGTAATTTTTCCATCACCAGCTTCTAACAAAATTCGCACAGATAAACTTTTCCGTCACCAACTTCCCATGGAATTCGAACGGAAAGAGCTATGTCACCACCTTTCAGATGGAAATCTGACGGAAGTATGCCGTCGCACAATTTCTCACTGTAAAGCCTCACGAATTTAATTTAGTCGATAAAGAACTGCTGGAGAACATCTTCCGAAATTCTTTCACCGAAATGTTTTCGCGGATCGAGCTATACGTTACATCAACACCGAAACTCGATTGGGATCGAACCGGGAGTACGATACGATGGATGTAGCATTATCATCTCCACAAGGCTAACAATTTACTTACACCAACCTGCAATTAAGCATATTTAATGAGGCCAAATGAGAAGCCCATAATGAGAACCGAACCGAACCGGTTTCTACACACCCCTAGATGACAATGAGTCGGGGCGGAACATGGGTTGGCCTGTTTAATCTAAAAATATTTTTATATTACATAAAATATAATCTAGAATATAGAATAAATTATATATTTGTAATAATATGATTAAATAAATATAAAATCGTTAGAATTTATATAAGTTTAACTAAATAGAATTATTATTATTCAATTTATTAAATTAAAATATTTATAAATTACATAAAATTTAATTTAAAAATATGTAATTAGACTACATAATATAACAGGACGGATCGGGTGAGTACCCGTCCCTTGACGGGTCGGGTCAATTTTGGCATCCCTGTGCTTAGTTGATCCCTGTCCACCGCCACTATATATAGTGGAGTGTCGAAGTTCGTGGAGGATCAGTTTCTGAAGATGTAATTTGTTTGGGGGTAACATTTTCCATAATGGAAATAAAGGGAGCGCACTGAGAGAAAGGCAAGAGTTTGGGTATGGCTAAGTCGTAAGTCATCCCGCGTCCCCCCGTCGCTCTCAACTGGTTTGTGTTTTCAGATCCCCTTCCCCATCTTGAGGCTGGCGTCAGCAATGTGACGTCATCTACTGCTGTAATACGTTATTCATCGAAGAAAGCCGAAATAAAATTAAGTAATTTTTAGAAATTTTTTACTTTAAAATTTATAAAAAAATTATATAATTTAATTTTATCGATTTGTAATACCACATAAGTACTATCATGATTATATCCATTACACAAAAGACTGACTCAATCAAAGGTATCCATGCAGGTTCTCATATCAGAAGAGTGTGTAATACATAACGAGTTCATAATGCAAATCACTATTAAAATCTTGACATGTATAAAATTAAGGATCGAAAACTATGAAAACTTTACACATGTCAAAATTTGATAGAAATTTACACAAT
Source organism: Lagerstroemia speciosa (assembly GCA_037672795.1). NCBI lineage: Eukaryota > Viridiplantae > Streptophyta > Magnoliopsida > Myrtales > Lythraceae > Lagerstroemia > Lagerstroemia speciosa. The sequence continues at coordinate 11,644,790 of CM075297.1, forward strand.
AAACTCGTTACCCTTAGAGCAGCTATGAAGGGGAAAAAACTGAAAATTCGATCTGTCATTGATTCGAAAATTAGGCCTTTTGGAATTCGAAGTATTTTTAACAATTTTTAGGGAAGAGAGGGTCGATTGGATCTCGTAAAAAAAAAATCTGGCCAGGTGCTTTATATTAAAATTGGAAAAAAAAATCGAACAAATTGAGACTTCATCGCAAATTAATCAAGAACGATGTAGACTTTGAAAAAGACAACCCAACAATTAATTACAATACAAATTAATTCAACTAAAAGAAAATTGAGCTACGGGTTATGATATAATTAATTAGGTTTTCTAACACGTTCATAATATCATTATTCAATTCGAATGGTTAAATTAAAAAAAATTCACGGTGAATATTAAATTTTTACCTGGATCTATAAGAGTTTCGAGTCCGTTTTCACCCAAAATCCTAAGCTGATAGGTGGTGATATTCAATTTTCTTATAAACTCAACTTTATTCTTCAATCTGGTCAATGTGCTGTTTAATTTTCAACACCCGCCATCACGTGACGACGTGTTCACACTTAACACGTGCCATTAAATGACAAGGCTTTAACTAATCCTAATCCCACTTCACACTTTTGAGATTTGGAAAGAATTCATCAATGTCGATTGCGCACTGACGATCAACGTGAGTTGACTGATATGGCAGTACATCATTTCTCATTAAGATCTCTGTTTGAATCCTAGGCATGGAGAAAACTCATCCTACGAGAGTTTTACCCTTTCATGGACCAACCTGGCTTGAACCTACATCGGTCGGAATCATTGGGTTTCTAAATGATACGTGGCAGACCAAAAAAAAAAAAAAGGCATTGACGAACTATCACTAAATTGCCAGGCAGTCATCGACAATTATAGTGACTGCTCGAACGGTTAATAATATTAACTCGTTTACTATGACTTAATCGATTTTTTCTTATTATCATGTGATAAGGTAGGATGATTGAAGGTTTTCTCTGGCACAAGCTACTAGAAGCTGTAGAGAATGCAAGTTGATATATATATATATATATATATATATCTGTGTGTGTGTGTGTGTGTGTGTAAACGTGGACTGACTGCAGCTGGTTTAATGCTAATATTATATCCAAGTTGATGATGGATCTGATGAGGGGATTAATACGTACAGCTGGAAAGAATAAAGAAATGCACGAGCAATTCATAAATTCATTGTTTATTCAATCAATAATCCACTGAATTTACTAAGTTAATTAATTAATTAAATCACATTATCAGTATCCTTATTATTTTAGAAAAATTTTTATGGCCTTCACCGGTATGTCATTGACCAGGTGAAAACATTCACATGAGAGTCAGATACCCAACAAACAATAACAAATATTATTCACAAACACTACTCGACCACGTGATTAATTAACGGATAAGTTAGTTCATTGTTTTAATAATCGATGTGAACTCGTCGAGGCAGTTCGTGTGCCTCGTGCTCTCAATTAAAGTCTTAAATTCGAGTATTATCAAAGTAGAAAATTCACAATTAAGAGAGTTTTACCTTAAGGTTTTGAAGTAGGAGGTCGAGAGGATCTAATACAGGATTAGACTCTCTATGTAACGGGTATGTCTCTATGTAACGGGTATGTCACGTGACAGTACTTACGTAGCAGCATCACGAATAATGAGATTCAATAATTTTAAATATTTTTTTATACAATCCTAAAAATAACAGAATCTTATTGGTTTGTAATATTATATAAAGCCTAGAAATGATTTAATTTTACTAATTTATAGTATTATGTAAATATTACAGCGTGGTATACCCGTTAAATAGAAGATTCTCTCCAAATTAATAAAGGTTGTGATTAGTGAGTGCTAGGCAGGTCTGCATGGCGAGATGTTTTAAATTATAGGAATAATTGTGGGATAATTAGATTAATGCCTTGGCAGCTAATTTCCAGTGAGAACGAAGGAATAACGAGTATTCCTTTTTAAAAATATGAAGGAACGCAGCTGTAAGAAAGTGATATAATGATTTTTATATATATTTGAATCATACTCTATTCTAGCATGATGAGAAAGAAAAAGAACTTATTCCAATGGATTGTGCTTGAGCCGTCGAGGGACAGTTCAATTGGCAGGGTATTAAGAGTCTTAAACCTTCCAAATTCGATTTTCAATAGTACAATACCAAGGGTATTTTCTAAGGGTGAGGATTTTATAACTCTCGAACTCGTCAGGTTTGCCAAATTTACCCTGCACACGTGGTTCGTGGGCTATTGCGTATGCCCAATGAGGAAGGTGTCGTAATCCCGCCAGTGAGATTCGGAAGGTACCTTAATACTTCGGCCATTAAAAAAAAAAAGATAGTGCTTGACAACTTTCAAAAACACAATTAAGCAAAAAAAAAAAGAATATTGAAATATTCATTTCATCTATTTCCTTTTAATTCCAATGTGTCAAATGTAATCTCAGAGTATCATATAACAAGAAGGGAAAAAAAGGTGACACCCTGAATGTTCGATCGATTTTCCTACAATCTAAAATTAAGGAGACATCCGGTTGAGTGTGTAGTCAATGGTGAGGCTGCCACATATGTACTTTGCACAAGACTGTTAAGAATTTATGAACTTGTAGAGTGTTAATAGATTCGAAAAAATAAATTTTTATTATAAAAAAATAAAAATTTTGTTTATAAGAATCCAACAACCGCAATAATCTCAGTAAAATAACACATCCAGAGCCTGGGCGGACGTTCAAAAATAATTACGGCGTGACCGAGCAGGCAGAATTAAATTCTTGATTCACACAGCCCGTTGACCGTCGTTTCTCCCTTCCCCTTCTCGTCTTCCGCTGGATTGGCGGTTTCCATAAAGCAAAGGCTCCGGCCGACCACTCAAACCCAATTTCCCTCTCTCTCTCCCTGTTCGATTGGACGGAAACTCTATCCCTGAGTAGTTTCACCTCGATCCGTCAGTCATGTCGGAGCAGTCTTCAAATCAGAGTCTCCTAGACGCTCTGAACGTTAAGCCAGTCCTCGACTCCATCTCCACTGCGCGCAGCGCCGTCGAGAAAGTTCGGAACTCAATTCCTTCCGGCGAAGATCACAAGAAGGGTGATGTCAGCTCTGCCCCCGAGGGGGATGGGGCGGGAACCAAGGCGGTAAACGGCCGTCCTGGATTTCTCTTCCCCCGGCCGTCCGCTGGCGGGAAGGTCCCCGCCAGCCGGGGGGTAACCGTCATTGCCGCCACCCCTGAGAAGAGGGAAGTCGAAGCTGGCTGCTGGGGCACTCTCTGCTTGGGCCGGCGAGGATCTGCCAGCAAGGAGGTAGCTGGCACCTACAGCGGCGCAAATGGGGCCAGCGCCGCCGCCAATAGTCCGGAAATCAAGCCCGGGGAGGAGAGCGCCTCAACCAGTGCAGGCAACCCTGCTGCAGTTACCGGACCTGGAGATGTCGGCAACACCACCACTTCCCAGGTGGAACCTGACTCCTCTGACAAGAAGGGCGCTAGTAGTCAGCAAGCTAATGGCCACGCCGTCAATAATCTGGGAGATGATACCAAGGATAACGAAGACATCACAAACCGCAACAGCACGAGGCGCCTCGAGGGCGAAAACCTGAAGGTGTTCACCGAATCAGAGAAGCTGCTGAGGGACCTCAATTACATCCATACCCAGATCTCAAAGTTTAATGGCATGGGAAGCCACTTTCAGGAGTTTCGAAAGTACGCCGGGCAGTTGCATCAGGCTTTGGACGGTAAAAATAACGCTGCCGACTTCCCCGCCCATGCTCTCCACCTGGAGCTCCAATCGCTTGCCGATAAGGTGAAGGGCGTGAAGAACCAAATGCCCGGGCACAAAGCTCCTGCCACGAATGCAGAAGCTGGCCATCAGGAGGATAAACGGATGACGTTCAATGCCTACAACCTGCTCGACAAAAAGCCCATTCCAGGCATGAAGGAAAAAATCCGGGGCATGTCTTGCTTTCAGGAGTTTCGTGAAGATTTCGATTGGGCTTTTGCAGGCCTTGATGACAAATCAAAGTCGTGCTTGCTTTGCTTCGGCATTTTCCCGGAGAATGCTGTTCTGCAGAAGAAGCTTTTGGTCTACTGGTGGATCGGCGAGGGCTTGGTGGACGGAAATAAGAGTGCTAATGAAGTTCTAACGGCTCTCTGTTCCAAAGGTTTTATCAAACCCGTTCTTAAGAACCGGAAGTTGTCTGGGTTCCAGATGGATCCCTTGGTTCGGTTCGTGGTGATTATCATTGCGGAGGGACTGGGATTCTTCTGTTTCGACTCGATGGGTGTCCCAACAGCTGATTGTTCCCCCTCTCACCGGGCATGTTTGGTCAGAAACATAGAAGAAAATTTTTCGCGGATGGAACTAACACGCGAGAATGATTCAGAGTCAAACAAAGACAGGGACAAAAAGATTGATCATTTGCATACCCTGTTCAATGTGAATGACCCTTATCCTGACTTCAAATTGGAGTGGTTCTCAAAGTTGAAAATGCTCAAAGTGCTATACCTTGGTGGATGGCAACGATCCAAGGAGCATCACATTGAGGTAGAGGGCACAGAATTCTTGAAGGCGCTTAAGAATATGAAAGATCTTAAGTTCTTGAGTCTTCAAGGCATTTCGAGGATTACTGACCTCCCTGATTCTTTATGTGCGCTCTCCAATTTGAAGATTCTAGATCTTAATGCCTGTCACCACTTGGAGTCACTTCCAAAGAAGTTAGACCAGTTCAAGAATTTGACACACCTGGATATATCTGAGTGTTATTTGCTTGATCATATCCCGAGAGGGCTCGGTCAACTCGCAAAACTCCAAGTGCTTAAGGGGTTCATCATTGGCAGCATCAATAAAGATTCATGTACTTTGGATGATTTGAAGGGACTGACGAATCTAGAAAAGTTGAGCATCACTTCGAGCAGGGACGATTTCCCTTCAGAAAATGAGGTGGCTATTCTCAAAGGATATGAACATCTGAAGAAGCTGACGATATGTTGGGGAGGGAAGTCATCGAAAGCAGGTGGCAGGAATGAGCCAGCAGGCACTGCAACTAGCGCAGGGAAGGAGAAGGGTGATAAGGTAAGTGCTGCACAAACAAAGGAGGGTGGTCAAGGAAAATTTTCTGAAGAGAACAAGGGGGATAAGAGAAATATCCCTGAGCAAAACAAGAGGGATAAAGTCAAGAGTGTGGAACAGAAGAAGGGAGACGAAGGAAGTGTCACAGAGCGAAAGGAGAGTAAAGAAAGAGGCTTAGAGCAGAAGGGCCACAAGGAAATTGAGGCAGACAAAAAGAGTGAGGACAAAGAGGTTAGCAAAGAACAGCAGGGGGACAGAGAAAGCAGTGCAGAACAGAAGAAGGCGCTCAGAGGAAAGGGCGCAGAAAAGAAGAGAGTAAGTATTGTAGAGCCAAAGGTGCCTGGGGAAACCACAGATCAGATAGATGACAAGGGAAGTTATGGTGGACAAAAGAAGGGGAATAGGGGAGATAGAGTAGAGCAAGACAATATTTCACCAAGATCGCCTCATGCAAGGCAATCACAACAATCTGCACAACCAGCTACGGGAGCGAAATTGACACTAACAATGAGCAAGTTATCCAGAATGTCCTCCAAGCTTGGAATCCGTACTGCAGTACCCCCAACTCCAGAAGCACCATCAAGGCTGGAAAAGTTGGAGCTTCAGTGTTGCCCTCTAACTAAGGCACCTGACTGGATGGTCAAGGGCGAACTGAAGCCCAGCAAGAAACTCTACATCAGAGGAGGAAATCTCCGTACTCTTAAGGACAGGCAGGGAAACCATGTGGAGTGGCAAGTGAAGATACTGTGCCTTAAGTACTTAGCTGACCTTGAGATGGACTGGAAAGAATTTCGACAGTCCTTTCCAAACGCGGTTTACTTGGAAAAGAGTCGCTGTCCAAAGCTCACTTTCTTCCCATGCAACTCAAGTGGTGTGTGGATCGATAGGAAATCGAAGCATCTGGATGAAGTGAGAGGAGATTTGTCATGGTCGTTCCTCACATGAAGCACATCTGGCAAAAAGGTTTTCTTCATCTTGTTGGTTCTGCCGCCTTTGGATGCTGCTGTTGCTGTTTGCTTTTCGTTTAGTAGTCCATGGATTGCTTTCCATTGTTACAATTTCTCGAAATAATTGATTTTGATGCAAGGGTTACATTTTGTACTCTCTTTCTTTATGAGGTGTTTTTCCTTAATAAGTAATAATCTCATGTGACTCTACAATGTACTGTTGTGTTTTATGTGAAACTGCTCCACTGATTTGTCGGTTTTCTCCTCAAGACCCATGCTAACTGACCCCTTGATAGTTGGAGAACTGCCTAGAAATACTGTTTTCTGCTTCCTGCCTGTTCACTGGAGATATTACAGCCTTTAGTACTTTAATTAAGTATTGAGACAATTCTGAGTCATCCAATTTTATTGCTCATTGGTCATACTGTTGAATTTGAGCAAAGTGATATGTGGGTCGTACATTCTTGAGGAATTACTTCACAAAATGAAAATTGTACATTCTTGACGAAGTAAGCCAGAAAATGAAAACAAGTAAATGCTTTCTTCTCCCCCTGAAATCTGATACTTCATCTGTTTGCTCTACATTAGTTTAAAATCTTTGAATTAAAATCTTCTTCTGACTTTTTCAGGGCAGGATGATCTTAACTGATATATCTGCTTGCCCTCACCTTCCTTGAAAGGACAGCTGAAGAAGAGTCAAATGATCTTTCGGTAGTTCATATCCCTTGGAACTGCAATTACATAACATGCTTTGAAGCCAAATACTTTAAACACACCTCGTCATTTTTCTCCATGGTTGTCTACATTGGCTGAGATGTTCGAGTATCAAGTCCATGAAGCATCCTCCAAAGAAATTTGAAAATGTTGATTCCTCATGTGCATATGCAGTAATAGATTTTTTTTCCTTATTGATTGCTTCCTAACATGTGAACACGGCAGATAATACTTCTTAATGCTGCAGCCATAGCAAATTCTGTTCACACCTGGGCAAGGTTTTATGTGATGCCATACTTATTCATCTACACTTTTTTTATTCTTTAATTATCTCCTACTAGCTTTATTTTATATCTTTGGACCATTAATTTCATATCTCTTTGTTTCTGGCATTGCCGGCTCTGACTTATAACTATATGCTTATACTCTGTTTCACCTAATTACCAGTAGGTTTGTGAATCTCATGGTTCTTGGGGGAAAACTGCGGTTCTTTATCACAGCTGATTATTGTAATGGTTGGTCCAACATCGGTGAATAATTTTTTTGACTGGTGCAGCCTGATCTCGTCTAGGTTAGGTCTTTTACAGGAAGAAATGAGCAAAGGGAAACTTTAAAAGCAATTGATTGAGACAGTTGACGTGCTTTCCATTTAGTGTAACTATTCCAAATTTGATGAATTTTGCATGAATTTTCAAATACTTTACAAACTATTTTGCAATACAGGAATGAGCAAGAACTCTGCTATATTGCATGTTTCCTGTGAAAAAAATGCAAAACGGACGCCATGGAAAACCATTTCTTTGGATGAATTGTCATATTCACCCTTTTACTTCTAAAAGAAATGTCAAATTTTAATTAATTTTTAATTTGAATGTATTAATGATTCCAACATCACTTTTAATGAAAAACGGGATATGACATATGATAGTCGTCGCCCAATTTTACCAAGAAAATTCATGGTACTTTTTAGAATATACACATGGTTCATGATTATTTGGAATATTTGCATTTCTATTTTTCTGTTAAAATGTATGATGTAGTTTTCATTTGCCCAATATCTGTTCTCTCCATGTGTAGATTCTTGAGACACATCAGTATACCCAAGGGGGTGGTTGAGGGCATACGGTTGTAAAATGAAAAAACCTTGTTGACTGTCTGCATTAATAAATTCTCGGGCACATAGGGGGTTAAAGTTGGGCGATTCATTTATTTCTCCTAGGAAACCTTGTATGCTCCCGGTTCAGGAAGTTCAGTTCTTGGAGGTTGATAGTCATGCTACTGTTTCTTGTATTCAGTTCAGTAAAGAGTTTTGACTTATGCAGATATGAAGTCTTTTATGTATGAATGTGCAATGGCACCTGATTGAGCTCATGTTTCGGTACATTCTTTGAGTGTCTCCTGAAGAACAAGCTCCTCATTGGACGATACTGGTTATCCTTGCAGGGGTCATCAAGAACACTGATTGAACCTGGGGGCTCTACCTTGCAAGCCTAGGCAATTTATAAGACTCAATGTTCAAGGATCCCAATCCAGAGCCGAGCCATGGGATTCTCATGGACGAATTGGCCTCGAACAAAATGATGTCCCATCCTCTAACGACACTCAGATGTTCACATAAGATATGACTGAACGAAAGAAACAGAAAGGTTGATGCTTAAAAAACTTCTGAAATTGCAGAAGAATGGTTATGGCCGAACGAAAAGAAACAGTAAGGCAGATGTTTACAGCACATCTGAAGGAAGAAATGAAGAAATTGCAGAAGGATGGAATGGTGCTGTCATTCTTCTCTTCCAACAGCGTAGTTTACTGTGGGTTGGCATCACCGTTCTGCAGTGGCTCTTCAAGGTGTTTCTTCACAATCTCACCCATCAGCTTCACTGCCAAAGGCACGCCATTGCTTTTCTCCATGATTTCCTTTTTCAGTTTCTCCTGATCCGAATATCCATGGGCAGCTCCAGCTGTATCACTAAATATGAGCCAGCAATCCTGCTCATTTCTAATGGGCATCTTCTGATGCAGATTTTCTGGACCCACCATCTTCTTTGCCACTTCCTCACTCCGGCTTGTGATGATGACGGTACCCCCATGACCTTTGGGCAATCCATACGCGAGCTTCTCTTTCCATTCATTTCCGTGGCCGAGGCATGTTTCCATGTTGCAGTACCACTCTTCGCTTTCCCGAACATCATCAAGGACAATCAAATATCTCTTCCCCCACAGATGCTGGTGAAGTAAACTGAGAAGCCCCCCAAGTTGATGGCTGGAGAGATCTTCATCGATGACCTCTTCTTCGACTCCGAGTTCCAGCAGCAGCCTCTTCAGGATTGCCACTCTTATGTCCGGGTCTTCACTAGGGCGCATGGAAACACAAACCCAGATCAGAGGGGCAAAGTGGGATCTCACCTGTTCACTGTTGAAGAGCTTCTGGCACAGAGTCGTCTTCCCGATCCCAGCAATGCCCACGATCCCTATCGCCTTGAACTGAACCTCTGGAATCAGAAGAGATTTCTCGAGAATCTCCACTTCCTCCTCGAGCCCGTGAATCTTCTCCAGATCTGCAGCAGGAGAGCTCCATAGCAGGATCTCAGATTTTCCGCTCGATGACCCGGGAATATCCCCAACATGCTGGGTGCCGGTCTGGGTCGACCCGCCCTTTTGATTTGCTCCCTGCTTCAAGATGAGACTCCAGATTTTCTCCCTCATGGCTCTGGTCAAGCTCCAGTTGGTTCTCCTTTTGGTAGAGGCATGCTTCTCGGATGTTGCTTGCGATTCTCGACTGGTGTTGTGGACCGATGCGTCCACGGATGACTCAACCTGGGAGGGACCGGATGTGGAGTTTCTGTCCGGATGGTCCATCAGTTGATCAAATCGACGGGGCAGTCCTGGGGTTGTCCTTGCTGATAACGGCACCAATATCAAGTCCTCAATTTGTGGAGTAGGCATTCTTCCACCTCATCCGCCAAGTCCGACAATTATTGATGTCTTCCATGTCTTCAAACAGAGCAGAGAGAAGGGAAAGATACGGTTTCTCAGCGGCAACTGGGCAGGGAAGAGAAGATGTCTCGGAAGAAACTATATGAGGTCAACGTTTATCCAACTCGTTGTTTTCAGTCCTTCACTTTTAGAAAATTGATTTTGGTCCCCAGCTCAATTTAATGTTTTCTTTTTACCATGTTTTATTTTTTACTTGAAATATTATTAAAGAAAGGAAAAAAAACCAGAACCCACACTGGCTATGCCTGCCCGAATGTTATCAAATCAATTCGAGAAAAAGACATTTTTGCCCCTTAATTGTTCATATTTTTATCATTTTTATACTAAATTTTTATTTTTGTCATTTATATCCTTAATTTTTTGAGTTTTTACTACTTTAATCATATCGTTATTTTTCCATCTAGTAAAGTATATTCCATCCTAAAATAATTGTTTAACAATAAATTTTTTAAAAAAAAGAAAAAAAATAAGTGAAAAGCAAAAATATCGGTAGGACATTGCCGACGGCCACATATCCCTCCACATTGGGACACTTATTCGTGGTTAACACTTCGTTAATCGGAGATGCATCCACCGTACTCTTTACTTTCCGTTTGATTTTTCCCTTTTTTTTTCAATTTTCACAAAATAATTATATTAAAAATTTATTTTTTGGATAAAAAGTGTTTTTGATTGGAAAAAGTGATAGTATGATCAAACTAAAAAAAACTCAAAATGATGAAGATATGAATGACAAAGTGTAAAAAAAGACTTAGGATGAAAATAATAAAAACGTGAAAAGTTAAGGATAAAAGTGTCATTTAATCCAATATTTTTTGTTAATCAATTTTTAATTAAATAATAATAATAATTTTTTCAGAAAGGACAATTTATTCAGCATGAGATGACCATTTGCAAATTTTATATATTGCAATTATCAGCTGGTGCATGGGAACAAGCATTGTTTAGTAGGTTTCATTTTTATATTATTTTTTTTTTGGTCGCCAGCCACGGTATCCAAGCAGGCCCCACCAGCGGTGAGATGGCATCTTTCAGCCAACCATACTTGACTAATCCGTTGGTCGCCCCGGGTCGCACGCCTGGCAATGGCGGGTGAGGCTCCCAAGAGGGGTGTCTGCGTACGTGAGGTCTCGAACCTGAGACCTCCTTAAGCGGCACCGAGCTGCTTACCACTCGGCCCAACCCCTCTTGGTGGTTTCATTTTTATATTATTATTATTGCAGATGAATATAAAACTGTACATTTTTTAGATTTAAAAAAAAAAGTAATTCAACGGCGGACCATCGGATGAGCGCTCTGTAGTCATTGTTTATTTGGGCAAGTACGGACACAACTAGGATCAAGGTTTGATCTTAACTCTTCAATAACAGTTAGATTTTGTTGTCTAATCTAATTTATGCACGTGCTAATACACGATTTTGTTATCATACCACATGTAATATTCTAACGTAGATCAGCAGCAGTACGGATTGGGGGATCTCTTTCACATACTTCTTGCTGCTGCACAGAGGACACTCGGATCAAACAGATGCTGCATTTAGGACATATTTGCAGCGATGGTTACTGCTGAAGCAATGTGTGCTGCTATTGTTTTTCTATTTTTATTTTTATTTGCTTGGTCGTTTGGCACACGTCAGTAAACAACTGATGCAGTCATACCTTATTCCAGGATTCCAAGATTCAAAAGGGGCAGAAACTCGAGTCCCTTTTCTCGGATTCATAATCATAGAGGAACATGGCATGACTCAGTTGAGAAGCTCAGCAAGTAAAAGGGATGAGCATGTTGCAGAGCTGCTGCGGGATAGATCAGTAGACTGGTTTCTGTAATCCATCTTCTCAGATAAGACTATTAGACTTCTTCATCGGTACTTCCAACACTGATCGACAAATGATGAGACAAAATGAGGAACATAGTCTCTTTACAATCTGTAGAAAAGGAAACAGCACAATGTCCCGAAGCTTATGGAGTACTCTGGAAGACATGCTGAGGAGTTTGCTCACCTATTTTACTCGGAAAAGAACCTGAGTTGATTGTGTTTCTTGATTGTCCCATTTACAATCAATTGTCTTTGGATCCCATGAACGTTAGACGCATATCAGTTGATCTTGTCTGAAGGGTCTTTCAGTGACCAGGCCTAGGTTGTTGTTTTCCATATTTAAATTTAATCCTTGTCAGTTTTGAGTTTGGTCCATGAATTCAAAGCATGCCTTATGCGGTCCTCTGATTTTGCAGGTTGTTCATCTAATTTTTGATCGGTGTTTCTTTCTCAGCGAGGCCCACAAGACAAGGCTTAAGGAGGAGTTCAGTAAGAGCACTACCTAAAGAATTCCCCCATCTTAAGCATGTGGTAAGTTGGCTGAGTATAAGTTAACACTTTGCCGTCTTTCCAGATATTGAATCACGGACCATTGCACAGCATGTTGGTGAGGCTGTTATCGTTTCTGTGGGATGTCAATACCAGGTAAGAACTCTTAAGGTAATGCTAAATGGAAGGGGTTTCTTCGTACTGGGGAGGGCCATCTCAATATTTTATTGTTAGAGTGTTCTTTCCGCAAAGCTAGGTGCCCTTTGGAGAAGTGATTTTATGCTAGATGAAGAAAAAGAACCATCCGAGGCAAATGAGAAGTCGTTTTTGAAACTATTTTCGAAGATCGTTTCTCTCCATGAACTTGTTTGCAACAGCAAATGCTGGGAGAAAAACTTATTTTTGGTGTTCTTGAAAGAAGATATGGATTTCTCCCCGCCACACCGCCGCCTCTTCCACCTCCTTCCATCAATTTCAAGCAGCAATCTACCAGTCAGTGGATTCCAGTAGCCAGAGTTGGATGTCAAAAGCTATGCTGTACATATATGTAGAAATCATCCACATAGAACATCTAAATATAATTTTGCAAACTCTTAATCCTATAGATAGTTCCCTTATCATGTGTCTTTACCAAAATCTAATTTTTCTTATATTCAGGTCCATCACCATGGAGCCGTGATCGGTTCTCCAAATGCAGAAATCAGTGGACTGGAACTCATATCTTCTTCGACACATTCTTTCAGGAGCATGCATTGGAATGGCTAATCGAGTTGGGTTGCCCGGCATGGTGGGTATTCGAAAACCGTCCTCGAGCAACGATTTTCTGCCCGACTTAATTCTCTTGGACCAAGGAGTACATCACAGCATCTGTCGTCTTGGATTCATTGGCGTCAGAAGCTTGTGAAATAATAACTGAGAGTAGCCTGCATCCATGAGCTGTAAATAGCATCACCAGCTTTACTAGCCTAAAGTCGGTATTAGTACCGTTGACGAATGAAGCTGGAAAACCGACTTTAGGCTGAATCTGTATCATTGAAACAACTGTTGCCCAGCTAACTCTGGCATAAGTCATTGATCATCATCTGCATGACCAGTCATTTTACGAAAGAAATGGTCAGTTTTGACAGGAAAAACGGTTCCAGCTTTCCCACTTTGATCAACGAGAGGCTAACTTCAAATGGGTCAGAAGTGGTTCGATGTTTTCCCGAACTCTTCGGGGTTTTGCTTGGCCAAAACGTGCTCTTGGATGAATCTCCCGTTCCACGATCGTAGTACTACAGAGTTGAAGTCTGTAGCTGGAGCAACCGAAAGAGACCTATACCATTTGAGCTGCATTTAGAGGAATGCACGGTTGAGATGAGATGCCAATCCCTCGACCCTGCCGAGCATCAACAGGTTCTCATAACAACCTGAACCAGCAAAACTTCCGACTGGGCATCAGATCGACCATGAGCCCACTTGAAGATATCGAAGTAGTCCCAAGAATGCCGTGCACCGACATCGGTTTCCCTGAGAGCCCTTTCCTGCAGTGTAACTACTTGTCTGGATTTAGTTCAGCCTCGACAAATTGGCCTCAAAGATGCTCGGTCGCAGACCGGTCAATGGCCCTAGCATGTTTTACGAACTGCATGTCCATGTACAAAGTCATGTTTTCTACAAGTTTTTCGTTAGAATTACGGGGTCGAATCCGCAGGCCATGTTTTTCATGCGATGTAACTGATATCAGAAAGCTCGAGATCCGTAATGTATTTCTTCAACTTGGGTCCACAAGTCAAGTTGAGGCCTCATCAATGAGCACAATAGCCATACTGGGCCCCCAGCGTTGACGGGCTGAATTTGAACGTTGACGCCTCCCCCTTTAGATTTTGAGTTATTTGTCCCGAAAAGCACCAACTATTCAAAAAAAATTTAATCTATTGTGAACTATTTTTTATTTAGAAAATTACGAATTATCCAAGAATTTTCTAATATATTATAAACTACTTTTTTACCTAGAAAATCATAAACTATTCAAGAATTTTTTTAATCTACCATGCCGTTAATTTATCTATTAATTACTAATGTGTATCGTTAATTTTATTGATTGTACAAATGGAGTCTGACGTGGTACTATACGTGGCATCCATCTGATCACAAAAATTTACAAACTATTATTCAATTCTCTATTTTATCATAAAAATAGATATGCAAAACAGATGTGCAAACATATTTTCTCGATTTCTATGATCAGATAGATATCATGTGTGATATCACGTCAAACTTTGTTTGCACAATTAGTAAAATTAACGGTATAAATAAGCAATTACTGGTAAAAATTAACGACATGGTATTTTATGGAAAATAGAGTATAATTTGTGATATTTTGAGCAAAAATAATAGTTCATCATAAATTGGAGAATTCTTTTTTTTGGATAAATAACCCTTAGATTTTCTTTGTGTATTCTCTCCGGATCCATAAACACATAGATCTAGATTAGTTTATGTGCGAAACACATGTGTGGCTCACTAGGGATTACGCGTTCAAGAGAGATTCAAACCTCCGATCTCGTAAATTTTCTCACGAGTCGTACGCACGTCATATTCACTTGAACTAAATTTTAGAGGTTAGAACCCTTAACCTTACATCCAAGTGTAATATTACCATAATAAATCCTCTTTCTTGCCTGTCTTTGACAATTTTGCCCTACGCACGAGCTAGTGCGCCTCGAAGGTCTCCGGAGACTCGGACCAAACATTTTTTTTCATCACCTAACCCGAACTTTAATCCCCACCTCGAACCCGACTCTTAACGCCGAGATGCGCCCGTACTCTATCCGTCCATTACGAATTCCTACCAGGACATTCGAGTCTCATTTTCCTGGATAGACCGTTCGCTACCTTAAAAAATGTCTCGTTTTAGATCCGATTCAAATGTCTCGAACAGCGTCAAACGGTATCGATCGTGTTTCTTTTTTTCTCCATGTTCTCTAGCGCATTAGACACGTCGGTTGAGGAGTCCACTCGCACCCCATTAATAGCAGAGACGAAGACGACCTTCTTGTCAAATTTCCATTAATTAATGGAAAAAAATAATATTTTACAAAAAAAAATCAACTAATCCAACTTAACCCCACTAATCAGACAAAAATAAGCAAATGCATTCGAGAAAGCTCCACTGGAATAATAATAATAATAATAATAATAAATAAATAAATATTTTCCTAAAATTAGACCTGCTTTTTTGTTTTTACCAAAAGTCAACACCCACCCACGTCAACGCCCCCTTTGAGGAAGAAAAAGAAGGCATCCCCAGCCAAGTCCTGAGGACACGGTTTGTTTATCTACTAAAGCCGGTTGGGATAGTTTGATATAATTTTTTTTATTAAAAATATATATTTTTTAGTATTATAAATGAAAAAAAAAATATAGCCGAGCTAATTTAAATTTAAATTAGACAAAATTTATTTATTTTTATACAGAATAACGGATATTGGAAAGGACCTGTCAAGTGAAAAAAATAAGAAGGTGAAAAGCTAAAAATTGTTCGAGTTCTTCTCTTTTTAAGAAAGTGATGCCTAACCTTGATAAATCCGAATATGTTGTATTATCCCTTTTGTAGAAAAGGATTGCCAAGCTAATTCTTAGGTTTTTTTCCCCCTGAAAAAGGAGTTCGAAAAAAATCTTGAATGGTCGTACTTCATAATAATGTGATGAGGAAGAGTCTATTAAATTTATTTGATTAGTAACAATTATGACGACTGCACCGGTGATTAATATCAATTTGCTCGTTTGCCACATTTTGATTGGCATTTCCTCACGTCACGTAGTGAGATAGGATTACAAAAGAATTTCTCCGCCAAAACACGGGGCATGACCAATTTTGTGGATAAGAATCAAATTTAAGAATATCTCAATTTCAGATCAAGTGTGACATTAATGTATCGAGTGTAATTCGTCTTTTTCATGTATTTTTCTGTGTGCCACTTGCGTGAATTAATTCATATTCGAATCTTGATCGAACCAGAAAACAATAAGAAAAACTCCTAACTAAACAACTTATTTGCTGCGCTCAAACTCGATATCTTATTAAATTTCGGTGTTGTATAATTATTCGAGAAATTGAAAAAAAAAACTTAAAGTCCAAATGGTGGACGTGAACCCAACTTATTAAATCCACCTCAGTTCTCCTCCACAGATCCGATTTGGTTCCCCCATTTCTGCTCCCAAGTCTTCAACTCAGCTCCCACCCGAGGAGGGAAGAATCGGACATCTTCCTGTGAATCAGCCCAGGAGCTCGGAAACGCCGTCGTTTGAGCTGCAGGAGCGCCCCACCTTTTTTAGGGTCCCTGAGGACGGCGGCCGGCGTAGACTCGGAGGTTCTGGTGAATTCAGGTGATGGCGGTAGCTGAGCAGACGATACCGGCAGCTTCGGAGGGCAAGGTCTGGGGGTTCTTCAAGTCGGCCTTTCGCAACGGGCCGACCCCGTCGCCCTCCTCGTCTTCTTCTGTGAACATTCATCCCCACGGCGGCAACACGCCGATGCCGGAGGGATCGCATCCTCAGGGGTCCAATTCGGTGTCTTCGGTGGCGAAGTCGCTGCTACCCACGCGCCGCCGGCTCAAGCTCGATCCTGCCTCCAAACTCTACTTCCCATGTATAAATTTTCTTCCTTTCCTCCTTTCTCTACCCCCTTGCAGAGGATTTGCTTCGAGTTTCGTCGGTAAATCCATAGTTGATATCGCGCTCTTCTTCATCTGTCTTTGACTCTTCAAGATTCATAACACTTATTGACTTTTGCCGCCTTCTTTACGATTTTAAGCACGTTTTATTGCTAAAGCTCTGTTTTTTTTTTTTGTCATTCTTTAGAAATGTGAAGCATGGAATTGTTAATAAGTCACTTTATGCATCCTTCCAAAAAAAGTCCGTAGAGAAACTGAAGAAGGAGCCGTAATGGGACGAAGAGAGACAGGACGTTTGATATTTCTTGCTGTGTTTTGTCTTTATGAGATCATGTTTAGTGCCTTATTTAGTTGGGTGTTGTAGTTCATGTTCTGGTCCTTATTCCTGCTTTTACGAGGCGACGTATTTTGTCTCAATTTCCAATACCATGTGGATTTAGTTCGAAAACGTCCGATTTCTTCATTCCCATATACTTACCCAAAGCCCACTATAAGATGCGAGGAAACAGCCGAACAGGCTTAGACAGCCTTGTCAGGGTTGGAAAATGATTAGTTGCAGTTATCCCTGCAACCTGTTTTTTTCCAAGATTGTTTGTTTTCACATAACATTGAAGCTTCACAAAAGCTGGTTCCTTGTTGAGACTGGAGAGAACACCATTTTCATACTCAGCCCATTCGAGTACAGCAGTCATGTTTATCCACTAACAGAAGTTTAGGTGAAGATTCAGCCCAATCTCGAGCTGTTTCTTTCTTCATTGGCATAAGTGAAAATGGTCGAGTTATGGACTGTAAGAGGCTACAAGCCTGCGATCGCCATTGATCGGCCGTGTTGCTGATGTAAATTTCCATTTGTAATTCATTTTATGCATTGGTAAATTTCCAGATGAGCCAGGGAAGCAGGTCAGGAGCGCCATCAAGATTAAAAACACGAGCAAGTCCCATGTAGCTTTCAAGGTACTGGAAACAGATTTTATTTCCTGGCCCCATCCATTGACGTTACTATTTGAACTTTGACATTTGCTAATCACTTTACTTTGATGTTGTAGTTTCAAACAACTGCACCAAAGAGTTGTTTCATGCGTCCTCCGGGGGCCATTCTTGCACCTGGTGAAAGCATCATTGCAACAGGTGACAAGAAATTCCTTGGCATAAATAGATAAATCTTCTTATATGTTTATTAACATTCATATATCCCAACAAACTAACTGGACTCCAATGGTGTTATCGCTTTTGGATTGGTTGCTTAGTGTTCAAGTTTGTTGAGCATCCAGAAAACAATGAAAAGCCGATGAATCAGAAGAGCAAGGTCAAGTTCAAGATCATGTGTCTGAAGGTGAAAGGACAAATGGATTATGTACCCGAGCTGGTAAGTTCAAACATCTCTGAATGTGCTTTGCATTCCGAATGGCAATGCCAATTTATCATATTGCTGACATCCAAGAATCTTACACACCAATTCCCTATATTTCACTCCTTATAACTGAGTTGAGGAGTATTTTATTCATGCAGTTTGAGGAGCAAAAGGATCAAGTTGCAGTTGAACAGATACTGCGTGTTGTTTTCCTCGACCCTGAGCGTCCGACTCCAGTAAGTTTCATATCATTGGATTTGCAGTTTGTGCCATTCAGTTTTCCCCACATTGATCAAATGAAATTTTAAGTGGTATTGTCGGGTGAACTTAGGCTGGTTTCGTCTCTGTGTCTTCTTATTAGGCTCTTGAGAAATTGAAGCGCATGTTGGCTGATGCTGATGCTGCTGTGGAGGCTCGCAAGAAACCTCCCGAGGATACGGGCCCCAGGATTATCGGTGAAGGACTTGTGATCGATGAATGGGTGAGTCCATCAAGCTTTTCCCACGATTTTGAGCTCTTTAAGATTCTTCTATTTTATGGATGATAATTACTCAAGAGCCTCCTGAACTACCAAGTAACAGCTGAATCATGTCCCTTGGTTTATTTCTCCACGGAAACTCACAGACTGAAAGGAAAGAAAACTGCAAAACAGCGCTTAGTGTATCTTCTGATCTTTTGCTCTTGCTTGTGTGCTGCAGAAAGAGCGGAGGGAAAGATACCTCGCTCGTCAGCAGGTCGAGGGGGTGGACTCGGTGTGAATTTGGTTCTTCTGCTGCACAATTCCTGTCGGATCCTTGTCTAGAAGATGTTATGTATTCTATTTGTGCGGCCTGCAAAATTTTAGGCCCTCGGAGCTTTAGAGTGTGCAGGAAAAAGAGACATGATTCCCTTGGGTGTAAAATGTATGTATTGAGGTCAATTCTTGTCTGTAATTTGAGGTACCATCATTCCTCGATCTTGCCTCGTGTTGTCGAGTTTAGGCACTGAAACCTTAAGCGAGAAATGTGATTTGGAATCAATCTGGTCCGCTCTCCCTGTTGATAAATGTGATTTGGTTGCCTACTGTTCAGCGAGAGATGTTCTTTTACGATTTATAGAAATCATTCTGTCACACCCTCGACCGATCGGTTACTGCTTAACATCACATATTCACACGATCACACGATCGTGCGAAGTTCCATTACGTGTGCCATGTATTCTGTAAACAAAACAAAAGAGGTTGAGAAAACCTAATGTTAGCATAAGTAGTAGTTGGATGATTGTACGCGGTCAATGCGAAGATCACAGGAGCTAAGAATAGCATGCAAGCTAATCCATAAGAATGATCTTGTCAATGACACCCATACACAAGCACGAACGGTTGTAAGAATCTGAGGTTTTCATCTCCCATGAAACATTATAAATTCAGGAACCGCAAGAGAAAACTTCAGACAAAAATAAAGAGAAAACAAAAAGAAAAAAAAGAAAAGAGAGAGATAGGAAGGGAAGGAAGGGGTGAAGAAGAAGAGGAAGAAGATGGCGACAATGAAGTTGCAGATCGCAGCAGCTGCAGCATTGCTGTTGTTGTCCATCTTTTCCATTGCCAATGCCCAGCAGGTTTTCGATATCACGAAATATGGGGCGAAGCCCGATGGTGTAACTGGCATCGACCAGGTGATGATTAATCAACTAAACAACCACCAACCGACTATTCTCCAGAGGTTAACTGTTTGGTCGATGATTTCCTGTGATGCTGCATCTAACATTCCGGTTTACGTTCTTTTAAGGCTCTGACGAGTGCATGGAAGGAGGCTTGTGCATCGAACACGTCGAGCAAGATTGTGATTCCACCGGGCACGTATGCACTCGGTGAAATCACATTTCAGGGCCCTTGCAAGGCGTCCTTGGAGCTGAATCTCCAAGGCACGCTAAAGGCCCCGGCGGACCAAGCTCAGTTCAAGCTAGACGGGTGGGTCACCTTCCAATACCTCGACCAGTTCACCATCTCCGGCGGAGGTGTCTTCGATGGCCAGGGAAAGACAGCATAGACCCTGAACGACTGCAATACGAATAAGAAATGCAGGAAGATCATCGTAAGTTTCACACAAGACAAACACAATAAGTCGAACTCGAGCTATTATAGTTATGTCGAATGATATGTATTTGGTGGATTGGACAGAACCTGAGGTTCAACTTTGTCAACAACGCCTTGGTCCAAGACATCACCACGCTCGACAGCAAGAACTTCCACGTGAACGTGTTGGGATGCAAGAACTTCACCTTCCTTCGCTTCACAGTGACCGCACCGGCGGACAGCCCTAACACCGACGGGATCCATATCACCAAGGTGGACGGGATCAACATCACTGACTCGAACATTGAGACAGGGGACGACTGCATCTCCATGGGGGGCGGCACCAAGCAGGTCCGGATTAGCGGGGTGAAGTGCGGGCCGGGGCACGGGATCAGCGTGGGGAGCCTGGGGAAGTCCCAAGCTGAGGAGCCCGTCCAGGGACTCTGGGTCAAGAACTGCACCCTCAACAACACAGAGAATGGTGTTCGTATTAAGACCTGGCCAGCATCCTTCCCCGGATCTGTCTCGGACATACACTTTGAGGATATCGAGATGATCAATGTCGGGAACCCGATCTTCATCGACCAGTTGTACTGCCCGTGGAACCTGTGCGAGGCCAGCGTACGTAACTTTACATTACATCCATCAAACCAATGTCCTTGCACACTGGCTTGCACATAATTTCCTTCATAATCCGCTCGTATCTCTGCAGATCCCGTCCTTGGTGAAGATCAGCAACGTGACCTTCAGTAACATCCACGGGACATCCTCCACGGCGGCAGCGGTGAAACTCACATGCAGCAGCAAGGTACCTTGCGAGAATGTCGTCGTCGGCGACATTAACCTCGCCTACACCGGTCCCGAGGCCCCGGCAGCCATCTCCGAGTGCTCCAACGTTGCCCCGACCTTCCTGGGCAAGCAGACCCCTTCCGTTTGTGCCAAAGCTGTTTAAGCTCTCGAAGCACTTCTGCTCAGATAGTTATTCATCGGAAAAAGGAGCAAGAAAATTCAAAGACAAGGGAAAAAAAAAAAAAGAGCATGTTTGAATAACTGAAGTTGTATTTTTGGAGCTATCAATGGAGAAGCTTTTGGCACTTGCTGGCAGTATTTATGGTTAATGAAAATAAAGAACTAAAGTAGAAGCCGCACTTAATAGCTGTTTAGAGCATAAGTCCAACGTATCGAAATGCAATTAATTAAAATCGGTACCGCTCTTAACATAAGATCATGATCTTAAATTTGATTATTATTAATGAGACTATTTATGTCCTTTATTCCCCTTCCTATTTTCCTCCCAACCCTTGTATGCTCACATATTTCCTTTTTGATTGAAAAACAATTTTATTAATAAAGAAGATTTGGCAGAGTGCCGTCACTTCCGACTTATAAACAAGGGGTCTGGATTAAGTTGTCGCCAATGAGAGTCTTTTATCCTTTTATTCCTTCTTCTTCCAACGTCTTTTTAAGACACATGTCCCCTTTGTTAAGGGAAAAAATAGCTTGCAATTAAAACAGTGTTGTAGTCAATAGTTTGATGCATTTTCTCCTCAACTGATGTCTCGAGTTCAATCTCATGAATATTGAAAATACACGACTTTTACACCGCTACTCCGACCTAAATCACTCTATATATGCTCATTGTAAAGCCCAATGTTCCCAATTTTTCAATCAAATTGATTCATCCGAGTACATGTACTTCAAGACGAGTTCCTTATGCCATTTCTAGCAATTTTACTCTCTTAAAAAAAATTTCTTGAGGTGAAATAGAATAGATTTGACATTGAACCCTTTGTTAATGGATGCTTGTATGATATATCATACTAGAGTGTTATCATCTTACGATTTCTGATGAATTACTTTCTCTAACTCAATTACGCTTCGCCATGAGCACTTACTCTCCCCTAAATCTAATTATCATATAACTATTTTTTCGATTTGAACCACTGGTATTGAAAAACTTGATAGGCTTTGACTGATCTAGCTCAAACCGGGAAGACCTACTAAGAAGGTAAAATTCTCTCAAGATGAATTTTCTTTATTTATAATATTCGAACTCGAGACTTTACTTAAGAAGAAGTTATACCAAACCAGTCTAATCAGCACTTGGCGAGGCATATTCAAGGGTAAATTATACAAAAAAGCACGTGGTTTACTCATTTTCTCAAAAGAAGCGAAATATTTTAATTTCGAAAAATAAAATCATGTAATTTCATTTTTGTTCCCAAATTAAGACAAACATTTCAAGTTTGAAAAATAAATCATATAATTTTATTTTATTCTCAAAATAAACCAAACATTTCAAAATGAAATTATATTTTTTATTTATCAACTACTTATATTGATATATCAAAATATAAAGTTACATGCTAGTAGGGCATATTTTACTTAACCTTTTCTTATCATATACCTATGAATTGATAAAATTAGCGCAATTTTATTTAAAATTTATTTCATAATTTTCTGCTAAATGAAGATTAATATTAGTTAAGAAAATATCAATATGAACTCTATATATAAGAAATTGGTGTAAACTTGAAGAAAGTTATTAATATATTTTTATCACATGATGAAAAAATATTATAAAAAATAAGTCATCTAAGTGTTTGACTTTGTTAGTGTTTGACTTTAAGTTAAACAAATTAGTCCAATTCAACAGTAAAATAAAATAATGTAAAATTTTTGAATGTGAAATAATATTTGGCTTAAATTTGGATTAAAAAGAAATCATGTACTTTTTTTAAATTTGAAAAGATTGATTTAATTTGAAAATAAAATAAAATTACACGATTTTATTTTTAATTTCGAAACATTTGACTTTTTTTGACAAAATGAACAAATCTCATACTTTTTATGTTGTAATTTACCCTAGATTTGAAAAGAAAATAAAAGGAAAAGATAATTTAGTACCGTTAGTATTACTCTTCTTATGTGACTTAGAGGTCCTGAACGTGTAACTTGAATCCATTCAACAAAGTTACTGTTCTTCCATGCATACAGCAATATAAATGTGTTGTTAAGATAAAAGAGAGAAGAGATGGCTGCATTGAGGAGGGTCGCACAGAATAAACGAGTTCCAACCGATTATGTAAATTTTACTGATTGTACGCAGTCAATGCGAAGATCACAGGAGCTAAGAATAGAACGCAAGCTAATCCATAAGAATGGTCATGTCAATGACAACCATGAACAAGCATGAACGGTTGTAAGAATCTGAGGTTGTCATCTCCCATGAAACATTAGAAATTCAGGAACCGCAAGAGAAAACTTCGCACTTGCTGGCAGTATTTATGGTTAATGAAAATAAAGAACTAACGTAGACGCCGCACTTAATAGTTGTTTAGAGCATAAGCCCAACGTATCGAAATGCAATTAATGAAAATCGATACTGCTCTCAACATACGATCATGATTAAATTTGATTATTATTAATGGGACTATTTATGTCCTTCACTCCCCTTCCTATTTTCCTCCCAACCCTTGTGTTTCTGATTGAAAAACAATTTTATTAATAAAAAAAATTCGGTACAGTGACGTCACTTCCGACTTATAAACAAGGGGTCTAGATCAAGTTCTCGCCAATGAGAGTCTCTTACCCGATTATTCCTTCTTCTTCCAACCTCTTTTTAAGACACATGCCCCCTTCTATAACAGAAAAAAAAAAAAAAAAACTAGTTTGCAATTAACATAGTGTTGTAGTCAATAGTTTGATACATTTTCTCCTCAACTGATGTCTCGAGTTCAATCTCATGAACATCGAAAATACATAATTTTTACACCACTACTCCGACCTAAATTACTCTATATATGCTCATTGTAAAGCCTAGTGTTACCAGTTTTTTAATCAGATTGATTAATCCGAGGACGTGTACTTCAACACGAGTATCTTATATCATTTCTAGCAATTTTACTCTCTTAAAAAAATAACTTCTTGAGGTGAAATAGAATAGATTTGACATTGAACCCGTTGCTCATGGATGCTTGTATGATATATTATACTAGAGTGTTATCATCTCACGATTTCTGATAAATTACTTTCTCTAACTCAATTACGCTTCGCCACGCACTTACTCTCTCCTAAATCTAATTCTTATGTAACTGTTTTTTTTATCTGAACCACTGATATTAAAAAATCCAATAGGCTTTGACTACTGTAACTCGAATCGAGAAAGCCCACTAAGAAGGTAAAGTTTTCCCGTGATGAATTTATTCATTCACAATATTCGAACTTGAGATCTTACTTAAGGGGAAGATGTACCAAACCAGCCCAATCAGCACTTGGCAAGGCATATTCGAGGGTAAATTACACAAAAAAGCATGTAGTTTACTCATTTTCTCAAAACAAGCCAAACGTTTCAATTTTGAAAAATAAAATCATATAGTTTCGTTTTGTTCCCAAATTAAGACGAACATTTCAGATTTTGAAAAATAAATCATATAATTTTATTTTATTCTCAAATTAAAATAAACTTTTCAAATTTATAAAATAAAAAATTATATTTTTTATTTATCAACTACCTATATTAATGTATCAAAATATAAAGTTATATGCTGGCATGACATATTTTACTTAATCTTTTCTTATCATATACCTATGAATCAACAAAATTAGTGCAATTTTATTTAAAATTAATTTCATAACTTTCTCCTAAATGAAGATTAATATTAATTATAAGAAAATATTAATATGAACTCTATATATAAAAAATTGGTGTAAACTTGAAGAAAGTTATTAATATATTTTTATTACATGATGAAAAAATATTATAAAGAATTAGTCATCTAAGTGTTTAAGTTAAATAAATTTGTCCAATTCAATAGCAAAATAAAATAATGTAAAATTTTTTAATGTGAAATAATATTTGGCTTAAATTCGGATTAAAAAGAAATCATGTATTTTTTTAAAACTTGAAAAATTTAGTTTAATTTGAAAATAAAATAAAATTACATGATTTTATTTTTTAAATTTGAAACGTTTGGCTTTTTTTTGATAAAACGAACAAATCTCATAATTTTTTTTGTAATTTACCCTATATTCGAAAAGAAAGAAGAGGAAAAGGATAATTTAGTATAATTGGGGTATTACTCTCGTTATATAAGTTAGAGGTTCTAAACGTGAAACTTGAATCCGATCAACAAAGGAACTATTCTTCCATGCATATAAAAATATAAATGTGTTGTTAAGATAAAGAGAGAAGAGATGGCTGCATGGAGGAGGGCGGCACAGAATAAACGAGTTTCAACCGATTACGTAAATTTTACTGATTGTACGCAGTCAATGCGAAGATCACAGGAGCTAAGAATAGCATGCAAAGCTAATCCATAAGAGTGGTCATGGCAATGACAGCCATGAACAAGCACGAATGGTTGTAAGAATCTGAGGTTGTCATCTCCCATGAAACATTATAAATTCAGGAACCCCAAGAGAAAACTTCAGACAAAAATAAAAAGAAAACAAAAAGAAGAAAAAAAAAAAAAGAGAGTGAGGGAGGGAAGGAAGGGGTGAAGAAGAAGAGGACGAAGATGGCGACAATGAAGTTGCAGATCACAGCAGCTGCAGCATTGCTGTTTTTGTCCATCTCTTCCATTGCCAATGCCCAGCAGGTTTTCGATATCACGAAATACGGGGCGAAGCCCGATGGTGTAACTGGCATCGACCAGGTGATTAATCAACAAAACAACCACCGACCGACTATTCTCCAGAGGTTAACTGTTTCGTCGATGATTTCCTGTGATGCTGCATCTAACACCCCGGTTTACGCTCTTTTAAGGCTCTGACGAGTGCATGGAAGGAGGCTTGCGCATCGAACACGTCAAGCAAGATTGTAATTCCACCGGGCACGTATGCCCTCGGTGAAATCACATTTCAGGGCCCTTGCAAGGCGCCCCTGGAGCTGAATCTCCAAGGCACGCTAAAGGCCCCGGCCGACCAAGCTCAGTTCAAGCTAGACGGGTGGGTCACATTCCAATACCTCGACCAGTTCACCATCTCCGGCGGCGGTGTCTTCGATGGCCAGGGAAAGACAGCATGGACCCTGAACGACTGCAACAAGAATAAGAAATGCAGGAAGATCATCGTAAGTTGAATGTATGACAAACGCAATAAGTCGAACTCAAGCTATTAGTTATGTCAAATGATATGTATTTGATGGATTGGACAGAACCTGAGGTTCAACTTTGTCAGCAACGCCTTGGTCCAAGACATCACCACGCTCGACAGCAAGAACTTCCACGTGAACGTGTTGGGATGCAAGAACTTCACGTTCCTTCGCTTCACAGTGACCGCACCTGGGGACAGCCCTAACACCGACGGTATCCACATCGCCAAGGTGGACGGGATCAACATCACCGACTCGAACATCGGGACAGGGGATGACTGCATCTCCATCGGGGATGGCACCAAGCAGGTCCGGATTAGCGGGGTGAAGTGCGGGCCGGGGCACGGGATCAGTGTGGGGAGCCTGGGGAAGTTCCAAGGCGAGGAGCCCGTCCAGGGACTCTGGGTCAAGAACTGCACCCTGAACAGCACCCAGAACGGTGTTCGTATTAAGACCTGGCCAGCATCCTTCCCGGGTTCCGTCTCGGACATACACTTTGAGGATGTCGAGATGATCAACGTCGGGAACCCCATCTTCATCGACCAGTTGTACTGCCCATGGAACCAATGCCAGGCCAGCGTACGTACTTTTACACCCATCAAACCAATGTCCTTAGTCCTTACACACCGGCTTGCACATTATTTCCTTCATGATCCGTTCGTATCTCTGCAGATCCCGTCCTTGGTGAAGATCAGCAACGTTACCTTCAGTAACATCCACGGGACATCCTCAACGGCAGCGGTGGTGAAACTCACATGCAGCAGCAAGGTGCCGTGCGAGAACGTTGTCGTCGGTGACGTCAACCTCACCTATTCAGGCCCAGAGGCCCCGGCAGCCATCTCCGAATGCTCCAATGTTACCCCCACCTTCATGGGCAAGCAGACCCCTTCCGTTTGTGCCAAAGCTGTTTGAGCTCTCGAAGCTCTTCTGTTTCAGACAGTTATTCACTGGGGAGGAGGAAAAAAAGAAGAAAAAAAAATACAGAGACAAGAAAATTACGTAATTGAATAATTGAGGTTGTAATTACCAAAAAAAAAAGGAATAATTGAGGATGTATTTTTTTTTGGTAAATGTAATTCATTCATTGATCATGGAGCTGTATACACAAAATGTACAATGAGTACTCAAAATGTACACACCAAACGTCTATCCTCCATGTCTAAATAGCAAACCTCTGAGCGTAGAATTTTCTGTGCTAATTTTAAGAGAAGGAATAGAGAGAATGCGGAGCCTTATCATACTAAAAATAGATCTGACAATGCTCTCACACGGAGAGCTAAGATTATCAAAAATTCTACGATTTCTTTCCTTCCACAGATGATAAATGTAACTTGTTAGAGCAAGCTTGTAGATGGTGGCTGAAGGGGACTTCCCACCGTGGTGATCTAGAGCCCAGCGAATCTCAAAGACCACTACAAGAAATCAAGCAATTACCGTGAGACAAATCAGAGGCAAATCTCTCCGTATTCTGACGGAATCACCAAATTTTGTCAGATTTTCATCCGATTACAATCTCACGAAAAATCGTTGTCGGAAATTAAAATTCTATCGCAAATCTTACGATAATTTTCGTGAGAAAGGTTTCGGATGAAAATCTCACGCAATTTTCCGTAGGAAATGTCAGACGGAAATGTCACAAAAATTTGCGTGAGAACATTTGAAGAAATTCTCACGAAAACTTCCGTAAGCTGTGCAACGGCTTCATCAGACGAAAATCAAACGGAAATTTTCTTCCGAGTGATTTCCGTCAGTATTTTTTTCACGACAATCTCACGGTATTTGTACATTTATTGTCAAATTTAAAAAAGAAATCCAGATTTAAGCACAATTTTATTTTTGGAGAGAGAATCGATACATTTAAATTTAAATTTTAAACAAAAATAACAAATGGTACAAAATATTGGCATTATTATACGTAAATTTGCAAATGTACACGGTTGAAAAATTAAAATGGATCGTACAATAGCAAGGCTAAGTCTCGTTATCAGATCCAACAAATCAGTTTAACTAAATACATTTAAATTTGTAGAGTACATCTCTCTTCAGTTCTTTGATGCTCCAATCCAAGAACCCATTGTGCATGCAGGACGTGTGCCTCCTCCAGCAATCAAATGTGGTTTTCAATACTATCGTAACTGTAGAAATTAAAATCCAACATGTCTCTAAGAGTTCATAACAAAAAGGTATAGCTTCAAGAGAAGAAGTAGAATCATCTCAGAAAGATTGGATGTTCAAGAGATGGGAATGAATCAAAACCTTACGGTATAATGCAATTCTTACAGAACCAAATTAAGAAACGAAAATAAAAAGATTCATACAAGAGAATTTAGATGAAAGTAATTCAATAAATGAGGACAAGAATCATAAATGAGTCTTAAGGAACTTGCCTGAGATTTTGCTTGGGGAGGCGGCTCACTCAAGTTTATTTTCATGAGTGAACGATATTTAGCATCCTTGCAAAAGGAAGAACCAAATGTAAGGCTAAAACGGGGGACAGGATTCAGCAGAATCACAACACATTCTAAATTTGTTTGAAGTAAATATGAATAGCAAGATGAAGTACCAATGAGATCTACAAGATAGACAACAAAGAGAGACTGCCAGAAATTATAACATAAAAATTACATGGGAAAGAAATAAATCAAATATGGACGTTCTCACAGAATCTTCAGCAATAGAGGCTCAACCTACAATAGTCGCACATAAGAGCTCTTATCGATATCAACACAATAGTAACAAAGATACACATAATCGATCATATGATGAATACTTACAGTAAACTTCTAAGCTCGCTTGTCTACGAAATGCCCAAATATGATGCTTCATCTGCAGAAATTTTGACAGTTTACCTAACGAATTTGATGACATACTCAATAAATCAGCGAATATATACCAAAGAGATCGCTACCTGCATCTTTTTGGTTATTCACAGGAACCACAAACAGCAAGCACGGTATATACTTTTAAGTTCATAGCAATTCACAGACAAAGCTACAACCTGGTTAGTTTTCCATGTCAATCCAATAATGAAGTTGTGGAAGAGTGACCATCAGATAATAACACTATAATGCAATAACTCAAAGGAAGTAAAAGCACAATCCATTTTAATTGCTACTAGTAGTAAACCCAATGAGTTTATGTAAGAGAAGAAACACAAAGCTAAAAGTGACAAAAATTGGAGAGGAACATAAACACGTACCTTCCAGCAAGAAGCATCTTCTTCTGAGATCACTTATAACTTTAAATGCTAATTAACATTACCATTGAGCAATCCCTGGAATGATAGATAAAGGTCTCAGTTTTTTGTTCTGAATATTTCCTCTACTTTTCTTAGAGTCTCCTGAAAGCATGAAGACAGAACATTGATTTGAGTGATAAGAGCAGAATGCCCAACTTAAATAGAGAATATTATTGTTGAGGTAACAACTCTAGCTATTGTTATTTACCATTGATCCACAACCACAAGAATACAACAACAGTTTTGAAACTAACACATTAGATTCTTTCCCTGGCCAAGAACCCATGAAAGATAACTTTATCTTAGAATCTACCATGGCTAAAGCATATATATATAACACGGGCAAAAAGAAAAAGAAATCATAGTACCAAAGCATAGGCAGAGGTTAGGGAGAACACAAATCCAAACCAGAACGAATTGTCGATAAGCTGGAGAAAGCAAAAGAACTTCAAGACATAATGAAGCAAACAACAAAGCTAATTCAGAAATTAGACAAAGAAAACTCATATGTTGAAATCCGGAACAGCCACGCCATGAAAAGGTTCAACTCATATTCGAAACGAAAAAACCAGTTATACGCAAGCTCAACCAATTAGAGGAATAAGGATTATTCTAGGATTGCCTCATCTGAATCCCAACTGAATCACCGACACCAACTATCTTCGCCCCCTATCATCCCAACTCAATCACCAACCCTCCCGTGCTTGGAAGGGACCAAAAGGACAGATTAGAGAAAAAACTGACGATCTCGTCCCATGAAAAGGAAATCGCATCTTACCTTACCATGGCCAAGGGTTCGCAGAAGAGAAGCAATCGGTGGGCCAACCGTCATATGAAGTAGAGACATCCCCTTGCCGACGAAGAGAGAGAACCCTAGGTGAAGCATGGCTCGATCGAGAAGAACGGTCGCCGATCGTGACCGGACGGAGAAGCGAAGGCGGAGGCATGTCTCTGCCAAGGAGCACTGCACCGGTGAAAGAAAGAAAAGGGAGAAAAGGCAAGAGTGAATAGCTGCCTTTTGTTTATTTTAATATGACAGAAGTAGCAAAGTTTGAGTTCTGGGGTTCGAACCCCTGCAAGCACAAGTCTCAATTGATTTTCCTGTTCCCTACCGTCTGAGCTCCGTGAGAACATGTCCGACGCAAACTTTTCCGTCTGACTACCTTCCAAGAATTCTGACGGAAAATTATTTTAAATTTTTTCAAAAGCTTTCCTTTCGCTGTTTTGACGGAAATCTCACGGTAAGTTTTCCGTCCCGCTTACTCTGCCAGAATTCTAACGGAAATGTTTTCTTCGGACCTTTTCTCACGCAAATCCACCTGAAGTCAGGCGTCTGTCTAATCTCACGTAAAATTCTCACGAATTTTCAACATATTCTTGTAGTGGACCCAATCCTGAGGTGTTCGGTCGATTAGCATTGCACTTAGCACCTGGCCCCAAGTGTCTCTCGTGTATGGGCATGAGAAGAAGAGATGATCCCTGGATTCAACAGCCATGGAGCAGAATTCACAATGCATAGGAACAGAGGCATCCCACTTTCTCATTCGATCTCTTGTGTTCAATCTATTGAGGCAGGCCAACCAGGAAATGAATGATACTCGAGGAATATTGCCTGGGAACCATAACAATTTGTGCCATAAGACGCGATGTCCCTTGTTACGGATTGCATTCCATGCAACGACAACCATGAATTTGGGCTCGAGGCACCATAAGAAGGTATCATTGGGAGCAAAGGCAACCGAGTGCTCCAGCGACTGAACAAAGGAGGAGGACCGGCTGTTGGTGCTCCTTGGCCAGCTCCACGATGAATCTCTGTACACGCTAGAAAGCTTGGCTTGTCTCCCAATAGAAGGAAAAGTGTTGCAGCCATTAGGAAGTGAAGCTTGTAAAGGACCGACCGATGACCAAGGATCATACCAGAAAAAGATGGATTCATCACTCCCAACCTTACAAGTAATATATGGTAATGCAACTGAGCAAAGGTTTAGGATTTTCCTCCAAGACCAAGAGGAACAAGAAGGGACTGAGATGGATCTATCAATGGAGAAATTTTTGGCACTTACTGGCAATATTTATGGTTAATGAAAATAAAGAATTAACGTAGAATCCACACTTACTAGTTGTTTAGAGCATAGCCCCCAACGTATCGAAAAGCAATTAATTAAAATCAGCATATCTCTGAACACGGGATTGTGATCTTAAGTTTGATTATTATCAACGAGACTATCTATGCCATTTATTCCTCATCCTATTTTTATCCTAACCCTTGTATATGCTCACGGATTGTTTCCTTTGTGACTGAAAATTCATTTTATAAATAAAAAAGATTTGGTACAGTGACATTGCTTTCCTACTCATAACCAAGAGGTCTAGGTTAAGTTCTCGCCAATGAGGCTCTCTTATCCCTTTATTCCTTCTTCCTCCGACCTCTTTTCAAGACGCTTGCCTCTTCTGTAATAAAAAATAAAGAGAATTAGCTTGTAATTAACACGTGCTGTAGTCGGTCGTTTGATGCATTTTCTCCTCGAGCAATATCTCGAGCTCAATCCCATGAATAAAGAAAATAAACGATTTTCACAGCATTACTCCGACCTAAATTACTCTCCTCTCATTGTAAAGCCCAACGTTCCCAATTTTTAATCAATTTGATTAATTTGAGGACATGTATTTCAACGAGAGTACCCTCTACTATCCTAACTTGGAGGACTCATATGTCTCAGGTCTAGCAGTCTTACTCCCTTTAAAATGCAACTTCTTGAAGTGAAATAGAAAGATTTAGCATATTGGACCCGTTGCTTCCTCTTCCTGGGTAACACTACGCGCCATCAATGCATGATCAAGAGAATGCAGGAGACTTTCTTCTAGGTAAGGACTATTCTCAAATTACTTAACCAATCCGTGCAGTAAGGTTCGGTCTTTATTAGCGTTAAGTGTACTATGTAACACCAGTGGTGCAGTCATGTTAGTAAGATATGTACAATAGAAACAACTAGGGTGTATACGGGTATATGATAGATCTAGAATCAGTAAAAACCTACACTATTTGGTAGGTTCTGAATACATCTTAATAAAAATATGGTAGGTTCCGGGTAAAGAATGAAGGAACTGGTCGGTTTCGGTTTTGATTTCAGCACACACGGTAGCTAGAACCGGAACATGTTACTTATTTGGGTGATTAATTTTAATCTTTCATAACTCTCTAGTTTAAACTCCAAATCATGAACAGTTTAAACTGTTATGTTTCTAACTCAATTATCTTTCATTTGACATAATTACACATATCTGATGAATTTTTCATGTATAAAGTATCATTACAATATTCGCTCTTAATAATTGACCTTGAATCGAATATTTTTCTTATGTACTCGAATGAATGGGGACAACTGACTATAAGACGAACTCTCTTCCGTTCTTGAGCTAACATGTTTATTCCACTAAGTACTTTCTCTTCCATATTTTGTTCATTTACCATGAGTTTCATATTCGAGTTCAACGACTAATCATGAGCTGAATATTTTTCAAGTATTTTTCTTTCAGTTTTATACTTACAGGCCACGGGTTCTACACTCGAGTCTTGTAAGGTATGAGCTCAAACAATAACCTGTACTAATATCATGTAAAATATTCTCTCGAGCCTACGAAGATTGAGTTCATTTCCACTCAAAAATCAAAGTTATTAGGTCGTGATATATCGTTCTCTTATAAATAACGATATCTTTTATGATCTTTACTAAGTGAGATTTTATTTCAACAGTAATAAAATCATAAACACAGTTGAGATAATCATAGACAAGAAAGATCGTGACCAAGACTGATGATGCCAGGTTCCATTAACAGAATCCAGGAATAGCATGCAAGCTAATCCAGAAGAATGGCCTGACTCAATGACAGCTAATGGCTGTAAGATCCTGTGGTTGTCTTGCCGCATGAAACACTATAAATTCAGGAGCCCTAAGAGGAAAATTCAGACGGAAAAAAAAGAAGATAACAAAAGAAAAGTCGGGAGCAAGTGAGGGAAGTGCTGAAGAAGAAGAAGAAGAAGGAAATGGCGACAATGAAGTTGCAGGTCACAGCAGTTGCAGCGTTGCTGTTGTTGTTGTCCATCTCTTCCATGACCAATGCCCAGGTTTTCAATATCATGAAATATGGGGCGAGGGCCGACGGTGTAACTGGCATAGACCAGGTAATATTGTCTAAACAACTCGACCGAAGATTCGTTTAGTAACTGTTTCTTTATCGAACCTGTTATATAATTACTTCTAATATCACCACCCGGAATTTATGTTCTTTTAAGGCATTGACGAGTGCATGGAAGGCGGCCTGTGCATCGACCAGGCCGAGCAAGATTGTGATTCCACGGGGCACATATGCGCTCGGTGAAATCACATTGCAGGGCCCTTGCAAGGCGCCCTTGGAGCTGAATCTCCAAGGCACGCTAAAGGCCCCGGCCAACCAAGCCCGATTCAAACTAGATGGGTGGGTCACCTTCCAATACCTAGACCGTTTCACCATCTCCGGCGGTGGTGTCTTCGATGGCCAGGGAAAGATGGCATGGAGGCTGAACGACTGCAACAAGAATAAGAAATGCAGGAAGATCATAGTAAGTTTTACGTAAGATGAACGCAATAAGTTGAACTCGAGCTATTAGTTATGTCGAATGATATGTATTTCATGGATTGGACAGAACCTGAGGTTCAATTTTGTCAACAACGCCTTGGTCCAAGACATCACCACGCTCGACAGCAAGAACTTCCACGTGAACGTGTTGGGATGTAAGAACTTCACCTTCCTTCGCTTCACAGTGACCGCACCGGGGGACAGCCCCAACACCGACGGGATCCACATTGCCAAGGTGGACGGGATCAACATCACCGACTCGAACATCGGGACAGGGGATGACTGCATCTCCATCGGGGACGGGACCAAGCAGGTCCGGGTTACCAGGGTGAGGTGTGGGCCCGGGCACGGGATCAGCGTGGGAAGCCTGGGGAAGTTCCAAGGCGAGGAGCCCGTCCAGGGACTCTGGGTCAAGAACTGCACCTTTGACAGCACTCAGAACGGCGTTCGGATTAAGACCTGGCCGGCATCCTTTCCAGGATCCGTCTCGGACATACACTTTGAGGATATTGAGATGATCAACGTCGGGAACCCGATCTTCATCGACCAGTTGTACTGCCCGTGGAACCTGTGCAAGGCCAGCGTACGTAACTTTACATTACATCCCTCAAACCAATTTCCTTGCACAGTCAACATATCAAACCTTCCTTAGCTAATCCATGATGATATTTTCGTGACTCTGCAGATACCGTCCTTGGTGAAGATCAGCAACGTGAGCTTCAAGAACATCCACGGGAGCTCGTCGACGGCGGCAGCGGTGAAGCTCACGTGCAGCAGCAAGGTGCCGTGCCAGAACGTCGTTATCGGTGACATCAACCTCGCCTACACCGGCCCCGAGGCCCCGGCAGCCACCTCCCAATGCTCCAACGTTGCCCCGACCTTTCTGGGCAAGCAGAGCCCCTCCATCTGTGCCAAAGCAGCCTGAGCTCTCAAATATACTTCATGTTTAGATAAGAAAATTCAAAGACAAGAAAAGGAATACGTGATTGATTGAGGCTGTACTTTCGGATCTATCAATGGAGACATTTTTTTACCCTTCCCGATTTAATTAAAAGAGCTTGATCTAGTTCATACTCCCTATCTAGAATCGAGAGATGCTGAATTCAATTCTTACGACTTTCTATACCTCTTTATTCTATCTTTCTTTTAATGTCTTTTAAATTTTCTTGTCTCCTGTATATATTGAAAAGATACTGTTTGTCGCTTTTCTGAATAAAAGAAAACCATTATGTGTTCATGTAATCATTTGGAATCAAGAAATTCAAATTTTGATCTAAATAAAAAGTAATATTTGTTATAATATTGTATTACAATAAACCTTCACATGTTACATTATGATCTGTAAATATATGTGCTAAAATTTTATGACGTGATGGTATTACGTTTAAATACATAAATTTCTTAAAATTACAGTTACCTTTATAATTAAATGAATTATATTTATCAAATTTTACAACTAACACATTTTTTTCAAAAAATAATTACAAATTTACATTTTTAATTTGTAACTTTAACAAAATTCTAATATAACTAATATTTTTCCCATAATCTTAGCTATTCTTTGATTTGGTAATGCTCGAGAATTATATGTTTTCTTATATATCAAGAATTTTCTTTAAATTAAGGTAAAGACATATATTCGTGTTCGAATCGTGGCCAATTCCAACTCTGCCTGAAGTTCCCAAATTTACGTTTTTTGATCGGTAGAATTCCCTAATTTGCGTTGGATACAAATTGAACCTGTCGCGAAATTGAACCTGTCAGTCTAATGCCGTGCATGCAAGTTTGATTCAACTCTCACGAATCTCAGTGGGCCCGAAAAGAAATTTCTTGAATCCGAAAGTTAAGTTTCCAGTCTAAGATCCGAAGATATAAGGAAATTGCTTGTATCAAGCTCATCACAAGAAAATATCAATCAAATTAAAATAAATAAACAAATCAATGTTAAATCAAGCCAGCAATTACTATAGTAATCATTAATTGGAATAATTAAATTGGCAATTTCTTTTAAGACTTTTTCGTGTTGTTTATACGAGTGTCGATATGGTTGTTACCCTTTTATGCGAGATTTAATTCTCGACAGGTTCCTAGCCGTTTCAGGTATGGAAGATTTCAAAATTCAAACTTGGAAAACTCTATCCTAGTACGTACATGGGTGCTCTTGTACGGTAAATAGTTTGCTTAGATCTTTACTTCAATCGTCAAACGTATCAGTTTCCTATGAAACTAGCTGGTATTTGCATGCCCCACATGTATTGGTAGGTCCGACCGTTCAACTTCAAAAAAGAATGGTAAATTCAAAAATCTCCCGACCGAATACTTTATGTGGTCAAGATTTCAACGCAGGTTGTGACCTCCTAGGAATTGTTTTGGAAATTACCGTTTTATGATATAAGATATATAGTTTAACAAGAAGTATAATTATCGAGAGAAATCGGAAAAGTACGTACCAGATGTCTCGGTTTCGAGTTTTCATACCGGGACAGTTTTAATCATTTGTGAACCGACTCGACTCGAACCGGATTAATTAGAAGCTCGCAGGATTTCTAGTGGACATAGTGGTGGCCTCCTCGATTCGGTCCCTCGATAAGGGTTTACCACTCTTTCAACGTATTAACACCCTGACTATCTCTGATGTAAGTTCAAACCCCATTCTCGACAGTCCTATCTAACCTCGGCGAAATAATCTCTGACTCGAGTCGGTTGGTCGGTCTACTGATAAAAATTTAATATGGTATTTGAGCTAGTTTATAGACCGGTGATTAAACAAACAAATGATGGACCGTCCAGTACTGCGGGACAATCGAAATTTTCAACACATAGATATGGCTTGAATTGAACAGCAACGTTCCCTGCCTTTCAATTCAACAGTCAAACGTGGAATTGAAAGGGGTCTTAGTCTTCCACCAGGCAGAGTAATTTTTGTGCGTAGCCATGGCCTAATGGCCGAAACTAATCCTCGTTCAGACATCGGTTTAGTCAGTCTCAATCACGAGTAGCTTCAAGCAAGATTCAAACCTTATAGAATGTGTCTGGTGGTTGTTTGTCCGCCATTGTTGGAGCATGGAAGAAATATTTATGACTGGTATGCATGACCCATATGTTAAAAAAAAAATTGAAAATGTAAAAAAAAAATTATGCAATATCATTTATTAGCTTAAATTTTGGGATTAGATATGAACTTAATTTTTTTATAAACCCGATTAAAATTTTAAAATACCCTTAGAATCAACATGTACGAAGTATCATTCATTTATTACACCGTACCTCGTGGTTTATTAGGAGTCGAGTGACCACGAAAGGTTATATTCGAGTGATTTTCAAATTTACTCTTGCGTGATTTAGTAATTCTAAGTTCTTATATTTGAGTACTTTCTATGTAATTATGCCAAAATATTTGATAGAAATGTGCTTTATTAATATGGGCTTGACGAGATATTGGCTTCTGTGAACTGTATTGCATTTTTGGCATTGCTACTCTGTCAGCACCGGTGCACCGATTATTCAATTCGTTCGATATTTTCTCAGCTCAATACGAGATCCCGAATATTGCGTGACGGGAAAGGAAGGTGGTCATTGTTGGAGTCCACTTTTTAATTGTAAAAATAGGAGTCGTGCAATTAGATTCGGGTCCTTGGGGACGGTCCAGTCACAACTAAAGAGCAGTCAGGTTGCGACCATCTTTCTGATTTCATAATGCTTTATTAACAAGTATCAAAGACTATTATATATACACATATACAGAAACTCATACGGTCCAATTAACGAATTATTCAGTATTTTAATTTAACGGCTCATACTTACTTTACTTAACCGTCTAGCGACTGTACCATAAGATTCTGCCAACGAGAATAAACTCAGAATTATCACAAACTATATCATATAAACTTTATCTAATTAGATCTTAGTTTATTGATTTCGAACTTCTCTCACGTACTTTTTTTTTAATAAAATGAGAGTAACAGTAGTGACGACTCGTTCACCTTTTTCAAATAATGATTAGGCTCTCGTATTTAATGGTAAATATATCAAATAAAATGAATAATCAGTACCCACAATGATACCGCCAATAGCATCATTAAAGATCTCTAGTACAGTTCAACAAGTCGGGTGTCTTCCAAACCCGGACCCACAATGTAAACTTCTATCAGATGTCTTTTAACAAATGCAAACAAGGAAGTCAAACCTGAAATTTTGAATTTACCGAATCGCTCGAAAATGGGTTTTAAAACAGTAGACCACGGACCTTGATTTTCTCTGATCTACTAATTATTCCAAGAAAATGGAAAATCTTCCCCCGACCAGGGGAGTATGCACAGTTGCACTCGTATACAAGTTATGCTGTACAAGGGCGAAGGTTCAATAGCATTACGGGGAAATTTGGGAGCAGAATCGTACTAAAACTACGGAGAGTTTCTCTGAATTTAATTGCATTTTGCTTCCACCCAGAAAAGAATTGACCTTTTTCCTCTTATTCTATTCCTAATCCCGCGTTGATTTCAAGTTGCCCATATTCTTAAAATAAGTACAAAGCAAAGGAGAAATGTGTAATTTTTCCATTTGATGGAAAAAAAATCATTAATGAGAATCGAATTCAAAATATTTTGGTCCAGGTCGAGAATTTTTTCACTGTATTAATCCGCTTTCTTATGAGTTGTAACGTATACCCCGTTAATTTGTGTGTAAAACACATTGTAACGTGTAGTGTAAAGATAATTTACACCACATATTGTAATATTACATGAGTTAAAAATTTACAACTTGATTGGTAAATTCATTACTTTCAAAATACGTGAAATTTTTTTCGTCATGGCCGATTCTCCATTGGCGAATTCACCTGCACTTGCCAAATTTTACAACAAATTTGATATGCTTAATGAATATAACAGCATCACATTTTAACTTATAATTTAAGGAATTTTTATCATGGTTAAAATTTTCAATGCAATTTTTACATTCTTTGCTGTATAACGGTGCTCGAACCAAATATCTTTGGTGATCGGAGAAGACGTGAAAACTCGTATTCGAAGACATGCACCGACACAATTCAGACACTTAAAATGAGGATTGAAACCTTTTAGAGATCCTACGATGTCCCTGTTGAATCGTGCAGTTGCTGAGTTTACATATGAACAAATTGTAAAGTTATTATTATTTTTTCATTTACAGACGAGACTCGTATACATGGTCAGAAGGAGTCTCACTGAGAAAGATCGAACATAAAGCATTTTCTAAATCCTATTTATATCACAAGCTAAAAGTTAACTGTATTTTTCTCTCTGAAGAAACTATCATTCTTCTGTTTCTTTTGTCCCCCGCGAAAAAAAAAATTCAATGAACAAATTGAAAGGATTTTTTTTTTTACGTGTTTGTACAATTTGATTGCCAGTCGATCGGTCGATCAGTTGGGGTTCTTTGCAATGGGATGTGGGAGGTTACGAGACCAGGCTTCTTCTTCTTCGACCTCCATCAAGTTCTTAATCACCGCTTTCGTTGCATCCCTCAATAACTCCGACCAGTCCCTGAATGCACAAATATGTGGAAATCAGAACAGTTTACAAGCCTGTAAAAATGATGGGAAATGCCGCGAATTTCGTCTTTTTTTCTTTTCCGATTATAAAGGAGAACGAGTCCAATACGACACCTCTTGATTCTCGGTCGATGGCTCGTGTAGCTACACCGAACCCCTCTCCTTCATTTTATCAAAATTTTAGCTTTATGTGAGTTGTTTTGAGAATGCTGTGAAGAATTTACCTACGTGGTCGACAATAAGGTGCGAGGAAATGATCGATATACGTACTGTCGTGAGGAGTCGAAAGTGAGTCCCACGATGTTTCGAGCTTCCTCGAGGGCCCAGTTGTATCTCTGGAGGTCCCGACTCGAGTAGGCCCCCCTGTCCACGACGCGAAGCTTGGACGGTTTGATGTCGTAGAAGAGGGGTATCACCCTCTTCTTCAACTCCATCATGAGGGCGAGCTCGTGCAGGCAATAAGCCGAGTCGCAGTACCGGGGAGAGAGCACCGCCACCCCAACCTTGCAGCTGTGGATCCCACGGTCAATGTTATCGAACAGCCGGTCGCCGGGCTTCATGCTCTTGCTATCGAGGAAGCAGTTGATGTCTAGAAGGGAGAGGTACTGAAAGAGCAACCCCGAGAAGTTCTTCTTCGTGTCGATGCTCCGGTGGTTGATGAACACGTCGCACGGCCGGTTAACCGTCACGACCCGGGTCCCGTTGACCATTCGATTGTACCCTTCGTGGAGGAGGTGGCGGTTCATGGTCTTGGTTAGGGCGGTGTTCGAAAACCGTTGCATGGCTTGATCTTGAAGGAACTGTCGGGTTGGTAGCGTGAGCTTGAAGGAACAAGAGAGCTATAGCTTTGTTGTTATTGTGTGCGTGGTTTCAAGGTAGATTTATAGATTTCAATGGAGAAGACCACGAATGTATATTTGAATTTCCAAAGGGATTCCAGTTTTCTTGCAAAATCCGACCGACCGACTGACAGACGCCTAAATGAATAGGAAACTACAAGGTATTTGTTTCGAAGAAGCATGGCACATACGTAAAATTGCTCGGATGAAAAATGGGCTGGTTGAGTTGGTCCCACGATTAGAATTCCAATATCGAGTTCTGTGAATAAAAAAAATTTGCGATTGAAGCAGTTTAATATAGACCAAATTTATATTTGAATTACTCAGATCTCATTGAATTTTTAAATATTAAGTGATATATGTATCGAACAAAAAAAAGTCAAACATTGTTGACCCCCATGCACCGATATGTGCTTCGATT
The DNA here is from genome assembly GCA_037672795.1 of Lagerstroemia speciosa. Classification (NCBI taxonomy): domain Eukaryota; kingdom Viridiplantae; phylum Streptophyta; class Magnoliopsida; order Myrtales; family Lythraceae; genus Lagerstroemia; species Lagerstroemia speciosa. The sequence continues at coordinate 11,685,634 of CM075297.1, forward strand.
TTTGCAAGGCACACCAACCTGAAAAGACGATCTCTGTCGTTGATATAATCTATAAAAATATGTGTATATAAGTGTTTAACAACAAAAATTATTTTTTAATCTGCACCGTTGATATCCGGAAATTCTTTAATCTCCTGAGTCAAATTAATCTAATTAAGAGATAAAACTCTCCCGGTATGAGATCTATCAATTAACAAAATCTCGACCCCGAGACCTTCGCGTACGGGAGTAAGTACCGAATCACTTGAACCGGGTGATATCGGTGAAATGTATTATTTTATGCATCTAAGATCTCTCTAACCGAAACGGTTCTTCTACCTCCCGAAAGATTCGGCCAGTTGATTAATCGGCCAATTTATATATGCCTTTGCGGCTCTTGTCCATGTATTGATTTTGGATCGAAAAGTGCGGAAGCTTTTAGACAATAAGAAAATATAATTTAATAAAAAATATATAATATTCTAAAATTTCTTCTTTTTTTTTGAAATTATGGGAATAGTTGTATGTGTTAATGGCCAAAAATAGCATTGCTCCTCTACTTTATTTTAAGAGTAACACTAGTTTATAAATGTTTGAAAAACTAGCACCTCTTTAGAGAGAATGACAATAATGTCCTTATGAGCTCTTTTAATTTTTAAATTTTCAGTCATTTCCCTCCATTCTCTCTCTCTCCTTCAGCCACTCTCTCCTTTCTCTCTCTCACCAAAGCACGTCACCGGAGCACGGGCGTCACACCGGAGCACGGGCACGGGCACGGGCACGGGCGTCACCGGAGCACGAGCGTCACCGTCTCTCTCTCACCGGAGCACGGGCGTCACACCGGAGCACGAGTACGGGCGTCACCGAGGCAAGGGAGTCATCGGAGCACGGGCGTCACCGTCTCTCTCTCACCGGAGCACGGGAGTCACACCGAAGTATAGGCACGGTCATTACCTAACCATCCCACTGAAAAGTATTGAGGCTTGTTGAGGTATTTTGTGTTATTCTCCCACTGAAAAGTATCCCAGTCGCCGAAACTTAATTGGGACCTATTCATAATTTTTCGGGACCTATTTATGATTTTTCGGGACCTATTCATAAATTTCGGGACCTGTTTATCAGTACCTATTTAAACTTTGTGAGGACCTATTCATGATTTATCGGGACCTATTCCAAATTTTTCGGTACCTATTTAGACTTGAACAGGGACCTATTTATGATTTCTCCGTACCTATTCATAAATAATTTTACGAGACTCGTTTATCAGTATCTATTTAGACTTTATCGGGACCTATTAATAATTTATCGGAATCTATTCTTGATTTTTCAGGACCTATTCATAATTTTTCGAGACCTATGTTTATGTTAATAGATAGGTAACATGGAGCGCGTCCAAGTGGTAATTATGTTCAATGGAAAATGGAAGTGTACAGCTACCTCAATTAGGAAGACCTTATAGAAGTCGTATTCATTCATCATCAGAGACACGAACTAGGAGGAAGTGTAGATACTATAGGTCGTACACTCATTTGTCATCCAGTTATGCAAACAGAGTTAGCAACTCAGATCGGCCGAGTTCGTCTAGTGGAAGGGTACGTACATCCAGTCATCGTCGATGCAGGATTTGCCAGCAAACAGATCATAACAGGCAAACATGTCCAATGAGAATAGGCCTACTTGATACCGAGAAAGCACATACATGACTTTCTAATAACTGTTGGTAGCAAACTCTGTATGTCACTTCGGAAATATCGAAGGAGCGCTCATGTACATTTCAGGACCTATCTTAAATTGTCCCGGTGTATAATTCGAGACTTATTTGAGATTTCTCATGACCAGTGTAAGATTTTTCATAACCTATTTTAGATTTTTCGAGACCTATTTCATACTCGTCGAGAACAAAGTCCCAATGAACAATTCGGGACCTATTCGGGATTTCTCTTGAATAGTGTCAAATTTCTCATGACCTATTTAAGATTTTTCGGGACCTATTTCAAACTCGTCGAAAACAAAGTCCCAATGAACAATTCGAGACCTATTCGGGATTTCTCTTGAACAGTATCAAATTTCTCATGACCTATTTAAGATTTTACGGGACCTATTTCAAACTCGTCGAGAGCAAAGTCCCAATGAACAATTCATGACCTATTCGGGATTTCTCTTGAACAGTGTTAAATTTCTCATGATCTATTTAAGATTTTGCGGGACCTATTTCAAACTTGTCGAGAACAAAGTCCCAATGAACAATTCGGGACCTGTTCAGGATTTCTCTTGAACAGTATCAAATTTCTCATGACCTTTTAAGATTTTTCAGGACCTATTTTAAACTCGTCGAGAACAAAGTCCCAATGAATAATTCGGGACCTATTCGGGATTTCTCTTGAACAGTATCAAATTTCTCATAACCTATTCAAGATTTTTCGGGACCTATTTCAAACTCGTCGAGAACAAAGTCCCAATGAAGAATTCGGGACCTATTCGGGATTTCTCTTGAACAGTGTCAAATTTCTCATGACCTATTTAAGATTTTGCGGGACCTATTTCAAACTCGTCGAGAGCAAAGTCCCAATGAACAATTCAGGACCTATTCGGGATTTCTCTTTAACAGTGTTAAATTTCTCATGACCTATTTAAGATTTTGCAGGACCTATTTCAAACTTGTTGAGAACAAAGTCCCAATGAACAATTCGAGACCTATTCGGGATTTCTCTTGAACAGTATCAAATTTCTCATGACTTATTTAAGATTTTTCGGGACCTATTTCAAACTCGTCGAGAACAAAGTCCCAATGAATAATTCGGGACCTATTCGGGATTTCTCTTGAACAGTGTCAAATTTCTCATGACCTATTTAAGATTTTTCGGGACCTATTTCAGACACCTCAGAACAAAGTTCCTCATGTCCATTTCGGGACCTATTTGAGATTTATCTTGAACAGTGTAAGATTTCTCATGACCTATTTTAGATTTTTCGGGACTTATTTCAGTTTCCCCTTTTCAACAAGATATCTCATCCGACATCACTGCACATAAACTAGATGATCTTGACATGCATATTATTGCCATAAGATGAGGTTAGTATCTCCACAGCAAAGGTCGGACAGAAATTTCAGTTCAAGATTACAGCAAGCGACAATTCTCAGATCTAAACACCACTAACATCAGATCTAAACACCATGAAAGTCTTGGAAAAAAATGCAGTGAAATGCAAGGGCTACCAAGGAAACCATTCAGCCCAATTCCACGGCAAACAATTCTCACCCTCCTTCATGACACTCCTCAAAACGGATGCTACAGAGCAGCAAAAAGTGCCTGTCAGTGCCAACAAAGACAAACAGGAAACTAAATTAAAAAAGTGCAGGGTGCCACCGATTTGCTCAAGATACCTGGAAATTCCTTGTCAAACTAGGCGAACCAACTATTCTGACTTTCTCTGATTATTCGGGTAGGAGCATTGCCAATAGAGTCAGCTGCCAATAAAGTTCAACATGCAATCACTCTCGCAAACTACAAAAAGCCTTACCTGCCGAAAGAATATAGTATCCGGAGAATTGTATTGCATCGCATTTGAGCATATCAACAAAATGTCCTTCCGCAGCAATCAATCAGCAAAGGTTCTTCAAGCCCTAGTCAGATAAATATCAAATGCTACTAGCTAACAAGCTAAGGACAGATTTTTGATATCTAAGTCATTCACCCTAGAACAGACACGAACCTAAGATTGTCTTCCAGAGGACAATTGCAGCTATCATGCAAAATTCCATATAACGTATTCTCCTACAACATTGCCAGAACGACCAACAGATCGTGGGCATTTATGGGTGCTAGATGGGAATTGGTGGTGTGTGATTTGGAAAGTATCAAGGCAATGATTGAAGAATCAGGAGGAAAAAGAAAATTTAAATGACTGCAATCTCAAAACGCATACAAACCATGCTTCATTCATATGCCTACAAACACTGCTTTTTCATTCTTATTTCTCCAATCTAAGTTTCTCTCGGTCTCTCATACACTAAACCCCACACACATGCAACACATATACATATAGGCATTTGCAATCACTTACAGCCTTCCTTTTCCTTAATTTGTTAATAATTATCTCTCCATGAAGCAATCATTTTCGAAGTGCAGATTAATTTTCAACATGGATCACATAGAAACAAGACACTTGATATGATCCAATATGAAAAATCAGAAAAATAAGATTTCTATATTCTTGAAATATGTTAGGCTGCTAAAGTGCTGTGGTAGCAAGAATTTTTTGATAAATAACAATTTAAAATAAATAAATTAAAAACCCCAAAACAAGAAATGGAAGATTGGCCATCCAAAGTCCAAAAATATGACTGTCGCCGATTATCTTGCAAGGTATAGTTTAAAGTTTCTGAAGAAAAATTATGGTGGCCCAAAAAATGAGTGTATTATCATTTAAGCATGCAACCCTTAAAAACATGTAGAAAAAGTTTATACGTTCTATCTTGAATGTACACTTCATTGTAGTAGGGCCATGCTTATTAAGAAAGCAAGACCAAGATTTCAGTCATTATGGCAACTGTTTCTGCTCTTTGAATTCTCTGAAAGAAGGCAAGAATAAATCAATTAACACATGGGGAAGCAAGAAATTGCCAAACAGATGGCCAGTGGATCCAATGAACTCAAACAAAGACACCAGGAAGTTACTTGAGAAAGAACATATCAGAAAGCTATACGAAGAATAATAAAATGCACAAGTTAATTTAAGTGATGCACTGACACATCTAAGCAATTTATAAATCGTTATGAAGCTCAGACAGCCCCTCTGCAGACCGATGACACATTTAACTAAAAGTTGTCTATCAAAACTACCTCAAATTGTTCCAAGTTAGTATAAACACCCCCTTCTAGTTTCTTCCTCACAGTCCCAAAATCCATGGGATGCTTAATGATGTCATGGTAATCAGGAAGCTGCAGGCACAACAAAAAGTGGGAGAAATCAGAATCTGCCAGTAAATGTACTGATCCAAAAGTGAATTTTTTTTTATGAGCAGCTAATCCAAATGTGATGCTGTTAAGGCAAGATGCCCAAAAAAAACAAACCTCTTCTGGATCCACCGGCTCCGAGAATACCCCATGAGTGTCCTTTCTACAGAGTTCAAACAGCAATAATAAATAAAAAAAACGCCTCCAATTGAAAATTTCTAGCAAGAGAGCTTAGCAGGTAAATTAGCTAGCACATACTTTTGAAGCCTATTAAGGATGAAAGCCAACAACTTTTTGTCTGGCAAAGGTGTTGTGGGACCGGAAACATCCACAGACCCTGTCCACATATAAATCAAATACTTCAGGAAAATACTTAAATAACTAAACGATCAAACTGTATAGATCCACAGTAATGCCTTTAGAAGAACAAGAGCTGGAATTGATTGATACCGTGTCCTCCAGTATCTGTGCCTTTCAAAACCTTTTCACCCTGCAAAAATAGCCAATCAGCATTTGCAAAAGAAATTCGAGATAAGAAACAAAAGGAAAAAAAAAGGGAAAGTCCTGCCCAAAAGTAGGGAAGAGCGTCGAAGAGCGGAGGCTACGAAAAACAGGCCACGTTGAGCTGCTGGGAGAACGGCGGATGGCGGAGCTGAGGGAACGGCGGAGCTAAGGGAAAGGCGGACGGCTGAGGGGAACGGCGGAGGGCGGAGGGCGGAGGGCGGAGCTGAGGGAACGGCGGACGGCGGAACTGAGGGAACGGCGGAGCTGACAGGAACGGCGGACGGCTGAGAGGAGATGGGCTGAGAGGAGATGAGCTGAGAGGAACGTGAGCAGGGAGAAGAGGAGCTGAGAGGAATGGCTGCTCAGATAAGTTAGGGTTTTTGAAATGAGAAGGGCAAGATGGGAATTAAAGAAAAATTTATTAAACAACCTTAAATAGTGGTGCTATTTTTTCAAACTGATATAAAATAGTGTTAGTTTTAAAAATATCCTTTGAAACAGTGCTAAAAATATTTTCACCCCGTATGTGTATCCGCGCAACTTTAATGGTTCAAATAGTTTAAAATAAATGTGCTACTCAGAAATAAAAAACATGCCATATAATTATTTTCCTTATATTATATGACATTATATTTTTGTATTTTTTAATGGTTTTGGTATTTTCTATCATCAATTTAAAAAAATATTTAGAAAAATAATTTTACCCTAGGGGAAAAAATGAACCCGAGAATGCAACGAAGAGGGTTAATTAAACAAATTTCAGTAAAAAGATGCAAGGAAATTTAAAGGGTCCTGAAAAAATAGAAAAATGTGGCTATGATTAGTATCACTGTAAACACCGATTCGTCTTACGCACAGAAAAAAATAAAATACTTGGATGAATTCATATAATTATATTATTTATTTATAATTTAATTAATTTAAAATTTGTTAATTTTTGGTACTAAGTAGAGCGTTATCAATTTTTATTAATATATTACATCAATTTTATTTTTTTAAAATTTTTACAATTTTAAATTATTCTTTTAGAAAACGTGACACATTTTTCTGCTAAAATTGTAGTTATGAAGTGATATGGAAATCACATGCATATTATAAATTTTAATATGTGAATTAGATCGTGGTCAAATATGAAAAATAAGAAAGATATCAAACCTCCCAAACGTTTACATATAATGTTATAGGTAAGATATACAATTAATGCTTAAGAAGACAACATCCGAATGTTCCAAAACTAACACAGAGAGAAAGAGAGTTTGGTGCAAACTCTCTGCACACTTTTATTATTTTCTTCCTTCTATTCGTTGATCTAAGGGCCTGTTCTATGATCGAAAGAGGAAGTAAATGAAAACGAATTTGGAGAGTTGAAAATTACCTATTATTTTTCTTGAAATTATTGAAATTCTGCTGCAAATTCCTGGTCAAAATATTAAGTAAAATCAATGGTCCAAGAACGTATGTATGAAATCAACGGATGTTACTAATCAAAATGCTCGCATTTTCGTTGAAAATGGTATCTATTTTGCCCTGAAGAATGGATCCAGCTGAAAAGAAATATAAATTAATCGATTAACTATTTTTTATCTAAATAATTAATCGATTAACTATTTAAAAAATTAATAAAATGAGTAGTTAAAACTTATATGTCAACTGATGACCATTTCCTCGTACAAAACAGTCCAAGCTTCCCCGACAACATGTCTCAGCTCTGCTTTCAAACTGATTTCCAGCCCCTCCGTGAAGGAAGGACAATGGGTGACTGGAAAGTTGAATAGCTATCAGTAAAATATTTGCCCGGTCTCATCATAAATCGGATTCGTATCCATCTAAATATCCGAAACGTTAAGTGGTGGCAGCCGATTCTCTTATAAACAGGCTTTAAAATTTGTCATTTACCGTATGTGAAATTGACCCGTTAACCCGTTTTCACGCGACAACTTGTTTGCACCTGACACGTGTTTTTGGATACCCGCTCCTGATAACTCACCTCGAGTCAGACATTTCTTTGCCGTGCTCGGGCGGGGAGGTAAACTGACCGTAAGGGCAGGCCGGTGTGAATAATTTAAGCTCGAATCCAGTGGATTTATTAAGGATATTTGATTGAAACCTAACATTTACATTTTAAAAGAAATGAAATCATTTCTATGATCGGTTCGGTTGAACTTAAATGTTTTACTCAGGCAAGCAAAAGAAGTGAATATCTTCGGTGCAATTTTGCGAATATTTTATATATTTTTTAATGAAGATGGCATGATATTTAGAAGTTGCAACTGATTTACAATTCGAACATGAACAGTTAAAACTTTTCTAATCGTAAATTTTATCTATTAATTAATCGTTAACATGGTATTTTACTTTTAAAAAAAAGTGTGTGATCGAATCCAAGTCCTAGACATGCCAACGAAAGAAAGGAATACTTTAGACGCCTTTTGGAAAAGAGCCAAAACTTCATTTTCTTTATAATCAGTTGGGACCCAGGGGAAGGCTAGACAAGTGGAGCAAAAGCTCGATACGTAATCTGTAGCGAACTTAACTGAAAAAATATCTAAAATTCGAGTCTTGTCAATTAAAAAAATTTATTTCTAGTTAGCCTGTTTAGCTCGAGTCGGATTAGTCATAATCCATTGATTTTCTGTATATCAGTAGTATAAATCCGAAAAAGAAAGAAAGACAAGTTATAAGTAAAATTAATTATTCGGATCTTTTTAGGACAATGACGTGTACTTAAATCATAGCCAGTAGATTCGCATGCATGTAACCTCTCCATTTCCGCGAAACTTCATCCTCCGGTGCCGAAATTGATACGCTCCCAGACAATCGAAGACGAACACGATCGTCACAAGTCGGGCAGTTGATTCATCGATTGCGCTGAAACTCGGATTTAAAATTGTTGCATTATTGTTTGCTAACTAGAACGACGATGTTGGCTGCGTGGAAGAGGTCAGGAAACCACATGGGAAGTTGCTCGTGAGAGACTGGTAATAGCGTTGATATGTTGCCTGTCCATCCGTGGATCGGAAGGGGAAATTGACAGATCTCTCCTTGCGAACTTGCTTGTCGGCGCCCGTAAGAATATTCCCTGTCAGCTAATTCATAAAGTTGTTTTATTAATTAATGCCGATTAGTTTAAGCATTCTTGGACGTCTTCTCCTTAATTAAAATTTCACGTTGCAGTGTTGAGAATCGAATCTCGTATCGGATATTTAATAAAAAGGGTCTTAGTAGAATTGGGTACCGTAAGGTACAACTTTAAACTTTTAGGGGGACATGAGCTCGATTTTTAATAGACCTGTGTGGCAATTTTGATATGGCAACAGTAGATTACTGTGTGAGCTCACGCCATGTCAGATCCGAGTTTGTCTATGGAGGAAATTTTTGATTCGATGGATTTTATCCCTTAGCGATAGGGCTGTGCATAAATCACAAAACCAAATTGAACCGTTGAACCACACCGAATCTAACAAAAAAATAACTGAACCATGCAAATCAGTTCGCTAAGAGTTTTATTTTTTTGTTGAGAAAAGGTTCAATTAATTACTTGATAATAATTAGTTCGTTAATTGCCCGGACAGTTTCTTATTAAAAATATAATTTAAAATTTACAATTTTAAACTAAAATAAATATTTAATTGGTTTTCTATGGTTCGGTTTGGTTAATTTCAAAGCGAACTGAACCAAATGTATTTTATATATTAAATTCTATTTATTTATATAAAAAAATCAGTTAATCGGTTACCCGAATTGTTCAAACCATTTTTTAACAATTCGGTTTTTTAAAGTGGTTAAGCTCCAGCCCCTGTAACACCGAACTGGAAATGTGACCGAACCATAAACAACCCTGCTTAGCGGGCCAATCAAACCGGAACTTTATTTAATCATGATTCCCTGAAAGAGCAATTTAGTATAATTAAGTAAATGAATTAAATTGGATCGATCCACCTTCTCCTCGGACCATTTCTCTTTAGGAAAAATCGAATTCTTGGACTCAAAATCTCCATGTATGTTCATTTAAATACGTGAAGCTTGTTACAAATCGGGAAGACTATAATTGATTACTTAACAATGTGTGAGTTAGATTAGTTTTGAAAACTAATTACGCGGAATTATGTCGAATCTTAGCTCCGCGAAGTCTCGACTGATTTATTAAAGAAAATAATAATTAAAAAACTCTCGATTGAACCTTCATCTTTGAAAATCTCCAATCATTTGTTTTCTTTACCAATTATAGTGTCATGATCCTTTTTATAGAAAAACCTTAAATGACCATATTCAATAGTGACGTGACGAGAAAGAACCGATCAAAAGGGTAGGAAGGAGATAAAAATAACAAGATGTGACAATGGATAGAAATTGAATTGATGTCTAGTGGTACTCAACATTGATGAACTGTCTTTTTACCATACCCGCTTTCTCTCGGTTCTCGCCAGTCGTAGGAGCCTTTCACCCCTTGCCCTAAAACGAGGGCAATTGGCTTAGTTAAAACTTATTTGATGATAACAACCTTAGACTTGAAAAAGGAACCAAAAAAAAAAAATTCAAATTTCATTTTGGTCATCAGTATGTATTGGTTGAGGTGGGTCGACGTCTCCTTTTTATATAAGGTTAGGAGTTCGAATCTTATCGATAAAGAAAACCTCAGATCTTGGGAGCTTTGCAACTCAACAGACTGATGTTGTTCGAGCTTGAATCAGTCATGACTTATTGGATTTCTGAATGTCGATGATAATGTACGGAAAGAACAACAAAAACACATCATTCCTTTTAAGGATTACTAAACCTAGAAAAAACTACCAACAAACTTGACAGCAAACGATAGCTTGAGACCTCTCATTAAAGAAGGCCCCTAGCTTCTCTTCCCACCTTGGGCTCCCTCTACCCCCCTTTTTCCCAATTAAGAAAAAGAAATTCTTTCCTTTGTGCTCTGCTATCATCCTCCTCCTTAATGCTCTTCATGTAGAGAGAACCCCCCGATTTGTAAAAATTCTTTTGAACATTTCCTTGTAGTGCCTGGCCTGTTCTTCCTCTTCCTCCTTTTCCCTCTGTGTACAAGACTTCCATCTTCCATATCCTTCCTTCTCGAACCCCGAGAAATCGTGGGCTAGAGGAGGTTGTAGTTGTAATGACCTGCCTGCTTGTCCGGCTTTGATCCTCTCCTTTCCTCGTTCGTGATCGGTTACTTCATCCTGCTCCGTCTCCCGGGTTCTCTGACTAAGTAATCGCCATGAGGAGCTGTCGCAGCGTCCCGACGTTCTTGTACAGTTGCGGGTCCTGCAAATCATGCGGATTCGAGGTAATGTTTGAGCACAGGCATTTAATAAAACATGTCTGTGCTCGTATCTGCTTTGTAATGCAGACAACATGAATAGCAGTATACATGGATTTCCTCGTTAGATGATCCTCCTCCCTCTTCTTCTTCTTCCTGGCTTGGATACGGATATGGCATCGCCTGTCTCATGAAAATTGGCTTATGGATTTCGTTGTGAGAAAGCATATTTCCATTAACATCATCACGCTGGACACAATTCCATGGAAAAACATCTCCGGCATTCCGGTTTCGTTATGGAAACCACAATCAGCCTCTGCATTGTTTCCATTTTTCATAAAACAAAAGCCGACTTTCATGTTTTCATTGGAAGAGAGCAAGACAGGTTTTATCCGCAGTTTTTTGGTGTTTCATGGTAAAACATGTCTGCGGTCATTCTCTTCCATTTTTCCAGAAAATCAGGTTTCGGACCTCAATAACTTTTGATGTTATGCAGGCAATGAGAGAGACAGAGATCTTCGGGAATCACAAGGAATGCAAGGGCTCGGGTCTCAGCAATTCGAACCGGCAGTGCTCCAATGACAGGATGCTGACCATGGAGCTCCGGAGGAAGATCTCCGTCTTCCGGGACATGATGGACTTACCTTCATCCGACTGGTCAACTTCCGTCGATGAGGTACTTTCCCGGTGCGGTTCAAGGAACAAAGCCGGAAAATTTCCGTTGCCTGCAAATAATTTCATCATTTCATTCCATTGTTGCAGCTGGTCATCGAGACAATGGAGGACCTTCACAAGCTCTACCCCGAGATCGTGCCCAAAGGACAACTGGAGATGAGGATGGCAGCGACAGAACAGGTTTGGGACAAACATAATTCGGGTGATCGAATATTGGAATTTGTTGGAAGAACAGGCGCTGATATTGAGACATGGATCTGACAGGGATTGGCCTACTTTTGCGCTGCTCTAAAGTCGATCGGTGATTCGTGGAAGACGAACGGGGAATGGATGGACGGAGCCAGTTACAATGCTATGAACAATCTCGAGAACAAAGATTTGGAGAAAATTGGTATGCTATGACTGAAGCCGAGGCATTAGTTCCGATTAGGCCAATCATTTACCCGATCCTGACAACCTTTTCTGTTATCGGTTTTTTCAGTTAGGGTCGTGCTGGCAGCGCTTGATGGGCTGATTAAGATGGTTCGGAAGAGGTTCGATATGATGGATGAGGATGATGAGAAGAAGAGGGGCTCCGGGACCGAGAAGAGTGGGTTCGAGAAAATGGCGGCAGAGTTGCTCCCCGGCAGCCCATTTGGCTCGTGCCTGCCTCCTTTGACCCCGACCTCGGTCCTTCCCGAGCTGTGCAAGGATCCTCTTGCAAAGGAGGCCTCTTTTATGCAGCCGCTTCTCGGGACGCTCAGAGTTCGAGCTCTCGGGAAGCTGAACCCGATCGATGTGAAGCGCCTCGCTCTTCACTCGTTTTCTAATGTGAACTTCCAGATCAATAGTAATTCGAACCCGGGTCTGTACTTGGACGAGAAGGTCAAAAAAATAAGCACTGGAATTGATGTATATACTCGGGATCTTCTCGAAACTCCACCGGCGACTAACGCCGGCACTCCATTACTACCTCTGCTGCCACCACCAGCACCGTTGCTGCCTTCCGTTGTGGTGGCAGCACCGAATAATTCAATCCAAAAGTTGAGCTTGCCTTCACATCCTGCTCCTCCACCTCCACCTCCACCACCATCACTGAACAATGCCAAGGTGAATCTTGCTGCTCTGGCAGTGCCGCTGCCACCACCACCACCACCCCCCATGGCGGCCGGGCTAATCGCTCTAGCACCACCACCTCCACCACCTGGGATGGCAAGAGGGCCTGCTCCACCACCTCCTCCTCCACTTCCTGGAGTAGCAAAAGGGCCAATTCCACCGCCACCGCCTCCAATGCCAGTCGGCAGTGGAATGGCTCCACTGCTGCCGCCACCACCCCCAGGTGCAGCAAGAGGTCCTGCTCCCCCTCCACCCCCAGGGCTGCCTGGGAAAGGGATGGCTCCACCACCACCGCCTCCAGGCGCTGCTGGAAGATCCTTGCGCCCGAAGAAACCAAGCACCAAACTCAAGAGGTCGACCCACATCGGTAGCCTCTACAGGCTTCTCAAAGGGAAGGTCGAGGGGTCTACTCTCAATGGCAAATCAGCAAATGGTCGAAAAGGTTCCGCTGGGACCTCTAGTAATGGAGGGAAGCAAGGAATGGCCGATGCATTGGCAGAGATGACAAAGAGGTGAGTTAGGCGAGTTTCCAGAATCTCTGGCGGCTCGGTTTTGATTCGTGAAAGCCATTTTCCCTTCTAGAAAAGAAAATGTGATCGACTTCTTCCCTATGTTTGTCCAGGTCCTCGTACTTTCAACAGATCGAGGAAGACGTCCAGAAGTATACGAAACCGATAACCGAAATGAAAGCTAAGATCAGCTCCTTCAAGAACAAGGACATGGCAGATCTGCTCCAATTCCACAAGGACATCGAATCTGTTCTTGAACATTTAACCGACGAATCACAGGTAATCCAACCCAATGCGGCAAATCAAACCGATGATCCTATGTTTGAGGCTAAATCAAATTCCTAATTAACAATGTCACAACATGCGATCTCTTTCCCGAGACAGGTGCTGGCGAGATTCGAGGGCTTTCCAGGAAAGAAGTTGGAAACAATACGGACTGCAGTGGCACTACACAAGAAGCTGGACTCGGTTATTGTCGAACTGCACAACTTCAAGATCGAACCTCCAGTGGGACAGCTCCTCGACAAGGTCGAGCGATATTTCAATAAGGTGGCTAACGCTTCCTTCCATAAAGAGCTACGCTTGAGTATTTAACTCATTGTTGAGCAGTGATTAATCGAAAGGGGTTTATGGCACAGATCAAAGGGGAACTTGACAAGCTCGAGCGAGTGAAGGATGAAGAATCCAAGAAGTTTGCGAGCCACAACATTCATTTCGACTTTGAGATCCTCCTGAGGGTCAAGGAAGCTATCGTCGATATCTCTTCCAGCTGCATGGAGTTGGCTCTTAAGGTAAATTGCTCGGAGTTGGCTCTTAATATTGAATGTACAATAGATACATGATGACTTTGTCATTTGAGTCCCTATTTAGATCGTGTCGCATGTAAGGTTGGCTCTCGAAAACTGTGAAAATTTTACACATTTTCAGGAACGGAGGGAAGCGAAGGCCATGGAGGACAAAGAGAGAGGGCCGAAGACCGAAGGACGAAGAAAGGGATGCGCGAAGATGCTGTGGAGGGCTTTCCAGTTCGCGTTTCGGGTATACACCTTTGCCGGTGGACACGACGATCGGGCAGACAAGCTCACCAGGGAGCTAGCACATGAGATCGAGACCGATCCTCATCACCAGTAATCGCATAACCGAAGTACCTTACCGGCTAGGAGATCGTTACAGCACGACAGACATCCCGCACCGGACAAAGTTGGAGGGATTTGTGAGAGTTCTGATTTTGACTCTCGTTGTCTACATGTGTGACGGTTCGAGTATCCCATTCGTAGTGTCCTAGGATTGGATTCTGTACTACTGCATAAGTGTGCCAAAGCCCCCACCAACAACAAAAAAAAAAGGGAAAAAAAAACCAGTGTATGGTCGGAGTCTAGCTAGCCTTGATCATGGCATTATGTAAAAGACTATTCTTGAATCTTAATGTAAAGTGATCGATTTGGTATGTATTCCGGTTTCAGTTCCGTTTGGAGTCTACAAGGATCTCATTCTCGTATTTCGGGAATCAAGACATTCCGATCGACTGTGAGTAATTCGGATTTATCGAACTTGGACAACTGCATGAGCAAATTGACAGATCAGGCATTAAATTAAGGATCCTCAAACTCAAAAGTACTTACTTCCTAAAGTAGTAATTGAATTGATTAAATTCTAATATACACTAAATAAAGAAAGTTTGATACAGTGATATTATTATCAGTCTGAAATCAAGATACTCTGAATTCAATTCGCATTAGTTCTAATTCCTTATTGAAAAAAATTATAGTATTTTTCAAGATCAATGTATGTATCATCTAAATTCTGTTTATTAATAACAAAAAATTAACTAGGGAATCACAAGGATTAACTTAAAGTGAGGACGTACGTAAACTCATGTGAAAATCTAAGAAGTCGAAAGTTCGGATCCCCTTGAGCGCCTCACCTTGATAAGGTTACCTACACGTGATTTGTACATAAATTAACATGAATCTATGGACTTGTGAGCTGTTCATTGGCCTAAAAAAATATAAACTCATCCACCAAGTGGAGTGAATTAGAGAGCCGGATCAGATGGGTGCATGAATTCCTGATCGAACCGTTTCGACCAACCGATTGATTCTAATTTTAAGAGTACAATACGTGTCATAGGGATATTCTCATGCAATAAGCTGGTCTATTTCATCGATACTACCTAATCCAGTTAATTATTTCGATCAAATTAGGTTTCATCATGCTCATGGTCTTTTGCAAACTCGGATTAAATCGAGAAGAATTACTAATCTCAGGGTGTGAACAAAAAGTAAATCCATAAATTTTTATGTTGTTCACGGATTTGGAAATAATAAATTTCTCATTATAAAAAAAAAAAATAACTGAATGATTAATTTTTAGGCAGCGTTCACCCTCCAACAGCAAACAAATTCAAATTGCGCTATGCGGCCCCCGCTCCTCTCGCGACAGTCCGCCTAACTCAAACGGAAGCCTTCTGAGCGCGTGGCCTGCACCTCCCATCAAAAGCACATATCCATACCCATATAAAATATAAATAAACAATATAAATGAAAGGAAATGAGTTTATTTTAGTAAAATAAAATGAACCCTCCGAAAGATGAATCCACTGGTAAGTTAACAATACATGGTAGGTCAGGTTTAGAATTTGACTCTTTTAGGAGGTCAGTATCTGGAGTTTGGTAACCGGTTCCGGGTCGAATAATACAGTATTCGATAAATTAGTCAGTTATTATAGTGCTGATATTATATATAAATATTGTGATTTTATCAAATGGTTAAAGATTACTGCGTAAATGATTAAATAAAATCTTAATTAATCAATACTTCTTGTAATTTTTACAGATATAAACAGTTACGGAAATTTTTAATTAGTGAATTCTGTTAAGATTTTTAAATAATTATGATTACAGAAAATTATACAGTAAATTATACAGCAAATTTTTTTGTTTGAAAGTATATGAAAATAAATCATCGTTTTGTCATTTGCTCGCTCGCTCGCTCTCTATCTTCTCTCACTTTCTCTGTCTCGCCGGCGCACGGCGGAGAAAAATCGAACCGCCCTATCGAAACCGCCGGTTCCGCTCCCCCGTCTTTCATTCGCCTTCGCAGGGATCAACGATAAAGACAGCCGGTGCGAAATCTGTACGGATTGCGTTGCTAGAGCTCGATGTCTGAGGAGGAGAAGCTGCTGAGGGAGGCGAAGAAGCTCCCATGGGAAGATCGTCTGCTTCACAAGAACTGGAAGGTTCGGAACGAGGCCAATATCGATTTGGCCGCTGTGTGCGACTCCATTTCCGATCCCAAGGACCCTCGCCTCCGCGAATTTGGTGAGTTGCTTCCCCTTTGATGCGTCCGTTGTCCGTGCAGATCTCATTGCTTCTCAGTTGATCTTCGATTCATTTGATCTGTTGCTATCTGTTGCGGTTCCGTTGTTGGTGGCTTAATGTGGCAGTCATTGTCGCCTGCTCTTTTGTCGTTTTGGGTGATAACTCAGTTCGGTGTGTTTAGGGTTCATCTAACTTTTGATCGCTCAAAATGCATTTTAATCATTTGAAATTTTCAACGGATATAAAGTGAGATGCGGTGCCAACACTATAATTTTCCCAATAACTTTCAAGCTGAATGTGCCATTGACTTCAACTGAGTTTGGTGTTCATGTATATGACATTCTCATGTTAAAAGCAGTGGTCATTCTCTTTCTTGTTTCAATTTCAGCTTGTTTCTCAAATATCCAAGTAATTAAGAGCCATCTGTCTTGGAGCAGTTAGCTTTGGCTGTCACGCTGAGAGTGTTGCTATTGGATTTTAGTAAAGATCTTCAATGTACATTTACCCGTGTTAAATTCAAAACAACAGTAATCTAAGTGGCAGAAAGTGGGCTGAAAGGGACTTTTGTATCATTGTTCACATGAGAGTGTCTTGTCGTTTCGAGGATCTGGGGAATGAATTATTCCATGAACTCTAATTCTTTTAGAAGGTTGGCAGTTCTCAGTTTTCTATTTGGAATGAATTATTCCACTTTCTGCCACTTAGATCGCTGTAGTTCGCAATTTAACACGGGTAAATGTACATGGAAGCTCTTTACTAAAGTCCAATAGCAGCACTGTCAGCATGACAGCCAACGCTGAAAGGGACTTCTTTTCTTTTTTTTTTTTTAATCATTGTTCACATGAGAGTCTCTTGTCGTTTCGAGGATCTAGGGAATGAATCACTCCATGAACTCTAATTCTTTTAGAACGTTGGCAGTGCTCAGTTTTCTTTTTGGAATTACGTATTTTTGATAACTCTGGGAGTATACACATAATTTGACACTGCTGCGAGCAGTTTTCATTTCAATTTGTTTTATGGTGGACTGGTCATGGTTATCAATGGGTGGACCTGATCTATCAGTTATGGATAATATATCTTTTTATGGTAGCAAGCCCAGGTTAAAGTATGATGACAGTTTTAAGTAGCATTATGCATCGTTGCAGTAGGAAGGGAGGAAAAAGCAGGATAAGATAAGATTATCTGTAGATAGATAATGTTATCTATAGAACTTTCAAAGCACACCTGAAACATGCCCTTGGCTTCTAAAAATTATTGTAGGAGTTATGGCTTGAAAAGGCACAAATTCGAAGTCACTTGCTGGTTTCGGGATGAACTACATCTTAGCAATACATGTTTGCTTTTTCTTGATCCTGTTAACTAAACCAATTGATTAGCTTGGCCGGTGACTTTGGTATTGAGTGTCTTGGGGACATTGACATTCTCTTGGACATGCAGCCTTCAACTTACAGTGCATTAATTGTGTGAAAATCAACTCAAGATAGAATTGCCTGTTTCAGATACTTAAAGTGTAACACTGGAGGGCTTCCCATTGAAACCTTCTTTGACCATGCCACCATTAATGTTGGAAATGTTGCACAATCCTCTTCTGATGTGATAGGTGATGCAGTAACAAATAATGAAGAGTCGATTTTACATTCTTCTCCATGTGGCAAGTAGCGAGGTTGTTCATATCTACAGATACAAAAAATGCCACTGGCATGCATAGTTACTGAGAAGAATTGGGCAAATACTTCTTCAAAACTTTTTCTTCTATTTCTTTTTCTTAGGATAGAACAAGAATATTTCCTTATTTTGGTCTGAACGTTTTTCTTTGATAGCATTAAAAATTTGATGGATTACTTTGAGGATCATCTACACAATAAGGAGTTCACCCTATTGCCATCTTTTCCATGTCCTGAACCTTCATATGATCACATCCTAATGAATCAAAAGATGGGTCTTTTGTGGCGATTTGTTGCATGCCCTGAACCTTAATAACAGATGCTTACTTTTTGAGGGGAGTAAGAATATGTCAAACTCTAACTATTACAGTTAATTGACATGGATGTTTTGTGGCTATTTGTTGCATGATATTTCCTTTCCTATGGATGTCTTTATGGTTCAATCAGAAGAACTTTAACATGTCATGGTATTCACTAACTTTATACATTTTCACTGTGGATAACTGTGCACGTCATGCATGAAAAAATATATCCTAGAAATTATTGAACTTTTGCTTTGTTGATGCTTGCTTTGTGATGGTGAGATGCAATCAATTGTATATTCTTCTAAAAGATACTTGGGTATGAGAATACTAGTCAAAGGTTTGGGCTCTGTTGCAACCAATTTGGTTATGATTGAATCTCTGGATGGAGTAAATAACAAACTTAAATATTTGGTTAGTGTGAATAAGCGCATTCTTAAATATGAACCTGTTGGACTCGTGCTTTACAATCAGTGAAATCATGTTCTTTTATTCAAATAAACAACTCTTTCCTTTGTCTGTAACTGAATTTCACTCCAAGGATCAATTAATCCAACAATAGTTGCTTAGATCATATAATGTATATGGCTTGTCAGTATATTTTCTGATCCACTCAATGGAATGGATTTTACATGTGTTGCCCTATCTTGTTCTGGCTATTTTGTATCTATTATTAGGTTCACCATGCTTTCCTAAGGACAATTTACTTGAAGAATTATCTGGGTTTATAGGGATTTTTCCTCTTCTTTTTGTTCAAAGGAACCATTGTTTAAGTCAATAACAAACTTACAGAACCAGAGAATGCACTGTATTTTGAAAATTTAATCTGTAGATTAGTTGTAATTTATTATGTTCTCCATAGTATACTTCAAAATATAGCAGTTGAGCAGTTTGATGCAAAATCTCATGCGGCAAATAAAAGCTGTGACTGCTGAGTTCAATGAAATAAATCTGTTTGTATTTGTCCTTTCAGGGCCATTCTTTAAGAAAACAGTTGCAGATTCCAATGCTCCTGTACAAGAAAAAGCACTAGATGCTTTAATAGCATTTTTACGGGCTGCAGATGCTGATGCTGGCAGGTAAATTGCATTGTCTTTTTGGTTGAGACTGAATTTTTTTGCCGTGGTCTTTACACTTGCTTTTCATTTGATTGCTTCTTCTTGTTCTGATTATTTAATTCTTTTGTTTAGATATGCAAAGGAAGTATGTGATGCAATTGTGGCTAAATGCTTAACGGGTAGACCAAAGACAGTGGAGAAGGCTCAGGCAGCATTTATGCTCTGGGTGGAATTAGAGGCAGTGGATGTTTTTCTGGTAACTTTTATTTTCTACGTAGTGATTTTACCCGCTAGAGTACTGTGATATGTGGCACTGCTATAGGGTTTTATCATAAATAAAAGAAAGATGCGATGTTCTTGCTTTTGTGTGAAATTTTTAATCAAGACTGTTCATAGAGATATTTTTAAAATATGAGCAATGCGTTTGTACTGGACTCCATAAGCTACTAATTTTTGCTCTATTTGTAACAAATGCTTTTTTCTTCTCTGTTTGAAAATAATGTTAAAGTGCTGCCTGGTATGTGGTCAGCACTAATTTGGTAGGTTTATTGAGTGGTTAGAGTGAATTAAGAGCTGATGTGCATCTAATTACCAAAAAAAAAAAAAAAAAAAAAGAGCTGATGTGCATCTATGGCTTGATTACCTGTCCCCTTGTTTAACCTGGTCTGACTATCCATAATGGCTTGCTAGAAAAAAAGTGGGATTCACCCAAATTCATGTCCCTGATAGGTTTGGATCGTAAAAGGCATTTAGTTTAATGTTCTGATATGCAGCAATTTTGGAATGACCTCGCTTTACCTTAAGTAATAGGATAAATGGTAAATTTAACTAAATCAAAATTTCTTAAAAAGTTTATTAAAAATATTCTGAATACTAAATTTCTAACGATTAATGACTAAAGATGTAAACGTGCATTTATAAATATGAATCCTTCTTAATTAATATTATGATTCGCTTTACCTTAATTAGTAGGATGAGAAGTAGATTTAACTAAATAAATATTTCTTAAAAATTATTAAAAATATTCTGAATACTAAATTTCTAATGATTAATAACTACAGATATAAACATGCATTTAAAAATATGAATCCTTCTTAATTAATATTGTGATCCAAATAAGTCAGGTTTATTTGCTCCCATGGATAAGCTGCATCTACTCCATCTCTAATTTTTTTTCTTTGTTTGCTCCTTACAGGCTTTTGTGAATCCTACTTAGTCACTGATTGAAAAAATCCTACTTAGTCAGTGAGGACATAGCTCTGTAAATATTTTTCAAGGCAATGGAATATTAATTTACTTGTGCAAGGAAAATGTTTACAAAAACATCTTAAAATGCTTGAATTAACTTTAATGGCTACTAATTGCAAGTATAAATATCTGATCCGTTAATAATACAAAACTAAACCTAATGATTTCTCTTAAAATGCAAATATTATGAGCGCCACAGTAAACTAAAAATAATTATGAAATTTACTTAAAATTAGGAAGAGTGAATAGAAAGTAAATGATCCAAATTAGTAACACTCTGTGCATTTTTTATAATAATGAATAGATAGAAGGCTTGAAATTGTGATCAATCCATATTCATATATAAAGAGAGAGATGCATCACATAATTTTGTGCTATATTAATTATTAATTCCATTAAAATTTGAAAAAATTTACAAAATTAAAGAATTTTATTTGTACCTTCTTATCATTCAGAAACCAATCATCCACCTGGAAGTAAGTTTTCAGATTGCTTATAATGATCTAGCAAGCTATCATAGAATAATCTCGACTTTCTGCCACATATTAACTTGGTTTAAAAGTTTAATTGGACTAATAATATTAATAAATTCATTAATGAATTTACATATATTCTTACTAACTTTTGCCATTCAATATGAATAAAATAATTTCGCACTGCATGGGATGAAATATACTGATTGTTAGATTGTGCTTTGTCAATTAGTGAGATAGGTGAAATGATTTAAGGGTCTTTTAATTGTTTACGTGATTCTTTAGTAACAGTCAGGCCTCTCATCATGCTTGTGCTATAAAGTAATTGTAGAACTGCAGAAAAATAAAGTTAAATCATTGTGTAGCATGTAAGACTTTTATCGATTGCCTGTGTTTGGCTTTCTAGTAGCTGTATTCTAGATATATTCCTTCTTGGTGTTAACGAGTAATATCTGTCATGCTCATGCTTTTTGTATAGTGATGGTTGGACGTTCACGGTCAGTATATCTTTGAAAGCTCAGTCAAGAGATAAATAACTAGGCATATCCCATTGCACCTTCTTTCATCCATGCACGAGGCTGTAAAAGAGAGAAAGGGGGCAACTGATCACCTCGAACACCTTTTTGTATATGCTTTCATTCATCCTCTACGTGCATGCTCTAGGAAAGTCTTTTTAATAGTCCAAAAAATTTCTTCTTGGACTAGGAGGTTTTAATATTTTACCTGTTCTTGTTTCTTTCTTTTTCAATAATTTGATCAATCATGTTATTTCATGAATACTGTTGAAATGCCAGGATGCTATGGAAAAAGCAATCAAGAACAAAGTTGCCAAGGCTGTTGTTCCTGCAATTGATGTGATGTTTCAAGCTTTGAGGTGCGTAAAAGATACCACTTTGTTTGTTGAATTCTGGATGCTATCTGCTACGATTTATCTTACTGGACTAAACCTTTGCATTGTTATTTAGTGAATTTGGTGCAAAAATTGTTCCACCAAAAAGGATATTGAAGATGCTTCCCGAACTTTTTGATCACCAAGACCAGAATGTTCGAGCTTCATCGAAGGGATTGACCTTGGAGCTTTGTCGATGGATTGGGAAGGATCCTGTTAAATCAATTTTATTCGAGAAGATGCGAGATACGATGGTATTGTTACCTAATTTGAACTCCACTGTGTGAATTCTTAATTTGGTTCTTTGCATTGGATGTATCTTTATCTTAAAATATTCTAACTTTTGCCTGTCTATTTCTTGAAGAAAAAAGAGTTGGAGGCTGAGTTGGTCAATGTTACCGGGACTGCAAAGCCATCACGAAAAATAAGGTGCACGTCATTTTAGACAAGTGCTTGTTCTGTGAAATCTTTATTTCCTCTTCACAGGGTTGAATATCTGCTCTTAGTCTGTGTGAAGTTATAGAACTTCTCATTGTCTAAATGAAGCTTCTTCAAAAATATCTATTATTGGCAAAATGATATGGTAGAGTTAGGTGGCAAAGAGCACATATCGTAGGGTTTCAAATTTTATTCCCCTTGATTAGTTTGATTTTGTTTACTCTGACATTTTTGTTTATTATGGGACTGAGTACGAGTCACAAGGCAGCAGTTGCCCTACAATTATTCCCTTTCCTTATCATCGTTTTAGAATTGCATGATCTGTTGGTTTATGTTTCTGCAAGAGCCGAAGCCTAGAAAGTCCTCTGCAGTTTATTTTGATTTATTCAGAAGTTTTAACCTCTGTTGTTCTCATTGTTAGGTCAGAGCAGGACAAGGAACCAGAGCCAGAAGTTGCTTCTGAAACTGTGGGGCCTGCCCCTTCTGATGATTCTGCAGGTGATGGTATGTAATTTTGTTCTGATCTTTGTTTGCATTACTGTGTGTCAATGAGGATTATCCTTACATGAGTTGATGAAATAGTTTACTGCTTACTAACGTTCAAATTTGAGTTACTGATACTTATTGCCAACAAATTTCGTTCTTTTAGCCCCTCAGGAGATAGATGAATACGAACTGGTTAATCCAGTGGACATATTGACACCACTGGACAAATCTGGTTTCTGGGATGGAGTGGTTGGTGCTCTCTGCCTCACTTTCTGACCTTCTCTTTCCCTCCAGCTCTATTTCACAAAACTGTTCTTTCAATTTTAGTGTTTAATGTGTGGTGCTGTAATTTTCATTATCTGTTACATTTTTTGCTCTCATCTAACTTCATCTTATTTCATGTATCAGAAAGCTACCAAATGGTCAGAAAGAAAAGAGGCCGTTGCAGAGCTTACGAAACTCGCTTCAACAAAGAGAATTGCACAGGGTGATTTTACTGAAGTAACTCGTACATTGAAGAAGGTACTTTGCTTACTAGAATTTTCGTGTATTTATGCCCTCTGGGTACTTTTGAGAGCTTGGATCCATAATCATCAAAGAATATGTTGAAAACATGTTTTAAAAACAATTTATAGTGATGAATTTCTTTTCGTTTCCTAGTGTGTATATATTTTGATAACAAGGAATTTATTCTTCTTGGGCCATGAACACTCACATGCCCATGGATCCAAAAAAGTGGAAATTGAACTAACGACCTTGTAAACTAGTGATGAATTATATGCATGTCCTATCTACTTGAGTTAATCCTTAGGATTATTCTCCAATATGAAGTTTCCTGGAAAATTCTGAGTTAGAATAACCATTATATTTTAGTATTTGGAAGCTAAAGGTATCAGAGAAAGTGAGCTTTAAGTTATTAATGCTTTCTGTAAGTACTATAACTGATTAAATGACGTACATTTTTGGTTTTATCTTAAGTAGCATCTACATAATGATTATAGCAGCACTTTGTAACGTATTGCAAATTCAGTCTTCCTTCTTTCTGCAATATCTCAGCTTATTACAGATGTCAATATGGCTGTTGCTGTTGAAGCTATCCAAGCTATTGGAAATCTTGCCCGGGGTTTAAGAAGCCATTTTGGTGGAAGTTCCCGTTCCTTGCTACCAGTTTTACTTGTAAGCCCATTCACCTTCCAGAATATGCTTGGTGTTTGATAATATGTTGTTTCTGGGTTGAAAATCTGGGATCTGCTGGGTGGGACATTTATCCTCGATTGAGTTCTCAATAATCTAAAACAGATATGACCAATTTATACACGATTCATGCGCAAGCCCCATCTTGTACATTTTATCCCCCAGGTTCAGCATTCAGGCCCTGTAAGATGACACAAAAGTGTTTAAGACTCAAGTCATATCCAATAATAATCAAAACCAATGACCTCTGCCCCTGATTTTCTAAATTCTAATCTATCTTGTAGTTGGAATGCTGAGATTTCAACTAACACCAGAAATCTGAAATTCTGAATGGAAAGGAAGTTTCAGTGGCCTCATAAATGTTGTTTTGTTTAATATATGGGCACTTTGGATGTCACTGAAGGGTCTGCTGATGCCAAGACATGAACTTGTGATCCTTCCACTGCAAATGGTTGTGTTCGGATTTTATTTGTAGCTTTCTGATATGTTTCTTGTATTACAGGAAAAACTCAAGGAAAAGAAGCCTGCCTTAACAGAATCACTAACACAAACTCTCCAAGCCATGCACAAGTCTGGGTGCTTAAATCTTGCTGACATTGTTGAAGGCAGGTTCAAAACTCAAGTCTTCCTTATTCATGATTTTCTGTCTGGTGAAGCTTTTTGTAAATTGATGTTCTCTTTATTGACTCCATCTGATGATTTTACTTATGTCATTCATGCACCGGACGAGCGTGCTATTTAATGGAACTTTGTATATCTGCCATCTGTAGTGACTGCTGACGTATTACCCTTACCCCAATTCCAGATGTCAAAGTTGCTGTCAAAAACAAAGTACCTCTTGTCCGCTCATTAACTTTGAATTGGGTGACATACTGCATTGAAACAAGTAATAAGGCTGTTGTTCTCAAGGTGCATAAGGATTATGTGCCTATTTGTATGGAGGTATGTATGCAAAAACTTCTATTATTTTTGTAATTTTAAAATGCATGGTGTACCCTGAACCTTGATTTTCAGCTCCTCATTTCGCTTTTGTTTCTATCTTGATTTCTCTTAATGCAATTCTGGAAATATAAAAATGAATATTGGCCCTTTCTAGTGCCTCAATGATGGGACTCCAGAAGTAAGAGATGCAGCTTTTTCAGCTTTGGCAGCTGTGGCAAAGGTAACCTATGTCATTGATATGTTGCTCTTCTTTCTGTTTGTTTTTTCCCGGAAAGTTAGCAAGTTTGAGATGACCTGCCATATTCTTCTTTAGTTGGTTGGTCTGAGGCCTTTGGAGAGGTCGTTGGAGAAACTTGATGATGTTAGAAGAAAGAAGCTCTCTGAGATGATTGGAGGTCCTGGAGGTGCCGTGTCTGCAGGAACAAATTCAGGTCGGTATGATATTCCGTTGCATTCCTGTGCCTTGTTCACATTGATGTAGAAACTAATTATGCCCCTTTCAATTTTCTGATTGTATCAGCTGCAGCCCATTCTTCAAGTGTAAATGCATCATCAATGGAGGTGAGTTTACTCGACATATTTTTGTCCCCTGTACTAGCTTTATTGTTTCCCTACCTTTCAGCAATTTTCTGGGTTTAGCTTTCTGGCGCGCACCTTTATTTTCATCTGTCTTTACGAAATTCTTTGTTGATGAATTTGATTTTGTGCAACCTGTCATCTGAAATACAATGCTTGGGCCACTATTTTGTAATGGTTTGTGCAGACTTCCGAGGCCTCCTTTGTCAGAAGATCAGCTGCCAGCATGCTTAGTGGAAAGAGACCTGCTCCTTCGGCAGTCAGTGCTTCCCAATTTGTTTTATCAATATTGCAAAGTTCCTCTTCTTGGCTTATGTTGATGGTCTTATATGGAAATTTTGCTGCGTTATCAGCCCACAAGCAAGAAAGGGGGTTCCACTAAAACGGGCGGTAGTAAGAAAGGTGATGGAAATGTCCAGTCAAAACCTTCAAAAGCAATCAAGCCTGAAGATGTTGAGGTTGGGGAGAATGAGAAAATCTTGAATTTCTTTTTAGTATTTCGATTAAGTTTTCAAAATATATAATCAACCAACCACTCTTTTGCTTGCCCTCTAAATATTTGACTTTTAATGCGCTTTAAATGACAGCCAGCAGAAATGAGTCTTGAAGAGATTGAAAGCAGACTAGAGTCACTTATACAAGCAGAGACAATTACTCAATTAAAGAGTGCTGTGTGGAAGGAACGTCTTGAAGGTGCTGTGTGTTTCCTTGACTGTTTTCCATCTGGAGAAATGATTGAGTTCTTATTAAACTCATTGCGGTGTTTCTTCTACATCCTTTTATGTCTATAGTGTGATGGATTTACTGGAAGTAACATCTTTAATATTTATAGTGCTGCATATTTTAACTACTAATTTGCATGCATTGTTTCTTGGTTTATTTGTAAAACTATTATTTTCCTGCGAATTATTCTAATAAAATACTTCGTACATATATAATAAAGTATATTCTATTTAATGTGTTTGATCCAATGACAGTAACAAAAATTGAATAGTTTATTACTTTCAGGAAGTTGCAATTCTACCCATATTTGTCGCATTGAAGTGATACAAATACATGTATTTTCAGTGATAAACCTATTTACTATTTGAAAATATTTTACAGAATTTATGTATGAATTAAATATATTAAGTAATAATTGCTCTCTCTCTATTTATTGCATGGTAGTAAAGTTTATATACAGAGATGTCACTGATGAATACTAAGCTTTTTGCATCAGGTTATACATATAGCTTGAACGACTTTTAATCCTATTGTAATGTGATATCATTTATTCCTGTCGATTTATGATAAAATTTTTGATCTACCGTGCAGCAATTGGCATGTTGAAGCAACAGGTGGAAAATATGCAGGCCCTAGATCAGTCAGTAGAAATTTTGGTCCGTTTACTCTGTGCTCTTCCTGGATGGAATGAAAAAAATGTTCAGGTATACAGGTCTCTCTTTTTTTTACTTAAAACATTTTCCTTGAGCGAGTTAACCATCTAATAACGGTGACATGCATTTTGAGTTTCACAGGTCCAACAACAAGTTCTAGAAGTCATTACATATATTGCTTCAACTGCAGCTAAATTTCCAAAGAAATGTGTTCTTCTTTGCCTTCTTGGTAAGTGGAGTTCTGAAGATTTATTTCTTTCTTCAGATGATGTATCATATATGGAACCCATGATATGCTTACTTCAAGTTGATGGTGGAGATTGGAGAGGCAATTAATTGTTTCGTTGTTAGTCAATAGTATTTCTGCATATACGTGCATATATATGTATTCATAAATAGTGGTCTTAAAAGTTGTGTTAGCACTTGCACTTTTAATATCTGAAAGTGTGACATGTGCGAATCTGTGACTAATACAGTATGTGCTCATGCCATGAAATGCCTTCTTATTCCAAAATTCCCTCTTTGCTAACTTGTCTAATTTTAGGTACAAGTGAAAGGGTAGCTGATATTAAGACCCGTGCCCATGCCATGAAGTGCCTTACTGCTTTTTCAGAAGCAGTTGGCCCGGGATTTGTTTTTGAGAGAGTAAGATGATGAAGATCCTTGTAGACAACTTAGTCTTAATCTGTACCTTGTCCTTAGTGAAGATAAACAGACAAAGTAAATGATTCACATTATTATTGGTTTAAGTTTTTGATAAGACCCCTTATTTTTTCTGCAGCTCTACAAGATTATGAAAGAACATAAAAACCCCAAGGTACTCAGTGAGGGGCTCCTCTGGATGGTTTCTGCAGTTGAAGATTTTGGCATATCATATATAAATCTTAAGGTATTGGGAAGACTTCCTTTGAAGTTATGCGAATAAAAGCTATTCTGTGTCTTGGCCAATGGCCATTTTACTGTTGGTGGTGGCCTTTTAGACACTCAAATGCGATCATGCTACTGCAGGATTTGATTGACTTTTGTAAAGAAACTGGATTGCAATCCAGTGCTGCTGCTACTAGAAATGCAACTATTAAGCTTATCGGTACTTTGCATAGATTTGTGGGTCCAGGTAACTTGTTTACAAGAAGAAGATTCTCATAGTAGTTTCTTCCTCCTGGCATTCAAGCTTGTACGGTAATCTTTTTGTTTACTTTTTCTATCAGATATCAAAGCATTTCTGGCTGATGTCAAACCTGCATTGCTTAGTGCTTTAGATGCAGAGTATGAAAAGAATCCTTTTGAGGTAGACAAGATTTTTCATGAAATCATGTTGGTATCATGATTTCATTTCGCTTCTTTTAATTATACAATCTGTCATTGGGATAGGGCACAACAGCTGTTCCAAAAAGAACTGTCAAAGGCTCAGATTCCTCTCCAGCAATGTCTGCTGGTGGTGTGGATGGTCTGCCACGTGAAGATATCAGTGGAAAGATTACTCCTACTTTGTTGAAGAATATCGAAAGTCCAGATTGGAAGGTTTTCATCATGAAACCTTTTCTGTTACATGTAATCTTAAACTTGGATGACTCGATCTTACATGCAAAATTATGTGGTGGTCCAATGGACAGCCCACAGACCATATAGTAGTAGAAATGGGTTTAAACTAATTTTGGTGATGGTAATATGGAATATGGAGATCCTGGGCAATGGGTTTCTTTACCGCCAAAACTTTTCCCTGCAAGGTAATATCTGTCTTTCATTATCAGGTCCGTTTGGAATCAATTGAGGGAGTTAACAAGATTATAGAGGAGGCTAACAAGCGTATTCAACCAAATGGAACTGGTAATTATGTTCATATGCTCAACTTGGCCTGTTTCTGAATTTTTATTGTAAAAGCATTTGCTGTCCAGCTGTGATTATGACAATAACTGGTTGAACTTTCAAACTTCCAGCTGAGTTGCTGGGGGCTCTTCGTGGACGATTATATGACAGCAACAAAAACTTAATAATGACAGCCTTATCTACTATTGGTGGTGTTGCATCTGCTATGGGACCGCCAATCGAGAAGACGAGCAAGGTCCATTGTTTCCTTTGGCATTTTCATATCTTTCTTTTTTCTCCATGCTCTATAAGACCTCAATTAACCTGAAGAAATTACTTTTTACAGGGTGTTCTCTCTGATGTTTTGAAATGCCTTGGTGATAATAAAAAACAAATGAGAGAATGCACTTTGGCAACATTAGACTCATGGCTTGCAGCTGTTCATCTAGACAAAATGGTTTCTTTTCCCCCTTTCTATCATGCGTATGGTTTCTAATTCCCTTCCATGATCTTGCATCATGACAATCATGTGTCTGTTGTAGGTCCCATATATTGCTAGTGCTCTAATTGACTCCAAGCTTGGCACTGAAGGGCGGAAGGATCTTTTTGATTGGTCAGGGAAGCAACTGGCTGGCTTGACTGATTTTTCTGATGCCGTGCAGCTTCTCAAACCTGCTGCTACTGCTATGATGGTATCAGTTCTTTCTTCTAGATGGCTCATCTTTGTACCTCTTTATTAAGACCTATTGGATTTACATGATTTGTTTTTCAGGACAAATCAGCAGATGTTCGAAAAGCAGCAGAATCTTGTCTCACAGAAATTTTGAGAGTTAGTGGACAAGAGACGGTATGTGTGCTGCTTGCAATAAATAATTCCTTGCAAATGTTTTCTGTCCCTCATAGTTGCCCATTTATTCCTACAGGTGACCAAAAATCTAAGAGACATACAAGGGTCCGCATTGACTATTATTCTAGAACGATTGAAGCCCCATGTGACTTTGCAAGGTGTGGTTTTAGGGTATCGTCTGTCTGTCTGTATGCATTCATATTTCTTCTGATGCTAATATGGCATCTTACTTTCTAGAATCATTTGAATCAACAAAAGCTACATCACTAGGGCCATCTAAGAACAGCGTTAAGGCTGGAAGATCTGCTTTGCATGGTTCATTAAAGCCTGGAAATAGAGCTATTTCTTCGGTATGTATGAAAAGATCCATTTTGTATGCCTTCTGAGTAACAAAGGTAATGACCAGTATTATACTTCTACAGCGAGTTAATGCACCGAAAGGCTCAAAAACAGACCTCATGACATCTGTCCATGACGTTGCTGTTCAGTCACAGGCTCTGTTAAATGTTAAAGATTCGGTAAAGGTATAGATTTCCATCTTGCAAATTAGAGTGCATGGAAAAGTTATTCACTTGCTTAATTTATCAGTTTGATCTGAAACAGGAGGACCGAGAGAGAATGGTAGTTCGTAGGTTTAAATTTGAAGAGTTGCGGATAGAGCAGATTCAAGATCTTGAAGTAAGTTTTTCTTTTTCTTTTTCTTTTTCTTTCCCTTTTTTGTAGACTTTCTTGCTTTTTCTTGAGTTCCTGACTGAATTTTTCACGTATATCTTTATCGTAGAATGATATGATGAGGTATTTCAGAGAGGATTTGCATAGGCGACTTCTTAGCCCAGATTTTCGGAAGCAAGTTGATGGTCTTGAGATGCTGCAGAAGGTACTTTTCTTCTTTTTATCAATTAGTTATTATAAATTAGCATTTTCAAATCTTGCGATTTTATTCTTTTTTACTTGGAATGTTCCAGGCTCTCCCATCGATTCTGAAGGAAGTGATTGAAGTTTTAGATATACTCTTAAGGTGGTTTGTCCTGCGGTTCTGTGAATCAAATACAACATGCCTGTTGAAGGTGCAGTTTTCTTTTCTGAGTTGATTCTTGTCTTCCCCACTTCCCTCTCTTTCCAAGAAAACAGTGATGTAGATGCCATGATCTTGTACTTCTCCCCCATTTTGTCTATCTTTCACATTGTGTAGGTACTGGAATTTCTTCCTGAACTCTTTAGCAGATTGAAGGATGAGGGTTATTCATTGACTGAATCAGAAGCTGCCATATTTCTTCCGTGCTTGATAGAGAAGGTCCTTTTCTAATTCTAGTGCCATGGATGCCTTATTCCAGTGTAAAGCTTCAACAATTGTTCTAACTATGTTATTATTCCATATATTCTGCAGTCTGGTCACAATATTGAGAAGGTGCGAGAAAAGATGCGTGAGTTAATGAAGCAGATAGTTAACACATACTCTGCACAGAAAATTTTTCCTTATATCTTGGAAGGTATTCGTTCCAAAAACAACCGCACTCGGATTGAATGTGTTGATCTCGTGGGATTTTTAATTGATCATCATGGAGCGGAGGTATGTGTCCTCTCTTTCTTTTTTGAATTATCATCTCAAAAGGATACTTAAAAGGTTCTCTTTGATGACAGATAAGTGGGCAGTTGAAGTCTTTGCAATCTGTTGCTAGCTTGACGGCCGAGCGAGATGGTGAAATCAGGAAGGCTGCTTTGAATACTCTAGCAACAGGCTATAAACTACTCGGTATTTAATTAAACTCTTTATGTTGCTTTTGACTTGTGTGGATACTAGTTGAGTGTATGCTCTGGTGGGTTCCTTTTACTCTTTCTAGGTGGATGAGCTATGTTAAATGTCTCTGGTAATTTTTACATGAATAAGTAAATGACACTCATTGATATTGAACTAGGCTCCATTGGAATTATTGTTTGTTTTTCCTTTTATATGTTGTTCTGAGTTCAATTTAGCTGCCTTTCCTTTTAGGTGAGGACATTTGGAGATATGTTGGGAAGCTGACTGATGCTCAAAGAAGCATGTTGGATGACAGATTTAAGTGGAAGGTTATTTCACATGCTTATGCTGATCTGTTTCTTCTTTAATTAAGTTGAACTATGCAATATCCACCCACTTCCTCAGGCTCGAGAAATGGACAAAAGGAAGGAGGGGAAACCTGGGGATGCTAGAGCTGCATTTAGGCGATCAGTCCGAGAAAATTGGTGAGATTCTAGACTATATAATTATACGTAATGATAAATTTAATGGTGGAAGTTCATGGTAGGATAAGTTAAATATTCTTCATGATTAAGATATACTCGAGTTAATTTTATTTAAAAGTAACCTCTTTATTGGCCTATGTGGTTTTATTAAGCTAGAGTTTCTTTATTTGCAGGTCTGATGTGGCGGAGCAAAGTGGGGAAGTTTCACGGTCTATATCTGGCTCTGTTTTTGCAAGGTATTAGAACTTCTTTCCTTACATGTAGAAAATATATATTAATTTTATTTCCAGTGTGTTAATTTTCTAATTTATCCTGCATTTTTGTGCTTACCTTATTGTTTTTGCAGGGAAAACTATGGCCACCATGAAATTATCATGGATAGGTATATGACGTCCCGTACAAGTGGCCCCTCTGACTGGAATGAAGCTCTGGATATAATTTCTTTTGGTTCCCCAGAGCAGGTCTCAGCTATGCTCTCCTAAAATATTTTCAGTTTGTATGGTTACACACTGCTTTTATTTCTTTTTCGATTCCATCTGCTTCTCTGATAAGCTCTTAGTCTATATCTATGTTCATATATTAATAAAACCTTGTGCCAATGCCATGAGCTTAGTTTTCTCAACTTTATGCTAGTTAAATATTTTATATATGCATATGAAAATAACATAAATCAATTAATAATTAGCTTTGTGAAAGTATGCATAAAGGTGGAAATTTGAAAGCACCCATGTATTAAATTGGATCACATTTTTATTTAGATTTTGAGTGTTTTCTAACTTTTGATAATTTTCATTTTTAATATCTAGTTAAAGAAGAGCAACTAAATTCTTTCTATATTCTTTTTTAGGTCAAAATATGCAGATCCTTTTACATCACATAATTCACATCATGGCTATTTTTGGGACCTTTAAACATGTATAAAATAAAAATTCTTGTGTTTCATGTATCTAATAACAAATTGTATTTTCTAAGGATGTGTACTATCCAATACATTTCTAGAGGTCCTTAAATATCAAATATATAAGATGATGTATTATATTGATTTCTTAGTTTAGAGGCACTTATAAGAACATGTATATATATCGCATGTTCATCTCAAATTTATAAGAATATCTATGATATGTGGATCACTAAATTACGGCTTCTTAACCAGAAAAGGCTTTTCGCTTTCCCCCCTTCGTCGCCCCAAGACAAGCGAGAAAAGGGAAAGCTAGCTAGCGCGTTCCGGCGTGCGTTAGCGCTTTCCCTTTTCTCGCTTCCCTGTTATTCTAGTGTTATAAAAGTTTTATTTTTCAAATATAGAAAAAACATGGCTTTTCATGTTTGCGTGTGTGTGTGTGTATATATATATTCCAATTTCTATTGCATTCCCATTTCAAGGGTATGTTCTCACGTGAGAAATTTTATTGCTTGATGCATGGTCATCTTCTGCTTGCCTCTAAATTATTCTACTTTCAGTCTGTTGAGGGAATGAAGATCGTGTGCCATGAGTTGGCCCATGCAACCAATGACCCTGATGGAAGTGCGATGGATGATCTCATAAAAGATGCGGATAGACTTGTTTCCTGTCTTGCAGATAAGGTGAAGGGGCAGCTAATCTAAGATCATTTGACAATATTTGCTTTCCCGTTCATATTTTTTTTGCTCATTCATGGTTATTGAGTTTCCTTTTCAGGCTTCATAGTGAAATATTTTGCTCACTTGTGATGATTCACTCTCTCTCTCTCTCTCTAGGTTGCCAAGACTTTTGACTTTAGTTTGACAGGCGCTTCTTCAAGATCCTGCAAATATGTCCTTAATACCCTCATGCAGGTTGACTCCGTCTTATCAGTTTTAGGGACACTATATCATAGCGGTTATATTGATATTTTTAGTAAACAAGTTAATATTTGGAATTTGCAACAGACTTTCCAAAATAAGCGACTTGCTTACGCTGTCAAGGAGGGGACTCTTGACCGTCTCATTACCGAGCTTTTACTCTGGCTTTTGGATGAGCGGGTCCCCCGGATGGATGATGGTGGCCAACTTCTGAAAGCCTTGAATGTCTTGATGCTCAAGATTTTGGTACTCATTGCAAATTTTATTAGTAATATATTTGTTTGTTCCTTGGTAGTAAATAGGGGTTCTGACGTGTGGTTGCACATACAGGATAATGCAGATAGAACATCTTCATTTGTCGTCTTAATCAATTTGTTACGTCCTCTGGACCCGTTGAGATGGCCTTCTCCTCCTGCTAATGAGACTTCTGCTGTGAGAAATCAGAAATTCTCAGATTTGGTTGTCAAATGTCTGATCAAACTAACCAAGGTAACCTCTGTTTTAGAAATTTCAATGCTTTTATTGTGTGATCTGATTGAAAAACGAATTTTAGTGGCTGCAAAGGTATATTATAAGAGGCACTATCCCATCTTACAACTGCTGCATCGCTTATCTACTTTTGCACCGCTTCTCTCGTTTTCAGGTTCTTCAGAGCACCATATACGACGTGGATCTTGATCGCATCCTTCAAAGCATTCACATCTATTTGCAAGAATTAGGAATGGAAGAAATCAGGAGAAGGTTTTATTTTTTACAGCATGATTGAACTAATTTTACAAATATTTATATGATCAAGTCCCCTCTGATTCAACATGAAATTGATCATTTCATTTCCTTTTGGCTAATTGTCATACAACCTCAAAAGAGCTGGCATTGATGATAAACCATTGCGGATGGTCAAGACTGTTCTGCATGAACTTGTCAAGCTTCGTGGAACTGCAATCAAAGGCCACCTTTCTTTGGTCCCCATAGACATGGAACCTCAACCTATCATTCTTGCCTACATTGACCTTAACCTTCAGGTAGTAAATGGCCCACCTGATCAAGCATTTTTTTTTTTCCTTGGTGGCTGTCGTGCATAAGAGGTTTCATCAGTTTCTAACATGAACTCAATTGAATAGACTTTGGCTGCTGCAAAAATGTTGACTCCCTCAGTTCCCATGGGCCAACCACACTGGGGCGATTCAACTGCCAACAATCCATCAGCTGCTACCCATTCGGCTGATGCCCAGTTGAAGGTATCATCACTAACTTACTTGTCCAGTCTTCTGAAATATCAACACTCGATGTTGGAACTTTAACCATGGATAAGACAACAGAATTTTAATCCTGGAGCTCCGAGCAAGATTTCCTGTGTAGCGGATTGCTCTCTCGGTTTTCCCTATTCTTCTCTCTCCCTCCCCCCCCTTTTGCTTTTATGTGATTTGATTAGTTAAGTGAAGGTATCACATGTAATGGTACTGGATGTTTAATATGCATGCCCATATATGTGCTTATTCGAGTATTACAACCCCTCATTTTATATATTGACATTTATTTCCTCATGCCATTAGTTAATAAACTTTTATTCCTTGTCACATTTCCATCCCATTGCAGCAAGAACTCGCTGCAATATTCAAGAAAATTGGTGACAAGCAAACCTGCACGATCGGGTTGTATGAACTGTACAGAATCACTCAACTTTACCCGAAGGTAGTCCAAAATACCCATCAGTTCAATTATGGTTCTTGTCTATGCATTGTCCGGAACTCTAATATTCCTGCTCTTCTTGTTCAAGGTTGACATATTTTCCCAGCTCCAAAATGCCAGCGAAGCTTTTAGGAATTACATTCGGGATGGTCTAGCACAGGTTCGTAAAACATTCTCGCTATTACATCCCTCCATAGTTTCATTCATTAATAGTATGTAAATCACTTGCCTGTGGTCACCAGATGGAAAAGAATGCTGCTGCTGGAAGGACGCCGATGAGCTTATCAATGGCCACTCCACCCCCAGCAGTGCTGAACCTCTCTTCCCCCAAGTTCGGCCCCTTATCCCCCGTGCATACGAATTCCTTAGCTGATGCAAAGTCCATGAACTCGAAACCCGAACCGACCGGTTTCAGCTTACCACCTTCTTATGCTGAGGCTGATCGGGCAGCCAATCCTACCCAGAGGACTCCTGGCATGGACAGCTCATTTGTAGACCAACTAAATGATAGATTTCCTGGCGGCGGTAAACTCTCTTCTTTTGCTCTGATCTGACCACTGACGGCTCATTTTACTTTCGTATTTTCATTCTCATGATCAATTTTATTAAAGTTACAACTCTTGTGGATACCGTGGTGCAGTGACTAGTGGGACCCTGGATGCTATCAGGGAGAGGATGAAGACAATTCAACTGGCAGCTGCAGCTTCAGGGAATCCTGACTTGGGAAACCGAGCGGCGCTGTACACGAACGCCAGTGCAGTCCAGGGACAGATCACAAGCTCATTCGATCACACCATTGTGGACAACGCCGTGCAGCCTGGAGTCCTCCCCATGGACGAGAAGGCCTTGTCAGGCCTTCAGGCCCGGATGGAGAGACTTAAGAGCGGGACGATGGAACCCTTCTAAGAGGTAATTATATCCGCATATCGATTGTCTAATGCACCTTGTCCAAGCACGGTGCTGGTTTCTGTAAATGAAAGCCGGGGGCTCCGAGTTGTTCATGTTCCGAGGAGATTTCAGGAGGCCCCATTTTTCAGAGACCTATTTGAGATAGAATGCTAGTTTTCGATATGGCATCATCGAGTTTTATCTCTAATTTTTTGGATTGTTCACTGTGTGTATTAGACATTGCAATAGGCGTACTGTTTAGAGGAAGAAGTTAAATCAAATTTCAATTTGATTTTCTTGGAAATGGTTCAGGTAAGAAGTACCTTTGAAACTTTTCAGCCGTATATTGTACGGACGCTGTTGGGTTTTGCTCCATTAAACCCGAAAACTAAATTTTCAGCGGTTACTTGATCTCAGCTATTCTAGTAAATTTTAAATCAATGATCAATTGAAAAGACACTGAGGGCCTGTTTGGTTGGCAGTTAATTTTCCGTTTGGTCTGTTTCGGAATCGAAATCTGGCTTCATATATTATTATTTGAATTAAACTTTAAAATGTTAGAATAAAAAATAAAATAGAGATATAATTAATCATTGAATTGGTTAAATATAACGAAAAATAATAAGAATGATCTTTGAAAAGTTAAAAACGTGATTAATAAAGTAAGCAATCATTTTCTCATTCTGTTGGGTTTTTTTAGGGCATTTCAACTCCTTAAGAGAAATGAAATCGCTTTTTTTTTTTCAAAATAAATATCATATAAAATAATTATTCATGCCGATAATGTTCTCGCTTCCCCACCAATTTTGTCACCAAACAAAACGACCCCTAAATGTTTCCGCATTCATTAATGCTCTTATACTGACGAACTTCAGTTGTATTATTGAAGATTAGAGAGTAAAAGTTGTGTATGGATCCTTAACTGCTTTGAATGGATTTGGATGGGAGTGATAGCATAATCTCATGTTCGGATAAATTATTACAATGGATTTGAAGGAATTCAAAGGGATTCATAATCCCTCCTAACCTCAGTTTTGTAATTTCTTCAATTTGGCAGAATTTGAAGGGACAATAAATTTTTAAACAAATATATCCATTGTAACTTCTTAAAAAAATTCTAGGCATGCAATAATTTTACATCATATAATTACACAATCATGTTCGTCTTCCCCTGCTCGATCATGACCAAATCACGACTACAACACGCGTTCCGTTACTCGACCACCACCGAGTTGTAGTCATCGAGCCTCCTAAGACCACCATAAAACTACTATGCCTCTCATACGCTTTTTTCCTACTCGATTGGTCATCCAAATTAAAATGGTCAAATGCTCAAAATAATTTTTTATCCCTCCAATAATAAATATTTAAATGAGTGATTCAGAGGAATAATTTATTCTTTCAAATCATTCTAATTCCCTCCAAATGCGTACAAATCTCTCCCTTCCAATTTCTTCCATCCCAACAAGCAGTGAAAGAACCTTTCCCTCAGCTTGGACAAGAAAGTCTTGCATGCAATGCGTATATTACTGATGTAACGGTATAAATTAATAAAATTCAATTGTTTTTAAAGTTTATTAAAAAAAATTTAAAATAATTAATTTTATTAATTTAATATACTATATAAGTACTATCGCGTATTATATTTATTTTACGCAGTACTTTCTCTAATTGGACATTGAGTTATTATAATGGTCGACCAAAGAAGTACAAAAATCATGTCAGTTCAGCCGCCCAAAATCCTAAGCAGGATTCGGACCCCTCTCCGTCATCCCCCTCTCTGCCACATAACACACACAGCATATAAAATTTAATGAATAAACAAAACGACACAAAAGGAAAATTCTACAATTCTCTTTATCACTCCTTTCTACAGCTGAATTGAAAATCTTGAATTCAATTCTCATCAGTAAAATTTTTTATATTATTTATTCTATTTTTTCCTTTCTCTCCTGTCAGTTTTAGATTCTAGACCTGTGAACCTCGTCTGTGATTGAGCTGAGACACGACCGCATCTCACATGTATGTAGCGCACACAACAGCAAGAGCAAGACATGATCTGACAAACAAGGAGGTTGATTAACTAATCTGCAGAGACGGTACACCTACAGATCCGAAACCAAGATCCCTCCGCTTCGACTCGATCGTTATCCGGTGAGTCTCGACCATTAAACAGTTCGAGATGCACGAGTTTGATACCGAAACACTGGACTCGACTGTAACATCCTATGCTCTTGAGTCGAAAACCCGAAGAGAAAGAAGATAACAATGAAAAAAAGGACTATGAACAGAAGGGATTGATACTGTATCTGGTTATGAGTAAGCTTCTTGGTCATGGCAACGGGTCCTTGGACTCATCCCAGGCCACGCCATGGTTGGTCGAGACCAGCGACTCGATATCCTCCCAACTCCAAGAACTCGCCGCTGCCGCCTCTTGCCCGATCCCGGCCTGCCACGCCATCAGGAGACTCGAAGCCGGAAATTGCACCGAGTTCTGAATGTCTTGGTGTGGCGGGGATAGAGTACCATTGCTGATATTCGAACGCGCAAACACGTGCTCTCCCACAACCGGGGTGGCGGCGGCGGCAGCAGCCGTGACAGAGGCCGAGGTGGTGGAGGAAGCTGTCTTCAGCCGCTTGTTCTTCCGGCTGCCTCCGACCGGGACGTTGCGGAGGGTCCCGCCTCTAGTCCAGTGCCGCCTGCAGGTCTTGCAGAAGTGCCTCGGCTGCGACTTGTTGTAGTTGTTGAAGTAGCAGAACTTGGTGTTCGTAGATTCGCATCTCGGACACTTCACCGGCTCGGATAGGTCCGGCGATCGGTCCTGCAGTGGTCGCCGCTTCATCGCACCGGGATCCGCGCCGGTCGCTCGCTCCCGTGAAGGGGCTCGACTGCTGCTGCTGCTGCAATACTCTAACTCAAGACCATCACTTGAAACCAACTTGGAACTCAAACCCATGTGTGTACTTCTCACCAACCTTTCCCCTTCTAACGAAGCACGAGCAGAGATTTCGGAATTTGGGGGTGAAAGGGTCTCGAGAAAACTGTGTTCCTTGGACTTGTTATTAGGTGAAGCTTGCACCTTTCCCTCTCCCTATATATAACTTAAGACTGATAATTACAATAAACTATCAGTTAATTACGAAAGAATCTTAGTTGATCTTACCTCACAGCGACGATAAATAATTTAGACAGTAAATTATCAAATAATTACGAGAAGATTCTTAATTAGTCTTACTTGACGTGGTGAATAAGAATCAGTTAAATTATTCTGATTTGTAATGATTAAGATAACTTTTCGAATCCTTAATATAAATTTACTCGTTTGTTATGATCAGATTGATATTTTTTCATATCATATGATGAGATGAGATTATCTAAAAACTTCTCGATAATTGCAAATATTTTATAGAGTGTGTACATATAATATGATGGGTGAAAGAGATAGTCAGAATTTGATCGATTCACTGAAAAAGAGCAAAATTCTCTCGATTAAAATTTTTTTCTCATTTATAAGACCTGAATTCCGGGACGTAGAGAAATAGATACTGAGCTATTTCGCAGCAGTTACGAGGTTTACTTAACCTCTAAGGTGGGCGTGGGTGTATGACGCGTGGATGATTGTGCACCTTTGATAGCGCATTGTTCAAGGGATGTGGGGTCCTGTGGTGATCTCCTGCCGTGCTGTATGTATGTATGATTCTGGCCAAAAGAAATTCTCGGATAATCTTAAGTTATAATGATGTGATAAGTAAAAATTAATTAATTTATTTTTATTAGTACTAATTATTATAATCGCTCGAATGATTAATATTAATTTTACTCATTTGTCACATTTTAATTGATACTTCCTTATACCACACGATGAGATAGGACCACCTAAGAATTTCTCGTGATTTTGGATAGAACAAGCAAGCAATATGAGTAAAGTATATGTGAGTGAGAGGGCTGGGGCCAGAGGGAATGAAGCTGAGGGATAGACAGGGGGGATTGGTGGGGCCTGTTGGCATGTGATCACACATGTTCCAACTTGGAACATCCTCATTTTTTTTTAAATGCAAATAACAAAATAAAATAAATTGAAACTTAAAAAAAAAATTAGGTCCCAAGAAGGGTAAACATGGAAATATAAGAGTTGTTATGTTTGAGTTTCAATAAACAAACAGTTTTCCTATTTCAGATGTTGAATTTGCTGAGTATGTTTGATTGTTTGGAAAAAACATAAGTGACACAAAGGGCAAAATGTTACAAAATTGGTTAGAGTTTAAGAATTTCACGTGTTCCGGGCATACCTTTCAATTAGTATCAAATCCTTAAAAATCACTTCTTCTTGCGCGAAAGATCTTACCATTTTCGGATGTGTTTTTCTCACTCTCTATTTTACCTCTAGAGAGATGCTGTCAATGAGAAAGTCTTAAATGCAGTGGATCTGTCGTGTGATGATACTGATATGGTATTTCCGTCTAACTAAAAGTTGACATTTGTTAGTTTTTTTAAATTATTTTTAGAGTTTTTTTATAAATTAATAATTATAAGTAATATATAAGTAATGGGTATGAGTCGAATTGCAATTAGACGGAAACACAACGTCATTATCGTCACGTGGTAGTGCCGGTGGAGGCCCTGAAGCTTCTTCTAGTTTGCTGATTTCTGTAGCTGTATTATTAGTCATACATGCAATTTCACCATATTTTGAAAAAAAAAATCATGGGTATGGACAAGACAAGGAGAGAGTGTTCTGCAGAAAGTGATGTAATAAATCAATAATATTCAAGTATTTTAATATTATTTTATAAAATTCTAAAAATAAGAATATAATCCTCTAAATAATTGAATCTTATCTATCTATTGATGCTAAATAAGTATTGTCACGCGATATACTCGTTTCATACAAGAGTTTATCACGAACAAGAGATCTTGTTGTTTTTTCTATTACAAAGGAAGGACATTGAACTAAAACGAAACAAAAGAAAGAGAGAAAATAAATGGATTCGGACAATTTCACCGATGAGAATCGAACCTAAAACATCTTAATCTCGTATCGGCCAGCAACACTAAAGTACGAAATCGTATCAGGGAGTCTTCCAGGTCCAACTAACGGGGGTTACGGCACTTCCTCTTCGGGGCACACGTAATAACCCGCAAACCACGCGTGCTGGGTAAGTCAGATGAACTTGATGGGATCGAGAGCTATAAAACCCTCACCAACGAGAAAATGCGCTTCAAGGGATTCGAACTCGGGAGGTCTTGGAGGACCTCCCAAAGCCAGACCACCCGGGCTGCCCCCTCGTGGGCTCTCAAAATCTCGTTGATTCACCACTCATGCTAGCTAGATTACATGGAGGGAGGGAGGGAGGGAGGGATGTGTTGCAATCAGGCTAGGGAGGCCTTGGAAGGGAACACAATTACGTAGGGGAGATGAATGATCAAATCACGATGAGGATGTCCACAAACTTCAAAAGTACAATCATTCCACATTCCCATTGTTTAAGGATTTTGTTTGATGATTCCACTCCCTTTAAGTCAGCCTCAAATCACTTGTCCAGCCGCCCACAACATTCGTTCAACACAGTGTCTTTGGATCGCCCCTCTCCCTTTTTCCCCGAAATTTCTGCTGTCCAGTCGCCAGACCGACCGTCCGACAGCTTAATTCGACGACCCACGAATGACGGTTCAAATTTTTAAATGAAGGGGTTCGACGACTCGCAATCGCTTCACTTCAGTTAACGGTCCAGCCTTTCCTTTCCCTTCCTCGATCGAATCGCAAGGTATCTTTAGCATTGTACACCGAGATTACTGTCCGCTCTGAGCATCATGAAGGCTACGTTTAGCTCCCAAAATAGAATAGAATGGATTCCAACACGATACATCTGACTCTTTAAAAATATATATATATATATATATAATCAAATAAATGAAAGGAAAATTATAACGTTTTCATTTTCATTACCGTTCTGTTCCATTTTGTCTGTACCAAATGCGATAGCGGCGCTTCTGCTGATCGCCCAACAGCATCGTACGTAGTTTGCAGCTGCCTCGTGCCCTGCTGTTAATCTCGACGATCGATCGACTTCGATAAGATCAAGGTATGCAAACTGATCTTACCAATTAACATTACTAGGAAGGAAGTAAGTAGGAAACAAATTATATTAATAGTAGGAAAGATTAGAAAAATAAGCACGTTGGCCGTGGTACAATTAGGACCATAATTGACAGGGAGCCACGTGCAAGCACCTTAATTGAGACACGAGGACGACACATATTTTTAATAAATTTCAAAATATAAATGTGTTTTTATTCTTAATAATAATAATAATAATAATAATAATAATAATAATAATAATAATGTAAATTGCTTGGAATAATTGGATATCTCTTCCAGGATCCGAGCCTTGAAGGGAAAAATTTATACTTTGACAGTTTGATCCCTTAATGGATCGATTCGATTGGAATATTGGGTGGTAGATACCGTAAAAAAAAATTACTATAATTATGAGGGAACGTGTGCGTTGAGTATGAGATGGAGATCAAATTCGGTCGGTTGGTTAGGTAATATGTTAAAAGACTCGAGGAAGAATGTCTGTCGTGCACAGTAAATTAAATTATTATTCCTAATGGAATATTAGTTAGACCCAACACACACACATATATGGTTATAATTCGTCGGTTGTTACGGCGCCGGACACCATCGATATAACCGTTAAACTCGGGAGATACATGAAACGTGAATTAACCCTACGGATGGGAAATGCACTCGAGATTTTCGAGATCTGTACTGTTACGTAAGTTGTCGAGTTCAAATATTATAAATAAAAAAATTCATAATTTGAAGAATTTTTTGGTCTGGCATACTACCTGACATTCAAAGCTCCGTGACCGTGACTGATTCATGTTCGAGTTGGGTCAGCTTCCAAGAGGTAAAATTTTTCTAATTGCAAGTTTTTTTTCTATGCTCAGATTTGGAATCCAAGACCGAAAAGTGAAAGAAAGCATCTCGAATTATCTCTTCGGATCAGACCGAAATGAGACTCGGTGTAGTAGTACCACTCTCGATCTGAGACCAATCGGTTCTAGGTTTAGTTCTCGTTAGAAGGACTCATTGTGCTC
This sequence comes from Lagerstroemia speciosa, assembly GCA_037672795.1. NCBI lineage: Eukaryota > Viridiplantae > Streptophyta > Magnoliopsida > Myrtales > Lythraceae > Lagerstroemia > Lagerstroemia speciosa. The sequence continues at coordinate 11,728,958 of CM075297.1, forward strand.
CGTTATTCTCTCTTTCTTTTATCGTCTTCTAACTTAATGGGCTTCTTTTGTACACAAAAAATAAAAAAATTATATTAATAGATCAGAAGAGTTTTATTCATTAATAAATCAATCTGACTCGAATCTAAATTAGTTAATGGTACATCGAACTCCCGAACATCAATCCGCGAAAATCGAGAAAGTGATATATTGACGTGGAAATTTGAATCGCATTCGCCAATCCTTGAAAAATCAAATGCGTATAATTTTCTAAATATATAATCATAACTTGCTTGATCTTATAATATTGGACAGTCCAAGTCAGAGAGGATCCAATTGGTCGACCCGACAAGACAAACGACCAACAAATTCTCTATTAATATACTTTACGATGATAATAACATTAATTAATCCGCCTGGAAACACCAAGAAATCAAGAATGGCATAGCTGGATTTGGTTGACTGGCAGGTGAACATTGCATGCCAATGTTTGGCATCATCATTAACCAGAATTTTAAGGAACAATCGATGACTCCGTTAGACACGGAAGTGCTTTCTGTGTAACAGATACATTGATATAATGTAAGTTTAAAAAAATGTTTATCATATTGGTGTGATATTCTGTAACTTATGAGATATTTATAATTATTTTTACTGATGTGTGTTTGTTAGAGGAAAATGGCACGAAATCTGAACGAGAAATTATTTTCATAAATCGAAGGAAAATTGGTAGGGATAAAGTCTGTCGACCCGATCCGACCGTGTAATTCACATCAAATTTGAGCTTAAGGTATGGTCCCCTTAGTCTGATCTCGAGAGTTTCTTGTGAGACAGCTCGACAAGACTTTACGTGCCAAAGAGCAGTATAAGATGCACAGGGAATAATGTAGAAGAGTCATCAACGAGTATCATTTGAGCACTGACCTCTATTTATAAGCGAGAAAACCTGATCATTGGCCATTACAGAAATGCCACGTGGCGCATGAACCTCAATCAGGGAGATTTTCTTCCCAAACCATTATCCCTTTTTTTTTTTATATATGATGAGGGATATCTGAGGTACCGGTCTCGATTATTACCCTGAGAGCCCGTGAGTTCGGGCAAGTCCACGTTCTCGCGTTTGCAGTGGCCTTCAGAGGTTTAGTGTCCGAACAGTGATTCGAACCCACAATCTCAGCGAGTACTGCTGGGCAGGCGAACATCTTACCAGTTGAGCTGATCTCATGAGGTTTCGAAACCGTTATCTCGAAGGTGAAAAGACTATTTTACCCTTATTAATAATTCATAGCTCATTGGATTATTGTTATTATTATTATTAAATAGTCAATACATATATATATATATGCCTGCATAATGTGCAGTATCGATATGCATCATGCATGCATGGCAAGCAAACAAAGAGATGATGACTAAGCTCCGCGGCCCCATGGAAGATGAAAAAGCATATTTCGAGAGAATTGTTCTTTTTTGAGTGATGGAGATGCTGCCTACGCCAGAGGAAACACATGGCATATTATCTGCGATTCGAAAAACCGCATAAATTTGACGTGCGCGATCTAATACAGTAATATCACCCTGAATTTGAAAGCAAAAAAAAAAAACATAATTGATAATAAATATAATAGTTAAAATGGTGAATAACATCCAATCGTCAATTTTTTCTATATTTTTTAATATTTTCTTGTATCATGTGATGAGCAGCACCGTTATACAGAATTTCGTCTATCTACGAATGCAAACGAGAGAGTAACGAGGAAGTTAGAATGTCCGATGATGTTTTTATCATTTCTAGGGTCAAGTTGGAATGTACGAGAGAGATTTCTCTTCTCCATTGTTATCCAAATACTGTTTCGGATTAGGCTGTGTGAGAGACATTCCGAGCTAGTGTTCTGTATAATAGTATAGTCATGTGGCAGTACTTATATAATGGTAACGAATAAGTACTGTCACATGATGATGCCTTTACGGTCAAGACTTTCTCGAGACGTGCAAATTTGCCCCAACACTAATTAACATCGACGTTGAATGTGTAGCAAGATATTGTAGGAAATTTTCTGGGTGTACAGACGAGGCATATGGTCTATTATGGGATAGGAGAAAGAGGGAATGAAGGGATACGTGGGGAGGATGTGGGATTTTTTTAATCCTACTAATATGGTAATTGAACAGTATATCATGAGTATCATGCTATCCTAATAGTCTGCATGATTTAGTAATCTAATTAAGTTTAATAATGAGACTTAACGACATCTCGTAAACTTTGGGGCTAATGAGCAGATACCAAAATGTTATTTTTGATTATATGATGGGCAAATTTAGAAGTTAATAGAACCTCGGGCATTAATGTGCAATAGAGAGATTATGGTTTCTAGATCATAGTGTACAAATCCAACTCTGATATTCAATTAGTTAGTCGAGTCAGGGAGATCCCATAATCTTTCATGAGACTGGTGCATAACATAAGACTAAACCCAGATATCGATCACACAACAACCGTTATGGATTCAAGTACGCTTTTACTTTATCTTTATATAATCTCTTGATAATTTCAGCACGTATGATCTTGGAATTTAATTCGATTTCTAGATCTTTCAGAGGAGTCTCATCGATGAAAATTAGATTCGGGATCGTTCGATCTCGGTTTTATAACGGTAACACTAGATCAAGTCCCGATCTCAAGGCGGCGTAGGAATTAAAAGACACGTGGGAATGCACTTCGCCAATGATATAGGGCGGTGAAGCACGGTAAAGATGGCCGTTACCATAAAGTTGAGAATTTTTCTAGATTTCTTTTTTTTTTTTTTAAATGTCGATCGTATCCAACGTCGTAACAACTGACTAATTTACAGGACGGTGTATTAGACGGACCGGGGCCTGCTATTAAATCCTAGATAACGTGTCCCGTCGGAGTCGAATAATGAATTTCATCTACTGCATATTGTTAATTTATTGGCGGATCCGCAGACAGCTTTCTTGGTTTCTTAGTGGTGAAGTGAGGCGGCCGCAGCCGGACACGTCAAAAAATAAATTCGGTTTATTTTCTTCTGCTTAATATGGCTAATGGGCCCTAGACCCAACAACCACCAGCCCATCCAGACCAGGCCCAAGACCAGGCCCATAAAGCCCAATCTTCAAAGCCCAATTACTTTCATCGGCCCACTCTTCGGCCTCGGCCACTCTGCCACCGGCGACGGATCGGGCAGTCACTTTCGGTGAGTTTGGTCAGGAAGAATTCCGAATTGGAAGCGCATTCAATCCCTCCCGCGTGCTCAAGCTTCCCTGCTGCCAGAGAGAAACTTGACAGACAATTGACCAACATCGGTTGATGTGGTTCGGGCCTGGCTAGCATGGTTCGGGTTTTATCAATTCGAGCTTTATCACAGTGGGAAGTTTGACTGAATTCAATTTTTCTGATGTCAGATGATATGTAAAAGGTTAGTCTGCAAGCTAGAAGCGTGTCTCCATCAATTGAGGGCAGCAATTCAAAGCTGATATGAGAGGTGCAACAGGTTAAAGATACAGATGTCTCAGAAAAATTTTCATGCTCCTGAACTGATGGGCTAATAGTGCTTAGCGTGTCTCTGTCAATTGGTAGTAAGTCTTTGATTGAGTTCCATGGTTCTTGCAACACAAGAGAAAGGCAAATCGGAGACGACGATCTGATTTGTCCATCCGATATTTAAGTCAGTAAGCGCACAAAGAATAATACGAAGACGTAGAGTGTGAGGTTTTCTGCAAGTACATTAAGTCGACGGCCGACCTCTATTTATAAGGGAAGACAAGAAATAATTGAGGACGTCTGGCCAATAAAAAAGTGTCACATGATACGTGATCATAATAAGAAAAATTATCAAAAAAATAATTAATTAGAATTTCAAAGACTATTTTACCCTTATAATTTTTTTAATTTTTATCAAAAGCCATTGAGACTGCTTCCCCGAAAAACTAGGGCGCTTCTCCAACAACAATGGCGATGGCGGGTGTCTTCGATGGCCGTCCACATCGTCAGCGACCAGGAGAAGTACACGAGCTCTCCAACCAACAGTCAACAACTGGCCACAGTCCCCCCTTTTTGACACGTAAAGCAAGCAAACCCTAATTTCCCAAATTGAAAGTGCAACGAGAAAAGCCCTGAATCGAAGCCCACAGATCAAGAAATCAAAAACCCCAAAAAGAATCCCAGTCACACTAACCCCACTAGCATCCTTTACACAGTGAGACCTGTCGCCTTCATTCCCTCGACTTTCCACCACCACTCTCTCTCTCTATCTGTGCATTCAACTTCTCCCTCATCATCATCCTCGTCGTCATCATCTTCATCTACTTGCCTATATATTACTGGAGCCGTAGGGTTCTCCTTCGGAGATGACTCAGGTCCCGTGCAAGGAGGAGGACTCCACCTCCACCTCCCCCATCGACGACGCCGGTGCCGGCGATCCTCAGTCCCGCCCTCACCCAACCCCCGACGCCCCCAACAAGTCCCCCGAGAAGATTGACCCTTCGCCGCCGGCCAACGACCAGGAGGGTTGCCCGGATCAGGGGGGCCCTAGGGCAGGCGAGCCGATGGAGGAGGATTTAGTCGGTCCCGCTACCGTGTTCACTATCCGCCTCAAGCAGCCTCTCTCCAATCTCCAGCACAAGATGAGCGTCCCCGAACTCTGCCGCAATTTTAGGTGTGAATTCCCGTAGCTTACTGAGCTAACCAGTCCGTGTTAGTTTGATTGGGTGAATTTTTTACTGATTAGTTTCGATGATCAATTCAATTGCTTGGTTTGTGCTTGTACTTGCTGCAAAATGTGAGCTTTATAATGTCAGTGAATTGCCAAATGGTGTTGACATTGAGCTGAATTTCCTTGATTTGACGGAATATTCAGCTAAGTTGGATGATCATTGGGTTGGTCCAGAATTGTATTTCAAGTAAATTGTGAGGGTGCTCTGGTCATTTTTTCTGCGTGCTCAATAGCCTACTTAGGCAGTAGTCGTCCAACTTGCTGCCCAATATTTCACTGCTGGAGTTGCGGTTGCCGATTTTGGTAGTTTTAGAAGAAGAGTATGTGCTTGAGTGTCTGACGTTCAGTTGAGTTCTCGTCAAGTGTTATGGTGGCTTCAGTACCTGAAGTATTTTGTAACTATTGCTGCTGTTGTTGGAGCACTACTGAATCCAATGAGTTGCTTCATTTTCCATTTGCATTTCAAGCAAATTATGAGTCTCTAAAAGTGTCGTTGTAATTTCTATTCTTTTTGTCTAACTGTGGTTAATTTAATTTGTGAAGTGCTGTCGCATGGTGTGGGAAGCTGAATGCTATAGCTTGTGCATCTGAAACTTGTGCTAGAATTCCCAGGTCAGTTCCTCTAACTATTTCTTTATTCCCCCCTCAACTACTTATGATGACAGCTTCCTGGCTTTTTCCCTGTGTTGCGGGAAAGTATACATGTGATTGATGTGTGATGAATATTTGATTCCACCGGTTAGTTGCATAAGTCATTTTGCCCTTTTTTTCCTGCAAATGGTTGTCAAATATTTAACCGAACTGTTTTGAGTGTCCTGCTTTCATGTTTAAGTGCTGAGGTTATTCCCTTTTGTTCAATGTATTTGCAGTTCTAATGCAAATCCACCATTCTGGATTCCCATTCATATTGTGATCCCTGAGCGGCCTACTGAATGTGCAGTATTCAATGTCAGAGCAGGTGCTTGATGAACCTTTATCATGCTATTTTTGCTCATCAATCGAGGGCTGTAGCTATGCCATCGTTTAGAAGATAGAAGATAAATGTTTTGATAACTTTATTCTATGGAAAGGGTGCGTGCCAGATATCTTTCCATGAGTTGTGAATTTTTTTAATGCCCTTCTGATTGTTTTGATTTCAACTGGAAAGGAATATAGTAGCCTCTTCTATGCTATGAATAATTCTTTATTTAGAGGCACGGGCTTATTTACTCGCAGCTTCTGGGTTAGTCATTTTAGGATGACACTGGTACAATGGTCACTGTTAGCGTGATTTGGGGCATTCTGGCTACTATGAGCAAATATATGTAGTAAACTTTCTGTTTCATTATGAGCATACACTTGCATTTTAGGGTATACTAATAAAATGAAAAGAAAAAGGTTCTAGATGCTTCAGTAGTATTGTTTTCTGTGGTTGCTCTTGATGCTGCAAAGTTTCAGACTTTTCTTATTACCTGTAGATTCTCCGAGGGATTCTGTTCAGTTTATTGAATGGTCCCCTGCTTCTAGTCCTCGTGCTCTACTAATTGCGAATTTCCATGGGAGTGTAACTATCTGGACTCAGCCATCTCAAGTAAGTCATTGTTCTGGATTTCTTTCTTCATTGACTTTAATAGATAGCATTCGGACTGCCAAACATTACTGGATATATCATTCTTTTCACGTGTCTCTTTGATCCTAGGTGGTTTCTCCTTTTCTATTTCTATCTCTATTTAACAAGGATGTTATTTATCCTCTTCTTTAAGGGACCTGCCAATCTGGTACGAGATGCTAGTTGCTGGCAATGTGAACATCAGTGGCGGCAAGACATAGCTGTCGTAACGAAGTGGCTTGCAGGAGTCTCTCCTGTGTGTGATCCTAGTTTTTTATGCTTTAAATTTCTGGCATTCATTTAAGTGAAATTTTGCAACCCATTCAATTCTCATAAAACAAATTCAGTGTATTTGTCAAAAATGTGATAAATATAAATTTAGTGGTTAAATGACTCATGGGGATGTGATGATGCTTCACAAAGTTTAGAAGTTAAATATTATGCTTGCAATATGCTATTTTGAGATTTGTTTTATTAAAATCTTGTCATTATTGCTGTAGAATCCCAGGTTTTTTAACGATATATTTTCCATGTGCAAATGACACTTGGTTCCTCCGGCTTTTTCACCAATTCCAAAGCTTTTGGTTGTCTGTTGTATTTTATGCCCTTAAACTTGACCAACTGCATATATTCATCTGTTATTAGTATCATTAACTAGTCTGACTGATTTGTTCTTTAAAAATCAGTATAGGTGGCTTTCATCAAAATCTAGTCCTACGAGCTCAAAGTCAAGCTTTGAAGAAAAGTTTCTTGCACTGCAGTCCCAAACTTCAGGTGTGTCTATCTCTAGTTAGCTATCTCTAATAGAAGTCAATGGAAAGGGGTACAGTAGATAGATGAGCAAGTGCCATCATGAAAATGATCAATATTATGTCATGTTCATGAACTTTTGTATAGGCCTTAACCATCGGTACATGAGCAAGTGCACCTTCCTGGTGTAGATTAATAAAATTACTTTTTTTAAAATTAACCTTCCATTAAAGTGTTGGCGTTGACTGTTGCTTGTCATATCAATGTATGGTAGTAACTTGTAGTTAGCATTGCTGAATGATAGTGAAGAATGAACCTAACCTTTTTTTTCCTAAATGATGTCAGTTAGCTAGACAAATAATTTTCCGTAATTCTTCAGGTTGAAACTTTTGTTCGACCAAGTTGTACCTAAATGGTAATTACGGAATAAATTAGCATCCTCATCTATGTTTTAGCCTCGAGGCTTTCTTTAGAGCTCATTAAGTTAGGTTGAAGCAGTATTGCTGATGAGAAATACTCAAAACCTTTTGCAGATAGGTGGCCCAATTTTCTCTGTGTCTGCTCAGTTTTCTCATCAGGATCTGTTCAGCTAAACTGGTCTCAGTGGCCTCCTGGTCAGAATGTTGCTGCCCAAAAATGGTTTCACACAAGCAAGGGACTGTTGGGAGCTGGACCTAGCGGCATCATGGCTGCTGATGCTATAATTACAGACAGTGGTGCCATGCATGTTGCTGGTGTTCCAATTGTAAACCCTTCTACTGTTGTCGTGTGGGAGGTAACTCCTGGCCCAGGAAGTGGATTTCAGGCAACTCCATTAGCGTCAGCAAGCCAGGGGGTCCCACCTTCATTCAATCCACCGAACTGGGCAGGTTTTGCCCCCCTTGCTGCTTATTTATTCAGTTGGCAGGAGTACTTGATATCTGAGGCGAAGCTAGGAAAAAAGCAAACTGATCAAGAACTAAATGATTTGGTATCTCTCAATTGTTCACCTGTTTCAAACTTTTCTGCTTATGTGAGTCCTGAAGCTGCAACGCAATCTGCTGCAACCACGACCTGGGGCTCTGGAGTTACAGCTGTCGCCTTTGATCCTACTTGTGGTGGTTCAGTGATAGCCATTGTTATTGTCGAGGGTACCATTTAGCTTCCTTAATTTCCTCTGATCTGTTCTTCCACTATCTATTCCATTCTAAGCTGTTCTATGTAATCTGAAGTAACAGATTTAATTTTTTTTCTTCAAAATATCTTGGCAGGGCAGTATATGTCCCCTTATGATCCAGATGAGGGTCCCTCAATAACTGGATGGAGAGTACAACGTTGGGAGTCTTCTCTTCAGCCTGTTGTTCTCCATCATATATTTGGAAATCCAAGTTCCAGTTTTGGCGGGCAGGCGCCTATGCAAACAGTTTGGCAATCAAAGGTGGACACAAGTATACCACCGACAAGTGATTTTAAAGGTCACCAAGTGCCTGTCACTGGACCAGCAGCCAGCATTCAAAAGATATCTGATTCCAATGGGGAGAATGCAAAAAGACTTTCTTTTGATCCTTTTGACTTGCCAAGCGATGTTCGAACATTAGCCCGAATTATTTACTCTGCACATGGTGGTGAGATAGCTATTGCTTTTCTTCGTGGTGGGGTCCACATCTTTTCAGGTCCAAACTTTGCACCTGTGGATAACTACCAGATCAGTGTTGGCTCTGCTATTGCTGTGCCTGCCTTCTCTTCTACAAGCTGTTGTTCAGCTTCTGTTTGGCATGATACTAGGCGAGACCAAACTATATTGAAAATTATCCGTGTTCTTCCTCCTGCTGTTCCTGGTAGTCAAGTGAAGGCTAACTCAACAACCTGGGAACGTGCCATTGCTGAGAGGTACCCTTCTGCTTCTCTCTCTGCCACTTGTTATTATGATGTTTCTTTTCTATTGCATGATGATTTGCTGGTAAAAATTATGTATAATATATCCTGATTCAGTGTCTCTGTGTGGTATAATAATATTTTGTCAGAGCAGGTTTTGGTGGAGCCTTTTGGTTGGTGTTGATTGGTGGGATGCTGTTGGCTGTACACAGAGTGCTGCTGAATGCGGAGTCGGTAAGTGCAGTGACATTTTTACGATTCATTATGGCAGAGTTTAATGGCAAAACTAAGATGAAATGATTTTTAACTCTCCGAGCACGATCTCAAAAATCTTGAATGGTGCTAAAATGAGAGCTGAAGTATTCCAAATCTTCAGACTTGTTTGGATTTCTTCAGTTTTGTTGTAGAAAAGATCTATCTTCTATATTACAATGTATAGAAACTGAAACTGCAATTTCTTCTGCTGATGACTCTTCAGCTCATAGAATAAAAGACTTGTTTCTCTTTTCCTAATTGAATGCTAAAAAAAAGGACTTGTTGGTTCTCTCAGTGACTATCATATATAGGCTTTCTTATTGACGATGCTATGAAAGATAATGTCTTACTTTACTAAAAGCTTCTTCCCTTTTCATAGGAATTACCACATGAAAGGTATGTAAAGCAATTATCAGGAAAGAAAAAGGAAAGACAGATAAATAGTTGACCCCTAAATATGCTAACTTTATTCCCTTTGAACTAGTGAGGGGTGAACTAGTATAAGGGATCTTTCTTATCAATGCTTTCCAGGAAATATTGCTGTAGCAGTTTCTGATTTTTTTCTTTTCCAGTTTCTCTTAATAGTGTTATTGCAGTTTTGGATGCGGATTTCCACTCACTTCCTTCGACCCAACACAGGCAACAGTATGGACCTGTAAGTTTTCATTCTGAATTTTAATTGCTACAGAAATTACTGGTTGCTTCTGAAGAGACCGTACACCTTGACTTGACAATTGCTGGATATTTTGCACATTTTGAATTTCTTTTTGCTGATCCCTGGTGCAGTATGGATGTTGTATTGGAGGAATAATTGAAAATTTGTTACGAAAACTTGCCTTGCACAAGTAACATTGCACTTTCAGTGTGGTTGGGTGGGTATGCATTGCCCGGCCCATATTGTGGCAGTTTCACAATCCCTTTGTTTGGTTTGCTTTTGAACTGAGAAAAGCTTTTCTGATGAATGCCGAGGTACATACATGGCCTGGATTGCAATTCCATTTTTCTGACCCAGTTTGCCTATTTGCGATGGTGCCTGAACTTTCTTAAAATTTTTCAACATGCCACCACCATGCATGCCCCCACCGCCCCTCAAGCCTCCACATCCAACCTTCCGGCTGATATCTCTAGGTTAGTCTCCACTCATTGAGGCGAGATCTGGCATGCCATGCTTAGACTGGCTGAGAAGGATAGATTGGATGGTCGGATTGGAGGTCGGGAGCAGAGATGAGAGTTGCATGTGTGGCAGGCCTCTATGACGGCCTTTTTTTTTTATTATATTTAAAATATTTATATATTCTCTTTCGAAATTTAGTGTTATTTATTCATTGTTTATTCCGAGGTCCAAACAAAAACATTCATCCAGAATCCCTTTTCAAAATACTGTATTCCAATTTCACACCACTGCAAAATCCCCCCCCAGCCAACCAAACACGCTGTTAAAGTACTGACTTTTCTTGGTGTTGCAGAGCCTTGACAGGATAAAATGTAGGCTACTGGAAGGCACCAATGCACAGGAGGTTAGAGCAATGGTTTTGGATATGCAAGCTAGGTTGCTGCTGGATATGTTGGGAAAAGGAATCGAATCAGCGTTATTAAATCCTTCAGCCTTGGTGCCAGAGCCATGGCAAGCATCTGCTGAGATGTTGTCTGGAATTGATTCTGAAGCAATGGCTGTTGAAGAAGCACTTGTCCCCAGTATTCAGGTTCTTTGCCTTGTTATAAACGTTCATTTGCCATGGATTAGGTTCACTAATACATTGTGCTTGTTAGAAATGGTAATTATTTCTTAGTGTGAAGGGAAGAACACAATTAGTAACGAAATTGTCAATTCTAGTGGCATCCCTTTATTTTATGAAGAGATGAATAATATCTCGCTAAGGCATATCAAAGGTGATTTTGGTCTTCTTCATTTTATTTTAGCCTGATCAGGAACTGTCTTGGATCATGCTCATTTTCTCAACCTAAGGTGGAAAATCTAATGGTTGAAAGTATCTACAGGCATATGTTGATGCGGTTCTTGATCTGGCTTCACATTTCATCACACGTTTGCGTCGTTATGCTAGTTTTTGTCGAACATTGGCTAGTCATGCTGTTAATGCCGGAACAGGAAGTAATCGGAATGTGGTGGCTAGTCCGAATCAAAGTTCAGCTTCTCCGGCAACAAGTCAGGGTTAGTATGCACCATACATTGAGGGGTGTAAGTTATGTATTGATTGGGCAAACTACACGGTATCTCTGAAAGTACTCTTATTTATTTTATGGAAAGATCCTTCTTGAAGTTTCGGCGCATGCCTTCTGCTAGTTCTTTGTCCTTTTCCTTTTCATTGATGAATTTAATTCTTCTTCTGCCATGTTTTCTAGGTGGTCAAAGTGGTACTGCAAGTTCTACTGGAAGCACCCAGATGCAAGCTTGGGTACAAGGTGCTATTGCTAAAATTAGTAGTACTAATGATGGAACTCCCAGTTCAACTATGAATCCAATAAGTGGTCCTCCATCCTTTATTCCGATCAGTATCAACACTGGAACCTTCCCCGGAACGCCAGCTGTTAGGCTGATTGGGGACTGCCATTTTCTCCATAGGTTATGCCAACTTCTTCTCTTTTGTTTCTTCTTCCGGAGAAGCCAGCTTCAGCGATCTTCAAGTGGCACTCAAAGAAATAATGATCCAAATACACAAAAGTCTCAGCCTGGTGCCCCTGGGAAGGCGGAAGAGATCAATTCAGTGTCCTCAAAGACAACAACAGCTATAGCTCTGACAGATGAGGGTCAGGCAGCTCGAGGTGGTCAGTTAGCAAGTGGGGCAAAAGGAGGAGAAGATGGTGGTGCCTCTGGCCGCTCAAGATGGGGGTCTGGGAATGCTGGTCAAGGATACACATTTGAAGAGGTATGAACTGTGGTTTTCATGCCACATAGAGAACCTTTTTACCCAGTAGATGGAAAGATTTGGAGGGAATGTTGAATTTTCTTTAGTAGTTCTTTTTAAGAAGGGGAGAGGTGATTCCCCTCCCTGCATCAGCATGTGTTCAACCATCTTGATTGGGAGGATTTGATTGTGAAGGTCATTCAATTAATTATTCTTTTTCATCTCCCTTCCCTTTTACTTCAGACAAAGAATTGCCTTCTCCTTCCTTCTACTTTCTTTTAGCAATATCAACAGAACAAAGAAGATTTCTTTCATTTCTTCCCCTTTGTTCTGTCTCGTTTCCTTTTCTCCCTCCCTAAGAACCATCTAAACGTAGTGCCTGAAGTTTTATTGAGCTTTTAAAGTTTATTTTGGTGCCATTGATCTTATTGTATATTGATTTACTTGTTGCTTTCTTATAGGTGAAGGTCCTTTTTCTGATCCTAATGGATCTCTGTCGGCGGACAGCCAGTCATCCACATCCCTTGCCAGTATCTCAGGTTGGAAGCAGCAACATTCAGGTTCGGTTGCATTACATCGATGGAAACTACACAGTTTTGCCAGAGGTCGTGGAAGCATCCCTGGGTCCACATATGCAGGTACCGCTCTGTTTATGACTATTGCTGATGAGAAACTACTTATGAAGCCAAATTGGGGCCCATTCTACTTCCGTGCCACCATGCTTCAGTACCATTTGAACCATCAGCTATGTTTCTCTATGCTTCAGAACCATTAACGTCTGCTTTACCATTCAAATATGACTTTTTCACCTTTTGTTTTATTTTATGATTTAACATCGATCTACTCGATCCGTGCCATTGGAATATTTTATTAGTACATACAGAAGGAAAAAAATTGCATGGCATACTATTGGTTTCTGATTGATCTTTTGGGAGGAACAGAAAACAGAGAAGAAGAGTACTTGTACGACTTATGGCCAGTTAAGATAAAAGAGTTTTATGCTTAGTTACTAACTTAGGAATATGCCCCCTCTCTCCCATTTTCTTCTAAACTAGTTGTTAGATTACTGCCAGGACTGATTAAGTTAGTAAAAAAGATAATGGGCCTTTTCCTGGGCTTTGTGATTACCTTTACTTGTATGAGTCATATCAGATATTCTTAAATTCTGCATGCTCTTTGTTGTGTGCATCCTTGCAGAATATGCCCCGACCTAGAGGTGCAGATGCAGCGGGTTTATTACTCCGTGAATTGGAACTTCATCCACCAGCGGAAGAATGGCACAGGCGGAATATGTATGGAGGGCCATGGTCGGATCCCGATGATCTCAGTTCCATGGATGATGGCACAAAGCTTGGAAGCTCTGCAATCAGTCTGATCAATGCCCATCCGCCAGAATATTCTGATACTTATCCTGGGGTCTACAGTCTTTGGCCAAGGAAGAGGAGAATGTCTGAGAGAGATGCGGCATTTGGGCTGAACACTTCTGTGGGCCTTGGCACTTATCTTGGTATAATGGGCTCTAGAAGAGATGTCATAACGGCTCTGTGGAAGACAGGTCTTGAAGGGACTTGGTACAAGGTTTGATACTGTAGTTCCTTTTTCATGAAACTTTTGTTTCTTTCACATTCAAGTTTTTAGTCTACAAGTCATATCTTTTTGATTGCATAAGAGTTTCCCGCTGTTCCATTTTCTATTTAAAAGAAAGGAAACCACATGTCTGAACACACTGCACAAGCCTGTTGACTATAAACTATCCCATTAATGACAGCCTAATGCTTCTTCTCCTAAGCGCAAAAACATCGTTTCTTTTTTTGGACTATTGAATGCTTGAACTATTTCCTATCTGATATTCATGACTTGTTCCGGAAGTTGAAACATTCATTCTTCAATTGTTTGCATGCTCTACAAAGCTAAAGAGATGACCATCCTTAGACTGAAGTCTGAGCTGTTTTGTGTCAGCTGCGAGAATTTAATGCAGTATCTTTTCTTGTTTCATGACCAAAACTGGGAACTTCTACCTTGTGACTTAGGTGATTACAACTTATATTGTATCATAAAATGGACAAGAATTTAATGCAATATCATCTCTTTTCATGACCAAAACTGGGAACTTCTACCTTGCGATTTAGGTGATTACAACTTATGTTGTATCATAACATGGACAATGCGAAGTGCTCTCTCTCTATGTGTGTGTGTGTGTGTGTTGTTTGAGGTTCCATACTGAACCCATGACCTTACTATCTTTTGGTTGTCAGTGCATAAGATGTTTGAGACAGACTTCTGCTTTTACTCAACCGGGTTCTAAAAACCCACCTAATCAAAACGGGCGTGAAATTTGGTGGATTAGCCGATGGATTCATGGGTGCCCCATGTGCGGTGGAGCTTGGGTTCGAGTTGTATAGAAGATAACCTAATCTGATTCTCCCACTTGATAGGTGCGTTCTCCTCATTATTAACTAACCAATATCATACTGTATTTGCATTGGGTAATGCTGCAAGATATGCACTGCACATTTTATGAAAATGTTGTACATTTATTACTAGCTTTATAATGTTCTATGCAATTTGAACTCTAGCATGCTGACAAGCTCTGTTCCTGAAAACTGGGAAAGTTTCTCTAGATTTTCCTCCCTTTCAAACGACTAAGAAGGAAATGAAAACATGTTGAAGTGCATTTTCATAGATGTTTTCAATTATAAACTATCCTGTGAAGTAGCAAACAGTGTCCTGGAGGGAATTGTGTTGATTCTTTTCTTATAATGGAGGATTTCTAGCCGCTGGTTTGTGTTAATTTTTGAGGTGAAGCATAAACCCGTTGTTTGTTGGTTATAATTGTTTAACGTGTTGAGAATTACCAAGTAAAGTTCGTAGGATCAAAATAGTATCATTGGCGTTGTCAGCATCCTAAAAGGTTCACCTTTTTATGGGCCTCTGAAAATACCAAGGCTCTCTCTATTTTAGTAAGCCTTTTAAATAGTTTTCCTTCTCATTTAAAGCCCAAACATCCTAGAAACAAGTTTCTTGCTATCTAAGTATATACCCAAATAATGAAAAACTTGCTGCTGGCCTCAGACTTTGGTTGAGAAATGCTACTTTGAGTTCAAAGAGTCGTGTAGTCTTCAAGTGTAAGAGTTCCATCACCAGATCCTCTTTTTTGCAGGTTGCAAATCAACTCAGACGAGCTCCCTTCATGTTGAAGCGAGAATTCCCGCCATGTGACGGATTTGAGATTTTGACGGGCCAGCTGGAATGCTTTTGCTGCTATCATGGAGACACATGAGCAGAACCGGCGCCAGAGGACTTGTATGAATTCTCTTTACATCGTTCAACTTAAATCTCTTTCACGTCACTGTTGAGTCTTTCAGTGTATGTTAGGAAATGTAAAATAAAAAAGAAAGGTTAGCGAAAGAAACAGATCAGTAGAATTCAACGAGGATCAGTACATAGGCTTTTATTAGAGCCTTTGGCTTTGCCTGTCTGTTTCGGGTTCAAGAGGATACGCATGCCGTTGTTGGGATATGGGAAAGGAGTAACTTGTGTGCCAAGTCATTTGATTGCTGTAACGATCCGATGTGTGGAATCTACTGAAAACTTTCAGGTCTCTCCTTTTCTGTCCCGAGGCTGAGAGCATGATGTCGGATGCAGTTCTTGTAGAAAATAGTATTTGATTATCATCCCATGCTTGAAAGATCAGTGTGGGGAAGGAGAGATTTCCAATCTGTGCAGTGATTGCCTTGCTGTTGACTGCTCAGCTGCGGCAAGCGATTATTGTTTTATGCTGACGACAGTTCAGCCGGCAGGCACTGATGAAGGCTGAAGAGCTCCACGACACTTCGGACCGAATGAAGTGCCATGGAGAAAAGGAATCCATACCCAATGTAAAACCTGATCCCGACTTAAACCACGGACCGAGGCCATTGCAAAGTGTTCATGAAAATTCCCGATCAGGACTTAAACCACAGAATGAAGCCATTGCAAAGATTCAACTGGCCGGCATGCTTGCAAAGATTCATGAAAAAAATCTTAGATATTCTTACTTCACAATGGCGTGATAGTGAAAAATCAAGTAAATTACTATGATTAGTAATAATTAAGATAATTGTTCGTGTAATTAAAGTTAATTTATTTGTCTGTCACAATCTAACTGGTATTCAGGGTGATGTAAGAATTTCTCGAGATTAAAGGTATCATGTCCTTGCTTTATTGATAGTGTTTTGTGGGCAATACAAGCAATTTTGGAATTTACAGAGAATTCAAAGACATTAGAAGTGAGAAGGAAATGTATAGAAAACATCAAATGGAGGAGCCACAGGGCTAGGGATGATCAAGCGTTGTGGGTCCACATTGCCCAGTTGGCCTCGCTACCGACACGTGGCATGCCGGCGTTGGCCACCTTGGAGTTGACATCAACCTTGAAGTTGGCCCCGCACATGACACCCTCGCTGTCGATCCTCGGCATCGCCTTCATCTTCCTCGTCGGGTGCTCGAAGCTCATCAGCCCCTGCTCACTGTGGAACATGCAACCTGCCAAAATAAAAAAAAAAGGACTCGGATTTTCACCATATGATTCCTCCACATCGAACACAGCGTTCAGGTCTTAGTCACTAAGAACCTGACAAGTTCGAGAATCGGGAATGGATCCACAGGCACGTACCGACGGGAAACGGGGCGTGTGATTTGGCACAGCCACCCTTGATGACTTCCAAGTTGTCCGAGATTACCAGGGAGCCATCACCTGCAATCCCCCAGAAGAGTCTCACCCTTTCATTTGGCCCCTGCAAAACACCGAACTTATAAGAGATTGTCGGAATATGCAACCTTACACTAAATATTATCGGCCGGTTGTGGTCGGTTTCCGTATTAAATACATCATCAGAATCGAGTTTAAGCTATAATACTAACCATGCCTGACTCCGAAAATTAAAAAATCATGAGAACATAAGACAACTGGACAGGCATGGATCGGTTATCTTATTGATCTGTTACGATATTTAACATGGAACTCGAGCACGTAACGGTGAGGGTGGCAAGGCCCAATAGTCCGAGAAAGTATTGTATGTAATGAGTATACCACGTGATAGTACCGACGTTGCAATACTAAACCAACAGGATTTAGCTGCTTCTAGATTTGCTTATTTTTATGATTTTATTAAAAAAACCTTAGAATGACTGAATTTCATTAGTTCGTGATACTACATCAGTACCGGGAAGGTAGATGTCGAGGTAATCTAGCCATGTGTTCAATCACGAATGTATCAAATGTACTGAACAACTAGTCTGTTAGTATAGAATTAACAAAAGCTTAGTAAAGTCTAAGAAGACCGTGTCTTTCAAGGCCAAGCACAAATAACATACTTCTAGCAGATGTTTCGACACGGGTCTGTAAGATGAAAGCAAATCGGGATCTTGAACTGACCGAACCACATAACAGCGATTTTTGAATCACTGGACAGCCTATAGGAGTAGAGATGGGAGATTACCGATGCTACGAAGACTGTCTTAGCTCTGGCGTCAAGGATCACGAACCCGTAGTCGCCTTCGAGGTCCTTGAGGACCTGGTCGGCAGGGTACGGCCCGCGGTCGCGGAGGGTCCGGTACGCCTCGATCACGAGCATGGCCTCGTTGGTTACCTTGGAGAGGCCGTACTGTCTGATGAGACTGCACAGGTTGTTTAGGCTCCCGACGAAGATGCAGTACACGTCCTCCAACCCACAGAACAACCTGCAAAAACATTAGTAATAATAATAACAAATGAGATTTACGGGTTCGAATTTTAATATAATAATAAATTAAATAATAAAAATTTATTGTAATAAATGAGAGTGGCTAATATTTTTCTGATAAATGAGAATTACTAATAATTGATATTTTGTTATATTAAAAAGTTCAATAACATAAAAAAGATAAATTATTGGATATGATATGTTATTTTCGCATGAATTCAGTCGTTTCGTGTCCCGTCGTTTTTTTGTGGTTGGAACCCGAATCTCTCCGGTTTTAAAAAGCCCGTAATTTTACCATAAAACCGGGTTTTCCGAGTCTGGTTTTTTCGGGTTTTTAGTTTTCTGATCTTTCATGTAGACCCTAATCAGGGACAATGTACCCAACGATCGACAGCCACAAGACGGCAAGAACGTACCTTTGAGGAGTGGAGAAGGATCTCCTCTCTTGGGGTGCAAGTGCAAGAAGAGCCCCATTCCCGAAGCTGATCGAGAAAGTCTTTGTTGGGTCCGGAGATTTGAAGGCTCGGGCGATCTCGCTCGGGAGCTTAGGCTTCGAGTTCGAGTTTGGGTTCGGGTTCGGGGGGCAGTTGAGCTCCTGAGGCGGGCATGCCAACTCCTTGTTGAATATTCCCAACATCTGTCTATGTGTCTGTTGATCAAGAAAAGAGACTAATGGCAAAGAGGATCGAACTGAAGCAAGCAAGCAAATATGGCTAATGGGATTATGGAGAGATGTCTGGTGAAATATTTATAGGGAGAGAGGGGGGCTCAGGAGATCATTGACTACGTGGCAGTTCTATCTGAAGTTGTCTGTTCGATTAGGATCAGATTCCTGACCCAGTTAATTGTTAATTTGTTATTTCAATTTATTAGAATTTTCCCTTTTTTTTTTTGTAAATGGGGCTTTTTTTTTTCTGTATCGGATTTCGTATATCGATATCGTCGTCATATGTAACCAAATATCGAGAAATTCTAGATTCGACTCTCGATTCTAGATTTCATCGTGTCCTCTATTCCCTCCCGAGGAGAAAGTTTTCAATGGAACGGTTACACCACGTAGGCGATGCTGACCCGGTATATCCGTCCAATCAGGACTTGACAATAATTATACGGTTATAATTATTATATCATAAAAAATCTTTAAAATATATATATAAAGACCTTAAGTAAACGGTGAATCCTATTGGACAAATACATAAATGGTAAATTCTAATTGGACGGATATACCACGTCATCACCGCCTACGTGATATAACCGTTCCACTGAAGACTCTCTCCCTCCCGAGACGGTGAGCCTCGTATGAGACCGGACCATGTTGTAATCACATTCTAAACTCGAGAATTGCGGTATTTGGTTAATATTAAACAAGATATGATTTTACAGTGTAGTCGGTAAAGCATATACATTTCAAAATGCGCGGAATTCTTGAATTGTAAAGCATATCCAATGTACTTATCGAACACAACATTATTATTGCATTTCGACTTGTAACTCGAGAAAATTTAACGAGGGTGGAAACTTTTCACTGCAACATTAACATTCCACGTAACATAACAATACTTGAACCAGATGCACCGTGAGAGTTGAGTTCGCCACTGCGTCCCCGAACCGGGTCGGTGTTTATTTGACACATCGGTTGAAAGCGTCGTACCGTCTTGAAAAATGAACGGTTTTATAATCAATAGAAAAGAATATTACGATGCAATTTATCCGCGTGGCAAATACTTATCGGTCGAGTTCATGGGTAACGTGACAATACTGTTAGTAAGTAGTACGAGAAAATAGAGAAGAAAAAAAAAAAAAAAAGAAGAGAGAAGGGGTGAGTATTAATTCAAAGCTGTCGGCTCCGTCCATTTGACTGATTGATTACCAGTCTATGGTAAGTTGAATTAACTCGGAGATGATCGAGCATGTCTTCTTTACCACCATTTTCGGCACGTGCTCTCACATAAGAGCAAATCATTTACATGATTGGGTTAATTGGGATCATTAGAAGCTGACCGATTTTTATGGATCCGGTCGGATTTGACGTACCGGATCGGTGTTGGTGTCCAGCTAGCGATCTAACCAACTCGACCGGCCGATTTTGGTTTTAAATCATTGCGCCAAACTCAGACAGTTTTATCGTATGATCGAGGTGTTGCAAGCCATGTACGGCTATGAGGCACGGGTTATTATTCATGATTCATCGAGTCCTACAAGAAACGAAAGATTCGTAACTATCTCATTTTTTTTTGGGTGGAATACAGAGCCGAAACTCAAAAAAGAAGGGGAAAATGAACAATACAAGAGCGGTCGGGTAAGATAACCCTGGAAACGTTGCTTAAAATAAGCAATCTGATGTCGGGAGGGCGCGGCTGATCAAAGTGGCGAATGTTGTGAGGAAGACAAAGAGTCCAGCGGGCCAACCAATCTGCACACATGTTACAATCTCGGTAAACATGTTGTATTTTCACTTGTCGCTTCCTAATTAAAAGACTTCTCATCGAGCTCACAAATGAGGAGATAGGATGTGCACGCAATAAGATTTTCTGCACAGACTCTGAATCCATCTCTAAGATGAGTTTCCGTATATCCAAAAATCAGATAAAGTCCAAATCTAAAAGAATATAATTGTCTCTTGAAAGGAATATATATATATATATATATATATATATAAAAGTAGAATAAATTCAAAGAGAAGGGAAGTATGGGAAAAGTGGAAATCTGGTTCCCATGTTGGACTTTTTGATTTTATCCACAACTGGAGAGGGGCAGAGATGTGAGTCACACATGACAATGACACTGATCCGAGTCAGCACATATCAACTTAGTCAATTTAGGGTTCTTTATTCTCTTAGTAATTATCTTTCTAGGGTTCTGTTTGTGGATGAGAATAATGTTGACTCGTCATCTAGGGGACCGAAGTCAACTGTAGTACTCTATCTTCAGCCTCCTGCTCACCTTCCACGACGGCGAACTTGAACGCCGGTGGCTGCGCGAGTGGGTGGTCGGGGAGGGCGGGTGCACGAGGAAACATCAGAATCTGGGTATCGGGCCTTGTAACTTACACAGACGATGTCAACTTCTTAATCTTGCTGCATATTTCAGATACACGCTCTTTTCAGGCGGACGGAGACAAAAACGGAGGATTGAAGAAGTAGAAAATGTGGATTGGTGTAGTGATGTTCTATTTTCATGTTGGAACTGTGTATTTTTTTTTTTTTTTGTCTGTACCACTGGTATATAGAAATCCAACAATTGCTAACTAGTCTAGTTCGACATAGGTGGACCCACCAGGGGTAAAAGTTTACAAAAGTAAATTTTCTCCACCTATAAGATTCGAATCCGAGACCTTACTTGAGGAGAATATGCATGCTACCATGTCAGTTAATCTGCTCCGATAGAATGCATATGAATTTGGTGAGCAAACAGCTCACCTTTTAAGTTTTATGTTCACTTTTCTTGTATTCCTACCAGTTAGTAGTATTCCTTATTCGGAACGGCAACGTGCCGAAGTGGGCCACATATCACGAGATCTGGGCCGGCCAGCCGATCCGTTCAGACCCGTGTAGCGGATTGTATGAGTCGGGTTAGACCCGTCACAGTCCTCCAAACTTCTTTATTATTAAAATTAAATTGACGGTGAGAAAAGATATTCAAGACATATCAATAATGATGTACGCTGTACATACCATCGTGCATGTGTCAGTAACCTTAGCCCAACCGCACCTGTACATATGAATGATGAGGATCAGGTCTGCGAGTCACCTCGACACGAAAGGACAAGGCAGGCTGCACACACTTTCGTGATACTAGCATTCCATCTGAGTTTCGGTAACTTAGCTCGATCTATAAGTTTTCTGACATTGAAACCCGACACTCGGTTAAGATACACCTCACAGGTCAGGCTTAAGAATATCCGTACTGAAGGGGTTATATCCATGAGACTCGGGAGACCCGAGCCCAATGTATCCCATAATAAGCAGCACATTTTCGAGCGAAGCTGCCATGAGATTGTCGAATGTCTCTAACAGCGTCCTACAATCTGCTAACATTAACAATAAAAAGGGGGGAGAAAAAGGACAAGAAAACATTGATCTTTACAAAGGGGACATACAAAATATGGTGCTCTTTTGTCTCTCTGCTTCCTTGTTTTAGTGGAGGGGTGGAATCAAAACAATCTTCACCGCTCAGAACACAATGAGGCATAGCAAGAAGCAGCAGAAGAGGAAAATGGAGATTCTGTTCAGGGACTTATCTGCCTGCATTTCCTGTCTCCTCAGCCTCGAGCTGCCCCCCGTCACAAAATGGTACGAGTTTGGGTACCCGTAGAGCCCATCCGAGTTCCCGAAAACACGGGCATAGAACATCTCCCCAAACATTCCCACCATCGAGTGGTGGAACCCTGCGGACCCTAAGTTAAAAAAAGCCGGGGTAGGAGAAGAGTAGGAGTCATCATCATATGCGAAGGGACTAAGGTTGTAGTGCGGATTCTGGTACGGGTTTCGGTAGGGAAGCTGCTGGCCCGTTTGGGAGGTCGCAGATGTCAAGGCCCGGGCAGGCTGGCCCCTCGGCCTCGGGGGTACTTTCATGGACTTGAGCTCGGGCTCAGGGGAGGCCTGCCCTCGACCGTAGAGGGGAACCATGGCCTCGTGAGAGATCTCGGCCTTGCAAACCGGACACTGAGGATGCTCGTCAGAGGCAAGTGAGGAGCTCTGTACGTGGAGCCATTTGTATATGCAAGGCCAGCAATAGAGGTGGCCGCAAAGCGTGACTACCGGCTCGTGGGCAAAGTCGAGGCAGATATTGCAGTCAAAGCACCCAGATCCCGACTCGGTTGTCGCTGGTTGTGTCGATTTCCATCCCTGAGCAAAGTATTGCTCGAAAGCCATGTACAGGCTCTTGCAAATCGTTTCAGCCCCGCTCTGTTTCAGTTCTGTGATAGAAACAATGGGAGGAAACAATTTAGGTTCAACATCGAAAATCTAAATTTTCACGAGATATGACGACAGGAAAGATGCTTCATATCACAATGCCCATAAGGCTATATATTGAAAAATGATGGATAACAGCAGGTGACAACAAACCAAAAGCAGCAACCACATAGGCCCCACATAGTGGCTAAGATCAATCACGGGAGCAACGAATACGGAGCAACTTCGCAAACAATAAGGACAAATAGATAAGGCACACTCAAATAGTAATAATAATTATTATTATTCTGTACCAAAGCATCTCATGATTGATATGCGGTCCTAGCAGAGCAACTTTTGGCTTCTTGCATTCTTTCGGAGAATAAGAGTCATGGTTTCTGTGTCCTTGTCCCACAAGAAAAAGGAGCTTCCTCATGACCTTGCACGAAAGTGAAGTTTCTTTTGACCTTCCTATGAGGTTACTGCAAGCCTAACAGCTATCCCTTGAACGGCAATCAAGGAAACAAAAGATTGTCGGACAACTGCTAGCCACTAGACACTTGTAATCCTCTCGATCTCAATAAAGTTAGTGGACAAAGCAATAGCGGAAAAAGAAAGTGGACCATAACATAGCACATAGCGTAAGTGACATGCAGCCCTCAAAAAAGACAGACGGGACTTGTTTTAGTAACTAATAGTGCCATCCCAACTAATATGATCGATTACAAGGCTGAATTCCATTTAATCCTCAATGGCTCCGATTAACTGCGACAGGCGATTCAGAACCTGCTTCCATCCCCTCCCTTGCTGTTATCAATGCCATAGCTCAATTGACATTATTGTACGTGGAATTAGGTGAAACGTCACATTCAAGAAGAATAGCACGAGATGCAATTTTCGGAGCAACTTCCAGGCCCCCCTTCATTGTATATTGAATTTTCAAAAGTCACTGTTCAGTTTCAGGGGCTTGCAGAGCCATTCTCTCCCCATAACATTGAAAATTAAAGACATTTGGCTTTCAAACTGTCATCGTTGGCATGAACAGAGGGGCATAGAAGGCACAAACTGTTCTATCCAAGATTCTTTTTAGTTCTAGCAAATCATGTCGAAACGATGAAATCCCTTCAGCCAGGATGTCAATAGCATACATATATACCCATAACCACACTGGAGGATAAGCAGAACCAAACAATAAGAGGTAATGAAATTTTTTTTTTTTTTCAATCATGGGCATGTGCCATCCCAGAAAATAAGGTGCTTCCATCAGAAAATTGAGGAATACATCTCGTTTTTAAAATAAAACTGAAACTGCAATTAGTTCCTTGATAGGGGATTCGAAACCAAACTAAAGAATGGTGCGATCCCTAATTTCAGAGCAATGGAAATGTACAAAGTATAATAAAGGATACTTCTGGGAATTATTTTCTAACCATAAGCACAAGATTACTAATAAATTAATGAGAAATGGTGGGCCACGCAAGAAAGGAGATGAATCATTTAAAGTAGCAGAAGTTAAGTTCTTATGCTATCTTGTGCCCCTCAAAAAGAAAGAATCCAACAGCTATGTGCCTTTGAGGGCAAGTAGATAAGGCTTTCATCCAGAAATCAAGTATGGAGAGCAACAAGGTGGTGATCCCAGCAACAACATATCCAGAAGGTTAACAAGCGCAAAAAACAAATTTGCCACTAAAGTCTAAAGCTTCAACCCCCGGCACTTAATTTTTTCACAGAATTTTTTTAATTTCAACCCTTGCCCCCGAAAAGGAAGATCTTCCCAGGTCTTTCTTCCCCTTCCCAATTCCTCCTTTGAAAGTCAAAAATCAATTTCAATCCATCGTCATTGTAAGGTTCCATCAAATTCAACAACACATGAATAAACCGTGGCAACCTTATCAATTTTCTATTCTATTTCATCAATTCACTAGCTTCAAAACCAACATCCTCCTCTAAACGCATCATCTATATTCCCGTCCCCTGCAATTAGAGCCATCAAATTAGCAATGGCAAACTACCGACACCTCAAGGTTCAACACAAATTAGCTATACAGCATTCATCTCGATCATCTCCCGCTCTGCTAGTATAACGGAAGAGGAGCACGAACATGTCAAACAATCGCACCCTCACGAGCGCGGAAACAGCGGGAATTGAAGGTCAGAGACGCTAAAACCTACCGTCGGCGAAGGGGGGCCGCGATCGTAGATCGATCAAATCAATGACGATTTTTGAGTTTGAGAGAGAGAGAGTCAGAGAGAGGGAGGGCTGTAGACGTTTGTCGGAGAACTACCGTCCGGGGTTCCCCGCGGACCCTTTTATAGGCGAACCGTCGAGCAGAGTAGAGTGAATTCTGAGAAAGGAATTAGGGGTAGAACCGGTAGAGAAAAATCCCGAACCGGTACAAAACCTACCCAGCTAACTCGTACGATAAGTTTGGGATAGAATCTTATCAAAGGTGGACTTATCAAAAAGCATGTTAATAATTAAACAAAATTTCACTTACAGTTATTGATAGGTAAAACTTGTTTGATTTTATATGTGACGAATGGAAGTAATTTTTTTTTATATCGATAATTTCCGACACGGTAACAATCAGCTAATTCACCGAACGGTATGTTATACAGCCCGGGCCTTCCATGGATGGATACCGGTCTCTCCCGCGAGAGTCGAACCTTAGACCCGCCCTACTGCATGTTGACAGCTTATCAGTTAGTCCACCCATTGGAGGCTACCGATAAGTAATTACTAGCAACTTGACCTGTGCTATACAC
Organism: Lagerstroemia speciosa; assembly: GCA_037672795.1. NCBI lineage: Eukaryota > Viridiplantae > Streptophyta > Magnoliopsida > Myrtales > Lythraceae > Lagerstroemia > Lagerstroemia speciosa. Next base: position 11,754,362 of record CM075297.1, read on the forward strand.
GATTAGCAGCGTTGAATATTGAAGTGAAAGGCCAACCTGATTATTCGTGTAAATTTAATAAAATTACCGAAATATATACAAATAATTGAAGAAAATTTATAAAAATTAGTGAATTTACCACTGTATTCTTATTTAGTGAAAATTGACTAAACAAAATTTTAATCATAGTTGGTAGACAATTTTGTTTGTTTTTGTATGTAACGAAGAAAGTACAGAGAAAATGAAGAAAATGAAAAAGAGAGAGAGAGAGAGGAAAATGTGAGAGTGGACAAATAGTTAATAGCATGTAGTTATAGTTGGTGAATTTATCACCATATCCCTATTTTTCTTAATTTAATATTTAATAAAATTATTATTTATGTGTCAACGGATAATTTTAAAAGGAAAAAGACACCAAGAATGAGTTGTGTCTCTTATGTAATATAGACAGATAAAATTTTGCAAGGTTTCGTTTGAGAAATTAAGGAATTTTTTTCGTATGGACTGCAGTTCTCGACTTTTATACGGGCGGGTCGCTTTTAGCTAATTCGTGAGTAATCCATTCATAGAATTGGTGGATCCTCGCACACGTAGTCGTTAATAAGTCGTCGACGCATATGCTTTGCGTGCGAACTCACTTGGTACCCGAATTGTATGACTCTTGAAAAGGTAATAATAATATGAATTTAATTTAATTTAAGGGTAAATGATACTGTGACACACGAACTTTGTCCCAATTCTCAATTCTACCACGAACTTTCATTTTTCTCGAAAATAGTCGGGAACTTTCAGATTTTTCTTACTTCTATCATCCGTCACATTTTCCGTTACTTTACTGAACGGAAGAGGAAAATGGCCGTTAAAATTGGATGAAAAGACAAGATTATCCCTCTCTTGTTATAAATATTCTATTTTTACCCTTCTGAATAGACAGTTCGTTGAATAGACAAGTGGGCTACCATCACCAGCCCCATTTATGCACCCTGCCCCGTGGAAGCGTTCCACGGGCTGACTAGGTCGGCTGGTACAAGTGACTCCACTGCCTCATTTATGCACCCTGCTGGGGGACCCTTGTATGATGCCGCCTTTTCTACTGTCCCTGAGACGACTTCGTCAACCTCCGACGACCCGCCCACCATGCTAAGCCTCTTCCTCCCTGGATCCAAATTCGGAGAGGTATCTCCACGGTCCGAGCCAATCCCCTCTGTTCATAAGGGCAAAGATGTAATATTTATAACAAGAGAGGGGTAATCTCGTCTTTTCATCCAATTTTAACTGCTATTTTCCTCTTCCGTTCAGCAAAGTAATAGAAAATGTGGTAGATGGTAGAAGTGAGAAAAATCTAAAAGCTCCCGACTATTTTCTACAAAAATTAAAGTTTGTGGTAAAATTGAGAATTGAGATAAAGTTCGTGTATCACGGCATCATTTACCCTTAATTTAATTGATTATTTTTTTACATAACAAGAAGAGAGTTTTACCGAAAAATCTATAGTGAATTTAACTTTTTATCAATCTATATTAAAAAATTTAAGTATTTCAACCAATTTAAATTTGAATGAGTATATTCAAACTCTCTCAATTATATATATAAATATATATTTTTTTATTGTGAGAACTATTTTTCTCGAGCAAATTCAGTATGCAATACATAACAAGTTTATTATGTAAATTACCGTTTAAACCTTGACACATGTAAAATTCAAACTCGAGAAATATGAAACCTTTATACACGTCGAAATCTGACATAAATTTACACAATGAACTCATTGTGTATCACATATTTAATATTTGCTCATTTTTCTCTCTTTGTAATCCATATATTTAAATAATTTTTTTTATTTTCTTGTAAATGGTAAAGAGAGAAGGGAATTACTTATTCCATAAAATTTGTGTTCACCCAAAAAATTAGAAAATTATTAGGGTTGAGTACCGTTTGGGCTACAGCTAAAATTAATAAATTTTAATAATACAATTTCTTCATTTGTAATATCAAACTTAAAATTTTACTTAATAAATTATAATTATGAGTAATTAATTATAATTCAACGCCAATTTTTTTTTCATTTCGAATAAATTTATTTTATATTTTGTCGAAGATAAGTGACGTGGAAGCGGGACCACATTCTGGGCATTAAGGTGTGTCACGTGCTCAGCGATCGACAAAATAAATATATTGATTAATTGTTTTAGGAAGAAAATAAAGCCTTAATTAAATTAAGTTTCCAGTTTTGTCCCTTTGTGTATGTAACCCTGTCCTCGGACGGTCGGACTTTCCGCGCGTCAAACCACATGCCTTTCTAGAAGGCAGGCAATTGAATCTGAGCCGTGTGTGTCGACATTTCAGACCTTTACGTTGGAAAGAAGAAACAGATACTATCAAATATTCTCCGCGGGTCGATCTCACCCGATTTTAAATTAATTAGAGTTCGGTGAATTTTTAAATATCGGATAGTATATATTAAAAAAATTTAGATAGCTGGTTTGAAAGAGGTAGGAAATGTAGGGTACAACGACAATCATGTTCGGGATAAGTCGAGGATCATCGGGGGGAGCTTGCCTTGATCTACGGACTCGGTATATGGGTGTTGCCTGTACATTAAAAAGAAAAATCGCAATCGCTAGACTAACCGGTCGGCGCAAGCAGCAATATATATTTATATATATATGGACTGTACCGGGTCGTCGACAAGAATGTCGTTGATGGGATCGATATTAGTGAAGAAATTGCGGTTCATCTTATCCGTTTGGGATTGAAGCGCGACAGCACCAACCAATTGATTTGAGTGAGGAGAAAGCGGGACCTCTAGAAGGGATTTCTAATTCGGTAGATGACCAATACCCATTCCTCAGGATTGAGAGAGAGGTGATGAGTTGTCTCCCATTTTGTATTGGATTTTTATCAGTGAAATTCTCTGTATTATATATTTCTCTGTTACTCTTATCTAATGCAGGCTTATGAGCCTCTCTTTTTTTTCCCCCCTTTTTTTAACGGGCATTAGTTGATAAAGGGATCAACAAATTAATATCAGAAAGGGCGGTGGATTAATAGATCAAAAATTCACTTTCATGTAGTTCAGTCTGAAGTTCGAATTCCTTCTATGCTCTTGTGATGGAGAACAAGTGCAGAGAGTAATAACTGTTCAGTTCGTTTCATACGTTGACAGTTGTATGTGAAAGTTGAATATTACATAGCGAGAAGTATTAGATTGTTATTACCGGTGCCCTCTATTTATTAAATCAAAAGGAATCGACAAAACGGTATTATTGACAATTTATGATTAAAAAATCCCACATTAATTTTCACTCGAACTGAATTCTGCCATATATTAATTGGAAAATTGACCGTCTAGAAAGGGCAAAACGACGTCACTTCCCACGGCTCCATGCTGTCCATTTGACAGAAACAATTTTCCGAGACAAGGTAGAAACGTGGATACGTGCAATGGCTACGCAACTTGGTCTTGTGTCACACAAGATCAAATACAAAGGTTAAATTCTAACTCATTTAGACTCGAATAGTATCGGGTCATTAAAAGGTAAAATTCTTCTTATCAGAGTTTTTTCACTCACAAAATTCAAACTCGTTTTGAAATATCATCTACCATCATACAATACATTACGTATAAGTATTTCTTAGGTAGTCCTTTTATTTTTCTTCTTCTTTTTTTTGCTTTGCACCGTGCAGTATCCCTAAATCAGTCGGAACGCATCTCGAGACTAATCTGCAATCGGGCTGGGATTCCTGAAAAAATTCTCGTCGGCACTCTTAACCTGAAAATCGATCCTAAGATCACCGGTTTACGAGTCTAGTGAGGTAACCTCAACTTGATTAGGCAGCCCTATTTGAAGTTGCATACCTCGGACCCCCACCAACCGTAACCTCAACTTGATCAGGCAGTCCTATTTGAAGTTGCATACCTCGTACCCCCACCAACCGATTTTCCTGTTCACGAGATGCTCAGAGTCCTGACAGTGACAGTTCAACATTCCATTTGTTCAACCGCTAACAGTCAAATTCTTGACCTTTTGAGCGGTGCCCCATGGCCCGTCCATCACATGGAAATTTAGCACAATCAGGTTCCTAGCAGGTACCGATCTAGAAAATTCATTTAAAAGAGGCAAAATTCCAGTGAAATTAAAGTCAAACGAAAATGACAAGACTCAATAAAAATTCACCGGGCTCGTACGACTTTTAAATATCAAGCGGCGAACAGTCAGATAATATGTCAATACTGCTCAACTTTGGTTGATATCTTAAAGTCCTAAAAAATATTAGCCTTTTCCGAGCCTTCTGATGACACGCAGACAGACCTTAGCAATCGGTCTGTCCAAATAATGTGAACTCTCGATAAACTACCGGCAAGAATTCAGGGAACCACGTGGTTTCGACTGTTTTCAGCTCGATCCAAGTGATCGATCCTAATCCTACAGGTTTCCATAGACAACAAAACCGATAATATGAACTGTTAACTTTGGTCCCAATATTTAGGGATATTTTTATTGCATAAGGAAAAAAATAAGTAATTTTTAGAAATATTGGTTCCATTAGCAGGGACATCAGATCTATATCTTCACGTGCGACTCACGTGCCTTCCCCACTAGTTACACAGAGATTGAAAGATAGAACGCAGAGAGAGACGACTTCATGGAAGGAGAAGGACATTTACCTCTTGGCTCCCCCGATGTACAACATTATCCATATCAGGTATGCGGATTTAGTGTCCGATGCGTATCCTCTACTGCATCCATCGCACGGAAGCTCATAATACGATCCTTTGATCTCGACCCATTCAACATTAAACAATAGCCATAGCCGGCGACATCCAGAGGAACAATCAAGTGAATCAACAACCTGTGATAATTTACAGAACTATGTAACTGATGGCTGACATTGATGTAGAAAGACCTGACCGAGGACGATACTTGTGATAGTCGAGTTTACCTTCAAGTACGGACCCACAAGGGTTCCAAAGAGAAAGGCTTCTCGCCCCGGGATTGGGCAACTGGAGACTTAGAAGGAGGGGCGTGGACGGTGATCGGAAGAACCCATTCACTCTTGTCTCTTCCCTCGATAAGAAGTGGATGCTCGTACCTAAAGTGTTGGATGAGCATAATTTGACTACAGTCTACATCAAGCAGCTTAAGGGCCATACATTGTACAACCGAGACATAGTTTGACTACAGTCTACAGCACACAAAGAAGTTACTTATCCAAACCATGCTACCAAAATGCTCTGGTAATTTGTGAACAATGGATTATATTTTGCTAGTTGACCGTACCTGGTCCAGTCTATGTTTTTCGGTGTAGTGTAGAATTCAAAACGGAGAGACCACTGCACGGAGATGCGGGGGGTAGAAAAGGACATGGGCCCGTCCATGGGAATGGAGAACAGGAAGCTAGTCTGAACCAGATCTGCAACAACTTCGTGGTGATCGCTCTGAACCTAGAAGGGAAAACATGCAGTAGAAGTAATGGCTGGATGCATCGAAGTATGCTTAAGATCATACTAATGTATACCAGACCAGACACATCAGTTACCTTTGTGATCGTAGGTGAATTTCTTCTGGAAGGATGGACAAATCGCCTATTTATTGTCTCTGAAGTCTCCAGCGTTATTGAAACCTGGAGAGCAGCAATGTTATCCAAGGGTCCCTCGGTTTCGCAAACAATAGAATTAGCAAAAGATGAATCTCTGTAGTATTACCTCAAGGCACCTCCGAGTTCTTTCTTCATGGAAAAAGGTTAGAGTTCCGCCTATCTGCAGTTAAGATGGCATTGATATTGAAGAAAAGAACTAGAAAACATTACCAACTAATAATCATGCTGGACAGGGAAATACCATGTCACTGAAATAATAAGTTGAGTCGGAATTCTTGGGAGAAAATCTGAGTAAAACTTGGTCATCCAACCGGATGTTGTACGATCTGCCCCGAATAAAGTTTTCCGCTGCAGAAAACAATTCCCGTAACAACTGAAACTCAATTTTCATCTCATGTACCAATTATGTTATAGAAAATGACAATTACTATTTACTACACGGATGCCTTAGCATCACGAAGAAAAGTAACGATACCAGGTACAGATGCAAATGCTCCTTCATCATTTTCCAAGGAAGGATATTTAACAAGCTTCTGCTGCTGACTCGGAGAGAAAATAGAAGATTTCTGGGGCGATGCATCTGTTTGCAAAAAGAAAAAAAAGGGCGTAGCAGTTACAAAGAGCGGATCATTTTCACTATTTTCACAAGCAAGCAAAAAGACAAAGACGCAACAAGGTAACTTTGCCATCCCATCACTCATGCTTGACAATGAAAGGCCGCATGAAATGGCTTGGGACGTCCAAAGAGTCTCACCAGCATTGGAGCTATCCAACACCTCTGAAACAGAGAGACGAGGAAGTGCTGCATTTGAATAGCTGGTCCTTTGTCCTTCTAAATTCAAAAAATCTCTACTTGAAGATCTTGCATGAGATGAGTGCAAGGACAATGAACTCCCAAAAGATCTGTACATATTTTCTTTAGTGGTATTGAAAGAAGAAACAGATGCAATCTCATCCTTCGAGCTATCATAACCTTCCTCAACTGCATCATATCCATCATTTGCTCTCACCTGATCAAATGATCCAGAAAAGAAAATATTACTTAGCCAATGGCATAGAGGAGATGGCTGAGAGAATTTTTTCTCCACGTCCACTTTTAAAGGAAGAATCAACACATCCCCCGCCCTAGAAAGAAGAGACGATCCTTCAAAAGCATTAAGGAAAAGGAAAAAAACCCCTGTAAAAGAAAGAGTGAACAAATCTCCCACCCACAAAGAGAAGAGGAAAAGTGAATGGTGGGGATTAATATCTAAAAGAGTTACCCAATCAGATTCTCCATCCATCTCTTTCCAGTACATATCCAGTTGAATGGTTGTTGAAGGTACAATCCCTGACAATGGAGAAAACAAGCAATTATAATGCTACCCAGTAGAGAACAGATAAATGATAAAATGACTGACACACGATAGATTATGAACAGATGAAGTAAATGTGACAGAAAAGCATGTCTAATAAAACTCATCAAACGTCATTCCTTGTAGTACGTCCCCCTAAACACCATAGCATAGTAAAGACCCTCATATTGAGACTGAAGGTGTGATGAAATATCAAACTGCAAGCATGCCACGTAGAAAAGCAAATATCGTAGTTCTTTAAAAAATTTTGGGTCAACAAGAAGCAAACAACCGAATATTGTAGCCTCCAAATTGATATTATGTACATCGTGAAGCCGGCCATAAGCAGAAATATTCAATTTAACCAAATAAATTTGTAGAGATCCCAAAAAGTAATGCAGGTTGCAGTTACCAAAAAAAAAATTGACGATGGTTCACATTTTCTGGCAAAACCTGGATTTGTGTCCTCCAAATCCATAAAGTGAAAGATTATCATCCAATTTCCACGTTTATGCAAAAAGCTATCAAAATGATGTAATTTTACAAATAGCCATATGTTAGGCATTTAATTGCAATTGCAAGGACCAAAACAGAGATTCAAAGATGTAAGTTTCATTATGTGCAAACAACAAAAAGACATACCATTACCTTGACCTTCTTCCAAAAGCAAGCCACTGTCTTTTTGACTGACCCAAACTTGCAATGGAACACGAACTTCCTGCAGGATCAGTCATAAATAAACTATTGAGATAAGAGACTATGTGAAGATGATACACTCCAATGAAGCTGAGGCATAAACGTTAAGTGCATAAATTTCAAAACTCGCGACCCCATTACTCCATTACTTCTCAAATAAAAATGAGAGAGATCACATCGAGCAATCATAAATTTCTTCAGCAAATTAGCCAATTCCTGCTCATCCCAATAACCATTTAATCTGAAAATGTGACAAAAGACACCAGCGCGAAAACTAGTTACAGATTGCAGCGTATCTAGATACTGAGTCACATGCTTAATGTCATAAACTTCCATTGTTTGCAATTTTCTTTTTCATTTTGAAAAGCTTCAATTGTGTCAGAGGTACCAGGGAATGGCATCCTCATAGATACATTGATAATGAACAAAGCACCTTACTGAATGCTCAATCATCTACTTCAACCAACCAGAGACAGAGCAAGAACTACAAACCACTTCAGTGAGATCATTCGACAATTCACTGTGGGAATAGCTTTTGTCGAATATTTGCCACTGTCCTGACAAGAAAGCCTTGACATAGTACAGATATCGAATTGTAGCACCCTTATACGACGGCGGTAAAATGCTTGGCAGGACTGTCCGCACCACATCTGCACGGGAGGAATGATGGATTGAATTTTTCTAAGAGATGTTATGTTTCATCTATGAACATCAAGAAGGATAAACCAATGCAAGATGATGTAATTGGTAGAGCATCCACAACAGGCCAGCCACAAGGCTGCAAATAACACACTGGAGCAATTTGACAGTTTGATTAATCTCTTTTAAGGTATCCAAGAGAGTAAATGAATTCAAGCAGGACATGAAGAAACAAGAGATGCATATTTGCTTTGCAGGAGGAATCGTGAAGGGCGATAGACAATGTATCATCCTTTAAATCTCCACAACATAAACTTCGGCGCTTTTCAAATTATAATGTGTAAGAAATCGGTCTTACAAGTTTTCATGGATCCGGGGGAAACAATCAGATTTGAAATGATCTGAGGTGTGGAGCAGTCGATGAAGACATATTCCCCTGCAGAAGACAAGCATGAAGTAAATCAACCAGACAGAAAAAGAAAAGATCACAGCACAAATGAAGGCCAGTGAAACCCACAGAAGATCGTGAATCCTTATGCTGAAGCATTTCATAACTACTTTGCTCAAGGGATTCTGTGGTTTATGCATCTAGAGCTCAACAGCAACAAAAACTACTGCAATGTACAACTGCTGACCGGCGTAGCCAATTCCTAACGGTCTGCCAAAGCCGAAGCTAAAGCAGCGGAAGTTCGTTACCTCTGCGCTGTTTGGAGTCGGGAGAGGGCTTCTGAGTGGCAAACCACTGGGGGTCCAATTTCTCAATCCCTTTGATCTCGAAGCCGAGCCGCTTAATCAACAGGGAACAGGCACCGCCATTCCTGAGGACGGGATGATCGACGATGCCGGGACAGGAGATCTCAACAGTAGCAATGACCGGATCTCCGGGATGGTAGACCTCTCTGTCAGTTCGGAGGTTAAGGGATGGGGCCGGGAGTTGGCTCTTGGGGCCTGGCTTTGGATCGCCACCTCCAAAAATGGAAAAGCGAGGCGGCAACATTGGCTCTCTCTTGCAGTGCAGATATAAGGTCGGTCGAGGTATTAGTAGCTCAACTTAGCTTGATCAATTCAACAGATCCAGGTCGGAGGGGTCTTCCGATGAGCAGCTACGAGCTTACGTCTTCCATAGTCGGCTTCCGATCTGGAACTAGAGATGCTAACAGCAATAGCAGCAGCAATGCCCCATTGTTGGTTTCTTCTCCTTCTGGAACCGTTCCCCTAGCTCGAAGAAGAAGAAGAAGAAGAAGAAGAGCACGACGACTCTCTCATTCACCACCGATTCCGACTCCGATTCCCACCACAACAGAGAGCTTGAGCTTCCTAGCCGGGCCAGTTCCTTGCTTCCTCTCCGGTTCCCTGCTCTCTCTGGGCTTCTGGCCCATCCCTCCAGATGTGCTCCGGACGGCTTCGTGTGGGCTTTGATCCCTTCAATCGCCCCGGTACGCTCCGTTTACTAGCTCGATAGTCTTTAATTTTTGAATAATCACATAAGAGTAAACTCCGCTTGGGTGGTCACAAACAATTTAAGTGCCACATGGCACTTTCTCATTCACTAATCACCCTACCAAAATCGCTATCGGTTTCTCGATTCATCGTCCGTAAGCTACCCAAATTCCATTAACTTCCACCCACAGTGTGTCCGACAGAGTAGGTTTCAACCAATTCCGATCCTGCATGGCACTCGAGCTCACCTTACAAACTAATTATTGTCTTTTTTTTAATCTGTGTAACTGGTATCTAGAAATCAAACTGTTCCCAACTAATACAATTCGAGCTAGGTAAGCTCACTAGGAGAGTAAAACTAGAGCCATGCAAAAAAATCGATTCAAGGATAACCGAACTGAAGCTGAATTGGTTTGAAGTTGTTCTCACGGAATCGGCTCTATTTTGGTGCACTTTTTTAGACGATTTGAACCGATTTAAACCAAACCGAGTCAATTTTAATGTAAAATTACTACAATGAAACAAAAAAAAAAAAAACCATTCAAAACCTATTTGGTTCAGTTTGGACCAATTATGAACCGTTTTAAAATCAACTCGGTTTCGAACCGAACTAAATCGTTTTAAAACTAATTCAATTCGATGCAAACAAGTTCAAATCAAACCAAGCCATTTTAAAATCAATCTGTTCGAACCAGTAAACCGAATTAGTTTGCACCAATCTGATTTTTCAGGCAAATCAGTTACTGTTCGTGCAAATTCAATTTTTACGGTTTGCTTTGCTTCAGCCCCAAACCGGTTTTAGCACACCCCTAAATAAAACACTTCAAAAATAAATTTTTTCTATTTTAAATTTAAAATCTTATTTTTTAAAAAAAAGTCTTGTAATCAATATCCTTTCGTACAAACTTATTATTGTCTTTAGTGCCTGAAAGCCAACGTCAGGAAATTCGAATTCGCTAGTAGATCCATCAGCTCGCAGGCATCAAACTTCACGGGTGGGCCCCACAGAGTAGTACGGACAATAAAAACTTTGAATAATAATTATCTCTAACGCCTCGATTTCAAATAATAAATGTATTTTAAAAGAAAATACACTGTACTACGATTCAGGCGCCCCTGCATGCAGTCCTTTTTTTTTTTAATATTATTTCTCTTATTTCTATTTTCTAAAAAAGGCAGATGCATTTTTTAGCAGAAGATCTGACGGACTCTTTAAAAAACTTGACAAGATCGAGGACTAAGACAGAAAAAAAAAAAACAAAATATAGGAGCTGGTGCCGGTAAATAACGCAATACCGAGGACCAAAAATGACATTCCATCTAAAATATCTCCGAGCAAGTGTCCTCATTGGCTGGGCTGGCGAGGATCAAATGCCCACGTGTCACTGACTCGATGTCTTGCCTCAAAGGGCAAAAGCTTTGAATATCCTGGAATTTACTTTTATTAATTTGTAGGATTATTTATTCAAAAAATACAAATTATCTAAAAAATTTTAATTTACCATAAATAATTTTTTATCCATAAAATTATAAATTATCTAAGAATTTCTTAATATATCATATAGTTAATTTATCTGTTAATTACTTATGTATATCTTTAATTTTATTGATTGTGAAAATGGAGTCTGACGTCGTATAAAAAATTACGAACTATTGTTGAAATATCTATTTTATCATGAGAATGGACGTGCAAATAGATGATGCACAAATATTTTCTATTTTTATGACTATATGGATGTCACATGTAATACCATGTCAGATTAGTTACACAATCAGTGAAATTAAAGATATAAATCAATAATTAACAGTTAAAATTAAGGACGTGGTAAATTAGAAAAAAAAGGTAAATTACCAACACATTATTGTTGGTAATGTGAGATACTGTATCTTTTCAAGTAAATATTTGCCGGATAATATATAACAAATTACTTATGTGGATGTTATATAAAATTTTCACAATTTTTAAAAATTATCCTTATGTATAATAAAATATAAATTATAATTTACACAGTAAACTTATTATATATTTACGCAACGGAATATTTGCTTCAACTTTTCCCCAATTCCCAGAGGATTCCGTATATCCAATAATTGCGAGAATTGAATATCTTTACTAGCTGTGGGGCCCGCTTGGTCGCCACTTCTCAACTCCACTATCGGGCGGTGTCTTGCACTCGCTCTTTTCAGCGCGTGGTGGATTAAAAACCTTTCAGGTTGAGATATAAAGTAAATAAATATGTTTTTTTTAATTGACATGGTTATTCACAAAAAATTATATTTCAAAGAATTTTTATTAAAAATACATTTAGGATGTCGTGGCACCGTTGATAGATTGAGGGGACATGGGACGCGGTTCACTAGTGCGATTATAACATGTATAAATGATGATATAATATACTTATTCAATTAAAATTTAATATAAATTAATAATTATATAAATATAATTAAAAAGTTCTAAAAATATAATAAAATTTTGATAAATTATAAACTCTAATTAGATAAATATATAGATAGTAAATTTCGATGGGACATATATATTATATCAGTATCATTTAAGTGGTATGATCGCTCTATTAAAGATTTTCTCTAGCACTTGAGCATAAGTAAAAATTTTATAGAAACTTTCAGTGAAATTAATAATTGCCTATGAGATGATGCACGTAAAGAGAAGTGTCTCTGACATTTTTCTCCAGCAACTGTGCCCTTACTTTGTTTTGTTTTGTTTTTTCAACGGAAGATAATAAATATTACACTTTTTACCGAGACAGCCGCATGAAACAGAGGGGCTTAAATGCAAAATATATTAAAGATGGGGGAGCAATCAGGGAAACGTCGTTTCTCTTCCCACTCTCTCTCTTCGTTTCCTTTATCCGCGCGTCAGTTTACATCGGTTTCGTGCGTTTATCCAAATTTACTTTTCAGTCCAACACTCGTCGCCTTCCTCTTCTCTCCTCTCTCTCCCTCCTCCCACTGTGGCATCTCAGCTCCCAAAATCCTCACCTTCAACTTCACCTTCACCTTTCTCCATTAGCAGAACCTCCCTCTCTCTCCATCTTTCTCTGTATGCATGTGTCTCTGCCTGTCTGAGGAGCTGGGGGAATGAGATGCGAAAGTAGAAGCTTGTAAATGGCCACTGATCTCACACTCTTGGTCATGAAGCTGCGCCGGAGACTACAGTCCACGCGCCTCCAGGAGAATCAGGAGCGTGCCGCCTAAATTGTGACCAGCGACCTCAAACCTTGCGGCATGAACCTCAGGCAGCGCCCGCAGGCCCTGCGCCGCCAGGAGCCGGTGTACCCGCCGCCGCCGCCGAGACCGCCTGAGGTGTACAACATAATTCCAACCCACAACCTCCTGCTGACAGACCACCCGTCGCTTAGGTACCCGGAGGTGCGGGCGGCGCTGGCGGCGCTGAGGCTGGTGGACGACCTGAGGAAGCCGCAGTTCGTGCAGTGGACGCCAGATATGGACCTGATGGACTGGGTGGGCTACTTCTTTGGTTTCCAGGAGGACAACGTCAGGAACCAGAGAGAGCATTTGGTGCTTCACCTTGCTAACACTCAGATGCGCATGACGCCGCCGCCACCCTCCCCCGACGCCCTCTACCACGGCGTCGTCCACGACTTCCGCAAGAAGCTCCTCAAGAACTACACCTCTTGGTGCTCCTACTTAGGTCAGCCAAACATAAAGATAAAAATTGATTTTTTTTACGGGAAAATTTTGCTCCTGAAATTTTAGGAAAAAATGTGAATGAAATGAAATAGACTCGCACATCACATTTGACTCGGCTACATTCATTTTTGGTCTGCCTCGCACTTTGCGTGACGATGTGTGTGTTTGATTCGGCATCCTTGTTGATATTTCCCAATTTAGACGAGGATTATGCTATGCTCTGTGTTCGCTTTGTGCGGGTAGGAATGTTCAACATGTATACGATTTCTTGTACTAGTGGGCGGTGTTTGATTTTCGAGTTTGTGCAGTTGTGAATTTTGCTGTTAGGTATGATGATATGGATACTCTTAAGACTATGTTCCTATAAGGGTTTGATTGGGATTGATATATACATGAGTATGTGTAGATACATGATGAAAGGTGCTTAGCATCTGTCTTTGTAGTTTCCTGTGCCTGACCTTAAATACCCAGCCCATCCAGCAATTTGATGTCTTCGACCTGCTCAAAAGTGCATCACTTCTGATGTTCACTCTATTGTGTATTCCAGTACACTTTGGGACTCATTTAGTTCGCGTTATGGTGTCTCCTAGGTAAGCACTCCAGCCTGTGGCTTTCCAATCGGAATGACACCGCGGGGGTTCGCCGTGAGCTCATGTACATTTCCCTCTACCTTCTCATCTGGGGCGAGGCTGCAAATCTCCGCTTCATGCCTGAGTGCCTTTGCTATATTTTCCACCACATGGCCATGGAATTGAACCACATTGTTGAGGATGATATTGACAGGAACACCGGCCGTCCATTCTTGCCTTCGATTTCTGGCCAAAATGCCTTTCTGAAGTCCTTGGTCATGCCCATTTACCAAACGATTAAGGCTGAGGTGGAGCGTGGTCGGAATGGGTCAGCCCCACACTCTGCGTGGAGGAACTATGATGATTTAAACGAGTATTTCTGGAGCAGGAGGTGCTTCAAGTCCCTGCAATGGCCGATTAATTTGAGCAGCAATTTCTTCACAAACAATAACAAGAGTGAGCGGGTCGGGAAGACGGGATTTGTGGAACAAAGATCGTTTTGGAATATCTTTCGAAGCTTTGATCGGCTTTGGGTGGGTCTGATCTTGTTCTTGCAAGCAATGATGATAGTTGCTTGGGCCGAGACTGATTACCCTTGGCAGGCACTGGAGAGGAGAGAAGTACAGGTGAAGCTCTTGACAATATTCATCACTTGGGCTGGCCTTCGGTTTTGGCAGGCAGTCCTTGATGCTGGGACCCAGTACAGTCTGGTCTCCAGGGAGACAAAGCTGCTGGGATTCAGGATGGTTTTAAAGGGCCTTGTTGCCCTTACGTGGACTGCAGTCTTTGGAGTTTTCTATGGTCAGATTTGGATACAGAAGAACTCTGACCAGAATTGGTCCACTGAGGCCAACCGCAAGATCGTTGTCTTTCTTAAAACTGCTTTAGTTTTCATAATCCCAGAATTGCTTGCCTTGGCACTTTTTGTCCTTCCTTGGATTCGGATCTTGATTGAAGAAATGAACTGGAGCGTGATTTATGTATTCACGTGGTGGTTCCATACTAGAATTTTTGTCGGTCGTGGAGTTAGAGAAGGACTTGTTAATAACATCAGATATGCTCTTTTCTGGGCAGTTGTTCTGATCAGTAAGATCTGCTTCAGTTATTTCCTTCAGATCAAACCCATGGTGGGTCCCACCAAGGCACTTCTTGACCTCCGAGTAGAATACACTTGGCACGAGTTCTTGGGCAACTCAAACCTTACGGCTGTGATCTGGCTGTGGGCCCCCGTGATCTTAATCTACTTCATGGATCTTCAGATTTGGTATTCTATTTTCTCTTCCTTTGTGGGTGCAACTATTGGTCTATTCTCTCATTTGGGTGAGATTCGGAATATCGATCAATTAAGGCTTAGGTTCCAGTTCTTTGCCAGTGCAATGCAGTTTAATCTCATGCCTGAAGAACAGATGTTAACAACCAAGGCAACAATGGTGAGGAAGCTGAGAGACGCAATTCATCGATTGAAACTACGTTATGGGCTGGGTCAACCCTACAAGAAGATCGAGTCAAGTCAGGTAGAGGCAACTCGGTTTGCCCTTATATGGAATGAGATCATGGAAACTATGAGGGAGGAAGATCTGATCAGTGATCAAGATTTTGAGCTGTTGGAGCTCCCTCCCAATTCCTGGAACATAAGGGTTATTCGGTGGCCCTGTGCTCTCCTCTGTAATGAGCTTCTCCTTGCTCTTTCACAGGCTTCTGAGTTGGCAGAATTTCCAGACAGGTTCCTGTGGTCGAGGATTTGTGTGAATGAATACAGGAGATGTGCTGTGATTGAAGCTTATGACAGCATTAAGTACTTGATCATCATGATTATCAAGGAAGAAACTGAGGAGAAGTCCATTGTCATGAAACTCTTCTACGAAATTGAGGAGACAATTGGGATGGGAAAGCTCACTGAAGTCTATAAAATGAAACTTCTCCCCCTGATCCATGCCAAGTTGATATCGCTTGTTGACCTTCTTATGAGCCCGGGCAAGGATCTCAGTAAGATTGTGGACGTGCTTCAGGCTCTGCACGAATTAGTTGTTCGGGAGTTTCCGATGGCGAAAAAGCCCACTGCCCTATTGAGGCAGGAAGGATTAGTCCCAAGAAACTTCGGGACTGATGCAGGATTCCTCTTTGAGAATGCAATTGAACTCCCTGATGTTGCTGAGGACTCAATCTTCTATAGGCACCTAAGAAGACTTCGTACAATTCTCACCTCAAGAGATGCGATGCACAGCGTCCCTTCAAATCTTGAGGCCAGAAGGAGGATCGCTTTCTTCAGCAACTCGCTCTTTATGAACATGCCCCGCGCGCCTTATGTTGAGAAGATGCTGGCTTTTAGTGTGCTGACTCCCTATTATGATGAGGATGTCATGTATGGGAAAGAAAGTCTAAGAAGTGAAAACGAGGATGGGATTTCTACTCTGTTTTATTTGCAAAAGATCTATGAGGACGAGTGGAGGAATTTTCTTGAACGGATGCGGAGAGATGGGATGGAAGATGAGAATGAGTTATGGACGACTAGAGCAAGAGATTTGCGCCTGTGGGCATCGTACAGGGGCCAGACACTGTCTCGAACTGTCAGGGGGATGATGTATTACTACAGGTAATGCAAAACTAGCCGTAAACGGGATAAGAGAGGGATGTTCTTTGTTTAGAATGTCTATTCACTATTAAACGCTTCGTAAGCTAATCTCATATCTGTGACTGGAACACATAAACTGGGAGAAAAAAAAAAGAGTTTTGCCATGTTAAGCAGGACTGCATGAATATGTTTACAAAAAGACGATAAGAAAAATCAGAAGAACTTTTAAAGATTGCACCGAAAGTTTCTTTTCTTGCGATGTCTAAATGATTATTAATTAACAGGGCCCTGAAGATGCTCTCGTTCCTCGATCTGGCTTCCGAAAGGGACATAAGGACTGGTTCACAGGACATCGCATCTCATCACTCACTAAGACACTATGGGAGCTCTGGAAACGGTCTCTTAAACTCAGTTCAGACAGTCCCAACTCCTCAGAGCCGGAATCTCAACAGAGCTGCTAGCGGTGTTAGTCTTCTGTTCAAGGGGAACGAGCATGGGACTGCAATGATGAAGTTCACATATGTGATCTCGTGCCAGTTGTACGGTCAGCAGAAGGCAGGGAAGGATTCAAAGGCAAGAAAGGAAACAAAGGCTGATGAGATCTTGCACCTGCTAAAGAACAACGAGGCCCTTCGTGTTGCCTATGTAGATGAGGTACACTCAGAGAGGGAGGATGTCCGGTATTACTCTGTTCTCGTAAAATTTGACCAACAGTTGCAGAGAGAGGTGGAGATATACCGAGTTCAGCTTCCGGGACCCATTAAGCTCGGGGAAGGGAAGCCTGAGAATCAGAACCACGCAATTATCTTCACCCGAGGGGATGCTGTCCAGACAATTGACATGAACCAGGACAACTACTTTGAGGAAGCCCTTAAAATGCGGAATTTATTGGAGGAGTTCAAGAAATTCTATGGGATTAGGAGGCCCACTATCCTAGGAGTCCGCGAGAACATATTCACTGGTTCAGTCTCTTCGCTGGCCTGGTTCATGTCGGCTCAGGAGACGAGCTTTGTGACACTCGGGCAGCGGGTCCTCGCAAACCCATTAAAGGTTCGAATGCACTATGGACATCCGGATGTCTTTGACCGGTTCTGGTTCTTGACCCGAGGTGGGCTTAGTAAGGCTTCGAGACTGATCAACATCAGTGAGGATATATTTGCAGGCTTTAATTGCACTCTTAGAGGAGGCAACGTGACCCACCACGAATATATTCAAGTTGGTAAAGGACGGGATGTTGGGCTGAACCAAATCTCCATGTTCGAGGCAAAGGTTGCGAGTGGAAATGGCGAGCAAGTGCTCAGTAGAGATGTTTATCGTTTGGGTCACAGACTTGATTTTTTTAGGATGCTTTCGGTCTTCTATTCAACTATTGGGTACTATTTCAACACACTGATGCTAGTTCTCACTGTCTATGCATTCCTGTGGGGGCGTCTCTATCTTGCACTTAGTGGGGTTGAGAAGTCAGCTAAGGATCGCAGCAACGACATTAAATCTCTTGGTGTAATCCTGAACCAGCAGTTTGTGGTTCAGCTGGGCCTCTTCACCGCTCTTCCTATGGTGCTTGAGAACTCACTTGAGCATGGGTTCCTTCCAGCAGTCTGGGATTTCATAACTATGCAGTTACAGCTTGCTTCCTTCTTCTTCACCTTCTCAATGGGGACTCGCACCCACTTCTTTGGGCGTACCATCCTCCACGGTGGGGCCAAGTACCGGGCCACTGGCCGAGGATTTGTGGTCCAGCATAAGAGCTTTGCTGAGAATTACCGGCACTATGCTCGAAGTCACTTTGTGAAGGCAGTTGAGCTCGGAGTCATTCTCATAGTCTATGCTTCTCATAGCCCATTAGCCAAAAACACTCTTGTGTATATACTTATGACTATCTCAAGCTGGTTCTTAGTCATCTCATGGATCATGTCCCCGTTTATATTCAACCCATCAGGCTTCGACTGGTTAAAAACTGTCTACGACTATGAGGACTTCATGAAGTGGATTTGGAGTGGGGGCGGGATGTTATATAAGGCTGATCAGAGCTGGGAGACATGGTGGTACGAGGAGCAGGACCACCTCATGACGACCGGTTTGTGGGGGAAGTTGTTGGAGATCATCCTGGATCTTCGGTTCTTCTTTTTCCAGTATGGTGTTGTCTACCATCTAGAAATAGCAGGCGGCCACAAGAGTATTGCTGTCTACCTCCTCTCCTGGATTTTCATATTTGTCGCTGTGGCAATTTATATCGTCATAGCATATGCCCGTGATAAATATTCTGCTAAAGAACACATCTACTATCGTCTTGTTCAGCTGCTGGTTACCTTTGTCATTGTCCTTCCAATTATTTTTCTGCTGAAGTTCACAAAGTTAGCAATCGCCGATCTTGTGAAGAGCTTTCTGGCCTTTATTCCTACTGGATGGGGCATGATATCAATTGCCTTGGTTCTTCGCCCATTTCTTCAGTCGACAATCGTGTGGGAGACTGTGGTTTCTTTGGCTCGCCTATATGATATGCTTTTGGGCATTATAGTTATGGCTCCTATGGCACTACTCTCGTGGTTGCCTGGGTTCCAAGAAATGCAAACAAGGGTCTTGTTCAATGAGGCCTTCAGTAGGGGGCTGCAGATATCAATGATTCTTACAGGAAAAAAGGCCGCTTAGAGTTCGAGTAAAGTTGAGGTAATTTCCTGGCTTTTATCTCTGTCTCTGAACATTATCACCCGCAATTAACTATAGGAGTCAGACTATTACAGTTCACTTCCCAGAATAATGCTTTCTTCTTCTCTTCATTATCATATGTTAATAATACACTACTACTTTAGAATGTATTGAGTGATAAATAATAAATGGCAACATTATCGAACGAGGTTATCATTTTCAGAACAGATGGGTATGGTAATTTCAAAATCCCTCAATGTATGACTCCCTAAGTGTGCATTCCTGACCAGCAACTGCAAAGTTTCGACTTTCGCGACAGAAACTTCTCCTTTTGCTGCTTTGATTTTCTAAATAAATAAATGGGGTGACTCTTGAATGAGAACGCCTGTAGTCCTGAGCTGTTGACTTTTTAGCAGGAGGTTCCTGAGCCATATGCTGTTATGCTGAGCGTGTTGTGTAATCTGGAGATTAATGCACCAGTGGAGCTCCAATCTGCTACGTTATTCTTATCTTCCACAGTAAGTAATAATTGCTTTAATCCGAGACATTTATTTCAAGCTTAATGCACCGGGGCATGTTGATTGATTGTTTCGTAAGTCCAGTGGGTCTACAAAATAGGTTAATATCAGATACGTGAAGTACTGGGATCATATGGGAGGAAATCGTCCAGAGAAACAAAGTGGGTTCTATGCCATTGATCTTAATGCACAGAATCGTGGATAACCTACTCTTATGGTTAGGTTCCTATTTCCAAAATCAGGATTCAGTGAATTCTGGATTCAGACCCAGGACCATGAACATCTACCGGGAGAATCAGAGCAGTAAACCTCAAGGGATTGTTTGTGTTGAGGGTTATAGAGGGATAGAATTAACTCATGCTCGATAAAGTATGGAGGCTTACGGAGGCCGCCATAACTGTGTAACACGGTGCAGTTGTCCTACTGTTACCTTACTTGACAGGATAGGTTCTGGTTCGAGAATGTTGTTACTTGTCGTCTCAAAAGTAGGGTCCAGCACTTTTGACTCTATGTAATTCCCCAAACTCACATGAAATCATCTTGCTGTTGGGTTGCTAGATAGTGTGGAACCAACACCGTAGCATGCCGTTTTGTTTTCTTGTTCAGTTCATTTCGTAGTGGTTCTTCTATACCTCTGCCGATGTTCCTCTTGTTTTCTCCTGCTGATGATTTATGCACCTCCTCCTCTTGACTTATCCTGGTTTCAGGATTTTCGACATCAAAGAACTGGTGCAAGACCAATTTTGATGTGGGAATTCACTGTTCCCAACTCCGGGGCTCTCTTCAGGTATCTGCTGCTCCAGGAGGTGAATCAATTGCGGTTCTTAGCCGAGGGTGAGTGTTCTAGTTACTTATTCGTGCCCGAGACCGTGTTTTGTCACTGTAATTAAGGAATCGGATTAGTAGATTGTCTTTTCCATATCTCTCTCTTTTCTTTCGGGTTTACGGCTAACCATTCCTCTGTGTGTAGCATGCTGTTGTACAATGTTCATGATGAGGTTTTTCCTTCACTCTTCTTAGTTGCCCGTGGTCAGTGAGAAGGAACACCTTCAGCTCTCATAACACCATGTTGAGTAAGACTAAAAGCATGCCACTTGATTTGAGACCGAGTTCGTCTGGAGGTTGTCGGGATCCATGGATGGAATAACATGTCCTAGAAGATCAACATCACAAGCCCACACAATTCCATTAAATATCATATGATACAACATATTAAGTGGCAGCTGCTGTTCCTGTTTTCAAACACACATGCTTCCGTAGAAGCCATTTATTCTGCATTGAGACCGAACGACATGGGACGCCGGTTCAGTCTTTCACAACGCACGCAATCAAATCATTGTTTTTCACACCAATCATTGCAAACTTATACACAGAAGACACAGCACAGACAGGCAATATCAGTAATACTGGGAGTAGGGGAAGCTTCCTGGGGCGAACGAACTCTAGGGCCGGGTGAACTGGCTGCAGTCGAACCCCTTCTCTTCAAACGCCTCAACAAGCTTAAGGTACAACTTCATCAGCATGATCTTGAAACCTGTCGAGCTGTTCTTATGGCTTCCTTGCTCTCCACCGATCCCATGTCCCAGAGAGAAACCAACTGGAGCCCCTTCCATGTACTCCTTGCAGGCAGATAGGACGTTTTGGTAGTGATTCCCGAAGTGCTCCAACACGAGCGCCTCAAAATGCTGAAACAGTCGATGTGTAAAAGGTAAGTCTAACAAAATCTTGAGATCACCATAGTGTAAATGCTGGTAGAACCAATTGGTCTGGTTCTCCAGGTCTTGCGTTCCAAGTCTGAACCAGCCAGGATCGGTTCTGGCTTGGGCCACTCGATTGGTTTCAAGAAGCTATACTTAGTTATACCTTTGGTGGCTTTCGGAGAAGGTATGTCATGGACTTGCAGGTGAGGAGGAAGGCGTTCTCATTGTAGCTCACCGAGTTCTTCTCGCCCTCAGCTTTCCCTGCCTGCTTATCGTATCCTGCCTCATTGAAGTAGGGCCGGTCGTTGAGCACGAGAGCCTGGAGAGAAACAAGCACCTGGAGGACCGTCGAGCTCTGCGGGTCCCACACCTCGGACCCCGTCCCTTTCCAGGTGTTCAAGAGGCTCAGGCACACTTTTCCTGACTCGTACAGGTTCGGGTTCAAGCGGAGTCCTCCCGAATGGTAGTGCACCATCTGCATTAACATAAAGACAGTTTCAAACCAGATCAGGATCCGTTGTCCAAGTGGCTCAGCAGTGGGTATGATTATGAGAGCGATCGATGAGATGAACTTTGAAGCAAATCGGACATGGCATCTGATCAGATTTACTTACAGGTGGCACGTTCGGGTAATCAGGAGGAAGAAAGATATCGAAGAAGAATAGGCCATCGTGGTAAGGTGTGCTGGGGGCACCGACGATGGCAGCTCTCATCAGATCCATCCTTTCTTCATAGGCACGTACATAGATCGTCTCTGTTCAGCTACTAAACGTTAGTAATCTCTTACCCCCGAAAAACGTAACTTCTAAATGGATCGGAAAAATTGGACGCTGGGAGAAGTACAGACCCGGGAGGCTTTTCTCAAGAATGCTCCATTCGTGCTGAACTTTCTTGAACCAGGACCTTTCAACCTGCAAACGAACAAAGGAACGAGATCGAACTCCATTTCCTCTTACTGTCTGTTCTCCTAAGGGGGTGGGCTTGAGTTCCATTTCTAACCTGAGATGAAGCCAGTTCCTTGCCTGCTCGATCGAGAAAGAAGTGCTCGGAACAATCATGAACCAGATCGAACCGCTTGAACTTCTCTTCACCCTCATCTTCACTCGGATGTTGATCCTTATTTTCCTCAACCTCTGGGAGGACTTCTGTCTCCAAACTTTCAGGCACCATCGTTTTCATCTCCACTCCCGGAACGAGAGTTCCAATACTTGCTCCGTCGAGGTAATCCTTTCGTGGATTTATGGCTTCAGGCATAGGACATGACGTGCTTGAGCCTAACCCCGATGTGGATGCTGCAGACATGAATAGGCTAGCCACAAAACCTGCTAAGAGCCCGATCGCAGACTGAGGGAGCGAAAGGAGAACACTATCCCAAGCATACTTTCGGCTTTCTTCGTCGTTGGCTGTACAGTAACTCGGCAAATCCTGCAAAATCAAAGCAATGCTAGACATCAATTCATTTTCCAAGAACCTAGGAATCCTGAAAACAAAAGTCGCTGTAGATCTCCCATATGTAACTGTAATCAAATCCTTCAAGGTGCAATAGACATTTTTGGGGGGAAAAAAACGATTATAACACGTGGATGTATAATCGCTGCAATTAATATAAGACCGAACCATCAGGTCTGATCCATGGCTTGAGCTTGTGGTTCGGTATGACTGCAACTCAGTCAGTTTGCATGAGACCACATGGGAAACAGACCAGAGACATAGGCCAGTTTTCCATTTGACAGATGAAGCTAGCCATCTCTGGATCAAATCTCGACTCCAATTTTCACGTACCTTCCCTTTCGGGTCAGAAGATTGCAAATCGCGGTCAACCATTTGTTCGATAATATGGTCTTCTTGGTCTTCTAATGGCACCGGAGATTCAGTCGGAACTTCATACTTATCATATCGGAAGATCTCATAAGGGGCCACCTGTGATATCACATTTCTGCCTTATGTTTCATGTCCTGAAGAACAAAAACAAAACAAAGAATGCCCGGAAAGCTTACAATACCTGGGTTGTGCGGCCCGTTGCCCATTTTACCTCGACTGTACCATCCTTGAACCGAACAACATTACCGATAGAAGATAAGTAAGGATTCTCCACATTTCCACTTTTGCCTTCGAATTCAGAATCCGACTCATTAAGAGCCAATCTAAACACAATGTCCCCGAGGCAGAAGGAGTAATCAGGGTGTTCGACTAGCTCATAGGCACTCATGGTTTCTTCACCGAGCCCATTTGCTTCCTCAGCGAAGCCATTCTTCCACGCTACCTTCACAGTCTTCTCCTTGCTATCCATAGATCGGACCACACCCCATTTTTGTGCCACCGGATCCTGTGGATCGTCAGAACTACTCTTCAGGAGGACAAAATGCTCGGGCCAAAACTCGTGCACATCTACAATATTTACCGGAAGCAGAGACTGCGAATCCACTCCCTGTGAGCAGGTCCCATCCTGCCACACGACATCAACTCTCGTTCTTGTCCTCGAAATGACAAATATGCCCTCGGGATTTGGTTTTGAGTCCTCCTTCCTCTGAAAGCCATTGCCCGACTTCTCATGAGCGTGTATGCTGCTACCAATGTGGAATGAGCACAAATCAGCCACTTGCCAGTTTGAGTGTGAGAAGCACGAAAGCACAGTCACATTCCCCACTTCCTGCAACTTTTCAGGTAGAAGCAAGTTTGAGCCACAAATGCTGAGAGCAGAGCCGAGCCACTCGACATGTACAAAAGCGGCTTTCACAGCACATACAGTGCCTTCCTCATGGCTCCGCTTCCATCGTCCGCAGAGCCACCTTGCCTGACCGGAGACAACCGGCAGCTTAACTCGTACCCGTTGACCAGGGTAAAATGGAAACTGTGGATCATCCATGGGACTGGGAGAAGTAGGGACGATTTTCTCTTGATCCAATGCGACGATGTCACATCTCGTCCCATTGTCAAAGACTATGCTCACTGAGTCGATCACCCTCTCGACCCTCCCAAGCCAGTGCCTGCAAGCCACATAATCACCAGCACACATGGGCCGAATCTTTGAGATTTTCTTCGAGCTCACGTCCCTGATAACCTTTTCATCGGGGCTCTCAAGGTCCACAGACATTTCAACGTTCATGACTTTTCCAGTCTGGCCTAATGGGTCAGCTGCAGAGCACACTATGTCTCCGTGGAGAAATCCTCTCTCAAAAGAGAGGAAATCGTCAATCTTGCCAATGGCCTCCTCAAGATTGGAGAGGAGAACATGGGCTCGATTCCCATAGATGAAGTCGAGGGCCTCTTGATCCTCACTGCTTTCGCTGAAGCTATCCCAGTCAGACTCACCGAAGAGGGCATTCATTTTTGATACACCAACAACAGATAGCTTCCACCCCGAGATTTGTGCAAATATCGAGTTAATATTAAAGAACCTATCGATACAGATGATATACCGATAGATTCAGATATAAAGTTGGTCCAGAAATCAAAAGTCGGTACCTCGAGTGAGAATTTTCCGACTAGTGAGGCTGGAACCGATGCCAAAGGAGATTTGCCCTGGTTTTACAAGGATGAACCAGGTGGAGCCACACAACTCCGCAACACCAAGGAGACTTCCCGGCAAAGGATTTTAAATTCAAACCTGCAGGGACTCTAAACAAAGTCTCTGGGTCACGAAGATGGAAGCACAGGAGGGATATATATATATATATATATATATATATATATATATATATTTTTTTCAGTTTTCTTGGGTAAATCTTATTATTGCCAAAGGAGCTTTGCCCAGCAGAGCTTCGTGATCACACGGTCATCTCTTGTTCTCTGATGTCAGGAGGATTTTGCCACTGGAAATCTGTCCCCGGCATGAAAGGAAACCTCGTGGAAAAAGATTTCGTCATAAGACTTAAATTCGATGAGACTGCTAAGGTGTGGTCAATCAGGCGAGCCAGTAGAAGTCGATCAGATGGTCCATATGATCTTCTATGGCCAACGTCCCTAGATTGGAATTATGTCTTGAAGAGGTCTCATTCACTCGGTTTGAATTTCCATTGGAAGTTAGACCTGCATCATGAGATCAAAATTTTTCATCGATCAATAGAAAGATATAAATACCATAGAAGAAAGATAGATTCAGGACAAATGAAAACAGAACCGTTCCTGTATAGATTCCACGCTGAATTTTCGAGATTCTTTAATACAAGGTTTGGTTTTTGGGCTTTTCCCCCTGTTTCCTGAATTTTCAGCTAGATGAAATAGAGTGGTTATAAGCCGGATGGATCTGAAAGGGTTGTGACATGTCCTAAAAACTCCAGAATAACTGACCAACAAAAAGGGTTCTTGAGTCCCATGTGACATGCTGAATGACCAATCTGTCCAAGCAAGTCAAGCAAAAAAGGGGGTATTCAATCAGCGAATATGCTAAAATATCATCTGCATAGTAAATACAAACCGTAGGTGAATCAATTTTCCAAATACTTCCAGCTAGTGAATTTACCTTAATCAAAATTCAAACTTTCAAAGTCCGGTCTTATTGTTCGAGTTGTACCACTTTACTGCCTAATCAAAGAACCACTGACTTACTGATAGCTATTCAAAACTAAAGGAATCCAAGAAAAGAATCTCGAACTTCGACCGAGATTCTGTACGAGCTACCAGCTCGAATCTTCAAAGTAAATTCTTTCTAAGCAGAAAATCCTTCTAACCCAGTTGGACTCCATCATCACTGGAGCCATCTTAAGTAACTTATCGGCCCATATTGCCCTGTGATAAGACCATGATCTGAATTACCTCAAAAACAACCTTAAACAACACGGAGGAAAAGGAAGCACGCAGGTTCCTCACAGACAAATCGAAATGCTGTCCTCAACTCTGAAATGTGTGAAAAGATTTCACTTGAATGTACAAAGATCAAAGCTTGCAAGATAAACGAAGAGAATTTGCTGTCCAATACAAATTACATATATTCAATGAAAGGCCGAGAAACAGAGCACTGCATCAGAGATTGTGACAACAAGAGTTCGAAGGCAGTGATTGAGCAGAACAATTTAGGAACTCGTACCACATGCTGCCCTTGAACTCCGCAAAAGGATCACCCTCCCGACATGAACAGCAAAGGTTCAGACTTTCCTGACAATTTTCCGGTAAAACTGAGATATCTCTCTGCCCGGAAGGGAAGCAACCTGCAGGGGAAAGAGAATTCTGGGAACTCAGAGAGGACCAGCTCCTCCCCGAATCCCAGCAGCTAAATCATGGGTGGCCCTCGAAAGCATCTGCTCCGCCGAAGCTCAGAGACGACCGACAGCTTCCCCCGTCCGCGTCCTCTCTCTCTCTCTCTCCCCCCCCCCCCCCCCTGCTTTCTCTCTCTAGAACCCGGCTGGACCGTCCCTCTAAACAGCGGAAAGACGAAAACTTTGGTATGCTTTCCCAGCTGAGGCAGTGGGAAGAAAGATTATAGTGGGCATAAAGGGGAAATCCTACGGTTTCGTATAGTCGACCCGTTGGGCTGTTGAACAGGAACCCAACAGTATCTGACAGAGATACTGTTCTCTAGCTCTGGTCGAAATTTCTACGTAATTCTATATCATGATGTAGTATGAGAAGTTAAAATACAAAAAATAAATTAATATTAATAATTTAAATAATTATTATAATTAATATTTATTAAAATAATTTAAATAATTTTTTCTTATCGTATTTTTATGAGAAAAAGACCACTCAGTTCCAAGAAAATGAAAGCTGTTCCTGGTCGTAATGGCAGAACTGCCCTCTGTCTTCGCTCCAAAGGGCAATATGAGAAGTTAAAATACAAAAAATAAATTAATATTAATAATTTAAATAATTATTATAATTAATATTTATTAAAATAATTTAATTAATTTTTTCTTATCGTATTTTTATGAGAAAAGACCACTCAGTTCCAAGAAAATGAAAGTTGTTCCTGGTCGTAATGGCAGAACTGCCCTCTGTCTTCGCTCCAAAGGGCAATCAATGGGGCTGGGACAGCCTTAGAATCCTGGCGAAGACGAGTCGTATCAGAGAATGTCCGCCGGCAGGAGAATTTCCATTTTTTTTTGCATTCATTTAAACCTCCTTTTTCTCAAATTAATGGATTACGATTGATAAAGTTTTGGTTGGATTCCGACCCAAAAAAAGTTTAAATTATTTGATAACAAAATCAAAATTTCTTGCACACTAAAATTATCAGCACCTACCATGCGTTCATCACATATCTTTGAATGTTCATCCTCGACGATCGATTTCGAGCGGGGAAATCTTTTTAACGTGGAAATCTTTTTAAGGTGAAAACGCGCGCACAGTTACTTGATGTGATATGAAATTTCAAGACGATTTGTAAGATGCCGACCTATGATTAATAATTCAAAAGTTTAATTCGTTTGGTTCTGACATGGATGGAAGAGTCAATAATACTGTTCGGAGAAAAACATCATTGGATTCCTTTAATGTTCATTGGCTGGAAGTGCTCGATTAATGGAGCAATATGGATATGCTTTCATCCATAACTGAAAACATTGCCACACCGTGGACACATGCTGGTTGAGACGATTCGGTATCTGTTTTTCCTTAGAAACGTTTTGGGTCCGAGTCATGTTAGAGAAAAAAATTCTTCACCGAGCTCTAACATGGATTAGTCGGGCGCTACTGGATTCCTAGGTATCAGACAGTATGTACCGAAAATGTGTAAGTTGATCGACATGGTTTAATTTACCATTTCCTCGAATAAAATATTATGTTTGCGTAGAGACTGCGAGAGTTTTACATTTTAATGAGCCGACTCAGCTCGAAATCAGAGAATCGGTTGAACTTTTGGATATCAGATAATTTACCTCGGGAAAGGTAAAAAAAAAAATAATACAACACTTACATGACACCAACAAGTGTCAATAATTGGATCTCTCTTTGTAGAAAGGAAGATTATGATAGCTTGGGTTTCACATGTTCTCTCTCAGTCTATAGCCAAATCAAGATCACATGTTCTCTCTCCTTTCCATGTTGAGGAGAGATTCTTGGTCGAATCGGACGAGAAAATTTTTAATGGAGCGGTTATACTATATAGACAATGCTGACTCGATATATCCGTCCAATTATAATTCACCATTTATATATTTTTCCTTTTATGGTTCGCTATTCATTAAAAGAAATTTTGATAATTTTTTGCCATTTATATATTTTTCCTTATATGGTTTACTATTTATTATGATTTTTTATGTTTTTGAAGATTTTAATAATCACAATTGTATAATTATGGATCACTTGTCAAGTTCTGATTGGACGGACATATCACGTCAGCGTCGCCTACGCGGTATGACCGCTTCACTGAAGACTTTCTCGAGTCGGACACGCCGCATTATCTGTGAACTCGGTCGATGATCGTTTAACATATTAATAAAAAGTGTAACGTCACCTTTTATCTCCACGAATAATATTCGCTTTCTCAATACAATATAACATCTTTTACTGATAACATGACATATCGAGAACGATCAGATCGAGTTCACCGTATTGTCCGTTCACCTAACAATTTCTCAATGTTCAACCGAGAGGAAGACATAGTTTGTTAGTTTAATAGCACTTGGGACATAGAACCTAGTTGGAAAGCATACACACACACAGACACACATATTACTACTTACCACTATTCAAGAATGAAAGTGACACAATCCTAACTACAACTTTATTCATCCAGCACTTCAACCAGCTGTGCTTTAGAAGCACTGCACTCGCCGGTCGACACTCCGTGACGTTAGGATCGGTGAAAGTACACCGAAATAGGGGACTCCACATCGCCGTGGCTCCAGTCCCCTCTGTTCACAAGCAAGGACGAACTTCTGGGTCCGATTTTTCGTGATGATGCTCGGGAAAGACTTGTACAGCCAATAGGAAGTTTTATCGAATCACTTCTCGGCACTTCCTCGGACTAGATAAGAAAGTTCGACCGCCTAGAACTTTTCTTCGTTCGATTTTGACCCGATTTCCATAACAAAGCAAGTTTTACCGGATCAGTTGCATAGTCCGACATCAACATGGATTTTTGGAAATGATTTGGAAATTTGAAATTTGGAGTCAATCGAATTATTGTTTTTGTATAGTGGCGATGTACATGTGCTAAAGCTCCAAGGTCAAATCAATTTTGATTGAACCTTTTGACCTGGAAGATCCAAGCCTTGGATTTTGTTTTTTTTTTTTTAAAGCGCGGAAGGAATACGAAAAAGAGAAGAATAAAGAGACATGATAATTCTCATCGATAATAATCGAATAAAAAATTTCTTAATCCCGTATTTATAGCAATACCATTTGATCGAATTGTCGTTCTCGAGCTCCCATGGATTTCGAGCGAATTTTCTCATGGGTAATCAAGTCAAATTTATAGCATGCTTCTATTTTAATTTACAGATTTATGTAAAAATATATTTTTGTAAGCTGATTTCTCGAAACTTGATTACACGGGCTTGATATATTGATGGATGAGCTTTAATTCCAGAGAAAGTATTAAATAATCGTATTTTATGATAGTGTAACGAGAAAAAATTAATTAAATATTTTTTACGATTAATAATTGTAGTAATTATATATTTCTCTATATTAATGCATTAAAATCACTGTTGACTCATGTAAAATAACAAAATAAAATTATCAGAGAGCTGTTCATTCATACTTTTTAAAAAAAAATTTTAAAAGTGAAAAAAAGAAAAAAAAAAGCTGGGAGGAATCCTTTCTGGGGGCCTAATTATTTTTAAATAAAAGAAAAGAAAGAGTTGAAAATAGAAATTGGAAAAAAAAAAAAGAGGAAAAAGAAAAACCACTAGGAGCACTACGTTCATAGTGCTGCTCTGAATAGGTAAAAACCAATAGTGCTTGGCTGGGTCTCAAATAACAAATAAGAACGAGTGAACGACCGATATGAATTATATGAGATGATTCGATATCTCTTCTCTTTAAATAATATCTCATATTCGAGTCTTCTAAATAAAAAAATTTATGACTAGAGGAGCTCCATCCTTTAATAGATCGACCCGATTCGAATTTAAATTAGTTATGATCTGTTGCGTTACAGCTGTTGCAGACCTAATAAGAAGTGGAATGACCAATTGCTTTATATGTTGCATAAACTTTATATATCAGTCCTATTATTAGAGGTGTGCACGGGTATTTGATAGGATATGTTTTAGGTAAAATCTAATGGGAACATAGTAGGTTCCGAGCAGGAAAAACGAGGAATCGATTAAAATAGATTCCGATTTTAGTTCTATTAAACGTATACTCGGGTACTCGTGCAGACTCCTGATTATTATATGGTCTTCTATTAAGAGAGTGGATTGGTGGGCAAGAAAAGTTTGAAATCCACTAATTCTTCTTCCTTTTTTTTTTTTTAATTTCTTGGTTACAGGTAATATTCACGAGAAAGTCTCTGGTGGAGCGATTATAATACGTCAACATTACTTACATGATATATCCGTCCAATAGGAATTCATTATTTTTATATTATTTCTAATTAGAATTCACCATTTTATAAGTTTTTTATTTTTTTACTATTTATATATTATTTTCAATTAAGTT
This sequence comes from Lagerstroemia speciosa, assembly GCA_037672795.1. Classification (NCBI taxonomy): domain Eukaryota; kingdom Viridiplantae; phylum Streptophyta; class Magnoliopsida; order Myrtales; family Lythraceae; genus Lagerstroemia; species Lagerstroemia speciosa. Next base: position 11,785,271 of record CM075297.1, read on the forward strand.
TATCACTTATTTAAGTTTTTTTATATTTTTAAAGATTTTTAAGATTTAATAACTATAATTATATAATTATTAATTACATGTTAAATCGTGATTAGACGAATATACCACGTAAGAAATGTTAACGTGGTATAACCGCTCCACTGGACTTTTTCTCAATATTCACAGGCTTAAAAGAGACAGGAGGAAAACGGAAATAAAGGGGGTTAGAGAGTTGCAGCGACAAAGATCGAATCCATAATCTCTTAATGTCAAATTGAAATCGATGTCATTATAACAAATCCTTCTCACACTGTATATTTTGCCAGTTAGAAAATATAGATTTATGTTTAAAATAATTTTGTACTTGGAGGAAATTCTAGCTTAAAAAAACTTTCTAGAAAATGCGTATTTTACAGAGTTCACCATTTTATATTAAAAAATATGCTAACTTTTCGACTAGTCTAGGTTTGCATTGGATCGATTTATTAAAGGATAAAATTTGTCCAATAAAAAATTTCCCTATTTACGATATTCGAATTTGAAATTGCACTCTAAAAAAAGATGCGCTAAATAATTTCAACCAATTCATATTGGTCGATGCATGGATCTCTTTTTTTTTTTTTGGCTTAATATTGCTCTTTTTTTGAAAAAAATTAATAATAATCTTGCACGTGGAGAAAAGGGATTGAATCATTGGAGGATGATGGGATCAGGGGGCCATGGCCACACCAAGTTTTGTTCACCAATGACCAAAAGTGGGAAGGTTGAACCAAAAGCTAAGACCTGAGTCAACCAAAGGGATAGAGATGAAGCTCTTTCCACATACCTCTTCCACTTAAACAACACCACCACCTCTCTCTTTAACTACCAAAAATCTCGTTATCATCGAGAAAACTCAATCTGATACGGTGATATTCGTCCTTGATATGCAACCAGGAGATCCGAAATTGCATTCTTAGCAATGCCCCTTTTTTTCCCCTCCTTTTATCTTATTTTCTTCTAGTTCTGTGGGACTTTTTTTTTAATTGAAAGAAAGAAAAAAAGAGTTCCTTAACATTCACAAACAAACACAAAATTGCATATGTGCATGCACATATGATTAATGTTTGAATGGTTTTGTAGTTATCCATGTGTGAAACTCTCATCACACACCTCCTCCTGTTGCAGATTCCTCTCTGTTCTTCCAATTTCATGCAAAATCGGTCGAGTCTCGTTAACTCTCCCAGGGTCGTCAAGTGGCCGCTCTTACTCGAGTTTCATTTATCCGTGGGTGGTCCACTCCATGGGCCATGCCACGGGATATCAAGGTCGATTTGCTGCAAAATTCGATTTTGCCCGGCAACATTGGATCTTCACACGTCTAATCAATTTAATTGGAGCGTGCAGCACTTAGTTGAAAGGACAGCATCGGAGAGAGCGAAATGACACGGTCTAATAAAAATATAGAGAAATCGGTGTAATTTGTATAAAACCTTACAGATTTTCTCGATTCCGCTGCTTGAATCAGCCCCTTATGGAAGGAAATAACTTAGCCTTCCGAAAAGAAAATACATTGGCAGGGAGGAGACAATGGACCTTACCTTATCATATGAATTGTGCAAGCAGCATTGGGCCGACGAGTAGGCCCCTCGTAAGGCGGCCGCTTTTCGGCCCACACCGCCATTTTTTATTTCTTAAATTAAAAAAAAAAAAGGGATCTTCTCGTGCCACGTCAGCACCCAAATGGAGTTGAATCAGCCGCCACTCCTCGCCCTCTCTCACATTGAATAGTCAACGAGTAATATACAATAAATTATTACATAAATTATCATTAAGTCATTTGTTAAATTAATCCTTAAAAAATGTAAAAAATTTATACATATTAAGATTTAAAAAATTTTTACGTAATGCATTCGTTGATTATTACAGAGACTAAACCATCATTTTAATCATTAAATTTATAAATTGACCATCAAAGTTTAAAATCTATTAATTTGGTATTTACTGTTTAATTCTATTTGTTAATTTAGTCCATACATTATAATACCGTTTATGAAAGTTGACGTGAATGATAGCATACCACGTGACAATTAATAAGTGAATAAAATTATTTAATTTTAATATTTCATAACTCGTTAAGTGGCATGTGCGACTCAAAAAATTACCGTCCACACCAACATCTATAAATAATATTATAACGTCCAAATCAAATTAACTGATAAAATTAAATAATAAAAATTAAATTAATATTTTTAAAGATAAAATCGATAAATTTGATAATCGAACGGGTAGTTTACTCTAATAAATATTTAGCCCCTCCTCTCTCTCTCTCTATCTATACCTTTCTTTCCATCGGTTCAATGAGATAAGAGCAGGTGGGCCCCGCGCAAACTTCCCTCCATCCATTTCGGTTCTCAAATTTCAAACATTGCAACCCCACCGCCCACTTCGCAGGCGCGTGTTTCTTGTGGGAATCTCCATCTTACTGTATTTATAGATTTAATAAATTTTAACTAATTTAAATTCAAATCATCATCATCATCAATAAAAAAATTATGTCAGGTTCACAAGCCTAATCAAATTTAATAATTTGAGCACGTGCGTGTTTATACCTGTCCAAATTTTGGCTCTTCATTATTTTTTAATAAATAAAATTGAGAGTAACAGTAATAATGACTTAATCACCCCGCTACATAATATTAGGATTTCTTGTATTCGACACGAACATATCAAACGAACTGAACAATCAGTATTAATACTGACATCGTTAATGTAGCACCACTAAAAGTATAGTATAGTTTAAGAAGCTAGTGTCCACCAGAATACGGGTTCAAGAGTCCCCTCTAATGATATTGCTCAGAGCGAGACTCGGACCTGTGATTTCAACCCCACCCGACCACGTGGGAGCGAGTTTTAAACGGCTAAAATACCACCGTTAGTAGCAAGATGCTTTCTTTTATTTTTCCATATCATTCACGAGTGTCTAAAAGTTCATTCAATAAAAGAATCTATTAGAAAAAAAAAGTCTTAGATCGTTTCATCTTACAGTAATACAGTAACGGAGAACTAATTAAATTACTCTGATTAGTAAGCAATTGCTCAGGTGATTAATGCCGATTTACTCATTTGTGACAATCCGACCGGTATTTTCTCACGTCGTGTGTTAAGATAAGATCATCTGATATTTTCATATATTGGAGAATCTCGTCCAAGTAAGCAGGACATTAATGGACATAGGAAAAATGTAAGATTCCATGTGGTAGGTATATTACTAAAATACCAACCATTTCCCCTTATTTTCCTCTTGTTGGAAGGTCGAATAAGCTTTTATTTTATGCCCTTTCCTTTTTCCCAACTTTTCTCTCAAAAGGTTAGGCACTTCACTTAAAAGGGAAGAGCCAGTTGGAAATTTAGGAGTGTAAACGGGTGGTTCGATACGTTTTTTTAAATTATTCGTCCCTGATTTATTTCTGTCCAATTTTTTCAAGTTAAAAAATATTACTGAGAATTCTTTAGGAGTTATAAAAATCGTCCACCTCGGATTCTGTTTTTTCGGACGGTTTTTCCGGGGATTGATTTTTAATATAATAATATATTTAATACAAAAATAATAAAATAAAATTCATTATAATAAATGATAAATACTAATTATGAATATTTTAGTGTATTAAGAAAATAAAAAAATATATATGAATCAAGATTCAAATTTAAAAATATTAATACATTATTTTTATTGTTAAAATCTAATAATAAAATAATTTATTACATGAACTATAATTAATATAATTTTTGGTTCAATTTTGGGTCACGTCAAATTTTCGGCTCAAGGCCCGAATTTTCACTCTGATATTTTCACCTTAAAAACTATCTTAAATTTATCTTAAAACTCATACATCCGATTTTTTCAATTTGAATTCGATCTTTTTTTTTTTCAGATTTCTGATTTTTTACATAGACGGTGAGGAAATTAGTCCACCCATTCCGCGTTGACCACGGTCCAAAGTTGACTGGTCAGCCATCGGCAGTTGCACATCACGCGCTGACGGTCGGGCGTCAGAAAAACCCAACCCCAGCATTAAAGAAGAAAACTCTCCGGTCTTTTGACTCTTCTTCACGAGAGAGAACTGATGGATCAAGTACTAATATAATATTATAAATTAATAAAATTTAATTATTTTTATAATTTTTATTTAAAAATTTTTAATTTAATTAATTTATAATATTAAATAAATATTATTATAAAATATATCCGTTGTATAGAAGGTTTTCTCCTCCTTCACCCACCCGCAACCTCATTGTCACTTCTCTCTCTCTCTCTCTAAAGTCAGTAATACCATCTTCTTCAGCTTCTTTTCTCTGCAGCACAGAGACCCGTCAATGGAGGTCGCGGTCTCTCAGAGAAGCCACCATGAAAGCTCCAGTCCTCCCTCGCTCCTTCCTACCCCCACCACCCACAGCTCCTCCAGCTGCTCCATCACCACCAACACCGCCCCTGCAAACCCTACCGGCCCACCCAATCAAAACGGCCACCCGCCGCCGGAATCCCCGCGCCCCGTGACGCGCTCCGAGCCCGCCAACCCGTGCCCGACAACCTTCGTACAGGCCGACGCTTCCTCCTTCAAGCAGGTCGTCCAGATGCTCACCGGCTCCTCCAAGCCCGATCCGACTCCTCCCCCACCACCGGCGCCGTCCAAAACCCACCACCACTACCACAGCATCCCCCCCATCAAGACCCTCCCCAAGAAATCCGGACAGGGGTCGGGGTTCAAGCTCTACGAGCGGCGAAACTCCCTCAAGAGCCTGAAGATTAACCCTCTGGGACCATTCTCCTGTCAGCCGGGATCCGGCGCGACGCCCCGCAACGCCGAGATCCTATCCCCGAGCATACTCGACTTCCCGTCCCTCGTTCTCAGCCCCGTCACACCTCTGATCCACGATCGGTTCACCCGGTCTCCGAGACCCGCCTACGAGAGCATCGCCGAGAGCCCGAACCTGGACTCCCAGGCCGAGGAGAAAGCGCTAAGAGAAAAGGGGTTCTTCTTGCACCCTTCACCGGCCACCACTCCACGGGACCCGGGGCCCCAGTTATTGCCTCTCTTTCCGCTCTCTTCGCCAAGGGTCTCGGGCCCGTCTTCCTCAAATTGAATGAGTTTGATCGCTCGGGTAAATAATATGAATTTTTGTAAGGCTTTTCAATTATTGCTGCTGCTGCTGCTGCAGACTCTATTCGTGATGAGAGAATTCAATCAAATTATTTTGATTAATATTATGTATGATAATTACACGAATGATTAATACTAATATATTTATTTATCATATTTTGATTGATACTTTGTCACGTCACATGACGAAATATGATCGTGTAAGAGCTTAAGAATTTATGGCGAAGTATGATCGCGTAAGAGCTTAAGAATTTATGGGTGAGGGGAGTGCAGAGGGTTGAGGAGGCATTTGTACCTGGGAATGCTTGAAAAGGAGAAAATTTGCACCTGTCTCTGCCATGTTTTCTCAATTTACCCTGCTTCTGTAATCCCAGAAACTTTGGAATTCATAGGAGAAAACGACCGAAAGTTTGAAACTTTCGGTTCAATTCTACATGGGTTAGTCCGAGAATCGACGATACCTATATGAATGGTGATCGTTGAAATCAATGTGGTTTTCGGTTTGTGACTGAATCAAAATCATGACGGAGATGGAGTTGATTTCTTGATGTTCTGGTCCTTTGAATTGCCTGAGAAATCATTTCCTGCCTCTTCTATTGCAGTCTGTCCTCTCAGTAAATGCCTTGTAGATTTGAACTCTCGGCTGAATTTACTTCCTGTTGAAGAGCTTGGAGCATAGATAGAGGAAAAAGCTTTGAAGGAAAAAAAACAAAAACAAAGAAAAGCAGAATTAGGTTTTACCGAAGAATTAGTAACTCTCTTGTCGTTGGAGTAAATATTCAGTATGTAATATATAGTGAGTTTGTTGTATAAATCACCGTTTAAATCTTGACACATATAAAGTTGACTCTCGAAAACTGTGAAAATTATAAACGTGTCAAGTTATGAGAGAGATTTATATAACAAACTCCTCGTGTATTACACTGAATATTTACTCCTTCTGTTGAGTTTCTGAGCCGGTAAATGATGCCAAGTGATGCAAAGAGACATCCTAAGTGCTCGCTCGCTTTGTGGTCATCCTCTATTAAACTGAGAGCGATTTACCCAACGAACTGGGAGAGATTTACATGAATATTTACATTTTGTTGAGTTTATGAGTGGGGGAATGATGCCAAGTGATGATGCAAAGAGGCACTCTGAGTGCTTGCTTACTTTGGAGTCCCACTTTCTCAAATTTTTTGCCTTTCTTTTCCTCCTATGGGTTAAAAAATCTTATATGTAACGGATGTACTTGCCCTCCCGACGCCGCAATCTTCCTCGGTCAAAGTCGGTTAGCCCGGGAAATGTGATTTCGAAGCAAAGGAGCAATGAAATCAGTGCCATATGGGTCCTGTTCAATGGACCCCTTTCAATTAGGGATGGCAAAAGTGACATGTCCCGTAATGGGTAAGTAAAAACTTGACCCGTGCGCAGAACGGGACAGGTAGGTCTCGGTCTGTTATCGGACCCGTCCCACTATATTATATAATGTAATTAGATATTTTTAAATTAAATTAATTATATACTTACAAATATTTTATCTTAATAAATTAAATAATTATCATTCTATGTAATTAAAATTGCGTAAATTCTATTCATTTTATATTTATTTAACTATATTATTGTAAATATATACATTTATACTGTAATTTGGATCATATTATATGTAATATTAAAATATTTTTAATTAATGGGCTGGCGCGTGCCCCGCCCTGCCTTGCACGGGTCACAGGATGGGTCAACCTGTTCTGGGTTTGGGACAGGTCTGGGATTTCAAAAACCCGTCTATGCCGGGCTCATTGTCATCTCTACTTTTAATACGACAAGTCTCACGAAATTTGGATAAATTTCACTAATGGCCCTCAAAGTTTTCTTATTTTTGAATTTTGCTCCTCCATTTATCACCCACGCCATTTTTTCCATGCATTACATAGCTTTTCATATCCAGTAAATCAAGAAATGAATCAAATGACACTGTTGTAACAAGGCGTGATGGTACGGCTGGAAATTGGTGAAACGAAAATGAAGGATAATGGAGACCACTTGCCGGGATCTCTCAGACCCGGATTTCCTTTGTTATCATTCTTAACTCAAGACCTGCGATAAGTGAAGATCGACTTGGATCATTATGGAAAAAAAGGAACACTTTTAAGATGCCACTGTGTGATTGAGACGACCCAATCTGGCCCATTTGATGTTAATCGAGTTAATCAGCCAAATATCCTGATCCACTCGATTCATAACATGGGTTACTGGTTCTTGCTCGGTTTAGGGGCAAAACCGATTCACACATAGACACCTCAACACGATTTTACCGAGAAATGAACTGAACCTAGTCTCATCTGAACACATGGATCGAGTGTTTTTGGTTACCAAGAAATAGCTGACTTGTTGATTCAGTGAATGCTAAGGCAGGAGGAACCGGTTCCCTTATATCCGAGCACAGAAGACCTAAATAAGATTCGCATACCTGTAACTCCGATCACTTCCACAACTCCTCCATCGGTATGCCTCCGTCCTCAGCAACTTCCCTGAACTGCCTCATCTTCTGGACCGCCACAGCCGTTGCCCCATCATTGTTGAGGGCATTGTTGCTCCCGAGCTGCTTCTCCGGGGCATTCTCAACCCCAGCCATCTCGAGAACGATTCTCACAGCTCCTCTGGCAATGACTCTGGAACCGGGAGGTGTGGGCTGAAGCATCACCTTTGCTGTGCCATAGTTTCCGTCAGACCTGTCAAGGTAGCATCAAAGCATCAATGCCCCATGATATCTTAGCCTGAATCCAATTGGAATACAAGGTTAGCTATTCCTTTCTGCAAAACATAATCTTCGACGCAGTCTGAAGAAAAATTTCTTTATTTCCCATCATTTTTTCTTTATGAATTACTAATCTCTCGAGGGTCATCATAGGATACAAGCGGCAAATTTGGAGCTAGTCATCCGTAGTACTTATGATCCACGAATTACCCACTTCGCAGGATATGAAACATGAAGAAACCTTATAATCTCAAGCTAAATGTTCGTGAAAGCAGAAAAGAAACAACCCGAGCTACAAATTCGGAGCTAGTTATACCTAGTACTTACGATCTAATAATCACCAACTTCACCGGATATGAAGCATGAACAAACCTTGCAATCCCAAACTATCGCCAAGTTAAACAGCAAGAACCTTTCTCAAGGAATATTGAATATGGAGCCTGTTTGCAGAGATTTTATGCATCAGAGGATCTCAGCATAGTTCACAAATTGGAGACTGGAACAAGAACAAATGTAACCCGATATAATGGACACCGACGATGAGGTTCAAGATGCTGATGATTTTGAATCTCAGACGCTTCCCTAACATATTCGAACTTGTGGAGTGGCAATTCTCGATCACCAAAACATGCACTCATTCACGCAAAGCTTCATTACAAGGTAATGGCATTCACTTCCAGAAACTGCTAGTCATAGTCAGCATTAGGCACAAATTCTGAGAGGAAAAGGATCCCCGAAGTACTGGAAAACATCGAATTTCTCAAGCATTCACCGACACTGATGCTAGATTTGGACAAGCGATTCACTTCCACCACTGGCCATTCTGCGTTTCAAGATCAGAACAGGCTGTGGAACCTCAAGGAATGCTGCGAATGACTTTCAACTACAGACCATCATCAAATCTCTAAGTAACTCAGATAAAAAATCTCATCTTTTCAGTGTTGAATTTTATATATTATGAGTGGACCGGTACTTATATATTATGAGTGGACCGATGACTAAATAGGTGACTTTGGCCTTGAAGGGAATTCCAGTATTGCAGGCTTACGTTAGTGACGACTGAGGTACTACTGTTTACGTCGGTGGGTGCTGTGTTTTCAACCGCTTTCATATTATATTATTGACAATAGTGGGTCCCGTAAGAAACTAAACCCGAAACTCACTGCTATTCTATTATTTTATTATCTTATTTAATCGACGTGGACCTTAACATTCGGCATAAGGACTCGAGAGAACCAAGAAAGTTAACAGAACAAGAACCCGAATTTCTTACATGTGAGGAAAGTCAAGTATTTGGTCATGGGGACCGTGATCATATTCCTCCGGGCGTTGGCAGCCAACTTCTGAACCGCAGCGATGACCCCCTTGGCCTTCCCGACGCCGACGCCAACCTGCCCCTTCTTGTCTCCGACAACCACGATGGCTCAGAAATGGAGCTGCTTCCCGCCCTTGACGACCTTGGTCACCCGCCTGACCTGGACCACGCGCTCCTCGAACCCTTCTTTGATCTTCTCTTTCTTGTTCTTCAACCCGAACCCATGGTCTTCTTCACCTTGGAGTCCATTATGGAGATTTCGTTGCCCAGGAGGCTGACCCCGCTGTAGGCGGGCCCGTAGATCTCCTCGTAGGCAGGGGGCCATCTCGTCCTCCTTCTCGAGGGGCCCTTCGTCGATGGACGGCGGCGGGACAAAGCCCTCCGGCTTGCTCGGGGGAAAAAAGGGGCATCTTCGGTGGTAGAGGCGGAGATGGAAGCGGGCTCCGCGAGGTGGATCCTTCAACGTTGGTGAAGAGCAAGGTCTCGGATTCTTCGGGTTGGGCACTGATAACGGCACGTTTTGGAAATGCCGGGGGGGGGCGGTCGCTGGGCTTAGAGGGGTTTGTGGCGAGAGAGAGGCCATGGTGGAGGTGGAAGCGATGGCGGTGGGGTTGAGATGAGAGGGAGAGGACGGAGGAGAGATGGGCCGAGGAGGCGGCCGCCGTAGCCATGTAAACTGGGCGTTGGCGGAGCTCAGTGAGAGTGGAAGGTCAGCGGATGAGACGAAATGCGCAGGGAAGCGAAGGGGAGAGTTCTTGCGTATCCCCTAAATTAATTTAGTGTCACGATTTAATGAAATTTATAATTTTTTTAATAAAATTAAAATAAAAAAAAATAATTTAATTTAATCTAATTATAATACCACATCACTACTATTACATGGTATATTAATTGCACCCCAGGCTTTCTCGAAGCGAAAGGCTTTATCTTGAGGAGGGAGGGGGAGGTGTTGACGCGGACGCTGCTCTCCCTTCTTTGTCTACGTGGCAATAGTTCTACACCTTGGTCAAACACTTCTGTAAATCAATTGGCATTAGGTAGACCTGATGACAGCTGGAAAGTCACTCATTAAGCTGACTGATTCATGTCTCTGTCTACTCACTAGGAGAATAAAATTCACATAATATGATTCTTTTCTATTTATAAAATTTAAATTTAAAAAATTCTTTTTATTTATAAGATATATCACTTAGTTTTAAACGATATTTTAAAGATCAGATTGACCTGTTTCGGTGCCTGCTGTGAGGATGTCATTCGACGAGCTTATCAAGAGCATTTTTCATCTCCTGAGCTGTTTCGATTAATGTCGGTCGGTATCCAAAGTTGGTCGAATCTTACGAGCCTTATTCGTTCTCTGATCAATCGGCTAGCTAGCTCCATTTTCTGGTGGTCGGAAACCTGGTCCAATCGGGGAGTGATGGCGCCCTACGTTGACAACTACTTGTCTGGAATTCCCGTTGCCCGGCTTGGTTCCCAGTTTATCGGGCTGGCTCGATAAGTTGGGTACCGGTCTGGAGTCGAATTCTGTCGCATGATTGTCGTGACCTTCATTAGCTTTCTGATCTTTTCTCTGGCCCTGTAGCTTTCTCTTCTTCTTTGCTCGGTTTAAAGTTCGTAACATTCTGCAGCTCTTTTTCTCCTGTTGTAGAGTAGAGAGGAGGCTGCATGTTTCTTATACTGGGGCTTCAATTGGCCACACTTAGAAGAAAATTAAAATAAAATGTTAGAAGGATACGAGAGAGACATCGAGAAAGACAGACACGATAGATACGGTTGGTTTGTCAGAGGTTAAAAATCACAGGAGTGTAGTTTCATTAAAACAAGTGGCACTAAAGAGATTAAATCCTGCACCGACCATCTGCAGAGCTAGGGAATAAATTTTTTAAAAAAACTAGAAAACAGATCAACTAAAGCATTTTCTCGCTTAATAAATCGACTTAACTCGAGTTTGAACTAGTTAAAACTTACATTGGGTTACTGAATAAATATATACACAAAAAGTTACGTATTTATGGGTTTTGTTAAGCTCTTATTCGATGTGCATGTTTTTGTTGGCAAGATATTCGATCGATGTTTCAACGGAATATTAGATTTCATGCGTTTGCAAGATCGTGCCGAGCTGTTTCGCCTTCTCTAGGGGACGGTACAGGGCAAACCGGCCCTTCTCGGTAGCACATGTTGCGACTCCGAATGCCAAAATTTTACACCGTATGCCAAAATTTTACGACTCCGGATGCTGTTCTCGAGTTAAGCTACGGGGCACCCAGAGCCAATCAGTTAAGACCGATCTTCCAAGTATAGACGGATCTCGGTTTCTGACATCACCTTGACCCCGATCACGATGTGCTTTTCCTTGGATTAGAAACCCTAAATTGAAAGGAAAGTCGGGGTGGGGCATGTGGGAGAGTACGTAGCTTTCACTTTAGTCGACCAAAAGAAAGACTATATAACATAGAAAGATGAGTGGAGTGGTGACTGTGTCAAAAGGAATATGGAGGAGTCAGTTTACCCATACCACCACACATGCAGAAAAGTGAAGGGAACATTAATCTTTTAAGCTAATAGCAGTCCACCAACCCTTTCTTAGCCATGTCCAATGAGCCCGAACTAATCCGACTCATTTTGTGGCAAAACTCTCTCGAATATGGGTTTTCTTCTTTGATGAGATTTTAACCCGAGATTTTAAAGAAGAGATACTGAACCATTTCGATCGATCGGTAATTACAGTCCATCGAATTTCTAGCAGGCACAAGACATGAGAGCTCCACTTTCTAATTCCATGCATACACTCAACATCATCAGCTCATCAGTCACTTTGCATTTATTCCCTCCATACCCATCTCATTTTGTTCCCATCCCACAAAGATTGATTAATTTATAATTTCGCACATGAAGAAGAGTTGTTCATATAGGAATAAATGGAGTTTGGTATACTAGCATCGCTTTCGATTTGAGATCAAGAAATTTTAGATTCGATTCTTATCAATGAAATTCCCGTACCCCTTTATTCTCTTTTCTGTACACCAGAAAAGTTGTTCGTATATACACATATGAACATATACACGCCATGAATCAGATGAGTATGTTTGATACACCTTCCTCTTATGCAATCTTTCTAGAATTAAAGTTTACGAATGGAGGAAAATCGCGACTGAGAGAGTTATACCAACCTGACTTGAACACGCAGAAAATTATGTGAAATTTTAAAAATCAGATTCACAGAAAAAAAAAATCACCCGGTTAGAATTTTAAGAAAAATGAAAGATTGAAAGTGGTACCTGTCGAATTCCACCTTTTAAATAAAGATTCAAAAAGCTGTTTACTTTGAGAATAATGTAAATTTTTCAAAAAGTTATATTCTTTGTGTACTCTTACATTGATTTTAATATAAAAAAGTGAACCCAACTGTGCGTCTCACTGGCACTTTGAGCCTTAGTTGGAAGTGAAAATTAAATGTTGTTCACATAAATCAGCTGAAATGTACAGCAACAATAATGAATCATTCACTCTCGTAAAAGTAAAAATTATAATGGAAGAGTTCTATCTATCAACTTTGTTTTTTTTTTTTTTTGAAAATTCACTTTATTTTAAGCATCATTATAGGTGTATTTAACTTGTATTTCTCTATTCCGATTGTTATAAATTTTCAAATCTTTTATCTGGAAGATTCGATTCGAAACTGTATGAGTTTATACCCAATAAATTTCAAAATACCAAGTGATTTATAGAGGACAACAGATATCGAACATAAAAAAATTTGAAGAAAAGGGAGTAAAAATGCGATTGAGGATTCAATAGTTTCCCACTATACTGCTGTATATTCATCTATGGGAGTCATTCATGAATACAAAGATAACCAAGAAAGGGCAAAATGGAACTCTAAATTAAACCACTCAACTTTCCCTAACTGAAAGACTATCTATTCATGTTGACAATGTGTCTTCAAACCCCTTTTTATTCACCAAACCCTCTCCCTAGTAGATCATAAAGAATTTCCTCCCGCCACAGCTGCCCATCTTGATCCGAAAGTTGAAGAAGAAGCATTCCATGGACCGGTTGTACTGAGTTAGCACGTTGAATGCGATGTGGTTCGATCAGCATGCTATTGCAACACACCCGACCGTTCTAAAGAGAAGTACAATGATCTCATTGAGGCGGACCGTACCCCGGGAGACCTAGCCATTGGTTCGGGTTCAACGGAGCCCCTCTGCCGGCACTGTCACCGTCACCAGCGGCAGTTGAGCTGGTGGCACCACTGCCAGTTCTATTTTGGCTCCAAAATGCGGTGGAGTCGGCAGGGGCGGAGGGAATGTTGTGGCTAGGGTTGTGATCGATATGGGAACTGAGACTGCTGATAAACCCTTGAGTGATCCACTCGTTGTTCGAAGAGCTCGGAGGAAGTGGAGGCGGCCCTCTAAACAGCTGAGCTTGTGAGCTTACCGGAGGGAGAATCCCTAGTCCTTGTAAGAACCCGATATTCATGCTGGAGGAGCCACCACCGCCACCGAGATCGAGCTGTGGCTGGCCCATAGATGACTGAATTGCCGCTAGGGAGGACAGGAAACCACCACCGACGCTCGGGTAATATGAGGTATTACCGGTGATGATGGGCGGAGCGGCTACACCTGGCGGTGGCTGAGGGCGTGAGGAGGCAGCGGTAGCAGCGGTGGCAGCTGCCGTGGATGTCTTCGCACGCTTGGAACCCTTCCGGCAGCCACCACCAACGGGAACGTTGCGGAGAGTGCCACCCTGGGTCCAGTATCGTCGGCAGGCCTTGCAGAAGTATCGCGGCTGCAAGAGGCTGTAGTTGTTGTAGTAGCAGAACTTGGTGTTTGTCGAGTCACACCTGGGACACTTGTGGCCCTCTGGTGGCGGCGGTGGTGGCGGAGGATTGCCGAGAGCGTTCGACCGAGCCCCGGAGTTTTGCTGCATCCTTCTGTCCGATGACGATCCCGCTCGGGCAATACTGCTACCACCCTCTTTCCCAATCTGATCCATCTCTTCCCTATGATCACAAACTCTTGATCTTGTCTACTAAAAACTTCTGTAGTAAAGTCGTATGTAAGACTATGTATTTATAATGAAAAACAAGAACTCCTAGCCGGGTCTAAATCCTCGTCGGATCACCGGTTCGGCTTTCTGGTAAAAGGGTTCGTGTGCATCGAACCGGCGATCGGGGTTAGCAGGATTTAAGATGAAATCTGGCTCGAGCCCTAGCAAATCTAGAGATCACAAAATTTACACACAATTAATTGCAGGAATAAATAGGGATAGAAGAAAAAAAGGAAAGACTCACCAGGGTTTCCATACGCAGAAGAAAGTGGAAAACGAAGAGAACTGCTCAGAGGGAGAAAGGGATATCAACTCAGATCTCTTGGGGGTCTCAAAAGGTAGGGTTTGTGAAAGAAGGAGGAGAAGAAAAGGGCTACTTTAAAAGCTTTCTCCACCAGGGAGAAAGATGAAAAACATTTGACTGAAAGTGGAAAACGTTTTCCAGGAACTTTCAATACTGTTTTGGTTCAGAACCCCACATGCATGAAAAGGGCGCAGACCACAGACTAAGAACAAGAGAAAGAGAAACCGAGGCTTCCTGTCAGGTTCACTGGTCCTTGCAAGCGTTTTTCATCGATCTGCTGACGGATAATTGGTCGCCAGACTAGGGAAAATAATAAACATGAGAAATCTAGAGTAGGGATGGAGATGAACGATTATTGATATATAGGAGAGGAAGAGAGTAGATAGGGACGAGAGAGAGAGAGGGGCTGAGGCGGCTGGTTGAAGAGAGAGATGGAGCGGCCGAGGAGCGGCCGCCGGAGGCTGTCAGAGGGGCGGCGGCTGTTGTTGTCAGAGACCTAAACGCAACAGCCCGTATTCTCCTCCTCCTTCTTCCTCTTCTCTTCTTCTGCGTCTTCTTCCTTCTGACATCATTCTTTTGCTATCTGGGTGTCCATATTCTTGATAACTCCGATGCCACATGTCTGGAAAAGACGATGCTGTCCTTGGGTGGTGTGGCACTGGGGCTTGGTTAATTTCTCCCCCATTTCTTGCAGTCGAGTCCTTGTGTTTAATTATTAGGCTCATGACAGGCCAAGGAATCTCACCACCTCAAGAAATAATACAACTTGTGTACCACCTCACATTCAGAAGCAAAAATAATTCCGATCAATTCACTTTTAAATTAGAGAGAGACATCACTAGTACCATATATTTGTTTATTCTTACAAATGAGATCTAAATATTTCAAAATGACAAGTCAAGTTTTATGTGTAACTGCCGTTAAAATATCGAGTCTTTTCCATCGCCACTTTACTTTAAGCTGACGTGACAATAATGTGATATTGGCACCTGTCAGTTTAAAATAATGATAGATGACATAAAAGACTATATTATAACGATGACAACATATATGACTTGATTTGTCTCTTTGAAATATTTAGAATTTACTTTCAAAAATCGATAAACATATAGCAAATGGAGACGTGAAATCACTTGACGAATCATTGGTCGCGTTATATTATTTTTAATGTATAAAAAATATCACATGATACGTGTTTCGGACATCGAAATAACACAACCCAATAATGAATTTTTCCCTTTGATAAAAATTTAATTTCGAATGTTTATTTAAGGACAAGAGACGTCGAACCCATTCAGGGTTGAAGTTGGTATATGGTTGGCTTTCTATATGGGTTTGGGTTTAGGTTTGGCTAGAGAGTTCCATAAATGCCCAGTGGAAATGTGATCATTTCATCGTGCTATGGAACTTCTTAGAAATTACTTGAGTAGTCAAAAGGACAAGGTGAATCATTGTAATCTTTGAAATTAAGTTTTTCTTGTTTCTGAAGTTGTCCCTTCTGATTCCATGTTCTCATTTTCTCATCATGAAGGAAGCAACATAGCTTATCCATGATCTTTCCTTAGGTCAGCAATGGAGATTTAGAAATTGAATTCTAAGGCTTTAAAAATCAATGTGAGAGTTAAATTGCGGGAGCAAGGAGGACGAGATAATATAATTCAATAAAATAAATAAATAAATTGATAATTTTACAAGTTTTATTAAATTAAGAGGCACACCTTAAATTTATCCTTCCTCGAGATGACAATTTTTTTTCCAGTAAGGATATGCATAGGAGGAAATTTGGGTGTTGCCACCTAATAGTTTAAGTTTTTAGATTGAAACGAGTTTAGTCTCTTGTAAGAGCGGATGAACTTTGATATGGTATCATAATAGGTTTTCGTGTGAGCTCACACCATACCAAGTCCGATATTGGAAGAAAAAGCTCCCTCGTGATAATTTGTCGTCCGTAGCCCGATATTGGAAGAAAAACATCTGACTCGATGTCAGTTACTGAGAGCGAGTGTTTGAGGGTACATTTAGAGTATAGACGTGTGATAACGGGTATTAAAATTAAAGAATAAATGTGAATTTATAAGGGGATCGGATATCACTACAATCGTTAGACCATCAAGTAAATAGAAAAAATGATTATCAATAATTACATTTATCTTAATTAATTTTAATTATTAATATGAACCGTTAGATTAACTATTCGACATGATGACAAAGATCTTCCCGCATTAGTACAAGACGATGAACAGATTCTATGTATGGACTATACGACATGAGTGGCTGATTAGTCACTCCATTAACCGCCGACCTTACCATCAACTCCCAACATTCTTCCACGGGTGTCATGAATTCATATGTCAATCGGCCTCTAAACCCTTTTCATGCTTGGTCAAACCTTGTTTATTTATAGTCCAATTTTTCATTTTGATCCATTAATTTGAAAGAATTAGACACGGTCCGATGCTTTGTGGGACCTACAAAAATGTGCTTGCTTTTTGACTGGTTAGGTGACAATTTTTCCTATATTAAAAAAAAGTTCGATTTGATATATAAAAATTTAACATATTTTATCAATTAAATTTCAAATAAAATCGATAAAACTCTCCTAATTATATTTTTTTTGTGCAGATCCTTAATTATCATATTCAAAATTTTATTCAAACAAAGGAATATCGAATTATGTTAACCTTTTAGACGGTCTAGTTAAGCCAACGGGAAGAGAGGTTATTTAGAATCTTTCCTCTCCCATGAATTAAAAATAGCCACAATTTATTAAGTTCTAATAATATAATTATAATAAATTAATAGAAACTAAATTAAAACTATAGAAGTGTACCCTAATCTCGATTATTTAGTAATAATTAAACTTATGAATGCCGTCTAAATAAAGTACAAGCACATGTGATCGACTTCGGGCAGGCAGTGAAAATAACGAAGCAAAACAGAACAAACTGCTGACACGACCGTGTCTGGTCAACAGAAAGTATCGATCTCACGGAAGGTGGCTCAGAACAAACCCTAGAGTGAGGTCGCACGGATGCGCTGCATTGGTAAATTGCTTTTAACTTGTTACAGTGTCGTTATTCCGAGTACCCGTGAATCCAAAAAAATACAAACAGGAAAATGCCATGAAAACATGTGGTAACTAAAGCGGGGTGTCTTGTTGGGAACACTTTCATGTTAAAGTGACAGGTGCACGGAAGAACAATCCAGTGTCCAGCTTTAACACCACATCCACCATGTTCAACTGGGACCCTTTCTTCACCAATCTCTCCTTTTTCTCTCCCCTTAGTGGGAAACTAGCTTTAACTTTGAGGTGGTTTCTGTAATTTCCTTTAAGGAACGATTTCAGGTGATGGACGAGTGGGAAGTGCCAGTACTTTACCAAATTACAGAAGTCAGATGACGAGACAGATTACTCGTATTCTCCTTTAAGGAGAAATACCACGTCACGTGTTGCAGTCGGTTCACTCGAGACTCTCTCGTTTTTGAACGGGGAGTCTCACTTACTCATCATATTGTAAGATTGTTGTATTGAGAGTATGGGTAAATCTGACAATTTTGTTCAAGGGTAAAAAAGGCATAGATAGAAAAGGTTATAGAACAGATATAATAGGATGAAATGAGATAAATAAAAAAATGGATAAAATTTCGAGTCTAAGGAATGACCGTCTTCTCTATTTAAAAATATATATAATATTAGTGGTAAATTTTGGTAACTATCAGTAAATTATGTATTTTAAAATAAAAATATTATTAAATATGGTCGAATTTAAAATATTTACTTAGGGTCAAATTTAAAGGAAGTCAAAAGAGCTTCTCCCTCTAATCCCATCACTACTATTAATAACACTGTAATTTTTTATTTATATAATCTAGTATTATAATAAATATTAAAAAAATACTGCAATCTACAGTAGTAATTTATGATAATAAATAACCTTAAATTAGAACAAACTACAAGTCCCATTTCTACTAGCTGGAATAGATTTTCGTTTGAAAATGCAAGTGAATTGCATTTAATTTAAAAATATATATAATTAACTATCAAAAGAGTAAACTATCAAACGCTTTGAATACTCAAAGCACTAGCAACCGTTGATCCAGTCAAGCCTTAGCTGCAATAGATTTAAGTGAATATGGATTCCCAATTCATCAATTTTATCTATTTTTAATTAACTTATTTTATTTTTTACACTCTTAAATTCACCCGTCTATTTTTCGTGTAATTTCCATTGTATTTTATCACCTTAAATCAGCCAAGCTAGCTATAGGATGGGTCACGGGTCGTAGGAAAAATCATCAATCCTGTCAGCAGGTCAATCACTTAAAGAACACTGTTCTTTTTCCCTTCATCTTTATCTTTAGTCTTATTCCCATTTCATTTCACGACAATACCAGTGCAAAGAAACCCTTGGCAGCTCCAAACTCCTCCCAAAAACACGCACACTACTCTCCACAGCTCTCCGACCAATTCTCGACACATAATCTATCGAATTTTGGGAAAAATGCCATGTCTCGGTGCATAAAATAACGACCTCGTGTATCATGATCGGGTCCTCGACATGCTTTTGAATGCTATTGGTCCTTTTATTCTCATCATTGCATGGACCATCAGTAAAGCAAGCCCATTTGATTGATCAACATGAACACATACCCTTTATTTATTTATTTATTTATTTATTTATTTTTATCTGTTCTAACTCCATGATTGATATGGGCCTATCATGTAGAGTACTATAGGGCATAATTTGCACAGCAAATTGCAATAATAATAAAGCTAATAAGTACATATCATAATGATGATGATCGTAATGGTATTTGATTCCTCCCACGTAACCCTATGTTTCTAGTTCCACGTGTTTTCGTTCAATTCAATCTATTCCTTCCACAGCCTCCTTTATTCTTTGTCAATTTTTTTCCTGAAATAATAAGTTTTTCTTTCCTTTTTAGAAAGGTTTTCGTGAATCTAAAAAGTGACAAGGAATATTAGAATAAAGAGATACATGGAGCTCGAGCGGTGTTGCGGCAGTGATGTCCCGTTGAAAAAGATCTAGTGGGGTCAGTAGATTTCACGCAACACGTCAAACTATACTTCGACAGAGGTGTGCATGCGTTGAAATCTAAAATATCTCCTTATTCTCTTTTTTTTTTTTTTAATTCGAGAATTTTCATTGTCCAAAAAGGTACTTACAAATAGTGTTCATGTTATCAGATCCATCAGTGAACTAGCTAACTATTGCAGGGAATCATGTTAGAAACTCTCTCATTCCTCTCCTGCCATACAAAATAAATATATTATGTCTACAAAAGTCTAAGTACAATGGAGTCAAAGCTCAGACCCTTACTAATAGAGATGGTCCATTGAAGAGCCGCGTCCCATGTTGTAGTGTCTCTCGATATATGAAGTTGCTACAAGATATCCATCCAGAGGGTGGTTGTTGTTTGGCAGGAGAAGAAGATGCGCTGCGAACATTCTGTTTCTGCTTGGCAAAAGTTGCAGGAGGTTGAAGGAAGATTGAGTCAACTGGTAACCCGGTCTTTTGTTGCAAGTCGATCTCTGATAGCCAGCCACGCCACTAATGAATATCTTGGGACATGACCTAGAAACCAGATAACCTTGTGCTAGGGAACCTCCGGTCTTTGTGGTCGCAGCAATTCGCACACCACTTACATAGTAAAATAATGTGTCACAAGTGGATCGCTTCATTTTTTAATCAATGGAGTTGATGATTTCTCTAGCTTCAGCATCACCCGCACCGTAGCCATGACCAAATGCCTTCACTAATAACTGAAGAAATTTTCTCTCTGTCATCCCCTTATTCTCGTTAGGTACATGTGATCAGGTCATAGGTTTTTGCCCGGGATCACGGAGGGACGGCCCGAGAAGATGTGGTGTTGCGTGAATAAGGATCGTTGCAGAGAAACTAGCACCACGAACGATCGAGCTATGGCGTGGGGTGAAAAACTAGCCCTACAAGACCTTGGAATACAGCAGCTCGGTCGCCCGCACAGGTCCCCGAGTCCGAACCCGTGACACGATCCTCCATCCCTCCGAAATAGAAAGTTTGCAGATAAAACTTTCTCCATCAGGCTACCTAAGAAATGAAAATGGCGGATTGCTCATTAACAGCTATATGTAGTCATATTCCCTTTCCATGTCAACTTTACGTAAACTTTGAACACAAGCTTTCAGCGTGCCCGTATTGTGTTGGTGGTCATTTTTCTTCTTTGAACTCTGTAACCATGAATATACCATGTCCCGTTGAACAATCAGCGCTCAGCTCCAACCCTGTCAGCGTAACACCGTCAAAGGTGTATCGTCCAAGTTCGGACTCAAAAACACATTTCTGGCATTTTTTTTTTCATACAAACGCACAGAACAAATTCCAACCTGGGACCTTGAAGTCATCCGATCGTATGGATGCGAATTTCGACCATTAGACCATTATCATTAGTGTTAATAGACCCTGGACGCACAAACCATCCAGTATTGGTAGAAAGGCTCTGGTAGATGACCTTGGTCGTTCAAAAGTTGTAATCTCAATTTAAAGAACTATAATTTCAGTTTGAAGAGCTACAACCGGTCATCTGAACTTATAATGTTGCAACTTTTAAATTACCAAGGTACCCCTGGCAAGCTTTAATATAAAAATTTCCCATATTCTATTTTCCTTAGGATGATCAGTAGGCCATGCGAGATGGGAGGAGGGGACCTCAATCGCACAAAATCTTGCTTAATGGCTTTTGTTAATTTATTATAAGATATTGACGACATTGATGCGGGCATGCAAAGAAGCAAATTCTGAGAAAACGAAAACTAATAATTTTACATATATATATATATATATATATCTTAAGTCGATTATTTCATATATAAAATAATGGTTAAAATTTTAATTTTCTTCTCATCTAAAATGAAATTTTAGATATTAAATAAATGGGGTAATTTAAATACTAGAAATATTGATTTCGTTTTATGGGATATGAATGCCGATCATTTTACTCAACATTTAATCCATAAATAATTAATTGATTATTGTAATTTTTTACATTGTGTCACTCTCCTCTGTATTATTTAAAATTTGACAATAAAAAGAGATTATTAATTAATGAGATAAAAATAAAATATCGTGAAAATAAAACCTTTGGTTTCACGCTTTCTCCATAGAAGGTGGAGAAATTATAAATAAAGTCCACTCCTAATATTATATATACACTCGCAAATTATATACAATATAATATAATATATATTCTTTATAAATATCTTTATATATATAGAATATTTATCAACTATAATTGTTTATATATATATATATATTGCCATGATCTCAAGTCTCAACTGCTACATTACATTCTGATATTGGCCGTCTTGTCGTTTCGCGTTTGGCTCTGTCGGGGAATGATTTGGTTAGACATTTCAAAGCAGCCGCGGCTGTGACGAAAGCTCGTATTGCTTTTATGGCTTGGCTGGTGTTTGTTATAGGGTTTAAAATTATACTGTAATGTTACGTTCGGTAGGTATGAACGAGGTGACGTGGGATCGAAGTGTACTTTGCCCTTGAATTCTATATTTTTTTACGTGCATGATTCTGTTATTGAAAATTGATATGTCCATTTTATTAGAGCAAAATTTTTCCGTAAAATTGATGTAATAAGCATCCCTTTTATCCGATTTATGTCAAACTCATTTTTAAAATCAACACAAACATTTACTTATCGCTTTTAGTTTTGTTGCGTGTTACTTTATTAAACTCGTTATATTCAACTTCTTTCGATTGCATTTTATGGTACCAAACATGACCTAAACAGACCGTCGATCGGTTGATTCGGATAGATCAACACCCCTTTTTTCGTCAAACAAATTTCGGCCTCGGATATTTTAATGAATATTAAAAAATCTCGTAAATTTTAATTTAAAAGTACGTCTAGTAGTAGAGATGAGGATGATAATATGACAGGATTTTCGAAGTCAAAACTTTCGTCCGGCAATGTCAACGGCAAGATCTTAGGAACAAAGTTTGTGGGAAAGAATTGTCGGCCGTGTGTTTAGGATGAAAAGGACAGCCACCCAAATGTCAAGTTGTCTTTGAGAATCTTTTTGTGCGAAAACAGATTAATCGTATCAGATTTAACTCCTCCCGAAGACAACAGCGACTGCTACGAATATCGAAAAATGAGTCTGAAATGGACGTGGGAATTTATCATTTTCTCAGCCACCGGTTGGCCGGAGCAGGGGGCCTGCACTTCCTGCTCCGGGGATCGCTGTCTGGGTCGGCGGCGGCCTGTGATGGTGGGCTTCGCTGTGATGGCTTGGAATCGGGAGGGTGGGGGTTACGGGCCGAGCTTACGGTGACACGTTAGTTTTGGGTTCGAGCCCACGGCTTCCTACCCGTTCCCACGTACGGCACCAGATGTCGGGTGTAAAGAGCAGACCGGTGGAAAAATATCCGTGCCCAAAGAGCTTAACCCCCTTTCTTTTTCCCCTTAGGATGTGTTCGTTTTGGTGTAATCCTTCAACTTTCCATAAAGTTAGAGGAAAAATTGGAAGTAATCTGTGTTTGCCGGGCCACAAATTTTCTCGGACTTTGGCGTTTTGGGGGGAAAGAGACTCCACCGAGAGAAGGTAGCATTCTCACTTTCCATGTGGGACCCACTCCAAAATCCCTATCTCATCCTTTGCTTTCCAGCACCAATTCCCATTTCTCGCTACTATTTGTTTAAAAAGATAGGGATATTATTGTAAAATTACGATATTTTCTATCACATCAAATATTATAATATTATATTTTTAACCATTTTTCTAACATTCTAAAATATTTTACCAAACGTAACAATTTCACATTACAACCTGCTTTTCATGTAAAACAACAACTTTCTATGGAATCTAACTTTCTCCCGTAACCCAAGATTACTTGAACCGAACACCCTCTTAATGTACATCACGGACATCAACTGCCAAGAGCGCACGTCGAGGAGATGGTTGGTACGAGGGTCGTTAGGCCCACTATGGTCATGACCTTGATTTACATCGACGACATCCTCGGTCCATGTCCAAGTATTTCGGGCGCCATTTAATGGGTTGGATCGGAACATGGGCTTGTTTTAAAATGGCATGTCTTACCGGTCTGTGACACCGGGAAAATACCGGCACGTGATATGCACGTTACGTGGAAGACGTCTCTCCATGGAGTTACTTTACTAATGATCATCAGTTTTAAGTTTTGAAAGATGGCAATGTATTATGGTGATGTGTTCACACACATCGAGCCCTCCAGGAGCCTCCCGGTCCATCTGAAAATTTGTGCAAGGGGTGAAGTTTAATGGAATGGTTGGAAAATGAGTTAACGGGTGGCGAAAGTAAAGCCAAAATAAGGGAAAAAATGGATAAATTAATTATTTGTTTAAAAAATTACGAAATATCTAATAATTTTTTAATCTATTATGAACTATTTTTTAGTCATAAAATCACGAGTTATTCAAGAATTCATTAATCTACTATGAACTATTTTTTCCCAGAAAATTATCAATAGTGCTCCGTTTTCCTAATCTACTACGCTGTTAATTTTGACAATTAATTGCCAACGTGTACATCTAATTTTATTAGTTTTATAAATAGTCTGATGTGATATCACACGTGGTGTCCATCTGATAATAAAAATAGAGAACATCTATTTGCATATCCATCCTTCTAATAAAATAAAGAATTTGACAATAATTCATGATTTTTTATAATCAGAGAAATATCACGTGTGATATCACATCGGATTTCCTTTGCACAATCAATAAAATTAACGGTATGTATCGACAATTAACAAAAAAATTAACCACGTGATAAATTAATGAATTCTTGAATAATTCGTAATTTTTTGAGAAAAAATAATTTATAATAAATCAAAAAATTCTTAAATAATTCATAATTTTATAAGCAAATAACCTTGGATAAAACTAATTGAAAATAATATATTATTTTTTGAATTTTTCTAAAAGCTTACGACAGTGCACCCCCTTACGAGAGGGTCATTAGCATGTCAGAAATATTATCAACCACCTGTTAAATTCCAAAAAAATCATACTTACATATGAAAAATTTTAATAAATACTAAAATTTAATTAAATAAATATATCATGCCAACGGATACCAACGGACCAGAGAGGAGAGATGTTGGACTAGCGGTGGCAGAATTCAGTCTGGCCCGATAGCCTAGCACGGGCCTGACACAAAAACATCGTGCCTGGGCCATAGCTTATCGGGCCAAGCAGTTATCATACCCTGCCAACATGGCACATTTAAAATTTCTGGGCGCTGGGCCACATTAATATCTGGCCGTGCCAGCCCGATAGCCCGAAACACTAACACACCTACAAAACCCTAACACAGTCACACACGACAGCAAACACATAGCTTTTCAAAAAGGATTTTCGGGCCAACTTGATGTACCACCTATAGGTGATTTTACATGGGTTACTCCTTCCTTTTACTTAAATGGAACCAGCCCATTACAAAATTTAATAAGAATCAAATAAGGACCAACAATTAAGCAAACTTTTAATTATTAACCTCGCTAACCGGGCTGTGCCGGGTAACCCCATAAAATTTTTGGGCCGTGCTCGGGCTCACCCTTAACGTGCCCCCGTCTTATCGGGCCAGCCTGATTTGCCACCCCTATGTTGGACAACCAAGAGGATGCAACACTGCTCTCCCAATTGGCCAAAAAAAAGAGAGAGAGAGAGAGAGGGCATTATCGAATTTCGCTTAAAGTAGTGGGTGGGACCATTTTGACACATGTCATTCGTTCATTGGATGAGTACATCAACCATCGAATAATATCTCAGCAGATCCAAATGATAAAGAAGAAAGAAAACCAACGAAGGTTGGCGCAAGTGGAAGGGGCTTGTGTCGCTTAAGCAGAGGTGCCGGGTTCGAGCCCCTGTGAACGCAGCAGACCTTCTTGGGAGGGGTCCCCGGGAAACCGCCTGACAGTACCCCGAATCCGGATTAGTCGGCCAGCCTTCGGGTACCGGACACCGGGTGGGAAACCAAAAAAAAAAAAAAGATAAAGAAGAAAGAAAAGCATCGTACCATACCACCACACTGTCATGCTCAGTTAAAACGTTACATCCCACACGCTTAAAAAGGGAAAATAAATAAATAAAATAAAGGGACATTATTAGGCTTCTCCCATCACTCTGTATAGATAGGGCACTGAGGATGGATGATCCAACCTTACGATAGTTAATAAACCAAAAAAGGCTACCCTATTTACATATCTGCCACTTGCATTCACGAGCCTCCGGCATCGACCGCACCGCTTAGCTTATTATTCGTAGTTTGCATTACCTCAGCGGTGCTGGCTCCTTGTCTCGCCACTGTAAAGCCTGCGACCAAAAAGAGATATTTAGCTCGAGATTATTTTTGCTTGAAGAAAAACATAAGATTAATTATAAAATTTCGATAAATAGGAATAAAAATTGTTATCATGTTATTTCTAATTATTAAACACATCTTTAGGGAAAAGGAGGGAGGGTAGAAAAGGAATTTCGAGTGCCATGGCTCCGATTAGCAAGAGAAACGGTAAAGGGTAATTTCGACTTTTCGGATGATGGGGTCTGGCTCACCAGTCATAGACAGTGGGGGAGTTGGGCTGGGCAGGCTTGTCGAAGTACTCGCCGCCGATGTTCTTGGTGGCGAGGTTGCTGCCCGGGTGGAAGACGCTCCTCCACACGTTCTCCCTACGCGCCGACACCGGCGTAGTCGGCGTGGTCGGCGTCGCCGGCGTCTTGGGGCTGCTCGTCGGCATCGACACCGACCTCTGGTACTTGCTGCTCTCCCCATCCCCATCTGCAATCGAAGCCAAACTACTCGATCAGAACCCATCTACAGGATCACCACCATCATCTCAAATCTTTCGATTTCATCGATCCGATATTCATAACTTCAACAGATCTTGACTGGTTCAAATTCGAATAAGATAAATTCACTGTAAAATCAAACTCTCTCGAGCTCGAGAACTTTTCAAGACACATCGGATCACCTCAAACTCAAGTGACATCCAGAAGTCCGACAAACTTTTAACTAATCAAAGTTTAAATCAGGTGGTCTAAGTTTCAAGATCGTATGCGATAATATTCGAGATCGATAACGAAACGGAACCTCGAGGGATCGAGATCGGCTTGGTGGTGGCGATCTTCCGGAGCTTGCCGAGGCCACGTTCGGGCTGCGGCCCTGCCACGACGTCGTCCCAAAGCTTCTCCAGCAGCACCATCCTTTGCCTTTTTTCCTTTTTTCCTCTCCTTGATCTCTTATGATCTTGTGGCCTTTTCCTCCCAGGTGGTGTTAATATTTATAGGGAGATCATGATGGGAAAAGATTAAATGTCTCTTTTGTCCCTTGTAAATAGTAATGAATATAATAAAATATAAATGAAAAAAAAATATGTGGGTTGCCCCTAGAGACTCGGGACGTGTTTATACTATCTCCACGCGGTCATATATAAAGAATTTTTAATTTTTTTATATCGATTATGTCTAACACTGTAATTATCCACTTTTCAGTCAGACAGTGTATTATAAGGTCTAGGGCGGCCCACCAGTGACTCCCAGATACCGGCCACGTGAGGAGTCGACTCTTGGATTTGGTCTACTGCATATTGTCAACTTAATGGTAAACCACCTTGGGAAAGGAACGGATCTAGAAAACCGAGTCCGGCGGGCGAAACCGAATAAATAATTAAAATGATAGATTTCAAGGGAACGAAATACTATAATGTGAAAAAAATATATAGATAAAATCAGTAAAATTTACATAAAAACCTACAGTTTTTTCCGAGTCTAGGAGGGGGCGAACACCTACGCATCCCACTAAATCCATCACTACCTAGGAGGCTTTAACTTATTCTTCTTGTCCTTACTTATTGCATTATAGCATCTCATTTATAAGATCTTTCTAAGAAAGAGTGTCCGAGATAGCCGGCTTGTCTCAACCAGAATCCGAGAAATGACATCGTCATTCATGTAATCGATCGCTCTTTATGTCATTCTTCCCCCTATTTATCGGAAAATGTTTGAGTTATAAATTGGAAAAACTAATAATTAAACGGTTTTATCTGGTTTTTTAATTATGAAAAAAATTTATATAAAGAGGAAAATAAAGATTTGATTGTACAGAGGAGAACCCTAGAGGAATCGAGAGTGGACGCAAAGAACATCCTCGGATGGATAAGGATGCTGACCGGAGTAAAATGGGCCCCGCAAATAATGCATCTTCAATATATTATACGCATATATATATATATATATAATTCACACACATATATAAGAAGACACAACATGAAAACATAAGTAAGATGTCAGTTTTGACTCATCGATTAACTCATGTGAATAAAATGTGCATACGATTTTAGTAAAAATTTATGAGGTCGGAGGCTCGAATTTCTTTTTGACTGCCTGACTCTGGACTTGTAAATCAGATTAAATAGATTAAAATAATTTAGATCCTGACATATATAAGATTTCTCGTAAAAAATTATAAAAATTTTAAATATTTAGCCAGTGGATCGAGCGTTGCTTTACAGGTGTTACCGGAGACAGTGACCAGTCATTTGTCCTATTCCACAGCTCAGTCCCTGTCCTTGTCCTTCTCTCTCTCTCTCTCTCTCTCTCTCTCTCTCTCTCTCTCTCTCTCTCTCTTCTCTATATATAATGTGGCAAGTGGGCCCACCTGGTAGGAAAACCGAAAACTGGGGTCCAAAAGGCGACACGTGGGGCCCACTGGTTTGATCGTGATCGTGGTGAGCCCAGCAATGTCGCGAAGCTTACGATGATGCTCTACGACGTCCGGACAAGTGGCTCGTGCAACGGAGCGTTTGGCTTGGAAAAAAAATATTACGTATAGTAATTTCTTTTTTTCATTAGATTAAGATTAAAACCGCGATTACCGTTTGACAGACGGATCGTAAATAACCGTAGAATCTTCGACACGGAATCTTCTGGTAACCTTCGATACGGAATCCTGGTTTCCCTCTCCAATGTTTAGATGGGAACAGGACTCAAATTAAGGATGTGTTTAGGGGGTGCACGGGGAGATCGATCTTCCAAATTCGAGAAACTAGGATGACAGTAATGTGTATTAACAAGTCGGGATCCGACCTCCGAGGAAGTAGATCCGTTGGTAAGCTCATAACATATTTTAGATCAGATTTAGAATTCAACTCTCTCAGAAGGTCTGATATTTGGAAATTAATCGTAAGCCTCAAACCGTATAATACATCATCTGATAAATTAATCGGTTGTTACAGTGGTTTGAAGGAGGTGGTTATTGGTGTTAAAAGAGGTAGTCATTGGTAGGTGCCCTTTGCCCGTTTAGGACCGGGTTTGAATTATATCGGCGGCTTCGTATGAGCCTATTAATTGAGTTGTTACCACCGTGTTCGGTAAATATATTAAATTATTTAAAAAATATAAAATTAGGAGTGAAAATTTATACAGCACCAAATGAATAGATACTTTTATAATTAACACTAATTTATATCACTTTTAAAAAATAGCACTAATTTAAAAGGAACTCTTCATTTTTTCAAAATTCAACGTATACCTCTCTCATAATTCACACAATTCTCTCCTTTCTCTCCTCTACCCCTACCTCTTCCTTCTCTTCCAGCCAACCCCGTCCCTTCCTTCTCCTCCTCCCGGTCGCAGCTCGTCCGGCCACCTCTGGCTGTTCGACCCGCCACTCTGCCCTCGTTCACATTACTCCCGTCGTTGTTCCCCGTCGCCTTCGGCTGCCATTTGGCCCTCCATTCCCGTTGCCACCAGCCACTCGACCCGCCATTCCCGTCGCTCCCGTCGTCTTGGTTGTCGTCAGTTATCTTAATCGTGATTGTCATCTCAGTTGTCGTCACTGCAACCATCTCAGTTGTCGTCGCTCTTATGGTCGAACAAATGAAGTGGGTGGGTGGGTGCTGTTGGGCGCGGGGATGGGTTACTGGGCGAATGGGTGGCACCGAGGGCAAATGAAAAGGGGGAGAAATGGGGAGGAGCGGGATATTCAAATTTGAAATGGGGAGATATTGAGGGAATGCATGTGAATATGATAACTAAGGGTAAATATTCAAGGGTTCAGTATGTTCCCAATTTTCTCTCTGCGTTAGAGCCTCTCTCCTCCCTTCGTTGGAGCCCCATCCCCTCCCCCCACTCCCCCAACGAGCGTTAGCTTTCTCCCCCTCATCCACACCATTAACTACTCACCAACCTCCAACCAACTAACATCATACATCTTAAAGCTTCTGTCATGTAAGT
This sequence comes from Lagerstroemia speciosa, assembly GCA_037672795.1. Taxonomy (NCBI): domain Eukaryota; kingdom Viridiplantae; phylum Streptophyta; class Magnoliopsida; order Myrtales; family Lythraceae; genus Lagerstroemia; species Lagerstroemia speciosa. Next base: position 11,815,090 of record CM075297.1, read on the forward strand.
TCATAAAGCCCCAAACCAGAGCTGCACGAGATTCTACCTCTCTAAGAAGTAGCATGGACGAGACCGAGCTGGAACTCTCCCTCGAAGATCTGTTTAAGGCTCAAATGGCAATGGAAGACAACTCGAAGCCAGACGAAGCAGAATCAGCCAAGGAAGAAAGGAACAACAAAAAGCTGATCGCACTCGTGGTTAAACCCTACGGATCTCGGATACCTCCGCTGAAAGTGGTTGCCTCCCATCTTCAGAAAGCTTGGAAATTTGCTAAGGGGGTGACAATCATGCCAAATAGGTACGTAAAGGATACACTCACATGCTTATTCATAGAGCAGAACGATCTGTTCACCATCGAACGAGCTGGGGCATGGTCAGTTCGAGGATCACATATGTTGCTTGGTCGATGGGCAACAGATATTGCGTTGGAGGATGTGGCTTTGGGTTCTATAAATTTCTGGATCCAGATCAGAGGCCTCCCTCCAGAATTAATCTCCTTTAGCAATATCAAAAAAGCTGCGGCAAAGGCAGGTGAAGTTCTGGAGGTGGAGTGGAAAGATGGAGATGTTTTGAAGTGGTTCTCAATTCCAAAGGCTTTAGTTAAAGTCAATGTTATGGAGCCACTCTGTACTGGCTTTCCTCTAAGGAGGATTAATGGGAAAACACTGGATATAACTTTCAAATATGAAAAATTAGCCACATTTTGCTACGATTGTGGGATTATAGGACATGACCAAAGTTCCTGTGCTTCTGAGGATCCAGTGGAATCGGACAAATTCGGGCCGTGGCTCAGATTTGATGAGCACAATGACATTCCCTATCCAAAGGCTAAAGATACAACTGGAAGTTCTTCCGCTGAACACCGTGTTCAGAAAAATCTACAGAAAGAGCTGGATCTTGCAGCGGATGAGAGAGAAGTGGAAAGTGATCAGAATTTCCGCACTCCCGAGGTGGCCAAACTCAAAGTCTTCAATAACCTAGCCGGAAAATCATCTGAGACAGGGTCTGAGAGCACTCAAGAAAATCTGATGAAATCTTCCTCCGCAATGCTGAGTACGGAGCAATTAATTGTAAGCACCAAAATTCAGAGGAAGTCTAGTCAAAGGTGCAAATCCCAGAGGAAAGAAAAAATAGCCGTTGAATTCCAAGGCAACCATCATGGGCCGGGTAAAGAGCCGGACCAGAACCCAACAGGTAATCAATTAAATGACCCAGACGACTGGAAAATGATAGTGGGCGGTCAAACAGTGATTTCAGTAGCAAAAAAAAGAAAAACTGAACTCAGCATGGGTATGCATTGGAGCAGTATCGAGACACATTCATCCCACATTCCCGAATACAGTTTGAAGTTTCAGCCAACATGCAATTACCCGGGAGCTGTGGAACAATACCCAATGCCAAATTACAGCAAGAGAATTAGTAATGCCGTGACTCTTACTCACATCCCCCGCGAAGAAGACTGCCAGGATTTCAATACTGACCCAATGGAGGAAACGGGGCAAGAAACGCACCTAATGGCCGAGGAGGCGGGCCTTATCACGCCCCCAACTTCGCCATGAGCATCTTAGCGTGGAATTGTCGGGGTATTGGAGGGAACCCGACAGTTCGAAAACTCAAATCCCTCCAAAATAAACACAACCCCAGTGTAATTTTCCTTTCAGAAACTAAGGTGGGGAAGGACAGATGTTTAGAAATTGCCCGAAGATGCAAAATGAAGGGGATTTGCGTGGAGGAGGCCCAAAACTCGGCAGGCGGACTCTGCTTGCTATGGCACGAGGAATTGGAGGTAACAATTTTGATTCAAAATCCATACATGATACATGCTTATGTTGCTCATGAAGTGTTACCTTCAAAATGGCTATTAACTTGTGTGTATGGTCCACCATACAAAAACTTAAAAAACTCTTTCTGGAACAAACTCAATGAAATGGCCGACACCATAACCGAACCTTGGGCCTTAATAGGCGATTTTAATGAAGTAATGTCGGGGACTGAAAAAATAGGTGGCAGACATATAGGAAATACATCCAGAAATTACTTGGAAAATTTTATTGAAAATTCAGGGTGTATAGACCTCGGATTTGTAGGCAATCCTTTCACCTGGAGAAACAAGAGAGAAGGATTAGCGCACATTAGGCAAAGATTGGACAGAGCCTTAGGAAATGAACAGTGGAGAACTCAATTCCCTAGAGCAGGGGTTACACACCTTCCTGTAAGCCATTCAGATCACAATCCCATCCTGTTAAGACTCTGGTCCGAAGCTGCATTAAAGAAAAAACCTTTTAGATTCGAAGCCATGTGGACTAGATCAGAAGGAAGCAGGGAGGTAATACAAAAAGCCTGGGCAGAACAAGCAGAGGGCTCTAAGCAATTTCGATTCTCCTCAAAAATTAGAAAAACAAAAAAAGAACTCAAGATTTGGAATAAAAATACCTTTGGCCATTGTGACTTGAAGATTGAAAGTATCCAGCATGATCTAGAAAGAATCCAACTTGAAAATCCCACAGCAACAAACCTCAACAGAGAATTGATCTTGCAAAAACAATTAGATGAGGAACTCCTAAAGAAAGATCTATTCTGGAAGCAAAAGTCAAGAGAACTATGGGTTAAAGATGGAGACAGAAACACAAAATTCTTCCACCTATCCACGGTTATTAGACGTAGGCAGAATCATATAACAGCCATCAAACTGCCAAACAACAATTGGGAGCATGATCATGAAGAGATTGGAAAATATTTTCTGGAAAATTTCGAAAAGCTCTATACTTCTAGACAGACCCAATTCCCTGAGGATCTAGAAGGACTGTTCCAACCTATCCTCACAGAAACAGAAAATGAAGAATTAGTAAAGGTGCCAACTGAAGAGGAAATCATCAAAACAATCAAGTCTATGCACTCACTAAAATCTCCTGGACCAGATGGAATGTCTCCAATTTTTTACAAGAACTATTGGAGCACTATAAAGCCTGACTTTATAAGTGCAATTCAAAATTTTTTCCAGCAAGATTTCCTACTGAAACAATGGAACAGTACTTTTATCACTCTAATCCCCAAGAGTAAAGGAGCATGCACCTTCAACGAGTTCAGACCAATAAGCCTAGGCAATGTGTGCTATAAAGTCATATCAAAAATCATCGCTAACAGGTTAAAGCCCCTCCTAGAAAAAATAGTAGCCCCCAATCAAACTGCCTTCATAGAGGGACGTTGGATAAATGATAACAGCATCATTGCTCAAGAAATATTACACTTCATGAAGAAATCGAAAGCCAAATCAGGATGGGCAGCAATGAAAATAGATCTCTCTAAGGCTTTTGATAAAGTCGAGTGGCAGTTCCTCTTAGCAATACTGCACAAGCTGGGCTTTCACCAGAAATTCATCTCATGGATCCAACAATGCATGTCCACAGTCTCTATGTCTATCTTGATAAATGGGTCACCATATGGATACTTCAAACCTTCACGAGGATTAAGACAAGGGGATCCACTATCCCCTTATCTCTTTATTATCATGATGGAAACTCTATCTAGAATGTTATATAGAGCTGAACAGAACAGGGAACTAACAGCTATTAAGGTCAGTCGAAATGGACCAAAAGTCTCTCACTTATTTTTCGCTGATGACCTCATAATAATGGGTAAAGCAAGCAAATCAGAAGCTATTCACTGTAAGCAGATACTGGAAAAATTCTGTGAATGGAGTGGACAGGAAATAAATAAAAGCAAATCTGGACTCTTTTTTCAAGAAAAGTCACGGGTCAACATAAAAGAGAATACAAGGAACTTATGGAGATGAAAAAACTGAGAGCAGAGTCAAAGTATCTGGGTAACCCACTATTCATCAAAAGGAAAAAAGCAGAATCTTTTCAGTATATAATAGACAAAATAAGAGGAAAACTAGCCTCTTGGAAGGCAAAATCTTTATCCTGGGCAGGTCGAGCCACTCTGATAAGAACCACCTTAAGCTCAGTGCCAAATTATACAATGTCTCTTCATAAACTCCCCAAATCTATCTGCAACAAAATAGACCAGCTAAATAGCAGATTCTGGTGGGGCAAAGCTGAAACTGATAAACATTATTTCGCCCCAAAAAGTTGGGAGTCTATCTGTGTACCCAAAGAGAAAGGTGGCTTAGGTTTTAGAAGAGCAGCTGACCAGAACCGAGCTCTACTCTCCAAAACAGCTTGGGCTTTGTCAAAGGATTCTACCAATCTAGCCATGCAAATGCTGAGATCCAGGTATGGAAATTTCCTTACCCCTAGCCAAAGAACCAATCGTAATACATCAAGTGTTTGGAGGGGACTTCAGGACTGTAAGCAAACTTTACATAAAGGATGCTTCAAGCTAATAGGAGACGGTAACAGCACAAAGGTATGGACAGAACAATGGATACCAGGTATGGACGAGCCACCCTTGCCTATTACTAATACTTCAGATCTCGACCACAACATGCTGGTAAGGGATCTAATCCTGCCTGACCCAAAAAGATGGAATGCCTTGAAAATTGATGATTTGTTCCCCATAGATGTGGCTGAAACTATCAAAACCATTCCACTGACACAGGAAGAGGGTCCGGATGAGCTTATTTGGAAACCAAATTCATCAGGAGAACATAGTGTCAAAAGCTTTTACCTCTTAGATCAAAAACATAGATTTTCTGACACAAACGAACAGCTCTGGCAAAAACTATGGAAACTTAAGATTCACGAAAGATTCAAAATCCATCTTTGGAGAATGGTGAACAATTGCCTCCCCTGGATTACAAACACAGACAACCCTTGTCCAATTTGTAACACAGGAAAAGATGAAGTAGCACACCTGTTCAAGGAGTGCCTATTTTATCGAGTGATATGGAGGGAATCACCCTGGAAACTATGGACTTTACCCCACCCCTGTGATTCTATGCTAAATCTGATAAAGTTCTTCATTGAGCCCCCAAAAGACTTTATTGCAGATGCTATAAAACCCGAGGACTTTACATGCTATGCTGCCATTGTGCTATACTATATATGGGATTTGAGGACAAAAGTGATCCATGCAAAACAAAAGCCCAAACTCACTGATTTCTTGTCTAATATCCTCAGGATTTACAGAGAACACACAGGAAACATCGGCGAGGGAAGAAACAAAATAAAGATGGACAGATCAGAACTTACCCTCGAATTCCCGGAAGGCAAAATCTGTGTATTCTCGGATGCTTCGTGGCACGGTGGTGCAACGGGAATCGCCGGAATCGCACAAGCTGGACAGCTATCCAACCCAATCTGGTGGCACGAAAGAAGGAAGGCCTCTAGCCCGCTGCAAGCTGAGGCTTTTGCTCTCTTGACTGCCATGCAAATCGCTGCAACAAAGCAATGGACAGCAGTTAGATTCCATGCCGACTCCCTCACCCTCACCGAAGCCATTCACAATAGGGAACAAATCCCGTGGGAAATCAAGAATATTGTCCGGGATATCCAAAGTCACCTGAAAGATTTTGATTACTGGGAATGTTGCTGGATTAGCAGGGATTTCAATTCAGCTTCGGATGTTTTAGCTAAGGAGAGCAGATTAGGTCGATCGGAGGGATTGATTTTGGTTGATGGGGTAGCTTCTGATGGGGCTCCCTGGAACTCCTCGGCTTCACGAGGCCCTTGTAACCCTAATCCCCTGATTGTCTCTCCCTTTTTGTCTGGACTTGGATAATATAAATCAAACTAAGCTTTTACCTAGCAAAAAAAAAAAAACTAAGGGTAAATATATAATTTTACATAATTTGATGCTATTTTTAAAATTGAATATAAACTGGTGCTATTTAAAGATGAGAGATTAGGAGCGTTAATTTAGTCCATTAACACTAAAATTAATTGTAAAATATTGTAACTAAAATAATTATTAAATTTATTTAGAACTATTTTAGCTACCTTGTAGCAAGGCCAGCAATTTTGGATCTGACCTGACAGCTCGGTCCGGATCCGACACGATAAGACCTTACCTGGACTAGGGGTTCTTAGACATCCTTGTTATCGGGCTCGTGCCGGTTCGATGGCCTAATAGCTCCATGCCATTTCGAAAAAAAATTAATAATAAAAATATTTCCTTAATAAAAAAATACAAAAGTATTTGGGAAAATTTTTATTTTTTTAGTAGTTTATTTTTTAAATTCAAAATTTAGCCAGTGAAGCGCGTGCCTAATGCCCATCTCCGCAACTCGGTTAGAAAAAGAGCTGAATTTCCATGCATCAGAATTTAACCAGCCAGGCTGCTGCAATGTCTGATCTTTCTAATAACCTTTGACACCTTTTTGAGAATCGTTCTCTCACCAACTACATCATCTCAATACTCTATATACTATTTGCCTGAAACAATCGGATCGTTTGATGTATTTATTATTCATCCTTCCCTGCGAAAAATTCGAATCAAGGAAGAACAGGGAAGTCGTCTCTCTCTACGCTTGGCTTGACCGATGCTGTCTTGTATAGGAAGCACCGCGTCGTAACAACGGTACATGTAATGTTCCTGTCATTTGCTGTAGTCTTCAGACACAGCCATCTCCGAGCCTTCCTCCTCGTCGTCCTCCTCATCGTTCTCCACCGGCTCCATCCCTCCATACTCAGCATCATCCCTGCCCTCAAACCCTTCTCCCATGTTTTCTTCCTCGAGCTCGTTGTATTCTTCTTCCTCCTCGGAGACACCAACATCCTCCTCTTCCTCCTCGCCTGCTGCTTCCTCCTCGAAGTTCTTATTCCACCCATTTGAGCTCCCAGCGAACCCATCTCCCCAGTTCCTCCCATTATCACACTCCATCATCACCTCATTCTCGTTCTCATTCTCATCATACTCTGCACTATCACTGTTCACTAAAGCCTCCTCTACACGAACTGCATACCTCCGTTCATTGTTCCAGCCCGCGTCTGTTCCCATAAACGATGCCTGCTTAGCGACCTTGTTATCCACTCTCCTCCTCCTCAGTGTCCTCCGGCCCCGAACATAGCTACTGCCTACTTGGGCTGCTCGTGTCTTTCCCTGCTGCTGTTTCGGTAAGTTCCGCCTGTTCCCAATATTCCGTCTGCTGCCACTGACATCAGATCTTGATGCTGACGATCTTCTTTGCCACTTCCTGCCGCTCCTATCACCCCCGACACTTCCGCGTTTGTATGATCTCCTTCGGCCACCGACTTCACCAGGGCTCTCTTTCAAGTGCATGCTCTGGTCTCCCTCAGGAACTTCCTCTTCCTTAACCTTAAAGGCTGTGGGCTTCATCAAAGGCTCCTGTAGATGGAAGAGACCAAGGTTATGCACCGAGTCGAGCTACTCGATATCGGTTATACTCAGTTTGACAAGCTAATCAAGCTGCTTCAACCGCATATACAAGATGCATACTTACCAGGTTTTCTCTGGTTAAATGAACACCATGAGACTCAGGTTGCTCTGGCTTTACATAAATTATGGAGCAGTCAAGTTCCAAAAGCCTTAAAGCCAATGCAGCAATAGTACACGGGATCCAAGGAAGCACGGGCACATGTTCCAGATCAAGGAAGTCTTGCTCAGAGCTCTCGGGCAAGCTCAACAGATCCTTCGTCCTCTCAAACTCTGGTGACAAGTAATCCCTCCTTATAACATCCTCCAATAGAGTTAACATCTGCAAGGTGATGTTTTCGATAATCAAAATAAGCATCAGCAAAATGTAGTAGTCATGGACAGGTGGCATTTGAGTAAGAGGTTTGGATATCAATAAAGCAGAAATCAACTAACTTTAGGAGTTCCCCTCCCTTGTTCTCCTCTTTTTCCTTCCTAATTAACTTCACCAAGTATTCAATCGACAAAATTGTTATCAAACAGGCCCTCAAGGAAGATCAGTCATGCATAAGAGTTAACACCAGTAGCCAAACCTGCAAGAATTCCTCAGAGGATGAAGTTCCACTCAACTTGATACCCCAACTTCTTCGGCGGTCCTCTGTCCAACATGATTGGAGAGCTTCTGAAGGAATTGAAGCCTGCAAACATGTGAACAAGAGATTTGCATTTAGCTGCTCATTCCAAATATAACGTGATATGATGAACAGATTGGTGGTAGATAAAACTTTCCTTGGAGATGCTTACCTCAATATATGCTAACAAAACTTTGAGCAACCTGATCCCGAGGGGGACAGATGATATCAGAACACGACTGTCCTTGAGATCCGACATTTTCCCATCTTCACACTTCATAACGTGATGTGAAAAATCCAAATTATCAGCAGAAATCAAGTGGCAAGAAGAGCAATGCTGTTCCTCGCAGAAATAAGTACTGAGGCAACTATTGCAGATGATCAGTAGAGGATCAGATCTCATCTTTCCAACTCTCATGGCACATAATGAGAACGAGTTGAAACATTCTCTGGATAGCCACTTCAGAAACTCTTGGTATCTTCTCAGAGCATCCGTTTTCTCGAAGTGGTTTCTCCCAGTCTCAATTCTGAAAGAAGATGACACCTCTGATGTATCATGGTTTGCCACACAAACTACACTTCTGGGGCTACCAAAACCGCGGCAATCAAGACTAGAATCCATTTCCACAACTCCTTCCTTAACAGAATCTTGTTTCTCTGGGGCAGACTGCGAAATCCTCCTGACGTTGTCCTTGAAGGGTTTCTCAACCTTAAGCAACATTACACGCAAATGTGATTCTCTAATTCCACGTGCATCCAAAGACATTGAGAGAGCATCAAATGCCTGCATTGGAGAAGAGTTAGGTGAATGATACTTGTAAACATAATGATGGAGAAATGACTTGGACAATCAACGAGGCAAAGCATGTAACATGATGTAGGACCCAGAAAGCACAGGGACTTTGTTGAAGATGGTACCATCTTTTTCTATTTAAGCAAGTGAACCATTGGGAGCACTCTATGTTTCAATGGATTTATCATGACAAAAGAGAATCATATTTGTTTTCCTAAGGACAAGGAAGAAAGAAGTGCTTGGAGGACTGATGCCAATTGTAGGCAATAGCCCTAAGATATAGACACCCTTAAATTAACAGCAACCTGAACACGATTGCAAAAACCCAATTTGAAAAAAATAAAGAGGAGAGGGAGCGGAAGCTGCAGACGGATGGATTAAGAGAGTGAACAGTTTATTAATATTGGTGGAGAGAAATTATGGCACAATAAATCTCCACTAAATTCAATTTTTCAGTTGGCTAGAATGATTATTAACATGGAAACTGTGGAAAGACAAAAGTCAGACAGGAGAGAAGATCTGCTTTTATTAGCAGAAATATCAATGTAAGTATTCAAACTATTTAATCATGAAAAAGCAAGTACTCTAACCTCTTCAGAGTCTATAAGCCTCCATCGCCCATCATTTAGCTCCACAAATATCCTCCCAGAACCAGGATCGTTTCTTGATGAAGATGCAACAAACTGCCAGTACCTATTCCTCCTCCGATCCTGGCCAAGAGGCAGTGACCTGTACACATAAATCTCTTCTGCCCTTTGGGCAATATATGACTTCAATTGAGATCGCGACCTTCTAGAGACATATCCATTTTGAGATAAGTTATCAGGAACTCCTGAAGGATCCTGAAGTAGAATGGAGGTCCTTTCAGACGGCATGCTGCTAAGGTCATTTTGACTAACCATCTGTAGACTGAACAATGGTTGTTGATTTTCTGCTATGCTTGGAGAAGCCTCAGTGTTTTTAGTATCTGCTGCAGGCCAAGGGTTTTGGTTGCCCGTGGTAAAGGCTGAAGCTTGGGCTTCACTTCTTCCCCCCGTAAAAGATGATACGTCCACTTTAGAGATAAACTCGTCTTTCAAACGAGACCTATCAAGCTGCACCTCTGCCCACATCTGTTTCTTGAGAGCATTTGCTGCCTCTAATCGATCCTGCAGAGAATATCATTAAATTGTGCGTGTAAGAGGCAGAGAGAGAGATCAACATTATGCTGTAGGGTAAACCTCAACTAAATAAACATCCAAGGCCCAATGAATTACGATTGTCTTCAATTTTGAAATTCTGCAACTATATGACTATGCATTTACTAATTCATAATATCTACCAGCATAGTAGTTACTAATTCATAATATTCACATTAAGCTTTTGTACTTTCCTAGCAAAAGCCCCCCAGTTAGGTTTTAGAAATATTTCTTGATACCATAAAGCTAAAAATTCTCTTGCTGCTGATGATATACATGCCCCTTCTACTAATCAAGCATATTATTACGAACAAGGACATTTACTCAGGAGAGCTCAAAAAACAAAGTCTACCTCTAGAACAGCACGAACTGAATTTCCTTCATTAGCAATGCCGATTAATGCAACAACGGCATTCAACCGCTCTTCAACACTGAGACAGGAATACTCTCCTTCTGAAAGACCATGGATCCAAGACTCACCCAACTTGCTCTCATCAATTTCCACACTCTCTGGATCCTTTTTACTATCACAAATGCCTTCACCAGCTCCAAACTGCTCGGCCACGGCATTTGAACAGTATGTGTCCTTGAATTCACTCACAGGGCACGGAATAAAGGCTTTCTCAGTTTCATTTTCCAAGCTTATCCCATTGTCGAGCATGGCCTCATCTTCTTTTATAATCGGAAGTTCATTCACTAGATTATATTGATCAGCATCCTTAATGACAGTTGAAGGTGTTACTAAATCATCAACATCAGGATCCTCCCCAACATCACCATCAGATTCTTCATCCCCATCTTCATCTCTTTCCCCATCATCATCTCTTTCCACTTCATCTGCGTTTTCTTCTGCTAAAAACCCGTTTTCAAATATCCTGATTCTCTTTCGGGCTTCTGAAAGTATGGCCTCAGCATCAGCTGGATCCTTTCGATAAGATGCGCGTACACGATAAGTGGAAGGAGCTACTCGCTCAAAAAGTTTAGTATCCCTTGTCAGTGCAACAGATATGGAAGCTTCTGGTGTCTTGCTCGTAGAGAGATCCCTGAGACCAGATTTCTAAGACACAGAAGGAGATAATCTTAGAATAGTGAAGATAGGAAAAGCTAACTCAAAAATAATATGAAATCCACTCACCTGAATCTTGTCAGCCAAATCAAGTACTGTCACGCCTTTGCTTCCCTCAAGTGAAAGTACATGAAAAGCAGCAAATTTGACTGTTCCAGGAGTCAAACGATGCCTAGATCTTCTAGGGAGCAATAAACCTTTTTCCCGCATAACAACAAGCGCCTTCTCAGCAGCAGAACCACTGCGTAGAGTAGATATTATGTCTTCGCAATCTTTAACCTGCAATAGAAACACAGCACATGATTTACAATATCAATGAGAAAACCCAGAATAGTGAAGGTTCTGGTCCTCTCTATTTTAAGAGGACATTGTCTGACTATATAATATCTGGAATCGGCTCCAGCAAAAGAGAAACTAACCTCATCACATTCTTGCAAATTTGGCTGCACAGCATTTCTCTTTTTCAACTGTGGACCAAAACCAGCAGAGAGCGCTAATTGCCGGAAAATTTCAGGCCATGTTAACGGATTTAAGTGCTTCTGCCATTTCTGTATGTCAAAGCCCCAAGCATATGCCTAACACAAAAGAAAATATCAGCAACTGAGAGTATAAGAATATCTCACTTTGGGGAGGTTATAGAATAAGCTATACCCCTTCAACAATCTGAGGATGTCCACCTTCAGGATTCACAGAACCACTTTGATTGATTCCTAATCCAGTACCAGGTGTCCTTGTAGCATCTTCAATATCCTTAATGATCAACTTAAGAAGAGCAATATGTATTTCACCCAATAACCTTGAATCCTGTGGAGTTGTTGCATGGTATCAAACTTAAGTCAGCGAAAAGTAAACAAAAAAGGAATAACATGAAAACAGATTCACTCACATAGTCGTGAAAAGCTTGAACAAACTCATCAAGAGTAAACGGCCATAAGCCAAGAACATCAGCGAATGTAATCAAGAATCGCCATGCCTGCCAAGCCGGTCAATAATCAGTTAAAAACTGTGTGGGTTAAATAGAACAATTCAAAGCAGGAAGGCAGACAGGCAACAAATAATGTCTCAGACTGCAAAATTAAGAAGAAAAATATAGACCCAGAATCTCAGGAAGTTGACACAAGTTGCAGCATAAAAGAGATCTAAAACTTCAATCCCAGAGAATCCCATTCCAAATAGTCATCACTGTACATACCATCAGAAGATTCCCAGCATTTTCTTCTGAACTGGCCCACGGTTGAGCAGCAAATGGCACCTTTAATGTTATAGTCTCTGGTGGAAAGGCACTTAAAGAATCTAAACATATGAAAGAATATGGGTTAGAACTGCAAAGATAAATAGCGAACAAGTTGGCATGCAAAATATACTACAACATATCTGGTGCAGGGTAAATGGAAAAATGGGAAAATGCATAACGAAAAGATAAAACAGCTTTGTGACTTGCAAAAGATCTTTCCATTGTGAAAATCAAAACCCCAGTCCACGTGTTTTTAATGGGTTAAGCAACTATTTGTTCTTCGACAGAAGTACAAATTCAGATCTCCCCATCTTAAACCTACTCACAACTAGGGTCCAGTCACTACAATACTCTTCAAATGCGATATAAATTGGAAACACCCTTTCATGACGATAAATTAAGATTCTTCTAGGAGCATCTAAATCTTGCGAGATATTGACATTGTTCTCACCCATGCTAACATTTTCCCCATAAAAACAAAGCAAGCAAGACAATCAAAACATTAGGTAAAGCCCAAGATTAATTACTTCAAATCCCTTAAAGCAAATTGAAAGAGTGACGGATATGACTATAATTAACCAAGATAAGAGACTACTACTAATGAGTCATGAGCGTTCCCAAGCTAAAATCCACCTCTAAACATGTCAAGGTTTTGCAAGGTGTCATGATCTAGGTGAACAATTGAGGGCAATCCTTTCTTTGTAGCAGCCAACTCCATCAGCTCCAGTTGCTCATCTTCCATAAGCTCCATAGATTCTTTAGCAATTCTACGTGCAGTAGCCCTCTCAATGGCAACTTTTCGTCTCTCTGCCTCTTTTTCTCTCCGCTGCTCTTCTTTTTGCCGCCTTTTCTCAGCCTTATATTGATTTCAAGGATATTGGTAAGAGAACAAGGATAAAAGGATAATGAACATGAAAATAAATAAATGAACATCAATGAAACACCAAAATACAGTGGCTATACACATACTCTCATACTTTCCTTCTGCAAAAACTTCTCTCTTCTTTCAATTTCCTTCCTTTGTTCACGCTGTAATCTCTCCTCTTCCCTTAGCCTTTCTCGCATCAGTCTTTCTTCTTCTTTTCGTCTTTCACGATCATACCTTTCCATCTCTTTCCTCATGCGCTCATCATTCTGCAAAAATGAGATGAATGATATCAGCATGGCCTTTTCAGATACTCTGTTCATTAATTGTTAAACCTACCTTTCTCCTCAACGTGTTTTCTTTCTCAAGTGCTTTTTGTATCCGGCTTTCATGTGCTTCAATTTCTCTTGCAATCCGAGCTTCTTCATTCTGAGACACATAGGTTATATTGTTTATTAAGGAAAAAGGCCATAGTAAAAAGGGAAAAGACATTATCTACTCATCAGGCTTTGGAAGCACCTTCTGTTTCCTCTCCACATGCAAGCCAGACTCATTATATAAAATTTTCCCGTCAGACATTGCAGGATAAATCTCAACTTGATTAGCAGGATATCCTACCTGCTGAAAATTTAATCTCATGCTCGCAAGAGAATCCCTCCGTTGAAAGCTGTCATCATCTTCAGAAACACCGAGCCTTTCCCTAGCATCTTGAGTGGCTTGACAGCCACGCAATAACTGGCCCTGAACACCATGCACACCCGACAGCTTCTCATTCACATGAGCAGAAGATGGAGCTCTTGCAGATGGACCATCAATTGGGACACCATGAAAATGGTTTTGTGCAACTTTTCCATGTGTATTATATCTTATACTGGGCTGATCATGAGGAAACTGATATTCATGAACAGATCTTCCCACAGCCTGAAACAAGACAACCGACAATGTTTTATCTACAGCAAATCATGCTGTTCAGCTGAGTTCATGGCATTTGTAAGGTTAATCATTTCTTCTGCATTATGTCCAACAATTTAAGCATCAAGAGTCTTGTTCCCAGTGAACCCCGTAAAATGATAACAAAACATCAAAGTAATCAAGTTTCAAAGACATGTAACTCAAATGAAAATTTTTATTAAAAAAAATGTCGGAAGAGTCAAAGGAAACCAACCTTGTCTGGTATAGCACTCCGTCTCCCAAATAACTTGTTATCGTAGGAATTGTCAAACTGCTCATGCTCCTCTGTTGCAGCTATACATACAGCAGCATGATCAAGTCAGTAACACACAATTCTACAGGATAAGATAGAGAAACACTTGCCAGTGAACCTTCAGGACAATTATGAATACTAGAGTCCTAATCCCAACACAGCATTGCAATTAACTTCAAGCAACAGTATCATCTGACAATGCAAATTGCAGATTGTAAAGAACTACATTTATATTAGATAGAAGGCTAGCCAACTATTTATACCCAAGAAAAATCTTATCAGTTACAAGGTGATTAACAGTACAATTACATCATACTACATTCGATAAATTTTCATGACCAATAAAACAGCAATCTCAAAACCCAGTGGGAGCATTCATAACATGGATTTTAGCATAATTTGCAACATCTTTCTTTTACAGATCCAGAATTCTTCATGTATAAAGGTAATCACTTGCGCATGAGCACGTTTTTATGCGACTTCTGTTTCCCAGATTGAGTTTTGTTATCATCTAGAGTCACCTCAACGGTACCCCAGGACCAAAGAAATACTGATAATGGATCCACCTATACAATGTGTACTTGATTGTGAACATTAAAACAGAGCAACTTACTAACGTCCACCGGTCATGCCAATCCAACAAAAATATAAATTAACAAACCAAACGTACACTATTACCTATAGGCACCCCGAATGCATCAGGTGGCAAGGGATCAAACTCCATACCAAGTATTGGCCCATCCTCTCTCAGAGGTTCTCCCAACTGCGCCTCCACACAAGCTATTGCCCTAAGCTCCATTATAGTCCTAGGTGACTCATAGTATCTACTCCCGACACCAACATCATCTCCATCTCTCCTATATCCCACCCTCTGCAGCTCCTTACTACTGTATGGGCTGGACCCTGAGCCTGAACTTGAGCCTGAATCGTTATCACTGCCCAGTTCTGTTTTAGCAAAACCAGGATCTTTGGAGTACTCCCGCGCCGCCGCAGCCGATTTACGCTGCCTTTTGGGGGCAGCATTGTTCTTGTCCTTCAATCTCCGGTGGCAGAACCACATCTGCAGTTGCCGATCAGAGAGACCCAGTTTCTCCGACAGCTCCACCCGCATCGCCTCCGATGGGTGCGTCTCCGCTGCAACAACAGAATTATCACATCACACAACAAAAACAAAGGGAGAAGATAAAGGAAGGGCCAATCAAGAAACTATCGATTCAATCCCTATACAGCGAAACAGGAACGAAGATCCGGAAACAGTGGACGTACTGGCATAGGCTTTCTCCAGGGTTTCAAGCTGAAACGGCGTCTTCATCTGGCGCTTGGGCTTGCTCTGCCCCTCGCCGGTGTCCCCGATCTTGGGTGCCTCTTCACACCCCGCCTCCATGATCGGGAACCCAAGAACCGAAAGAAGCACGGAAACCCTAGAAATTGAAGAAAGGGACTAACATGCGAGAGAGAAACAGGGGGAAACAGAGCGAAGGAGAAAGCAATCCTCTAGGGTTTCGATTGAGGACGACCAGAACAATCAACATTGACCCTCAAGAACTCTCATTCGTCACCCCCGACATCATCACCGCCATCATCGCCATCGACATCATCCTACGACGAAATCAACTCCAAGGAATATCAAAAAATCGTGGGGGCGAAGAAAGAGGATCATGATAATCATCATCATAAAGTAAGGGATCATCACGAACTATCACCCAAAACAAAAAAAAAATTTCAAAAATTGAACAATAATTGTAATTAATAATTATTCAAAAATTGCAACAACTGTTATGGAAAGGCTGTTAAGCATTTTCTACAGGGTAAATTACCTTCAACTAAAAAAATTATGTAATTTGCTCATTTTCTAAAAAAAAAATTAAATATTTATGTAATTTTATTTTATTAAATTAGACTTTTCAAAAATTGAAAGTAAAGTGGCTTGACTTCTTTTAAATCTCAGTTTAAGTAAGATATTTTATATTTGAAAGTTTTAAATCACATTGTTTCATTTTACTGTTAAATTAGACTCACTCGACTGACCTGAATGCTAGGTGACTTGTCCTCCATAATATTTTTCCTCGTCGCAGAATAAAAGTGCGTTAGAAATATATAAAGTTCTCTTTTATATTTTATAGTAATTAATGTTAATTTTAATGCGAGAGAAAATTGTCAAACTAATTTTAAATAAAATTTACTCTGATTTTACAGATTTACAGATACATGATAATAATAAATCTAGCAGAACAATTGTCGAAGCATATAACTTTATATTTTAATATATTAGTCTAATTTAATAAATATTTTATATTTGAAACATTTTGCATCCTTTGAGAAAAGAAGCAAACCATATGTAATTTACCTTTTTTTCCATATTATCATAAATAAATAAAATTCCAATAATAATAATGGGAGTAATATCAGAACAGCATCAGCAATGTCTTTCCAATTCTTTTCTTCCTCCTTTGTTTCACCTTTTTTTCCTTCCAATTATTATTACATTTTTGTTAAAATGTTTTACCAAAATCTGTCTTTTTTTTTTCAGTTTCCAACGAGACATTACAGTCGAGTCGGGCGAAGAGGAAATTAAAAGGGGACGAGATTTTCACCGACTAAAATCTAAATCAGAATTTTTAAATATTAAGTTCAGGATGATTATGCTAAACAGAGACTCTCTAATATTCGATTTTGTTGATGGGGTGTGTGAGTTTGTGCATATTGTTTTCAATTCTTTATTTTTTATTTTGTTTTGTTTTTTGCCCTTTTAATTTAATTTTTGATTTAATGAAGAAATTCTTCTTCTACTGCAGACAAGTTTGTTCTCTGTCTATGACTCAATCAAATTCTTTCTTCCATTATGTGAGGCTATGCAGTTGTTGGGCCTAGAGAGAATTGGGCTGGATGAGTTTGATCTTTAGGTGTGATGATAAATCACCGATTTAATTTACATCTAGATTGACACTTATTCACTTTTGTTACAATTTAGGGCATACCCGCTTGTAAATTAATAACATGCACTAAATCAAATCCAAGGTTCAACTCCCCGCAGGGCCGGTATCTGAAGAGTAATGGTGGCCCTCAGACCGTACAACACAGCGTCCAATTTGTCAGGTTTATCATCCACCAAACTAAGTAGGATTATTTAAGAAATTATCGTGATCTTGAATTTCGTCGTCCCCTTTTTTAAGTTTTTTATTTTCCATGTTGAACCCAATCCAATAGATGGAATTATTCATTTCCTGAGCCTGAGCCTGATGCTGAAGGCTCAGCTATTTTGCTCCCTGGCTGGACTAGCAATCTTAGAACATTCAATATGCTAACAACAGAAAGGGGGATTTGATGTAGTGAGATCAATCTCGACCCGACACACCATAAATTTCTACGATAATAACAAATAGGACAAACATTTTTCTTTTGGCGTTCTAAATGACCAGCCGAGCGAAGATGCAACTCCCGACTCTATCACATGTGAAGATGCAGGCGGTATTATTCAGTGCTAACTGTGAAAATAATTGATCTCAAGAGATGGAAAAATCAGCTTCAAAAAGATCTGTACACTACTTGATATCCAGAAACTCATTGAATAATATCTAAGGAAAAAGAGAGAGATCTGAATATTCGTTCATTCAAAGCACAAAGAGTCCGCAGCCTAAACCAGATATCATATCAGGCAACACCACCAAAAAGAAACCAAAGCACACTAGCACAACACACTGCAAACAAATCGCCATCTGGATTAAGTCCTCCCTCCCTCCCTCCCTCCAAGGCCAACAAAAAGAGTTAGCAGCCCTGCCTTCGGAAGGAAGAAATCCTGCAGCTGTAAGGGGTAAGAGGAATCGACAGAGAACCCAGCCACACCACACCACCCTAAGACCTGTTCCCTAGCTCGGCGGAAGAGAATCATATCTCGAGCCTATAAATAATCTACTACCACTCATAAATAAAAGCTTAACCTGATCTAGGATAGGTTACACTTACGTCAAGCATAGAAGCTTCTCGCTGTACATCTAGTGATGCTGCCTCCATCATGACCTCTGCAGGACACACTTCTCGTAGAGAGCGAGAATGTCCTTCTTGGATGGGTTCCTAAGCTGAAGCAGCTCGGCGCCAAAGTTGTGCTTGGTAAGCTCCTGCTTCAGTTTCTGCACTGTGAACTTGGTGTAGTCCACTTGAGCTCCTGGATGGCTGTTATCATCATGATTATTGTTATCCTCATCGGCCCTATAGACGGATCCACCATCTTCGTGCTCCGGAGTGAAAGCAAGGGGGCTGGTAGTGCTCCGAGTCCTCTTATTTCCTCTATATGTCTTGTCCACGTCCATATCTTGAATAGACTCCATGCCAGCCTCGCCGTCCTCGGCCCTCAATCGCTTCCTGAGAGAAGCAGTCTTGAGCTTACTATCTAGTGCAGTTTCATTCAAACGAACAGAGGTCAACTCTTGCTGGAGTGAATCGATCTTTGCATGAGCATTTTGTAATTGAACCGAGAGATCTTCCGCTCTGTTGACTGCTTCCGCACGGGCCTTCCGTTCATTGTCCAATAGGCTCTCGAGAACCTTGACAGTGCTAGCCCTCACCTCGTTGTTCTTGCCCAATAAGGACTCAATCTCTTTCTCCCTCTCCTCAACTCTCGCCTCCAAAAGTGCGATTCTAGATTGCGCCTCGCTATCTGATAAGCGTGCCTCCTTGAGTTTATCGGTCAGCTCGGTCTTGTCTCTCTCCAAGCTGTCGATGAGCCTCTCAGCCCGCTCGATTTGGGCCAGCCTCTCCATCGCCAACCTCTGTATCTCGGTCTTCTCCTTCTGGGCCCCTGCAGCTTCTGACCGCGCTTTATCAGCCAATTCGGTGGCTCTCTTTGCCTCCCTCTCTGCATTCCTGCACCTTTCCTGGACTTCGTCGAACCTCTTGAACTCGGAGAGGTACTTCTGCTCCAGGTGGATCTTCTCTTGTTCCATCATCCTAGCCTCCCTCTCAAACGACTGTGCCTTAGCATTTGCGGTCTCAAACCTCTCACTCAAAGCTCTGATCTCACGTTTCAGGGACAGTATCTCCACATCATAACTCTCTATCTTGGACTCAGCTGCCTGCAAGATATTCCCACGCATTCAAACACAAAAAGTCGCATTGCATACTTGCACATTATGAACCAAATTAGCTGAACGCGATGGAGCAAGTGCTAATTCATTAACCTCCACTTCAAATAATTGGCTAGATGATGGAAGATTACAGAAGGGGAAACTAACACATCCAGTTCTAAGAGAGCAAGCTAACCTTCAACTCGGACTTTATAGTTGTCAAACACTGTTCAGCATATTCAATTTTTGCTGCCTTCTCCCGTATTTCTTCCTCCTGAAAAATTGTTGTCGAGAAATTCAGTATTATTTCTTGCATTTCACAAACAGGTAAAACCTATGAAAATCTAGAGAGAGAAAGAGAGAGACCTTCTCCGCCAAGCCACTTGAAAACTCTGCCCTAAGAGCATCTTCCCTCAGCTGTGCTTCCTTATTCGTTCGCTCCTGGGCGAGTGCTGCCTTCTCCAACGCTGCTTTGGCCTCCCTAACAGCTATATCATACTTGCGTTTCCACTCACCTGCTTCCTCTTGAGCAGACTGAACTTGCTCCTTTGCAGCAGCTAGCCTTGCTTCTGCAGCACTACTACGTGATTTGAGAACAGCAATTTCAGAACTGGCCTGATCTTCTTCAGCCTTCTGCTTTGAGAGTGATTGTTCATATTTCCTCTTCCAATCCAAGGATTCTTGTTTGGACGAATCGAGGGTTCTCAATAAACCGGAACATCTCTCTTCTAGTGAACTGCAGTTACTCTGCAGCTTAGTTATTCGGCTTGTGTATTCATCAGAAAGCTTCTTCTTGTCATTGATAGCATCCTCATATCGCTTAAGATATTGAGATTTATAGTTCTCACTAGCTTCCAGCTGTTTATTAAGCAAAGCCATCTTATCCTCAATGGAGCGGCATTTCAATGTAAGGGAACTCTTTTCAGCTCCGATTCGATCAACTAGCCTTCTGGTAAGATCAGCTATGGGACCTTCCAAACTGCAAGAAATAAAAGTAGAAAGAGTTAATCGGAAGATAACAAAATCTTCAAGAAAATGAAAGAGGGGGGAAAGGAGTGGGGAACCTCTGCTGCAAGAATACAGCAACTTTTTGCCATTTTCCTGGTCCATGAGCTGTCGCCTCATACTCTGAAAGAAGAGCATCAAGAACCTGTGTAATGAAGATATTAGTAAAGCAAGATTATTCAATATTAGGAACAACAAAAAACAGCAGTCCTGCTGAATCAGGATCTTGGGCTAGCTTCGCCAACTGAGACAAATAAATAAGCTACCTCACATGTTATTTTTCAATGTATCCTTCCCAAAAGATTCGTCAAGATTAGCGCTTAATTGGACTAAATCTCAAACTATTCAACATTATATCATGATTGTTCAACGATCTTTACAATTTACCAAAAGCCTTACAAACACTTCCGTTACATTATTCAAGCATGTTACTGAAAGGGAAAAGCTGAAGTGAGATTTCATAAATTAAAAAATCAGTAGTAGTCACTACTTGGAATTGAACTGACCTTAATGACATTGTCAATGTTAGAATCAGGAGTGTGGCAAGCTGCCCGTAGCCTCTTCTCCATGCTCTGTATAGCATTGGAGCATCGCAGATCTGCCTCCATATATGCATTCCTTTTATAGTCCTGCCCAATCAACATCTTAATGAGAATTTGCCTCATCGCTGACATTATGTGTTGACTATTAATGATAATCAGCTCACATGAAGGTATCCATTGAGAACAATAATAAAAGCCACATACACGAACTGAAAATTTTATTCGTAACAGCATAAGTCCATCACCCAAAAATGTTAGCCTAGACACTCCACTGACCTTTACAAATATATCGAGGATCTCCCCCTTGCACAACCAATGTGGAATAGCAAGTGTGACAAAATGTTCATTTAAAAACTTACCTCAAAGGCTTTCCTAATGAATTTGTGAAGAAGCTCTTCATATTTCTTCCTTGCTGACCCAGTGCCAACTGCACAAGAATTAAAAATGGCCAACGATCTCTGCACAGCTTCTTCATTAGCCTCCCTCAATGCAGCCTATCATCCATTTAGAATTAAATAAGAAATCATCAATGAACTACTGCATCAAAACATCATCACTTGCTATCTACTAAAAAGATCAGCAGGGCTTCACTTACTTCTTCTGGTGGCTTGGAACGGTCAAAATTTGACATGTAAACCTCCGTTGCCAAGTCGTATGCTCGACGACACTCAGATTCTTCGACACTCTGCAAGACAGTTACATTAAACAAGTGTGAATTACCAACCTTTTCCATGATTTCCCACAATCATAGTTTCAATTCCAAGATTTTTAAACCCAGCAGCATCCTTCGTTATATGTAGGAAGATTTAGATGCATGGAATTTCATCTTCAATTCTAACCAACTGAAGCAAACACTGTGTGCCAGTGCGCAGTTTTTCATATCCAAATTTGAAGTTTAAGTTCAAGATATTCTCCACTTCTCACCACCAAGAAATGTAGTTCTTCCAATATCTCTATTTCAAAATTTAGCATAAACCAACCTGCCATGAGGATGAAATTGTCGGCACTGCACCATTATTGAGAGCTTCTAGATAAGATTCTGTGATTCCAACAAGCACAGGGCCTGTCAATACAGTGGTGCCGACCTGCTTGGGCCTTGTTTTCTCAAAAACAAACTTTGTCAATGCATCCAGTCCGGATCTAAATTCAGGCCTAAGCCTGTCCAACTGCGTGAAAAATTGAAACGATTTCAGGAGAGGGAGGTGGAATGTAAAACAAACTCTGAAGTTTGAAAGATTAATTAAGCCCCAGTATATAAATTCAAAGACATAAGACAAATACATAATGTCAAGGTGAAAGAAAGTTACTGACCGATATTTGATCAAGTTTCTGAAGCTCATTTTCATTGTTCAAAGGTCGCACAAGGGTAAAGCACTCTCTATCTGGAAATAGAGCCCGAATTGAATCCCGAATCTGCAGCCAATTTTCTTTTATATCAGCATCTCAACAAAGATAGTGCAAACAAATATCTTAGAGCTAAAATTAAACACAGCTAATGCTAGTTCTTCAAAGGTGGGACATGAAATAGATGCCTCCATGGAAATTTACTGAAAGAATAACTAAGTTCAAAAATTTTATTGAAAGGATAACTAGCTCCTAGAAAAATATATCACATGTAAATATCATCTTCAAAAATCAGTTTTTTATCAGAATGATCTAAATACAGAAGATTAATAGCATATTATAGGTGCATCACCTATACATCTATCCACCAAATAGTAAGAAAAATGTCCAACAGATTACTATCTTTAAAGCATCATCCTTCCTATTTATCAAAAACATCTTATCTTTGCAGAACTTGGGATACTTTAAGCAAGTCACAATCAATAGAACTTGAAGCAACAACAAATACCTCATTTTTGGAAGCAATATCTCTTCCACTTCCTTGAACAGGTCTCAATGCAAGCTCCAGGTAGTCACGGGGTGTTATTCTTTGATTATCTTCCACCAAATCCAAATAGAAATCCTGCAATGGTATTTCAACACAAACGCAAAAAAATAATCACTAATTTCTCATTGCATATGACCAAGTACTAAAACTCTTTAAAAGCTGAAAATTTGACACATCATACATACCCTTAGAAGCCAGACAAAGATCGGAGAAAATTGTCCTAGCTCAGAAGCACTACTCTTTCCACCAGAGGCTTTCACTCGGATATGCTTTGTCATCTGGGTGACAAGAGAGAGACGATCAAGTGCAGCTTCATCTATCCCACCCATCTAAACAAAGAACGCATAGGCCAATGGAAGAAGTTAAATTCAACCACACAAACAGAAAGCAAATTTAAACCATGGGAGTAATAAGGTGTGAGGCAAAGAACAACTAGATTCCTTAATTTATTTTCCCTTTCAACTGTAAAATTAACAAATCTAGATAACTTGCACCATACAAAAGGATTCAAAATATCATCCAAACCTGGTTATAAATGAACATGCTGGACAATAGGACGGCCAGGGAAAATATCTGTGTGCTGTATGTGCCCTGTCAATAATAGAATGGGGATATCAGGGATTAAACAAATCGTTAGTAAAAGAACAGCATACACAAGTATAACTAAGTTGTTCCCACAACATTTTCTGCATAAACATTTTCTACACTCAAAAAAAAAAATTCTGCATAAACAACAGAATAAGTAAAGAAATCCAACCGTTTGATCATATGCATCAATGCCTTCGCTGTCTAATAGTAATAGATTGTACTCGGTTCCATCAATCGCAGTCCTCTTTAATGGTGAACTCCACAGCCAAAGACCTTTCGTGCAAGGTCGATGAGTCGAAGCCACTTGAAACCCGCTACTCCTTCCAAGAAGCTAAGGAATGCAACAAAATTAAGCACAACACCGTTATTGGTCAGCAATATCACAACCAGATCAGTGATTCGCAGAGGCATTTCCTAGAACCATCGGATTTAATGCAAATGATTATCCAACTGGATTAGGCAATTTACATTATTAGAGTGTCCACTGCTCCATATTAGCGCACCAAGGTGGCTTTTTCTGAACCACAACCCACACGAAACTGGTCTTCAAGAACGCCTGATAAGGTATATCTAACTACATATTTTGATAGCATGAAAGTTGCAAGAGCATGACAACATTTACGACCACGCAAATTCGATTTCAACCAGGGAAATCAGAAAACGAACTCCTCGGCAAGATGACCTAAAGCTCAAAAATCAAAATACCGCCAGACAACACCAAACCCTAGACATCGAAGTTTCACCAAAAGTTCATTGGACAATAAATTAGAGATGTCACCTGGTTCAGTATGAAGCTCTTGCCCTGACGAGCGCGACCACAGACGGAAACCACCCCAATCGGCTCCTTAACCAGTTGCAGGACGGCCACGGCCTCCGGATCCATCCGGAACTTCCCCTTCTCATCGCAGTAGACGAGGCGGAGGGGCCGCGCGGGGCCAGTGATTGTCCCCGCTGGCCTGGAGGAGGAGGAAGGCGCGTGGGAGGGTGCCGGGGACGGGGACTCGTCGGCGTCCCGGCCTCGGTTGAAGAGCCTCATCATCGTCGGAGCGGCACCGCAGGAATCCTGATCTAAGCCGAGCGTGCTAATATTTTCGTGCTCACTGCTTTCTCGAAACTCTTCCTTTCCCTTTTTCCTTCTTTTCTATTAAATTAATAAATATTAAATCTTTCAGAGTCGGAAGGTAAAGAGGGAGAGAAGTAATAAAAGGGTATTTTAGTCATCTAATAATCGGTCTGATCGGGTTTTTCCAGACCGCCTGGCGTGGCTTTGAAGCTGGAACGGACCGCATCGAGTCGGGTTTTTTAAATTTATTTAAATACCGGTTTAGCCTATGCAACCACTTGAGAGTACGCACAAGTATATAGTAGACCTGAAATCGGTAGGAATAAATCCTGTTCTGTAAATTTTGGGTAGATTTCAATGAAAATAGGGTAGATTTCATATAGCGAATGAAGGAACCGGTTGGCTACGGTCTGGTTCCTATTCCAGCACACAGAGTACCCAGAACCAGAACCTGTTAACTTATTAGTACGGTTAATTTTAATCATTTGTAATTTTCTTATTTCAACTCCAATTCACAAATCATTTAAACCGTTGTATTTCTAAATCAATAAACTTTCATTTGACATAATAATTATACATATTTGATAAATTTGTCACGTGTAAAGTATCAGTAAAACTTAAAATTAATAATAAATAGTAATTAAATATAATGCAAATATACTTAAAATTATACGTATCTTATTATGATAAAAAAATTATAAGAAATAATAATTTTAGAGGTAAAAAATAAATAATAAACAAGTTCTGACAAGGTACCCAGGCCCGAACACCCATACAACGACCAGTATCCCGAATTCTTTCTTTTTTCAACTTTTTGATATATATATATATATATATAACTGGTATTCAAAAATTCAATAGGCTCTAATCAATTTAAATTTGTACCGAATCGACCTATTAAAAATGTAAAACTCTTTTAATATAAATTTTACGCATTTGAAAGACTCAGATTCATCCTCACTTTTCAAATTTACAGTGCATCCTTTTTGTTTACAATAAAATTATTGCATTGTCCATAAGAAAACCAGTGTCCCGAGACCAATTTGAGCTTGATAATCTTTTTTCAAGACAAATCAACTCAGCCCACTTTCGAATAAAGCTCTGTAGGCATGAATTCTCCATTCACCTTGGAATCAAATTTGAAACCAAACCTCTCCTGCGAACGGTCGATGGAGTTGCTTTGTGGTCTAAAACTCGTTTTCATGCAGTTCAGTAATGCCGATATCACAATTTTGAGTCCTGCGCTAAGCAATATTACTAGAAAAAACTCCTGAACTTACATCTTTAACGGACACTGGCTTCTTAAATTATACTAAACATTCGTCTGATATGTTCATGGTCAAATATGAAAGTTCGAACATTCGTAACACGATCGTCGGGCTGCCATTACTACATCAACTGATTAATCAAGAAATACTCCCTACTGCAACCAAGGCCGATGCTGCAACCGGGTTGTGTTTGACTCGTCGGGGGTCCCGGTTAACATTAGTCTATTACAATCTTCTCCATACAAAACCTCCACCTTACATAAAATTTGTCACAAGGCAGGTAAAGCAGCCATAAGGTTTGGTTCATGCAAATTTCCAGATTCAATGCAAAGATCACATAGAAAGGCTGTAAAATTCTTCAAACAAACACAAACTACCAATTACTTTCTAAAGAAAGAACATCAGGCACCTTTGTTTTTTCCCGATGCACCTGATGGCACCCAACAGACATCAAACAAGCATCCTCTCTTTTCTTCTTTTCGATAAGAAACTTGAAGCTAAGTTAATGCTACGATGAAACAAGACCATCAGTAAATTAAAACCGTCTCCAACCACCTCAGGAACTGATCAACTTCTCTTCACATAGTTTTCTGCACTTCTCTGCTTCCAGTGCTTTCCCCAAACAGCCACTTCCCCCCAGGAAGTTTCTTCGAGTAATCGACAAACAGCAGCGGCTACCAGGAACCCTCAATATGTACCTTTCAAACTCCTAGGATTAATGCAACCCCCAGACTGAAGCAAATACCTTTCAACACATGTACATGCTAAAAAAGGAAAGCCGGGAGCTTACCGAGCGCCCAGGATGTTAGAAGTCCTAATCATGCAAGTTTACCATGGCTTCTATTAAGTAAAACCTTAGGATAGGGGTAGTGCATCTCTTACAAAATGGAAGTCAAGTACTCTTTAGTTGGCAACTGTGAGCAAATCGAAGCTTCAAGATTCAGTGGAGGTGGGCCTGCATCAGCTTGTTTCTCGGGAAGCTTCGAGGCTTCCATTAACGAGAACCCGAAGAGCCGACACCCTCTTTTGAAAGAAGGGGCTATGTCTCCATTCCCTAAATGATGAGAAGGGGGCAGGGAACTAGAAGGATTGTATTCATCAGGAATTCCAAGCTTTCCATCCCAAAACAGAGGATTTTGCCTCTGGCCTTCATGGCCAATATTTAGCCCCTTACTCGGGTCTCCACGCCAAGAGAGCATTCTAAGATTTGCTACTGAACTGGGGAACGTTAACACTGAAGATGGTGATGACATCTGAGCGGGTATTGCTTGTGGCACTGCAGGAGAGTTAGGGCCCGTCATCGAGGCATGGCCAGGCCACTTGTTCCTTGAGCTCATTGCTTGAACGCTGTCATAGGGTTCCATCCTTCTGTTCATGGGAACCTTGTCACTGAAGATGGATCTCTCGAATGACTGTCCTGGGAATGTTTCTTGACCTTGCAAGACCTTATGGAATCGGAAAGATTCACCAAAGCTCATGCTGTTATAAGCTGTGCCTGTGGCCTCGGAACCATTTGAACCTAACAGGTTCCTTCTTAGTTTGGAGAGATTATGGTTCTGAGTATCAGCGCCATTACATGCAGCAGTGTCGAAACCTGATTTTTCTTGACCTTGCAAGACCTTCGGGAACCTAAAAGATTCCCCTAAGTCTGGCGTTCCAAATCCATCTGCAGGGAAAAATGGGTACCCCGTCATAAAAAGCCAGAGCAGAAAGGAGGAATTTCTAGCCAAGACTAGTTCAAACACTATTTTTGGAAAAGCAGATTGGTCACAGCCATTGCACCAGTCGCAAATCACGAGAGTGACTTCTTGGGACCAGGTCTTGGCAATAATTTCCAAAACACGATCAGATGTGATTAGAATAAAAGTAGCAAGTAAGGAGACCCTACTTGGAACTCGGTATTCAGGATCAACAGGAGGTAACCCAAAACGGGTCCTCTTGGAGCCAGGCAACAACAGGCCATTTGAAACCGGAATTGAACCACACGACTCGATCTCCCATGGACAAATCCTGTTGCATCGAATGGAATCCATATTGTCCCACCTAACCTGCAAGCATGTACACGAGTTTTGGTGCTTTAAGCCATTTTATTTTGCTTTGCTGTTTCCTTTTAAAGAAACAGAAAAAGTAAGGTTTTGGGATGCACTTTAGAACATGTGCTTTCAGAAGCACGAAGCCTTTCTTGGGTAAAAAAAATCAAAGAGTAGGCATTCAATACATAGTTATTACATAAAGAAAAGGAGAGAAAGAGACACCTTCCATAACCATAAAAGAAAAATAAGGAAGCTCAAGGCCATCTACGGTATCAAGCCAAACCCAAAATAATGCGAAGAGGGAAGTAAGAGCACCATTCTGAACTCAATATACAAACACATACCGATAAACACCTCCATTTTGAACCAGGCCATCTAATGGGATCAATGTCGCTAGTGCTGGTTATAAAACCCGAGTACCTGGCAACGTTACAACTTCCAATCAGTCAACAGTTGCAATTGTCACCAATCAGCCCAAAAGAACAAATGTTATATTTTCAGGTTATGGTTGATTCAAAGAATTGTTTTGGGAACGAAAGGAAATACCTATAACAATCTGTCTATTTTTAGAAAATGTCCATTGCTTGTTAATATTAATCTAAGAAAGTAAGCAAGTGAAATCAATCTGGACAAACTACCTTTGCTCTGATGCTTCCTCTCCTTCAAAACACATTTTGAATCTCATCCCCGGGTTGAAAGAACAATCGAGGCTCTTGAAGAACTTACGATAAGGTATTATGAACTCAGAAGTGGTTGATCTGCAGGATATGTTTCCCATATTTTATCACGAAACAAGATAGAAATATTTGAGGAAAGAGTAAAAGTTCCTTCATTTGGACACGGTACAAATAGCAATCTCAAAGAAGCAGCATAAAACTTTTACAATTGATAGTAATTAAACAGAAAAAGGAACACAAAGGTGAACCCGTATGGTTTTTCCTAAATTTCCATAAATAATGAACACAATCAGTTGTTACAGTATGGGGCAGATGACACCAATTGAGAGCAAGATCAGAAAAAAGAGTAATTTTCATAAAATTTACTGGTGAATTCCTTAGGAGTGACAAACGCCTCTGTGGCTATTCTAGTTTTCCCAAGATTCTAGACGAAGTGGTTAGTAACAGCAAGTCATAGAAAAAGGACCTTGGGTCGTAATAGACTTTGAAGACTCCTCCAAATGATAGAGCCTTAGGGATTTCCATAAGAGCACTCTGATTCAGATGCTGGATTCGCAGAGAAGGATGGGTTGCAGAACCTTTAACATGAGCAGCTCTCCTAATTCCCAGTCTCAATTCCCCACCCTCGCCCCTGCATAATCACGACATAGCTTAGAAAAACGAGCGTCAGAAAAAACGAGATGGGTCAAAATTTCCAGATCATCATTGTGGTTTTCATGTGATACCTAAGGAAAAGCACAGCATCGCCAGAAACAAGCTTCTTCTTGTTTACAAATGCACTCCATCCTGTAGTGAGCAAATGCCTTCGTGGCTGACCTGCTCAAAAAATGAAAAAAAGATAATAAACAATTAATGAAAAATTGTTTGTTGAATGGTGTACAGAAAATTTAGTTAGTGTGTTACCCCTATATATATGTCTGAACCTCCATTCGAAGCCATGAAGATCTTTTGCTACAAGCTCTTGTGATGGCCTCTGCTGAGTATAGTCCTGCGAGAGTTGAAAATCTTAACCACTTCACTGTGCCAATATTGCAATGGATTGAAAAATGCCCCATGACATATATGATTAATTTTCATTAAAAAGACAACTTCTTTCTGCTTTTTTTAGCTTAAGTACATGAAAGCATGCCACTTCATCATTTTTCAAAGAAACAGAAAGACAAGATAAATGGATGTCAAACTGCAATTCAGAAGATATGATTCTTGATGAAAGCATAAAAACTTGTCCTTGTCTTCCTCAAAATATTGCAAATAAAGAATTTACATGCATTCTTATGTAAGAAAATAAAATAGAATTGATTCTAGAACAAAAGACTGAGGAATTGACTTTGCAAAAGTTTGTGTCATTTTCTCCGAACGAAGGAGATGGGCCTGCCATTAATATGTTCCTTCAACATCTTTGTACCTTATCTCCAGACATTTATATCTGCTCTGAATAGTCATCGTAACGAGAGTAAATGGGAAAGGTGAGATGGACTATCAAAAGTGAAGTCAAATTACCAGGGGAGGGAAGCAGTCCTCAGCAGCCCGACGTGGGACAGAGAATCCACCATGAGTGCTTGTGTCAGAAGCAGTGAGGGTCTTGCAGAACATGTGTGTTGTAGATTTCCCGGCAGCTCCAGTCTCGTCCTCCTCTGCTTCTGCTTCCAGGTCCCCTTCTCGCAGTTTCTGCTCAATTTGCTAACCAAAACGAAACAAAATCATAGAAATCAATACTCTCCATTCGAGATGGAAGCTCTAGAACACAGCAATAATTTTTGAAATAGTTATCGTTCCAGCACGTGCCTTTCGTCATTTTCTACTTCTTCATACGACAGTAAAATTGTCTGGTGGAATATGAACATGCTCCTCTAAGCAAATACCCTCAGACATTTTTCTTTGTTGAAGAGTAACATCGCCCAAGCAAACATCTACTGATAAAAGATATTATTCACAATTTATTTTGCCAATTTAGAAGAGCCCAATTCCACTTTCAAGATAGCCGATCTCGATTTTCAAGCTTGCACCAGATCAGAAGAGACCATACCTCACGCTCTGGAACAAGTGAAACCTCAGCATAAGCATCGTCAGAGGTTGCATCTGCCTGTACCCGGAAAGACAAAAACAGCAAATTTAAGAAAAAAGGAGAGATTTCCAAACTACAGACAGCATACAAAGCAGACACGAAATCACATTCTCACCAGGGCAGCTTTCTCAGCTGGAAACCTCAGCCCATGTTACCAAAAGAAAAACATACACAAAAATAAATTTTAAAAAAAAGCATACAAATACAAGAACTCATTGTGGACAATCTTAAGGGTTCCCTCTTTAGATTAATGATTGCGTATAATCATTTTTTAAATATACATAGTGCATGGAAAATTGTGGAAAATAATAAATAATTAGATAATTTCTTGATTGCAGTGTCCATTGCTCAAAAATTATCAATTTTTTTACTGCACCGAGAACATTCGAGTTGGGTACAGGTGGAGATATCCCCACTATGAGTTTTCTCCGCCCGGAAACTGTTCAGATACCCGATTATTAAAAAAAAAAAAAAACTCATGAATTTTCTCCGAAATTATCGATCTTTCCACATTTGGATTCCTGCAAAGCATGTTCCTTCTTGCTTCACCGGAAACAAGACTCCACCGTTCTAGTTTAATCTCTCTCTCTCTCTCTCTCTCTCTCTCTCTCTCTCTCTCTCTCTCTCTCTCTCTGTGTAACAGTCATTGCATTTCACACGAGAAAGGAAACCCATCAACGAGAATAAATTTGAGAAGCAAACGAGCCGGCCTTACATGGAGCTTGACGTCGACCACGCGGCAGAAGACGTGGGGAGGGAGGCGGCAGGAGGGGAAAGGGAGGTCGGAGCTCTGCTCGAGCTGGCCCTGGGGGAAGTACACGACGCCGCTGCCCTTCCGCGGGAGGGAAATCAGGGGTCCGGCGCAGGCCTTCCAGAGCTCCAGGCACACAGGGTAGGGGGAGGCAGGCGGGGCAGCATTATTCGCGGCAGCGGAGGAGGAGGAGGAAGGGGGGTTCGAGTTGGAGGCGCTGATAGCGGAGGAGGAGGACGTGGAGGGGGAGGACGAGGAGGGGGATGGCCCGGTGGACGGCGCCTCGTCGTCGTCCACAGTGTTGAGGTCAATCAAGCCCGCCATGGCTTAGGAATCAGAGCCTACTGGGAGGATGAGGGAGAAGGGTCGGGAGAGAGACGGCAGGGAGAGTGAGGAGAGAGTGGAAGAGGAGGAGAGCGCATTCTCTGGTAATGGAGAGTGGGGAAGGCGCCGGTGTGAGAGAGAGTGCGTGTGTGAGAGAGAGAGATGGGAGGGGAGCTTCCGGAGGGGTCTTTGGCATTGCCACAAAAGCAGAGGAGTGAAACTGCAGAAAAAGAAAGGAGAGCTTTCTCACTCTCTCTCTCTCTAGTCTCTCTCTCTTCCTCCCCTCTTGCTCTCTCCCCTTCTCTCTCTAGCTCCTCAAAGAGGAAATATTAAAAACAATTTTCTGCCAAATTTCTTGCTTTCATTTTTGTTAATTTTTCTCCATTCTTATTATTCACATTATTTTTTCGATACCGACAGCCAGTATCCAAAAGCTTAACGGGTCGTCATGACTCATCCATGCCCAAGCCAAGTCAGCTCACTATGAGATAAAACTCCCCGACATGAATTTTCTTCGTTCACAGGACTGGAATTAAGAGGTTACATGATAGGAAGAGATGTGTTATCACTTTTATTCACATCATTTAAATTTTATTGTTCACACTACGTTCTGATTAATCTATATTTGAATTTTATCTGCTCACACCATTTCAAACTCCTGATATTGCTTAAACAAAAGAAGTATTAAGCAGTTTCAGCTAATTCATATCAGTAATTGTATTGGCATGGATACAGGTTTAACAATGGCTATGTTCCAGAAGCATCCAAACTAATTAATTTGGAAAACAAGTTCTCGACTTCCAATATTATAAATTAAGAAAATTTATAATTGAGAGAATTTTATTCATAATAAATCCAACTTGGATTGTTTGACCAACTATCAGACCTTTAGATATCAGATGGAGTGCTGTATAAAATAGTTTGGCAAGTGGGAAACTGAAAGATGGTAATGTGTTGCCAGGTGCAAAATTGCAAAAGCCCTGAAAGTCGTATGTATAATAGTATAGGTCATTTCGAGTGTCGGAGGAAGGCTAAAATGAAAATTATCTGAATCGTCAATAAAAAGCGCAGGGATTACTTGTAAAAATCAGTAAATTGTGAGTCACATGAAAAATTACATTAATATGATATACACTATAAGATAGTGAACGGATGATTATAAGCCATTAATTTTTTTAATTCGTATCGTTGGTTATAAATCGCTCGATTATGTTAAAGCCTCCCAATTTGTGACATGACACGATAACTTGACAGACACTACACGAAATTAGGCGGTCTGAGTTCAAACACGTATAACACGACATGACATATTTAAAAATGTTTATTAAGTATATTCGCTATTTATATATATAATGACTCATTTAATACATTTATATATGAAAATTTTATGATATATAAAATATTACATGCATTGCATGTATCTCTATTGTTAAAAATTATGTTATCTGATGATAATTTATTAATCTTGCTTACTTATTACACTAATTATCAATAAATATTATTGTTTTAGTAATTATATCATGTATTACTAGAGTATAATTATATATTATCGACATTTCAGATTAAATGCGTCAATCCGGTTTAGACACGGTCTAATCACAAAAAAAATAAACGTGTCATGTCCAAATTATCAGGGTTTCTAACTCAAACACGTTTAGACACGATACGTTTAAATATGATACGACACAGTTTGCCAGATCTAATTAACTTGTTGAATGATCCAGCAACTGTGCTGTAGAAGTTTTTGAAGGGTGAATGGACTTTATGGCATGATATTGTGGAAAATATGTCTAGTGGATTCATTGGCATCAAATCATAACATTGGGAAGGTGAAGGGTCACCTTAGGGTGAATTGTTTTGGCACAGACAAGACATAATTATATCAAGAATGAATTTAGAGATATGGGGCGTTGTCGCTCTCGAATACCTGAGAAAAACATCGTACAGGATTTTATAAATTTCATTAAATTAGCGTACTTTATTTCCCGTTAAGTTATCGCACTTCACCTTTAATTCGCACCTAATCTTACCCTTCAGATTCTTTTAAATTGCATTCATACCCAGCAAAATTTCTAAATCCCTATAAAAGATAACAGGAGATTTTAAGCTTTATTTGTTCGGTCATTTAACGGATGAAAAAATATTACGAGTTATTATATTAATTTTTATTCATATATTATTTATTATAAATTATTTAATTAAATTACTGAATGGTTCGATAACTAAATTGTAACATCGGAAATGAATTGTAAGGGAAAAGGAGCAATCAATCATCATCCCTCCGACAATCCCATGTCAGCTCTTTGACAATCCAATTAACTTAGTAAAAAAATTTCTCTGGTAAACATATTTAACTACTTAATTATTTAATTAATTTAACCAAAAACAAATGCAGAGTAATATCGAATTTCGACAATGCAGAGGCTGGTCACCCGTCATTTTTATTTCTAATCTAATTTTATCATTAATATCATTTTCGATATTTAAAAAATCTAAAAGTTCAGTCCATCGCTATTATTTTTTAATTAATATTTTACGATATCATATTTTTATCTCCGATATAGACGGACAAAATTATCAAGATTTTTTAAACATTAAAGATGATAATAATCACACTTGACTAAAATTTTAGGTTTTTTAAATAGTTATGATAATATTTTATTATTAGTTAATTAATTAATTAATTAATTTAAATAAATAATATACATTATTTTTCACTTTTTTGAAATAAATAATATAAAATTTCACTTAGCGGCAGAGGTGCAGCATTGCTCCTGCAAACAGCAGCAGCTGCTGCAACTGCTTGGCTGTGGGGGGTTTGCGTCTCTATGTGCGGGTGTGATGTGTGACAGTAGAGATAGAGAGAGAAAATTTTCTTCCTTAAAAAAAAAAAAGAAACAAAGAAAAGAAAAAAATATGCATGCTTTTATTTTATTTACACAGAATTTCTTATATGAGCCGAATTTATTAAATTACTTGTTAATTATTGTCAGGGACAATCTCGGAATACACTCTTTGCATTAGTCTTTTTATTTATAATATTTGACTGAGTGGGTGCGGTTTATCGTCTTTTTTTCCGATGATGGTAATATCTAGAAATTTAACATTTCGTTAATTTAGATTCTGATCGAATCACCCGATAATTTGCAGAGATTTACCGAGATAATTTTTTTATTAATAATATTCGAATATGGAATATTACTGGAGAGAAATAGGAGTCGAACGATCTCAAGTTCGGTGGGGATTATTTTATTTTACTCCCGGTGCTGCATTTTTCGTTTTTTTTACTGATAAAGTAAAAAAAAGTAAAAGGGGCAGAAAAGGAAAGGAAGAGAATCCGGGGTTTAAATGTAATAAAATAAATAAGTGCGTAATTTTTTTTTACTGGAAAAGTGGGGGGCGCTGCTGCAGTACGGCATCCCTGTATTTCCGCGGGATGTCTATTCTGTCCCCTTCTCCGCTTGTAAAAGTAATTCTCTTTTTCTCCACTTTTTATTTCTTTTTTCTTTTTCTGAAATTCCTTTTTCCCCCCCAACCTTTTAGCCACTGAATAATGAAATACTCCCTACTTTTTTAAAAAAGAATTTAGATTATTATTAAAAAAATTTCAGCATTTCCGTACGATATATCGAGGGAGGGATCGATTTACGAAGTGCACGAGGAGATCACTTCATGAACTCAAAAAATTTGATTGAATATTGTTAATTCCCACTCGATTTTACACTTTTTTTTTTATTAATTTATCATATTTTATCACGTTTATACTCGTCGTCACACTCGTTTATTGAGTTTTGCCCTTCTTGAATTAATTTTCCAGATCGATTCCAGGTCGGATGAAAAACGAAACTTGTATTTCATTTCACATTCGACAAGAGGAGATCCTTTTTATTATTTAATGTGCGATTCGATTCTTAGCACCAGTACCACGCATAGCAGTGTGACATGCACTTGCCATGTGCCCTTGAACAGTCGTCTCAACAGATGATTTCGAACCGGACATTTGTCTTCCATGAGGGGGACAACTAACTATGAAGCGGACATTCACTCCCATCACTGGACTAACTGTTTCATACGAGTCAAGCATTTTTGTTTCTTTCGGCCTCGAACTGAATTTCCACGTGCACCAGACTTGGGTCGACAATTAACCACGTGTTAGACATTTTTCTTCCCATCTCAGACTTATTAGCCACCGGCTCTACAGTCGGGCCTAGCACTGCATGAGCTCTCACGATAACATGTTTTAGTGCCATGTAAAATCTCATTTAACCCATACCCACCTAATCTCATTCAATTCCTCTTACAAATCAGGATTCTTTCTATTTATTTATCTGATATGTGATTCAGTTTTCCACGGCGGTACATACCATTTATAGGAGAAGTAATACATAAATAATGTGAACAAGCCACGAATAATACCATAGTAGAATACTGTAAGCGTAACTTTTTAGTGTACGCCATCCGATATTCAAAAACCCAATAAATCCTAACTAAATTAGGCTCAAACCGGGTCGTCCTAACATGAATTTTCTCCATTCGCATGACTCGAATATAAGACTAAGGAAAGAGACACCGAACCACGTCGGTGAATACTGTGCGTGGATCTTACTATGAGACAAAAGAGCCGTCGGGTTCTTCACCTTCACAGGAGAGAAAAGAGGGGAAACGATTGACAATGATATGGGAACCCTAAAGGTTTCTCTTTTAACCTTTGTCTAATGATTATGATCTCCACACAGACATTATAATTGCATCTTAACACACGATCGAGTCTTTGACTAAGGGGTTTGCAGGCCCTTTTGATTGAGATCTGGAGTCTTGGGATGGAAGCAAATGACAAAACGGTTGAACATAATCACATCAAATGTCTCGTAAAAAAATTATCATTAATAAGTTATTGCTACGAATTTTCATTTTTTTTCGTTGTTCGATATTCAAAAAAGTACTTTACTCGAGTTAATCGAGTTCATGTGTGGTCTGTCTAAAGGGTGAAACCCTTTTGATCGTGATTTTTCTTTATTTTTACAGTACTTGAAATAGGCATTTTTCTTAAGGAACGATGTTCGAATTCGGTAAACTGACATCGTTTTAGGTATGAAATTTTCTTATACACTTGATTGGTTACAAATCTTTTTGAGTATACATAAAATTGTTGTAAAATTTTACGTGATTTAACACATTTTAGTATTTTCGAACTTAAAAACCTTACTGATCAAACTGTAAAATTAAAATAAATGAAATTTCATATAATATATTTTATCAAATATTAATACTATAATAATCTTTATTAAAAGCAAACATTATCGGGTCAGATCGATAACGATACTATTACATTAAATTCTTTATCTCAAGGAGAAGGTGAGGTCTCTGTCTCCAAGAGAGACCTTCATCAATTGCAACATGATCCAAACACCACCCTCAGTAGCAGTCATTAGTCTAGCAGGCAGTTTCCCTATCCTAGTCTCCCTGAACAGCCATGGCAGGTACGAGTCAGCGTGTAGTGCATAACGAATTTACTGTATAAATTACGGTTTAGATCCCGAAACTTGTACGGTTAACTCTGGAAGATTGCAAAAACTTTGCGCATGTCAGAATTTTAGAGAAATTTACAGGAGGACCTCGTTATGTGTTACGCGGAATATTTACTTTTTCAAGTCCCTTGGTACCCCCGACTGAACGGGTTTACCATTTATTGTCGTGCTAGCTTTCTTTCGATCGGACAGATGGATCGGATCAGATTGACTCCAAAGTAATTGAATTGTTCGAACCGGTTATCTAATAGCATGATTCCTTCATTGAGAAGCGAATCGACCGGTTACTCAAAGTAAATAGTTTGGTTAATTAGATGTGATGAATGAATCGAGGCCAACTACTTTTCTAAAAACAAAAGGTCTTTTAAAAATCAATGTTCAAAATTTATGAATTTTTGTCTAACCATCCGGTTCGGTTAATTTCAAATTGAACTGAATTATCTGTATTTTATTATCTAATTTATATTTACATAAAATGTTAAACAAATCGCAGGAATCTCAGTCCGGCTATTTTAAAAGCTTTTATTATTGACTTATTAAAGAACAATTAATCGATTTTACCGTATCATTCGTAGAATTGGTTCGATAAAGAATTCTCCTTTTTGAACCTTTTGAGTCAGAACTGTCCACCGCACTAAAGATCGGTTTGATTATTGGTCGGTCTCTGTCGATTTCAGCCACTCCCCCGACCAGCTTTTGTTAATTAATTAAGTGCGGGCAATGTCATCGGTTAACCCTTTTTTAAAAAATTAAATAATAAAAATTACTATTTATTTTTTTCCAGTGGCACGATTTAATTTCCATTAATTCATCGATCTCGACCAATTTAATTTTGAGAATTTTTTTATTAATAATAATATTAATATTATTCAAATAGGATATATGTCGAACGATATTAATCAACTAATATTATGAAATCACGATTTATTTATTTATTTAAACAACGGTACGCCATATAATTAGAAGAGCATTTAAATCGTAAAGTTTAAACAAATATGGATAGATAACGTCATTTTCAAGTAATGTTTCATATTTAAATTTAATAAATAGAAAAACTTATAACAAAAATAATTTTACTTACCCATCTTCTTCTCTTTTTTTTTTTAATTGAGGCAATCAACAATTTATTAATCTACGATCAACTCGCCGAACCGCGATTCGGGAATTTCTCCACGGTCGTATCGAGAATATCTGTAGCGTAACCCGTATCTAACAACATCGATTCGAGGAAACGATAGAAAAACGACGCAATTAAGTCGAGAATATATATATATAGACACACACACATACACATATACACACACATTTTTCCCCAATCTCTATGTGTGTCCGTTGCTGTCTTTGTTCGAGTTACCTTGTCGAGAATCCATGAACATGTTATATTCTAAAAATCCATGCCTGCATGTTCATTTCAGGCTCAGCAGGGCTTGCCCTTTTTTTGCCCTAATTGATCTCTCCTTTCCTTTTATTCTTAATTTTTTTAAAAAAAAATTTGTCCTTTTTTCCTTCTATTTTTTAATTTAAAAATGGAATTTACAAATTTGGGTATGAGATTCATTAATTGTTGCGTCAAAGTACATGTTTGCTTTCTTTCCCCGATACAACCTTACAAGAAACTGCTGAAAGACATCGCCTTCACGTCATTTATTGATGCGGGGTCCGTCGATGATGTCGATGTTTTCGGCCTCAATATGTTCGAATATTTCCGAAATCGGGAATCGCGTTAACTCGTTCCTCTCTACCCGATTCTCGACCAGAAACCGAGAGCTCCGGAGTTCGGCTCTCGTTCACGAGCGCGAGACTTTTCTTCTGTTCATCACTCTATTGGGCGCAGTGCAATGGCGTTACCTTTAACCCAGGATTAAGGGAGCACCCGAGCTCGAATCTCACAAGTCGAACTCCCATATTTCTTTATTCCTTTAGTTCGGTTTTCCTTTGTAACTGAAAAGAGGAAGAACTAGCACTATTATTAGTCACCTTGTTGTGTCCGAGATCTGATATTAGCGATGATAACGTAATCAACTGGCTCATAATCAGCAATATGAATTAAAGGAAAAAAGACTCAATATTATCGAAAAAAGAATTCAAAAACCCATAATTAGTTTTTTCAACTTCAAAATAGTTCATTGACTGTATTGTAGAATTTTCCGCGAAATTATTTGATGCATTTGCTTTCTAGGCAAAAAGTAAGAGTTATGCAGCGCAGAAATGGAATTTACAGTGCAATTACACTGGTCACGATTTAGAAGTTTTGCTTTTAATTTTTAAAAGTAAATCTCTTCGTACCTTTTTATTATTATCTTTTTCTGCCGTGTTAGGCTCAAGGACCATCCCTGTAATTAAAAAATAATAATTAAGATGAAAAATGGAAGGTAGAAATTTTTTTTTTTTTTGGAAACAAATGGAGAAAGCAAGCCTCACTTTTGCTGCCAATTTAATTAGTGGAAATGATTGTGCCGAACCTCACGTGCACTTTGGGCAAAAATATAAAGCCATTTCGATTACTTCTATAATGCTATTTTTTATTATTTATTTATTTATTTTTATCAGTAATGCTCGTGTTATTATAATGTTCGGTTAATGGTCATGATTAAAAAATCTTACTTTCTATCCATAAATCCAAATTATTTTAATAATAATTATTATTATTATTTAATTCTGTAAAAATCGGAACAAGCAGATAAAATATGCGTAAAATTTATTAGTAGTTTAAAGATCGTAAGTTTGGTTCTTCCGCTGCACGTTTAATTTTTGGTGAAACCATCCACTTTACATGGATCCATAGCCCAGTGGAAAATATAACAGTGGGCGCCTCTGGTATTTATAAATTTAACGGGTTCTGGTTATTCGATTTTGAATCAAGTCACTCGTTAAACAGTAGAACTCTTCTGAGCATGAATTTTCTCTAGCTACGGTGCTTAAATCCACGATAATACTCGAGAGAAAAGAAAAAGGCATCGAATCGCTTCGGTTAAGCATCGTTACGTACAGTGATCGATTATATAATTCTTTTAAGATCAACCTGTTCTCTTCTCTCTCCCTAGTTTGGTGCTAGATACACCCAATTTGTTAGTTTTGTCGCATGTTGTCAGGGGTTGGACACAATTATTCCACGGCCATGATTGAATTTCATATTACCATTTGTGGTGATAGATCGTCCCAAGTGAAAGTACTAAGAAAGTTGGCC
This sequence comes from Lagerstroemia speciosa, assembly GCA_037672795.1. Classification (NCBI taxonomy): domain Eukaryota; kingdom Viridiplantae; phylum Streptophyta; class Magnoliopsida; order Myrtales; family Lythraceae; genus Lagerstroemia; species Lagerstroemia speciosa. The sequence goes on from CM075297.1 coordinate 11,855,310, forward strand.
TTAGATTCATGTGAGCTTCTCATCAAACCTCATCAATGTTCCCCCTACTAACCAAAAGGAGTTGGGTGAGTTGGGCCTACTTGTAAAGCTGGGATTAATTGGTGCATTCTCATCCTAATTTCTTCGAGGTCTAGGATTCAATTCTGTCGTCGTAGTTCCTCTGATCCCTTTCTTAACCGACTCTGTCGAGGAGTCGATCTCTCATCGAACAAATAAGAGATCGAAATTTGGTTTATAAAAGAATTAGATATTCCCGCCTACTGATAATTTACGCTTTTAGGTGGAGGCGGACTTGAGACTCTTACAGGCTCGTTTGAATATTTCACGGGCTTCTCTGAAAAAGAGTACGAGGAGTTACGATCGTAGACAGAGGCATGATGATCCTAGAGATATCCTCGAACAACATAACATCTTCTTTTCTGAGTGCACATCGCATAATATTAAAAAGTCCAACAACCATGATTACTCTAGGTTCAGGAGAAGTTTGCCCCTCCTACATCTCCCACTCACGGATTTTCTGTATTCGTAATGTTCGAATTTAAGACCTTATTCGAGTAAGAGATGCTGAAGCACCTCAACCAATCTGTATTAGTACTTAATTTTCTTCTTAGAGTTAGGCATTATTTTCATTATCTCCAATGTTCTGTATGTAACACCATCATTTTTATCCACAATCTAATTTTTCCTCAAATATCATCTTTATTATTTTAAAAAAAATTAATAATTTATCTTTCACAATCATTTTCATCGCTAATATTTAATGTAGTTGTAATTTTTGTCCCCGTACAGAGAGATTGAATTGTTAGAATTTTTTAAATATTGATGATGAAAATTGTGGTAGAGAACTAGACTGTCAAGTTTTTTTTATATATATTGAGAGTGATATTGATAACAAAATCAGAAACCAGACAAAACATAATAGCTGTATAAAATATTACAAACGGAGGCGACAGTTTACTTTTTTTTTTTAATGCATTCAATACTCCCGCTGTTTTCGATATCCTTGACAGTTTGCTTAGACTATCAATGAATTTGGAGGTACAGAGAAGGAGCGAGGTTCGGAGAGCTTCGCTTTTTTGGTATCGTTCCATTCGAATCAGAAAAGTAATCCGTTTTTTCTCCTGATCTTACCATCTGAACAAAATCGTTAAAATCGTAACATTTCCATGGGATGATGCGAGACTGTTTTCACTTGTTCTTTGGTTCTAATGGAAGGGCAGCACTGATCAACCACAATGGCCATTTTTTTCTCCGTCTGAGCAGCAAACATCATGAATGAAAAGTTCATCAAATGTGTTGCCGAAAATTAAGGTGAAGGCAAAGTAATTTGTCCCCTTGAAAAATCATTTTATTGGTTGAATTTTTCAAATTTAACAATTATCACACTCGATTTTTTTTAAAAATTTATATATAGCCACCAGATTTGGCCAATGATAATTAAAGGCACGAATTAATTCGACACCACCTTTTCGAGCCACGCCCACCAATTCTATCCATCATCTCTGTTGGAAGAAAGTACGAAAAATTTCACGGCTCTGGCACTTGAGTGTTCGGTATTTTAAATCAATACAGTTTACAAGTAACGACTCGAATTAGAAAGAAAAAATTCAATGCATTATAATTTGTAACTGATTAGCGATCCGACGACTGGATTATAGAATGAATAACAAAGTATATATGTGATTTCGTGGGTGTCCTTACTGTTTCGGGTACAGAACCGCTCAACATTTCTCTTCATTATCTGACGAGAAATAAACTTCACTTACAGCTCCTCATCGAACGGTAAAAGGTGGTCTTGAATGATTCTGTACTCAAAATGGAAGAATTTACGGTAATTTCACGTTTACTGTTTCGGCCATAGAACCGTTCAACATTTCTCTCCATCATTTGATGATGAATAAACTTCAGTTATAGCTCCTCATCGAACGGTTAAAAAGGGTGTTGAATGGTTTTGTAGTTAAAACGGAAGAATTTACGGTAATTTCACATCTACTATTTCGAGTGCAGAACCATTCAGTATTGCTCTCCATCATTTGATGAGGAATAGACTTCACTTACAGTTCCCCGTCGAATGGTAAAAGAGGGATTCTGAATGATACTGCAGTCTTTGTTTTTGTTTGTTTTTTTTTTTTATCGCAGAATGATTTTGCAGTCAAAAACAAAGAATTTACTGTAATTTCACATTTTCATATGTTTAGTCAATTTGTGTCTCGGTACGGGTATGCAGGGGACCTGGCGTAGCAGGGGAATCATTAAAGAAGAAAGGGCAATTTCCTTTCCTTTTTTTTTTTTTGAAAAAGGGAAGTAGGCAACAAAAGCATAGGTGGACCTATGATTTGGATTCAGATGGAGACGAATTTAGAGATAATTGCTCGAAGTTATAGAACAAAAAATCGATTTCAAAGTCTCGCATTCGAACCTCTTTTATGTATTTATCAAAAACATTTTACAAATCCTAAATTTAGATTCGAATTTGGCATATACTGACTTTATAGAAACTGTACTAAATCCTTGATTACGCTACACTGCCAAGATCATTGCTTGTACTGATTATTCGGTTAGTCTGATATATTCATATTCCATAGTATTGTCTTGTCACATAACAGTGAGGCAGTAGCGACTTGAACTTTTGTAACGTACTTCCTAGTAATGACTTTTTTTCTCCTTTCATTACAGAGGAAACCTATTTATTTGTAAGGGATACGAGGAAAAATAGAATAAAGAGGTATACAGAATTCTGTTAGTGAGAATCTAATTCAGAATCTCTCAGTCTCAAGCTAGAAAATGCTCTTTCTCGATGTAAAATTTGAGAGGAATTAAGATTGGGTGGAAAATTATTAATGGTCCTTTTGGAGCCTTTCAAGTGCATGCTCTTGTCTTTTCATGCTCCAAAGGCAATGGTAGCTAGAATTTTTATCATTCCAAATTCATGGCATGGTACTCCCTGTAATTTAAAGTTTGATTTGGTTCTCCCGAACTTCGAATTCTTATTGAATAGACGTGAGAAAAAAGTCGATCGTAGTGGTCTGTATTGTCAGTTTACGGCTGAAATGAAAGGACGAGAAAGATCCTCAATATTTTTTTAAAAAAAGAAAAACCAACCAAATTGAAGATTGATTATGACAAGAGCAAGAAATGGGAGATGCATTGTGAGTTATATCCTCCAAAAGAGAATCCTAAGTTCCAATTTTTTTTCCTTGAATTGGACAAAAAAATAATTTTTATGGGAAATCTACTCTGTTTTTTTCTTTTCTTTTTTTGGGTTGGCATCCTTTTATTTCTTGATTTGGAAAGGAAAATAACCATTGTTGCTTTCCCCTCATTGGTTACATTCCCCATGATGCAAGAGAAGCCCCCAGCATGGAACCCATTCCATTCAAAATAAAAAGAAAATTAAGAGAGTAAGCAGAAATAATATCGATGCAGTGTGACTATCCTCAACCTGAAAAAATGACACACTGCATTCGATTATCGCTAGTAAGACAAACCATAGGCTCTATTTTTCTTTCTTTTCTAATCCTTGTGGTGCACGGCCTCTTCTACAACTGAAAATAAAAAGAATAAGAAATTTTTTTGAGGGTTAGGGCATAGTTGATGGGAGAGCTTTACCCCTGCTGGTTTCACCAGACTAAAAATGGACCAATCGAAGCCCGTGTGAATTTTAGACACATTTGGTACAATGTGGAAGGGGGGATAATTATATGATCTATGAAAGTTTTACGGTCTAATAATTGAACCATTTAGCAATTTAATCTAATAACTCGTAAATAGCGATTCAAATTGAAGAAAAGAATCAAATATTTTTTTCCACCTAATTAACGATTTAACAACTGAACTGTACAATTTTTCGATAGTCAATGCAAGGGGAGGAGGGGAGGAGAGGGAAAGAAAACAGAGATTTGACAAGATGAAGGTGAAACATGGCATGTTGTTCAATCTCACTTCACCCATGAACTCGATCAGTAACCGTATAGATAGTTCTATTCAAGATGCCAATTCATCTTGTTGAGATGGGCAGCGCACATGTTAAATGTTATACCCATATAGATCGAGATAAAGAATAATCTTGAACTTATAACAGAATTGCGTACAGTCATCTAATAGATAAGATTTTTAGGCTGAAATATACTGAGTCTCTTATAAGACTCGATGATGATGATGATCAAGTGCCTTGACCCTTGCAATATATGATATAAGCACGACAATACTGACAGCCTCATCCAAGCTTGTCTACGGCTCTCTAGCATAACTCGATAAATCTGGTAGTCTCGGTCGTATAAGATCAATTTCATCACGAAGTTAACGGTTTTGTTAATGAAATATTAACTTATGTGTAACGTAACCGATCTTATAAGTCTGAATAAGCTGTTTTTAAATATAAAAGACTCACTTATCAAAAATAACAAACGTGTAGGATTTTCAGTGTTATTTTTCCTATTTGAAATCTCTAACAGTAATTGAAAAGTTAGGGTTTCAAATTAAAAAATATAAATTGATTGAGTTGGTTCAACATTTATATTTTTTCGTAAAAATTTTGGATTGAATCTCGTTTAAATGGAGTGATTACTGATAGATTTTTTAAATAAAGAACTGATTAATTAATATTAAAGTTATATTTTTGTATAACAATCCGATAAACTGAAAAATTAACAGCCGACAACGAACTGCAGCCTGGGTTCAAGTTCACAACGGTCAAGGGCGAGTGGCGAGAACCGCAAGGAGAGGCGCGTGGTAGGGGGAAGCAATAGCCAATAGCCTGACACTTATGAATAAAGTCGAGACGGGAGGTAGGCAGCAGAGAACTCTCGGCTTTTCCGGGGGTCTCTGCCTCCCCTCTCTCTCTCTCTCTCATCGTACTCACATCACATCAGTCACCTCAACTCTTCAAAAATTCTTAGACAAATATTTTCTCATCATGTGATATAAAAAATATTAATTAAACTATAAAAACACATAAATTTATATTAATTATCCGAATAAATATTATAAATCAAAATGAGGTAATTAATTTTTTTATTATGAAAAATTCATTGTCAAATTATTTTTTTTGTTTAGATCACGTATCATCCTAGACCAGTCGAAATGCGTCTCGAGACTAATCTGCAGTTAGGTCGGGATGTTTGAGAAAATTCCCGCAGACCCTCTCAGCTCGAAATTCGATCACGAGATTATCTATTTGGGATCTAGTAAGAGAACCGCTAGACTAACTCCAAGTTGATGTTATTGAATCATTCATTTGTTTAATTTCATATTTATAATTAATATTTTGTATTAAATTAAAAAAGACACTGACCTTTTTGTATTTATTTTTCATTCGTTTAACGAAATATGCTCCGACATAAAATACAAATAAAAAATAGTCACTTTGCTCTCTCTTTTTTTTTATAAAAGAATTGAAATGATTATTCCATTGAAACGGCTATTCACGTAATTTCAGGACAAATTTTTTAAGTTGGAAATATGAATTATCTGTTTCCATCTTAACTTTATGCTTAAATTAGAAATTTACCGTAGGATGACTTCATTTCAAAATTACAAAATTACCAGTAGGTTGTGTACGGGATATTTCTGGATAATTTTAGGCATCTTCGTCCTTATTTTTACATCTTTTTAATCTTTTCTCACTGCTTTCAGTGGTCACAGAATTTCTTAAGAGTTCGAATCGAATCATTTCAGTTATTGTATAATTATGAAGAATATAATTGGCAAATCCAACTTCCATGTCAAATGCTTTTGATATTAAATTTGATATCAGTTTAAAGAAAAGGATCTGACAAGTTGTGAGTCGGCTTCGGAGCATCCAACATTATAAGGCTCGCATCGAAAGTGTAGATTTCCACGTAATATTTGCCCACGTAGCTATGTCCGCAGTTATTTACTGTGCCCTGTAACTTTTAAAATATCCACCGAGTCTATAACCTATGATTGCTGCGTGCCTTTGAATGCCCGTGCTGAACAGTTAAACACAAACATGACATTTTCTTCTGTACTCGAGTGAGGATGACAACTAACTACGAGCAGTTGAATATGGTAAGGTGTGAGCTCATACATTAACATGCTATCGTACCATTAAAATTTTTACCGAATTTATAAGAGATTGAATTTATATTTTCCTAAAAATTATAAACAATATTTATTTACATTTAGGTGTGTAATAATGGGATGATGGTGCGTGTGATTAGTAATTACGTTAATATTTGGAAAGGTGAGACCCATTTTCGTCATTTTACCCCGAGCGAGCACGACAAGGATGGAGCTCCTCAGTCACGCTCATTCTTGGTCACATCGCGTCAACCCTCCGGACCACCCCCAGCTCCAATGGACACGTGGAGGATCCTGAGCGGTTGGCTGGGGCCCGCCTGGAGGAATTGCCAAAAGGAACAAGACCGGTCACTGTCCGATCCCAGAGGTTGTCGGTTGCCGATTCCTGGACGGAACGTTGGGAGGGAGGAGGCCGATCGATCGTACAGCCCACCGATCGTACGGCCAAGAACAGCCTAAGATGCAAAATAAACGGCGTCAAATTTGGTTGTATCAAATTATTTTGAAAAAAATACAAAAAAAGTTATATTTAGTAAATTAAAAAGTTACAAAGTTGATTTTCATGTGTACGTTAATATATTTTAAATTGAATATGAGATTTGAAATTTTGGTAGTGTCTAGCATAATATCAATATACTAATCCACCAGACAGTGTATTATACAGTTTGGAGCCCGCTATTAATTCTAAGATGCCGTCCCTGAATAGTCGAACATCAATGAAAGTCCGAATATTAAGTGATAGACTATTATTACTGCTACTATCCTTTTTATTCTGCCAAAAAAGCCATGTCACTGTACTAAGAAGTGACATACTCGCGCTAATGAATTATTCCAAATCTAAGACTTTATTTAAGTAAAAAGATGGTCATGAAGGATTTTACATATTTCAGTTATAAAGATTTTACCATTCATGCATTCGAGTTTCCATTCATATAATTTTGCATTACAAGAAGTTTGCTCTGAACAGCCAGTATTCAAAAGCCCAACGGGCCCTAATTAACTAGTCTAGTTTAAACCGGGAGGGCCCAATCAGGAGTAAACCTCACACGAGGTAAATTCTCTCCATTTACAAGACTTGAAGTTGAGACATTGCTTAAAGGAAAGAGACGACGCTCTAGCACCTCAACCAATTCACTTCGTTAACCAAGCACGGTAATATGTGAAGTAAAAATTATGGATCTTTATGTGGAAAATTTCCAGATTAAATCAAAACAAACGATTGCTTAGTCTCGAAGCACGTTTGATCCGAGCTAAATTTAATCCTAGTTATTTTTCTTCATTTGGAAGGAAAGTCTTCGGACCAACGGCTGGAAGTTAACACCCCGCAAACTGCTCAATTGTGGACCGTGTGATGTGATCCATATACACAGGCCCGCTAAGATGTTCACTGGGCCGGATCATAGGGATGGGCTGAAGCCTTTCAGTCCCCGAACTATTGAAGTTTCCGATGAGACCAAACCTCACTTGCAGGTGTGTTGTAGAGAGAATGCCTAGGGGAATGTGCGAGGGGGCTTTGGTGTAATTTTGTATTAAAATCTAAAGGAGAAAGTTATGAATAATTAAAATCAGTCGAGCAAATCAATTCTCTTTTATATATCAAGTCCTGCTACCGGTTGTCTGATACCTTGTGTGATAGACCCAGTTATAATAGACTCTTTTATTCCTCACCCACATCATATCTGAATTCCGTTTAGGTCTATCTATAATCTACCCAATACAGTAAGACCCTTCCAATTCTGGACAAAAAGATATTGGATGATCATACCTCACAGTCTTGAGAGGTCCATTGGCGAGAGAACTCTAGAGGGATTTGTAACGTAATGAATTGCTCAGCCTTCGATGAACTAATGGGGCGTTGGTCAAATCGCGTTGATTGGACATACTCCTTTACGACTTTAGGACTATGGCTAACAAGGGAACGAATACTCCGAATGGGAGAAAAGTAGGGTGGTTTAGCAAAGGCAATATAGGGATTGACAAGAGGGGGAGTGGTATTGGAAATTTTTTCTTCCTCATTGAGATAAGATACCTCATAGAGGTAATTCATCTTTCCACTGAACTACTTTTGAAGAGGTGAGTCTATTGAGAAAGTGATTGAGAAAGCTTGAGAAGTCAGTGAATCTGAGGGGGTTTCCATATTTTGAGAGACTCGAGGTTGGCTTTCATAGGCTCAAAGGTTTAGTTCACTAACCAAATCGGGCTCTGATACTAGGACTCGGGGCGAGGCTAAACAACCATGGAAGTGACCAAGAAAATAGATCACCGATAGATCTAATTAGAGAAGGTAAGATCCCAACTTAGACAACCTCTTAGCCATAGACGAGCATTAAGCCTTTTCTTCACATCCATTTGCTCAAGTTGGGCCTTTTGAGTTTATCTAAATTGAGACGCTTCCTTTAACTACTGCAAATCCTTGGACAACCTTTTCTTGATCATTGTCATAGTTACTTAGAATACTTCAGATTGATGTAAAGGAACCATTTCTAGTGTGCAGAATCCTAGTAAGGAGGTAAACACAGAGCGTACTTTGGTATGTTCCTGCTGGGTGGGAAACTGAACCCTTGATTTACCTAGGCCTTCCTCGGAAGAGAGAAAGTTTAGAACATTGTCTGAGTAGAGAAGCGAATAATGGGTTTTTGGTAAGGTTCGTTGTCTAGCTTCAATAAGAAACTAGCTATTTATAAAGCATTTTTTATTTACGTGCATCATTACTTACATCACTGACCACATCAACTTTTTAGACAGTGCATGTGATTACAATACAGGAGGCTCAGTCTAGGGGATAGTAATATATTATGCAGTTGGCATCCGTATAATAATTCAAACTTTCTGGTCTAAGAAGTAATAACTACCCAACTCACAAGGATAATAATTTACAAATCCTAGGATAATAATATAAACTGAGGGAATCTGCCGTTTACTGGGACCTTTTGCATGCTGACACCCGTCACTGGATGGATAAGTACTTCTCAAAACCGAGAAAAAAAGTATCGATAATAAATATTGATTTCCTTGTTTGTCATAATTATGACACATTTCCCGTTCTTCCCGTCTTAAGTATTGGCAGAGGTGGAGGTTAACTGCAAAAAATGAATTAGTTTTGAGGGCCTTAATGAATAAAAGAATAGTTTAGGGGCGAGAATTTAAGTTCGAGATTTCTGCCTCTCATCTCTCCCCAAGAAGAAGAGAGGGAAAGCTCCATGAAAGCTCTGCAAGGCCCAAAACCCTCTTCTTCCCGAATATGCCAATCCTCCACTCTCCTCTCCCCACTAATCTTCCTCTTCGTCTCCTTCCTCGGTCGAAAGCCCTTATCTTTCCATCCCTACCCCTCAAGCGCCTCCGTAATTGCCTTCCTGCCACTGCCACCCGCTGCAGCGGCTCTCCCCCGACCACCGAGCAGGAGCTCCTCGACGCCATCGCGAGGTCCGGTGGCGACCAGATTTTTCCCTGCGTCAGGACCTACGAGGGCGACCTCGCTCGCCTCATCCTCGTCGGAGCTGTCGACTTCGAGCAGGCACTTACTGCGGCGGCAGCGGATGGCGGTGGAGCAGCTGGCGAGCACGTGGATGCTGGTATGGAGGCGATGGTCGTTGAGACTGTCTTCCCGGGGCCGCCTGAGGATCGGAGCACCGTGTCTACACGATTGGTGAGTTGAGATTTTAGGACTCCGAGCTTCTTGTGGCCTGGCAAATTGCAGTTAATGATGGTACTAAAAACAGTTGTAGGGTCGGCCATACTCTCACCAGATGATTGACTTCGCATTGGATTTTTTGTGAGAAAAATCAGACACCTTTGAAGTTAACTGATATTGGAACTGGTAATCCCTTAGCAATTCAGAATCCACGCTCGAGTCTAAACTTTAACCTTGTCCGAGTCGATTCCAATTGATATACGTGCGTAAATTGAATGGACTTGATTGGTTTTTGCTGAGTGTTCGTTTATGTCATTTCAGTATCCTGTTTCATACTTTGCTGAATCTTATTCATGGATCAGTGGTATTAATTTTGTGTTGAATTTTGTTCAGTTTCTACCTGCCAGGAAAGTCAAGGAGAAAGCTGGCAAGCTCAAGAGGTCTATCTCTGAAGAGATGCTGTCAAGCACAACTTCAAGGAACATACTTGCCATGACATTCAGACAGGTAGTCTTGCAACAGCTCTGGAGCTTCCATCTAACGGTGTTTGGGCCCGGAACCCTGCGAAACATGGAGGATCTCGAAAGCCCAAGAGAGGTCAGGTACCGGTCCTCTGAAAGATAATTTGCTAGCATCACACTTTTCACTTGGTAATATTTTCTGGTTGTAGTTAAGTAATTGCTTCTTCTCTTCCTGTGAATTTTGTGAAATTTTTCTTCATTTCCATTTACTCTATTAGGAATTATGTTTGCTAAAAAAAGAGCTCTTTGTCTGAAAAGCAGGTGACTGAATCGTTTGCTCTCAGCTCGTCGGATGAAAGAGTTATTTCTGTTCTTGCGGAAGCCCTTTGTTTGTCTGCTCTTCAAAGCACTAAGGAGCAGTTCCTTGACAGTTCATTTGGGAGTTCTTCTCGTAGTCTCTTTAGTTGGTTTAAGCAGACTAAAGAAGTCTGTTCAAGAGATTCTTTAGTTATAATATACAAGTTATCTGAAGATGAAATAGTTGAAAATGCTAAAACTTTGGTGGAAAGTTTTAAATCAGCAAAGGAAACTTTGAAGCAAATTGACTCAAGACGGAAGAACCTCGGTTGGGCACCATCAACCCAAACTAAATTGGAGAAGATAGGGGGACCTCAGTTTAGTGCTTGGTTGAATGAGTATGTACCTATTTACAGGCTACAAATTGATTCTGAAGGACTTGATGATTTAAAGCTTGAAGGCTGGAAACAGCTCACTGAGAATAGGTGGGAAGTCGTTCTCAGCCACTCCCAAATGGTACGATACCATTGCTCTGTTTCCAGGCCATTTCCTTTTATAACTTTCATCTGTATAATCTTTTGAAAGATTATCCTTGGCCTGTACGTGCTGCTTAATGGCACCTGAAGGTTCCTATACTATTCTCTAGCATAAAACCTATGTTTAATGGATAATATTAATCCTCTTTGATGATTAGCATTTTTTTATTCACGTTTGAAGTTCTCGGTTTTGCAGGTTGGACTGACCAACATACTGGATATGTTGTATGAAGACACTTATACGCTGCCTGCTAAGGAGCTTAACTGCAACATGACTGTGAATACCTCCTTGTCAAACATAAAGGTACTCAAGGCCAATCTTATAACACAAATACAGAATGAACTTCCAAGTATACTGTGTACAGATGTATTAATCTGCTGTGACCAGCTTTCTTGAGAAATTGAAACCTGCATCATGCAATTTCTTGTTGACGTTTGAATCTCTACATCATACATATTAGGCACTGCATATGCATCCATACAGTTATCCTTGCCCAGTGAATTTTGAGTATTGAGTGATGTGTCTTTGGGAGGACATTTTAGTTCTAGTTACAGCCATTTCATATTAAATAGCAACACCATATTTTAGGAAACACTGCCTCCGAAATGTTCAATGCTCAGTTAAATTGTCTTTTACTTGCTTCTAATTTTGCCCTAATTCCCGATTTAGAATTTTGGCTGAAACACTGGCCTGTCCCAATCCTTGCAGAGGGGCTCTTCTCTGATGCAGATGCTGCTGATAGCTCTTGTGGGTGGAATCCTTGTCGCTGCCATCAGAGTTTTCAGTCAATCTCATCCACTGCGTGTTCAGAACCTCATAAATTGCCTCCAAAAACATAGGTCTCCCCCTTCATCTTCTGACACTGTAAGGTGACGTATGATGTACCCGAGAACTGTTACCTGATCTGATGTCTCCGGATTGGTGTCACTGAGGGACCCTTAATGTTCTGCCTTAGGGAATTGAAAGGTCAAGGTAACCGTCCAAAGCATTCACATCTACTGTACATTTGTGTTTGCTCATTAGCGGTTTCTTGGAAGTTATCTTGTCAGATACCGTGTTCCATGGAATATTGTCGGCTTGGTGGTTCATATTCACGCAGAATCATTCTTGGAGTGGAATCTGCAGGAGCTATGCAGCAGAGATCAGGCATACTATTGACAACCAGGCAGGTAAAGCAAAGATCAGATGTTAGAGAATAAGTAGCCAAAGTCATAACATAATTTTCTGGACAATTTAGTCAAGGAAACTGCAGGATCAACTTGATCTTCTGCAATCAATTGTCAACAAACCAGATTAGAGAGCAGAGGGCCGGAAAGGACTTGCCTGTGATACTGACCTCGATATCTCTATGGATCTATGATGAGTTTGTCTTAAAACATGTTCTTGCGCTTCAGCTTGCTGGGCATATTATTGTCCAACTGGATGAGAATTTTCCTGAAACTTTAAAAGGTTCATCCGATTCTATACAATACCAGAAATTCCAAGTGGGACCAATGCAACCCATCGCCTCCCTTATCTTTAAGCAAAACGATCCATCAAGTTCATAGACACAAGAAGATCGTGCTTCTGATCCCGAAAGTGCTAAGAAAAGTTGAAGATGGGGCATGAGGAGTTTGAACTAAGATGCATAGCCGTGCATCCCAAGAGTCGAGTGGTCAATGTTTGTCGATGTTTGTTAGGATGATTGATGTGATGTTTAGGTTTGTTAGTTATATCATTATTGGGTTATTTCCCCTTTAAGCAAGATCTTCCCCTTGTCTTTCTTATGCTTTAGCTTTCATGATTGATCCTTCACCAACTGCAGCACCCAACTTCAACTGTAAAGACCCTAAACTTGCACTTCAAGGAAGGAAAAAGAAAAGGGGGAAAAAAAGAAAAGAAAGGACCTCGAATAGACCCAACAATTAACTATTTTAAATTAGATAAATTAGCCAACATGAGTTAGTTGAGGTGATTCGACACTTCTTATCTTTTAATACAAAGAAGATCCATGATTAAGAAAGATTTACTCATTAATGGGCCCACCTGGCTCAACTCGAATTGGCTTGTTAGGTTTGTGAATTTCAACCAGGAGAAAAGAAAAGACAAAGTGTAACAGATGGTTGGTGAGTAAGCTTCTGTAGGCTGCTGTTCAACACCCTCCATTTCTTCACCTTCAATCTCTTGTGATACACAATAACCCAACAAAGTAATTAGAATGTTTAGCTCATACATATATATATGTTTGTGAATATATGTTATGTTAAATTTCAGAGTACATTGAATATCAGAAAGTACAAGTGTCTAAAGGAAGAGCAGGAAGAAGAAGAAGATCAAGACAGAAGGGAATAGAATGAGCACTGCAAGGTTCATCAAATGTGTTACTGTCGGGGATGGGGCGGTGGGGAAGACCTGCATGCTCATATCCTACACGAGCAATACCTTTCCTACGGTACGATCACATCGATGCTATCAACCGTTTCTTTTCTTGCTCGTGTTGTTGATCATCGTTTTGAATAGCTTTTGCTGTTTTCTTCTGTTATAGGACTATGTTCCTACCGTTTTTGACAACTTCAGTGCTAATGTTGTGGTTGATGGAAGCACCGTGAATCTTGGGCTATGGGACACTGCAGGTACATTCTGGACCCAAGAATCATACTCGTGATTTCGATGAGATTCATAGCAACACTGTATCTTGATCTCAAAGCATGCAATCATCATATGAACACATCGTCATACATGAATTGTTTGGCATTCTTGTTGATGTTGAATCAGACATGCCCAGTGTAGAAACTCAAACTCGGGACCGTAGGCTTCAATGTGATTGCTTTGTTAATGTTTTGAAATTTTTGCAGGACAAGAAGACTACAATAGGTTGAGGCCTCTGAGTTACAGGGGAGCTGATGTTTTCCTGCTGGCTTTCTCTCTTATCAGCAAAGCGAGCTATGAAAACATCTCTAAGAAGGTTCGACTTTCTCAGCTAGATAATCGACTGTGTTAAGAGTAAAGATCGAATGACGTAGATAACATGATGCTTGATGAATTCAGATAATGATTTGGTGTCAAAATTTAGTCGATTTAATGTATTTTCTCAAGGTAACATTTTGTCGAAGAAGAACATTTAGTACTGATGGTCTGACATGACTACTACTTCTGCAGTGGATTCCCGAGCTGAGACATTACGCACCAAATGTCCCGGTCGTGCTTGTGGGAACGAAACTCGGTAAAGATTCATGTTCATAAAGGTACCTACTTTAGTTCTTAGGAACTGAATTCTTACAGGGTTGGCATGGAATCCTCAGATCTCAGGGAAGACAAGCAGTTTCTGGTGGATCATCCCGGAATAAACCCGATAACGACTTCTCAGGCATGTACCCTTCATAGAAACCCGAACCAAGTGCAAAAGAACTCCGGTCACAAGTTAAATCCAAGTCATTTTCTTGCAGGGTGAGGAGTTGAAGAAGATGATCGGTGCTGTCACTTACATAGAATGCAGCTCCAAGACCCAACAGGTCTTTCTTGCCCCAGTTTACATCCTCGATCGATGCCTTAAACCGAGCAGCATATGATTTAACATTCCTGGAAAATGTCAGTTTCCGTTACTTCAACCAAACATGTCCTATGTTTCTGTTTCTGCAGAATGTGAAAGCGGTGTTTGACGCAGCAATAAAGGTCGCTCTGAGGCCTCCCAAACTGAAGAAGAGGCCACCGAAGAGGAGGACTTGCACGTTCCTATGAAAGGCTCCATGAACGGTCATCGGATCGCAAGAGGTTGTAGGCAAACCCGATTCAATCCATAGCTAAGATTAAGTTTCGAGCTGCACCTAAGGGAGTCGAGTTGGTGACTCCTTGGAAATACATTGCTTTACGTTTTGGTAATCTGTCCCAGCAGACTTATCAGAATCATGGGATCTGAGAATGACAGCAAAGGCCCTTGATAATTCCTTTCCCTGCTGCTGTATGGATCCGTATGGATCATGTTTAAAAAAGTCGTGTTTGAACGTGTTCGGTTTTGGACGGGTTGGTGCGGAAAGTCCGGGCAACATGTAACAAACATGTCTAAAACCAAGTACATGGACACAAGCAGGGCCGGCCGACACAAGCCTTGACAGTTTAGGTAAATATGACGTCATTGCACCGTGCCATCTTTCTCGAGATTGCAATTGATATAGGATTCGATGCATTTATGGTATTTCCTAAAATCTTATAGACAAATCTTGTAATTTCATATCGAGGAAGATATAATTATATTTAAACGAGTTTTTTTTAACAATTTCACCACCCTCCAATTTTAAAAAGCCTTTTTTCCCTTAAAGCAACCCAGAATTGATTTAAGCACGGAATTGTGGGCCTACGGTGAGACCGATTTTCTATGTAAATCAATTCTAATAAAACATTGCTCATGTGTAGTAAATAAATAATATTCTGATGGATTTTTTTTTTCTCGGAAGTAATGAGAATTTTATCATTACTTTAAAAATGAGTACATAATAAAATGTTCAAGAAAATACGAAAATTACAGGATCAAGAACTACAGAGAGATCCTCCAGGCTAACTACAAGGAAAATATATGTGAATAAATACATCAAATAGGCCCAGCCAATTGTAGACAACCAGCAATATCCGAGATCCTAATCTCAACCATCTGCCGAACTACATGGACCCCAGTGAAAACCGGGAAGGAATGGTCCTCAAGCCATTTATCCATGTAATTTTCAGTCATCTTGTACAGATATTTAAAGTAAACATCCATACGAGAGCAAAACAGACGGGTGTCTGGAACCGTTCTCCGGTGCGTGCGTGGTCCACCAGCAGCAGACCCGACGTTTCCTCCTTGTCCGTCTTCTCTTCCCCCGAGCTGGACTGGTCGGATTTTGTTCAGATCCTGCTGGATCTGGCGTGATCGGAGCAGATTCGGACGAGATCTGGCCGAATCGGAGCCGATTAAGGTCAGATATTGCCAGATCTTGTCGGATCTGAACAGATTTGATGAAGATTACAAGGCCGGTTGCAGCTGGAGGGTGGTTGTTTCCGGGTTGTTGGCGGGCGGGGGCGTAGATCCGTGCAGAGGGAATCCGCTGAGAAGGGTGGGGGGTGGGGATGAGGGCAGAAGACTCACCGCCGGTGAGGAGAGGGAGGGACAGACGCACCACCTTGCCGAGGGCTGGTTGGGCGACCGTGGGCAAAAGCCACCGACTCGGCGGTGGAGGATATGTACGGCCACTGGTTAGTGGAGGTGGAGGCCACTTACCGAGGCACGAGGGGAGTCGGGGGCGGCCAACGCGCCCGGCCGAAGCCGGTCGCGCCGGCCGGAGGGAGCTTGCTGGAGGAGGGGCGACTGCTGGGGAGGGTTGAGAGAGAGAGTTGTGGCTAGCCACTAATACAAGCTAATCGTGGACAATAATATTCTGATGGATTTAGAAGTGGTAAAAGAAAGAGGGGCAAATGAAGGGGTGAGAAAGTATGAGAAAATTTTATTGATGAAAATCTAACTTAAATCTCTTGATTTGACATCAGAAAAAATCGACAACAGTGTCCCAAACCCCGTTCTTCCGCCCTTTTTTGTCATGATGAAGTAGTGGGAGATACGAATAGAGAAATTAAAAGATCAAAACCGAATATCTTATTTCCGGTTCGAGCTCGAAGGGCAGTGCCATATGGTTGAGCCTCTATTTCTCGAGGGAGTCATTTTGTGTAACATGTATACCATGTAACAGTACTGATAGAGTGGTCTCACGAACAAATAAGATTCAATCATCTAAATATTTTTTTAATAAAATTTAAAAAAATAATCTTAAAAATAATTGAATTCTATTAATCTATAATACTATATCAGTACTGACACGTAATATTTCATACACACGCAAAGACACTCTCCTGTTTCTCATTCGATGCGCTGGACCCCAACCAAGTTTTACCGACATTGGATCTCTCGAGAGATTGTAATTACAGCTTGTATTTTTCTGTTATTTGTATATAAATGAACAGCCAAGCATTGTGGACCACGAAGATGGCACCAATGTGAGGGGAAATTGCAACAATGATAAAAAAAAAAGATTTGTGAAAGTTACTAACTGGTACAAAAGGAAGTTTTTTTAATCTAACTGGTACAATAAGTTTCAAAGTTGTTCCTTCGTAATACATTTCATTGAGTTTAATTTAAGGCCGTTAATTTTTATTGATATAGCAACTGGTATGGATGCTATGTATATTTATTTGCTGATGCGGTGAGCTATTTAATATTTTCATTGAAATAGCATATATAATTTTTAAATGTACAAAATATAGGAAAAAATAAAAAAATATTTAAAAAATTCTCAAAATTGTGAAATAACAAGATCTAAAATAAGCACATTCTTTATTTACTTTAATCATTTATCAAATTTTATAAGAAAATTCAAATTTCAAAATTCTCTAAAGATTTTTCATAAATTTTTAAATATTTTCTAAAATTTTTAAATATTTTTGTATTACTTTTGTCAATTTTTAAATTTTATGAATTATTTTTATATATTTTTAAAATTTTTTAGATGTTATTTCAATAAGAAAATATTAAATGATTCACCACTGCAGCAAACAATCACACATGGTGTCCATATCAGCTGCCACATCAGTAATAATAAGCGGCATTAAATGAAACTTAATAAAATATACTATGGGAGAACAATTTTAAAATTTCTTGTACTAGTTAAGCATAAACATTTCATTTTGTACCAGTTAGGAACTTTTACAAAACTTTTTGTATCACTGGTACAATTTTCCGCGGATGTGATGTCACATTATATAATTCGAGAATAAATTTTTTTCCAATTAAACAAATCCGTAAGCCTAAAGAGAGATAGAAGGAAAAACGAAATAAAGAAACATATGCACTGATGTGACTTTGGCTCGTGACTTCTTAGTCTCGGACGAATTTAGCGGGGACACGGGGAAGATCACCCCGTACTAGAAAAAACCCTTAAAACACTACAAATTTTACTAATTTTCTACGTATCTTTTATTTTACTCGTTCGAAATCCATTCCTTTAACTCTATGTTAAGTTTCACTCCCTGTATTAGAACTCGAGGATCCGTACCCGATGTCATTTAAGTTGAGCCGAGAGGTGCAACGGCGAGCAGCTACTCTGGGCAGTGGAGAGGACAGAATTAATTTACAACCCGGAAGAGGGACCGACAGGGGCCCCGAATTTACAGTATGCATTTAACCGTTGGATCGATCCAGCAAAGCGGTCCACGAAGCTGCTAGCAGGACTGGTAAACTTTGTCGTGTTTAAATATGTTCGGAATAGAAATCCCGATAACCTGGATACGATACATTTATTTTTCGTGTTTAAATGAGTTCGTGTTTAAACGGTCATATTTAAATCATGTATAAACCTGGTTGACCTATTTAATATAAAATGTCTTTAATATATAATTATACTATTATAATATATATGATACAACTACTAAAATAATTATATTTATGGACAATTAGTATAATAAATAAGTAAGATTAATTAGTTGCATAATATTTGATGATAATGAAACATGTAATATATACTATTTTACATATCATAAAACTTTTATATGTAAATATATTCAATATTTATATAAAAATAGTGAAATACATTTAACTTAACCGTGTATTATCAGCTTACACAGGTTTAACAAACTTAAACGCGTTTATTTATCGTTGTAGACACCTTATTTTGGCTCGGAAAGGCTTCAAATTTCATTCTTTGAGAAAATGGGTAGACCCCGATTTTGGCTCAGATCGACCATGTTTCATTTTATTTTAGATTTTGGTTATTTTTTCTTTGTAGCCGATCGTTACTTCTACATTCTTATTTATATATTTTATGTTTATCCTTATATAAAAAAATATAAAAAAACAAAAAAGAGGTTAATTGAAAAATTAAAAAAAAAAAGAAAAGAAAATGGAAAATCAGGGCAGAGGACGTACGTCCTCTGCTTTCTTGCTGAAGGTGGCTTCTTCTTCTCCTCTGCAACACGCCATCTTCAGATTCGCTGCTCCCGCCGCTGCATGGCTGCAACCGATTTCCCACCGGTCAGTCCCGAGCTTCTCTCCATCTTCGTTCTCCTATAAGGAGGCCGATTCTTTGGTCGCAAAGGGGGGGAGCCCGGCTGAAGATTTCGAGGACAAAAGGCTGCGTTTTTGGCCGAGGGGGACGAACGGAGGAGAGGAGAGATTGACACCAGCACCCCACCATCGGCTCCGACCATCACCGACCTCGCTCCGACGCCATCCCGACCCTAAGTGTCTATCCTTCAACCGAGTCACCTATCCTCTACTCGCCTTCTCCGGGTCGAATCCACCTCCGAATTTGCTCATCCCCGAACCGAGCCTTGCCATCCCAGTATTCTGCCTCAGCCGAGCCATTCCCCATGAAATAGAGTCTACACGGCCTAGTCAGATACAAATCCCTTGCTCCACAACCCACCGAGTCTCTATTCCCGGACTGGACCAGCAAATTCGGGATGTCAAACGCCTCCTTCTCTATCCCCGATCATGTCGTCGTCCAAGAGCACGAGCTGGCATTGCCGCGTTCTACACTATCAGGACTTCCTCCGAACCAGAGCCCTCTTACATCCCCGGATTCCCCCGTTTGTGCCCGTCACTAGAGACGTCCATCGCTGCTCTCGCTCTTAAACCGAATCATTGGTAAGTCGGTAAGGACATAGCCCTCTTGCGGTACTCCTTGATTTACAGATCTGTTCGACGTTCTGATGATTGGTTCGATGATGTTTCTGGGCTTTTGTATCGAGGTGAATATGATTTGTGCTTACTGCCAATGTTCGTTGTTGTACATGTATCTGTCATGTTTATTGATGTCTTGCTGATTGAGAAGACTGTGATTCATATTATAATGCGAGTCTAGTGATAGAAGTGGGGTCGAACTTGTTGTTTGAATGCTGTGGGATAAGGTTCCGCATCACTGTATGTGGTATTGGGCTATCAAAATGATCATAATTGCAGCTGCCCTTTTGCTCCAAGTGTGCTCAGCACTTCCATGGTCTTTTAATAAGAGTTGGGCTGAAGGTTCCCTTGGTTGCTACTGGTTCTTTGCTCGTCGATTTCCCTCGTTTTCAATGTCATTTTCAAAGGAGAATGGAGCCCTTGCCTGTCAGATTTTGCAGCAACTCTTCGCTGTCTGTTTTCCCTTGATCTCCATGACAGTTTCAATGGAAATGTGGCTGATTAGTGTCTATAATCGCTGCTGGTTATTTGCTCGATGATATCTCCCACTTTCATTGTTGTTTTGAGGAGATTGGAGCCTTAGTCTACGGATCTGTGCTGCTGGATTGTGCTGCATATTTCTCGTGATTTTCATGTCATTTTGGTAAAGAAAAAATAAAGCTGCGTAAAGTTCAAAGTTGTAGCAGCCCCTTTGCTCGATGATTTCTCCCATTTTCAAGATCGGTTTCGGGGAGATTAGAGCCTTATTCTACAGATCTGTGCTGCTGCACTTTGCTGGGAGTTTTCCTTTGTTTTCATGGCGGTTTCGATAGAAAATAGGGCTGTTTTTGTCTCCGTTGTGCAGCTGGTGCTTATGCGTTTATATGCTGTGATTTCGTCGCCATTTTCTACAAGAACAGGGCTGGTTCGTTTCTGTCATTGCTGCTGGTTATTGCTGAATGATTTCTCATGATTTCGATGTTATTTTCATTGAGAATATAGCCTTTAATGACCAGTTTTTGCAGCAACTCTTTACTGGCCATTTTCTCTAGATTTCCATGCCTTTTTCAAGGAAAATGGACTACATATTGTCCGTGGTTGCAGCAACTCTTGGTTTGATGATTTCTCCCGCTTTCCATACCATTTTCGGGAGATCAAAGCCTTGGGCCACTTTGTTATTTGCTGCTGCCCTTTTGGTGCTTTTGCATTAGATTTAAGGTGTTTTTAGCCTTTACCTGCGTGTTTCATATCTGCCCAAAATTGCTGCGAGTTCGTCTTTGTTTAGCACTCACTTTTCGAGCTTTACACATTTTCTCCAAGTCGAGTGAATTGTCTTTGATTGAAGTTGATACTAAACGATGTTTGTCATGAGGCCATGAGTTTGATTATCAGATTGTGTCAATCCACTGATCCATGTTTCGAACAGGCTAAGAATTGGACTTAATAAAATCAAGGCAAGCTTAGAAGCACTAGGGTACCGATTTTAGGGCGTGTCAACTGGCTTGCGAGCCTTTCGAACGTAATAGAACCCCCGGATCCAAACTTTGGTTCGAGATCGACTAATAAAACCTAGGTGGTTAGTGTCATGCTCCTTAGGTGGATGATAGGTTTCTGATCGACCGTAGGACTAGTTCCTTAAACGATTAGTGGCGACTCCTTTTCATATATTCCTTGATGACCATGACGTCGCGAGAAAGCCTGCGGAAACCGATTCGATTTCGGGGTGCGACAATCGTGTTCGAACACGTTTGCGTCTGAAGAGGCTTGACCCAAATCCCGTCTAACTCCTTGTTGTGTCATGTCATGTCGTATCGAGTTTCCGTGTCATACCAAAAATTGTCAGGCTTAGCTGCCACCATTTCTCACACACATCTATCTAGGGGAAACCTCCATACCAACCGGAGTGAATAGGATATGCTTACATTTACATTAGTAGTTTGCGGGATTGTCCGTTTGATTTCTCCTTGGGCACGCAGAGCTCTCGACGAGGTCATCCGCACACTCGAACTCACCCCGAACTCATGGATTTGTGGTGATGTTTACGAGTTTAGGGAAAATAAATTCGTCATAAATAAATAAATAAATATATATATATATATATATCGAGAACTAAGAGGGTGATGCCAAATATTATACATATAAATTACCCTTATTAGATTCTCTCTCTCTAAATTTTAAAGTGTATATCTGTGTGTAAGATTATATCATACAAAAGAAAATTAGAAGTGTAAAACTACATACTTTTCGATTTAACTGCCCACGTGCAGGAGAAAGTCTTGTATGTAATGAGTATAATATGTGTATGACGAGCTACTAAAATCAAGCCATTTTTAGGATTTATTTTTTTTTGTTTTAAGTTTTATTAAAAAATTCTAAAAACAACTGAATCCTACTTGATCGTGACACTGCGTCAGTACTGTCATCTAATATGTTCATTACACAGAAGATTCTCTTCACATGCAGAGCAACTTACATAAATTATGTGAATTTTGAATGAAAAAGCGACCTTATCTGTATTTTCGTTTTGAACCATAAAATCATAAATATAATTGAGAAATTCTTAAAGGAGGCTGCCACTCAATGATAAGAGCAATGGGTAATAAATGAGATTACTTTAATGAATGATAATTATTACATATTTATAAAATCTAAAATATAAAAATAATACCAGATTTATATAATATTATATCGGGATAAAATTATCGAAAAATTTTTGGATGCAAGAGGATTATCCTGCAAGCTGCTCACGGGAGGCCTCATTGGGACAAGCATGGAAAATTTTGGATTCTTTGTCATGGAAAGGACAGTCTGAATCTGTCGAGGGCAATGGGAGGAGAAATCGACACGTGGGGGAATTCATCTTGCATGTCGCGCAGACAAAATTAAAAGACACTAATCACAACGGGGAAGCAGAGCAAGCACAATCTGTTGGGAATTGTGTGGAGAAATTTTTATTTTATTTTATTTTTCTATTCTTAAATTTCTCTGTGACCAGAATTTTATGTGTAACGGATACATATCACGTGGCAGTATTTCTACAGTATTACAAATTAATACGACTAAATTATTTTACGATTTTTTTAAAATCCTGGAAATGAAGAAATAACAATATAAATAACTGAATTTTATTAATTTGTAACACAACATAAATGCTATTACATGACATACTGTTATATCTATTTGAATTGGTTGGCTGAGCAATCTACTAAAAGGTAAAACCTTTGGTAATAATTTCTCTTTGTGTACGAGACTTGAATTTAAAATTCTAATTAAAGCGAAGAGTTGTCCGATTGCGACCCACCCACGTGGTTATTTTTCCCCACTCATAGTAAAATCCATTGATTTAATTTGATAAATAAAAATCTCCGGGACTATCAAATCGAAATAATATAAGAAGCTCCTAGATAAATTGAAGAAGAGTCGATCAAATTACATTAAATGAATCAATGATATGTGTTAATGGCTTGATTAATTATTATAATTATAGGTAATTAAAATAATTTTTTAAATTATTACGAAATAGAATAAATGTAAATTTTCTTAGAATAGAGATGCATGGGTGAAGGGTCGAACCAAAGTCATAATAGATGACTAATATATAGGTCTTTTTTTTTTCAAAAAATAAATACAACAAATTTATGATAAATTAATTAATATGCATTTGCAAATTAAGTATGTCATGGCTATTAAATGATGTAATAATAATTAATATCTCTTAAAAATTAAATAATCTGATTTAGATGGTGTGCTAAAATTAATTAATTTTCTTGTAAGCACACAGAAAGTAGATTTAAGTAGATACAGATACCTACACCTGTTCTAAACTGACAAAATCAACCGCAGTGAATCCTAGGAAATTAACCCAGCTACGTACTTTTCTTCCTCGACTAATAGAACCGCGCGGTTGGAAACATCGGTATTTCGAGTACTACGGCGAGAATTACTGCCCGTGTCGGGGTAAACTTCGCGGTAGTTACCCCAAATCGGCTCTCGATCAACGGCTTATGCAAGACTTTATGCGTCAGGTGTGATCGTGTGCTCTTTCGTGCCACAGCTGATGAGGTAGAAGGCACAGGGGATTGGTAATTTGAATATCAAGTGAGGAGTAGTTGAAACCACTTAGAATATTAATCGATGGACAGGTTTTGGCCTCTCAAGCCACCCACATTAAATGGTTTGTGGATGGATTATCAAGTCATAGTCACACCAAGAGCGTACACGCACACATTTTTTCCGATCTGTATCGCTTGATATCTGAAAATTCGAAATATCCCGAGTGATTTCGGTTCGATCCGAGGAGACCCTTCTTTCTCGATCATAAAATTTATGTATTTATAGGGCTCGAAGTACTCGAGAACTCGTTTGAGGAGAAGAGATGTCGAACTGCACCGGTCGAGTTACGGTGGTCGGGGGCAGTTCCAACCGGTCCACGCACCCACTTGATAGATCATACAATTGAATGCCCAACACCAACCAACCCGATCTAATAATTCTTCCATCCATCTATCGACCCAAAACGATGCATGCCATTGTCATCGAATGCTGGAGAACCGAATTCGAAGTAACCCTAAGGACGTGCGGGACGATCGATTGCACGACCTGTGTTGTTGGACTAATTACCTGTCCCGTGTTCGATCGACGGTTGGATCGGTTATGTATCCCGTACGATAGAGGCAACCGGCGAACCCTGCAGTTTGGCGAAAAGAACTCAACAGCTCATGGCATTTTTCCCACCGACTAATGATCCCAACGATTTGATCGTATTATTTTCCGAAGAAGGAAAGCAAAAGTGGAAAGTCGGGTAAAGTGTACATTTACAAGGGAAAAAATGAGTTAAAATTGAGGAAATTATGAATTAATCAAATATATATAATCTTATTTAAAAATTCGATCAATTAGAATTTATTAAATTTATAAATATATGTCATGTTAATATATACAGATGAAATTCTCTTGAAGGTTTGTCAGACAAACTACGATATGAGATTCCCACTTTTTTTTTTAAAAAAAGTAAAAATTCAATAAGCCGTGACTAATTCGGATTCGAATTCAGTCAGTTTACTATGAGTAAACTATTGACAGGACTTGAACTGGAGATTTTATTTAAGGATGGGAGATATCGAATTATCGTATTAATTTGAGTCCCCTTTATTCATTGCTTCCTTCTATTAAATCCAGTCCTTTCCCAGAGTCAGTAGCCTACTTCCTGAGCTGCCCACGCGTACACATGGATCCTTTCACAAGACCACAACGCTTTCACTTCCATCGTCAGCCCCTCCTCTTCCTCCTGTCCCTCCTCCTCCTCCTCTCCTCCTCTTCCAGAGAGCTCATCCCGAAAGCTCGGGGTCGAGCTCTTATGAGGCACCGAGCCCTGAACAGCTCGGTGTCGGCCATCTTCGTGTTCGGGGACTCGACCTCCGACCCCGGGAACAACAACTACGTGAAGACCATCTTCAAGGGCAACTTCCTACCGTATGGAAGAGACTTCATCAACCGGACTCCCACCGGAAGGTTCACCAACGGCCGGCTATCGGCTGACTATATAAGTAAGGCCGGCTCTATGAATGCAATGTCGTGGTTACAAAGAACAACATATAATATTGCCAGAGGTTCCCATATTACATTCCATCACTCCGACCAGTGAAAAGGTTGTCTGTAGTTACAGCTGCCAAATTTCTCATTGCCATATAATTTTGAAACCAGTCGTCGATGCCGGATATCCATCTCGACCCTCTTCCGAACAACTGTTCAGCCACTCATCGATGTTGTTCGAGTCGATATTGTATATGCACGTGTACATATACACATCTATATGTACATTATTGTCGGTCTATATGGTTTCTTGTATTGAAACTGACTGGCTGGATTGGGTACGTTTGTTGCGTATGTAGTATCGTACCTGGGGATCAAGGATTTCGTGCCGCCGTATTTGGACCCGAGCCTGAGCATCAACGAGCTGATGACGGGAGTTAGCTTCGCCTCGGCTGGATCCGGGTTCGACCCGCTCACACCCGCATTCAGTGTACATATATATGCTCCTTTCCCAATCCGATTTTCTCGATTTATCTACGATTTGGTGTTGTGGCTCGATGTTTGATTTTCCGAGGAACCGATAGGCTTGCGCTGGCTAATCTGCAGAATGTGATCTCTCTGCCGAGGCAGCTGGAATACTTCAGGGAATACAGGACGAGGCTCGAGGCTGCCATCGGAAAGGAGCAGACCGAACATCACATAAGGAAGGCCTTGTTCTTGATCAGCGCAGGAACGAACGACTTCGTCGTGAACTATTTCACGATGCCGATCCGAAGGAAGAGCTTCACCATCTCCAGCTACCAGATGTTTGTGCTTCAAAATGTTAGAGAGTTCATCCAGGTTGGTAAATAGTCGATACCCTAATTGATGGCGCCCGACCCTTCCCATCCAAATAATTATAGCAAAAAAAAAAACCGATTTTCTTTTTTCTTTTTTAATTTTTAATCATGAAATTGATTTTTGGTTATTTAATGGGACTGACATGAGAATTGCTCACACATTTTTTTTTTGAAAAAAAAAAATGAGGAAACCATAACACCCCCTCAAATATGTAAATTCGGATAATTTTACGTGCGAGTACATATACGGGTATTCATATCAAGGACTACGCATGCGAAAAAAAAAGATCGAATGCAGAATCTCGTGAATGAATCACGAAACATAGTTCAATGTTATTCCGGAATTGATTACCTGTCCCTTCACCAAAGTGAAAATTTTTAAAAATGGTTGGTAGGACAGTTAGCAGTGGTCCGCTTCTGTCAGAAGACACATCAGACATATTTATTTAGAATTATTCGAAATGTCTTGCCTTAGATAAGATTTTAATTGAAGTTTCTTAACCGACAGAATTCATGGTCGAAGGAATTTTACTGATTAATAAATCAATCCGATTTAAATTTGAATTAGTTCAAATTTATTGAGTCTGTAATACGGCAAGAAGACTGACATTTATTTCTTACCAACTTGAAGTTTCTCCGAGGACAGAACATGTCGGTTACAACATAGTTCTTATGGATCTATAACCCGGTCGACTGTACTAAATATCGAACGGGGAACTTGCTCGAATGAAGTCAGCTTTCCTTACGCAAATAAACCGATCATCGGGTAGGAGTACGTACGCGTGCACTGAAAGTCGATATGAACCTGCACTCTCATCGAGCCGAGGAAGGAAATCAAAGGTTCGATTTTATCGTGACCACGGGCACTGCGGTTTTTTTGCAGGGGCTGGTGAGCCAGGGGGCGAGGAAAGTGGCCATGGCGGGGCTGCCTCCGATGGGCTGCTTGCCGATCGTAATAACCCTGTACTCGAGCAATCCATTTCTCGGGAGGCAGTGCCTCGACCGGTTCTCGTCGGTCGCCCGGAGTTTCAACGTGCTCCTGCAGTCCGAACTGGTATCGTTGCAGGACCGTCTAGCGGTTCAGTTCCCGGGGACGAGGCTGTACTACACTGACACTTACGGAGCTTTGCTCGGCATGATCGAAAGCTACCGGCGATACGGTAAACCGTCACTTGCATTTTCGAAATTCTCCTATCATCTGCAGTGAAAGATCAACCATATTAAATAAGAGAAAAAAAAGGTAAAAATTTGACCCTTAACTTTTAAATTTTTTGTAATTTTTTTAGTTCTTAATCTTGTTTGATAGATCGGGTCAATGTATACTTTTAACCATTTTCTTATTTTATTATTAAAAATTTAATAATATGATAAAATTAATAAAATAAGAAAAAAGGTGTAGAGTGGAGGGAGATATGGATTGATTTAAAGGTGGCATGGGGGCTATCGTCCTCCTTTAATTTGGGAAAACCTTCCGCTTTTTATATAAAAATTTTATTTATTATATATATATATTTTTATTAAATTATCTTATTCAATTCACCTTAAAATTTGTTATTTTAATTTTCCACTGAATTAAAAATATTTATATAAAAAATAATAAAAGAAGTAAAAGTTGAGAGCCAAATACGAAGAGCCTGACTCACAGAGTTAGAGATTGCCCAGGGTTCGAAGAAGCGAGCAGCGGGTGCTGCGGCACGGGCTTCCTCGAAGCGTCGTTCCTCTGCAACCCGAGGTCGTACATCTGCCCCGACGCTTCCAAGTACATCTTCTGGGACTCGATCCACCCCACGGAGAAGGCGTATTACTTGGTCTTCCAGGCCCTCCGCCCGATGATCGATCTCATCGTAGCGGACTAGAAGCCGATCATTCGGTCGGGAAGGAATGCATATGACATCATCCTCTGCAGTTAGATTTTCTGATTCTTATGCGTACACATTGTCTTGTAGTGTGTGTGTACAATTTTCTTGTCTCGCTCTTATGCAGTAATTAATACATCGTACACTGCAGCTGCTCGCGCGCCGTTTGGTATCCGCATCGTATTATCGTATCATATTAGATACTGTCAGAATTATTTTGGGTTCAAGTTCGATCCACTCACAAAAGATAAAATATAATTCTACCAATCCTTAGCATTTAAGGGTCAGGTCGGGTCGGCAGTGTGGTACAAACACCAACCTGGCCTGTTTATGAGTCAGGCCCGACATGGTCTGAGTTCTCGGCAAGGCGGGTCCGAACTGGCACAAATGCGTTGGGCTTGGATGGATCGGGATAAAATTGCCATCCCTAACACCAGCTTCAAGATTGCCACCGAGTTTGGGCGTAACTTGGCTTGTAGGCATAATGGATTCACTTAGAAAAAGAGGGATTCGGTCCGAGCATCGTTAGATTTCGAAAAACGTTTTAACCACAATAAAATTTTATCAGAGATTATTAAAATGTGAGATTGTCGTATTTGACAAGATTCAAAGTCGATGGTGAAGTTCAGTACATACAGATAAAAAGGGTTTTAAACTTGGATGTAACCCGACCATTCCATGTGTATTAACTCATGTAATCCAATCGCTGTAAGCCTTACGCCTCAGATTACAATGTGAGGCAATAAACAATATGATACTGCCGTCCAATCTTCTTATTCACTAACCCTTCTGTCACTTTTATTTGAGCAAATCACAGTCATAGGACAGGAGAGAGCCTACAGAGCAGGCATGTCCAATGCCTGTAAAACATCCTTAAACTCGAAATCCCGAGTCTGCTTGTTGAACCGTTCAACCAACCTGTAGCGTGCATCGTTCAAATAGAACGACTGAGCCGTCTCCATAAGCCATTTTGCCTCGGTATCGCTGAGCTTGCTGGCGAACACAATGTCCCCTCGTATGAGCACCAAGTCCTTGCTCTCTGCAAATTCCGGGTAGAATGTTACCGTGAAGTAGGGAGCCGCTTGAGTTCCTCTTGCTTTGTAATCTTCAAGACCCGTGAAAAGGATGTGCGGCATCTGAACTGCAACATAGTACAATTTATGTCCTTTAGTAAAACTCAATATAACATTTGGTCTGCCTCACGGTGCCAAGCTATGCTCATGGACCTACTAGACAATCAAGAGTCTACATTGATCACGTCAATATAACATCACCAAAGGTTCAGTATTGTTTAAGAAGTTGGTGCTAAGCTCAAGCCCAAAGGGCACATTTCTCAAAGATATTTTGACACAAATTTTCGAAACAAGCCTCTGTTTACTCCTCTAAAAATTCACTCAATCTTCTCATGTGTTTCTTCCCATAAAATCTCATCATACTGAATGTTCAATACTCAGCTAAATTTTGTACCCCCACCATGTGCATTTTCTAGTGGTTTTAACCATACAGCAGATTGAAAGTCTAATTAGAGAAAAACCTTGAACAAACATCGTAGTGTATCCACTTCCTCGCCATAAAGGGATCACGAAGTATCGGCTGCAAGATAGGGAACAAGAGTAACAGATAAGGTTCAGATACTTGCAAGAAAGTAACAAACTTTGGACATCTTCGAAAAACATTACCAGTCAGCTGCTCTGTGCTCCAGCAGCTGAAAAAGTTTAGCTTTCATGGATGCACCAATATGACCTCTTCCCAAGTGATACTGAGGCGAAGGAAAGGTTAGCGTTAAACCATTAAAATGACGAGTCAAAATTGACATCATCTAGAGCATCGCAAAATGCATTAGTTGGTGAACCTAAAAAGCGAAGCAATGAAGGTGACTACACCAAAAGACTATCACTATCAGCACTGGTGGAGGAATTCCTTTTCAAATGAAAGACAAAAAAAAACCTTCCATGAAGACGAAGCGAAAATCTTTGCCTCTCAATAAACCAAGCCATCTTTTCGTTCACGATTCCTTCAAAATTTCTAATAAACTCATCCAAACTTAGAGAGCTATAATTCCCTTTTGAATTTTCACGAAATCTCTTCAAACAACGCAAAGTCGCCTAACTTTGAGGCTAATTCTCCCATAGCTTGGAAAATATCACTTCTTTCGGAAAGGCTCTTGAAACCAGTTGCAATCCAATTCTAATCTTCAGCAAGACAAGGTTGCTGTACCAAACACTTGCGCGAATGTCTGATATCTCAGGGCTGCTTCATGATCAATTTTTCACTAATACAGCTAATGGTGTCAACTTGCCAAAAGGAAGGTATAAATGTACAATTTCCACGACGATTTGGGTAATGGAACAAACTTTAAATGAGAAAGGGGTGTAAGAAGTTACGTCATCCCAGGCAGAGGCAATGTCTTCGGCTGATCGATCCCTCAACCTCTCCACATCCACAATGGACTCCAACGGCTTTGGCTGCAATGGGGCGAACCCCGTGGCAAATCTCGAGTACCATCTGCAGAAACCGATCGAACCCCATTTCAGGAAATCACGTGGAACTGCCTGCGGCTTCGGTATCTCCGAAGATCCAGAGGCGAAGCAGCATCTTGGAGCGATAGAGTTTAACGTCGATGGCCTCGGTGACCGGCTGACGAGAGATCCCAGTGAGGAGACAAGGGTCAAATGGCCCCTCCAGCGACGCATTGTGGAGAGCTTGAGAGCAAATGAGCGAACTTTAAACTGTAAAACTTCGTTCGGGACTTTTGTCGAACAGTATATGAGCGTTGCTCCTTCCAAGTGATATGGAAGCGAGCGACAAACGATGGCAAAGAATAATTTAGTCGCTTGGGGGCCCGGCCCGGCATTCCCCGGAGCCCGCTAAATGGGTGCTTATCAAGCCGTCCAGTCCGGCGTGCAAATCCGGTGATGACGAGTGTGTGATTTACAAAACTTTGCAAGGTGAAAAATTCACTCACTCACATTGACAAGGAGAAGGAATTTTGAGCAATTTATAAACCCCTTACTGAATGTCGAGGATTAAACTCTGTGTCAGAGGATTCGGATATTGAAATCTGGTTTACAAGAAAATTGAGTACCATGATCTAACACGTCAACTTTTAGGTAGAAATAAGTCCATATTCTTATACATCTCAAGTAATATTGCCCAGCTCACGGTCAATTCATCGAGTCTCTTATCTTATTGACTCATGGTCTACGCTTGATTGTATGCAAATCAAGCGGAAACACAACATACCGAAGGTTCAATTGATTCTTCGAAACCCTGTCAATGTTACATCGCTCTGGTAAATCACCGGGTCTCAGGCGTAAGAGAGAACAGAAAAACTGAAGAGATTGCAAGATTTTTCACTTGAATTCTCAGCATAATATCCCGTTCGAGTTCTATCTGAAGATCCTCTATGCTACAACTGACTTGGATCGGATGTTTCTTCTACCTCAGCAAATTATCCAAAATGGCTACACGGCATATGGACAAGTTCGAGGGCTGATAGTAATCACTCCAAATAGAAGATATAATAAACCTTAAGAAACGAAAACTGGCCGGTACCTTCTCCCCCTTAGCTGAAAACCTCGTAGAACTTCTCGATGACAAGCAGACCTGAATCGATCGACTCCAGGGGGTCCTTCCTCAGACGGTGCCTTAAGCAATTGGGTATGACAGTGGCAATATCTTCAGCTGTTACTTTGTCTCTGCCTTTCAGGGCAGCCAGTGCTTGTGCTGCTCTATTCGTAACGATATCTCCTCTCAACCCATCAACATTAAGTTCTGCGCAGACCCTCGAGATCTTCACCTTCAGATCCTGGTCTATCTGAACTGAGGAGAGACCGCTCCGAGCGGACGAAATCTGGCTCTGGAGCTTCTCTTGCTCGGCCTTGTACGAGTCCCGGAACTCCTTTGGGTTCTTATCAAACCTCGCCCTCTCCTCCACAATCTTCACCCTCAGTTCAGCATCCCGAACAGTCCCAACCTGGGCATGCATCCCAAACCGGTCGAGAAGCTGCGGTCTAAGTTCACCTTCCTCGGGGTTTCCTGAACCGATGAGGATGAATCGGGCAGGGTGGGAGATCGAGATCCCTTCCCTCTCGACGGTGTTCCACCCGGATGCAGCCGAGTCGAGCAAAACATCCACCAGGTGGTCGTCCAGCAGATTGACTTCATCTACATAGAGAATGCCCCTGTTGGCCTTGGCTAGAAGACCTGGCTCAAAAGCCTTGACTCCTTCTGTTAAGGCTTTCTCAATGTCGATTGTACCGCAGACCCGATCCTCGGTAGCACCGAGGGGCAAGTCCACCATATTGATTTTATTAGTAACCACGGGGGGTTTCTCCCCCTTCATGATCCGTTCCCTCACCTCCATTCCCATCGATTCTGGGTCCTCAGGGTCAGAGTTGTATGGGTCACCTGCAACAACTCGTATCTCGGGGAGCAGATCGACCAGCGACCGGACAGTTGTGGATTTGCCCGTGCCACGGTCCCCCATGATCATAACCCCGCCAATCTTTGGGTCGATAACATTGAGAAGGAGGCATAGCTTCATCTCGTCCTGCCCGACTATGGCTGAGAAGGGGTAGACCGGTCTCTGACTCTCCTTGGAAGCAAGCCCCTGAGCCTGGCAACCATTTTCACATGAAATTTTACTAAATTAGCCATTATTCTCCTGAATTGCTCCTCTTCTATAGTTCAAGAAAGCATGCCGTACTGAATACAATTATAACAAGTCATAGCACCGGCTACTTTCAAAAAAATGCAGAAGAGTGATTAACACATTACACATCATATTGCATCAAAATCTCAGATTGCCACCGTCATTCGTTGGGAAAAACACGGAATTGGCAAGCTTACTTGAGGTCGAAAAACTGGGAAAAGCTTTCTCAGTTTCCGGTTTTTCTCTTCTCAGAAAACATAAAAAGAAAGAAGGAAGGAAGGTCGGTCCTGCTGTGCCCTACAAGAAACTCAACAAGAAATTCTAAAACATCTTCTTTAGTACAATCGACACGGTTTCATCTGATTCCCTTTATTTCCAAGAAGAAGAGAGATGAAAATATGGAAAACGATTTCACAAGCCAGACGTGATTTCTGAAGAGAATTCTGCTCCTGCAGCTCATTCAATCAACTGCCCTTCATTTTATACTTCAACATGAAGCATATACCACCTGGCTATCCCAGGCCTACGTAACATACTCAGGATAAACATCAAGGCAACTATATTTCTTTCAAGTCATCGACGCTAAAAATGGAATCCCACATGCACAGAAGCTCCAGAAAGGAAGTGAATTGGAAAGAATCAAGCACCCCGAGCGAACCTGCCCGACCGAATCGACGTCCGCGGCGACATTTGCCACTGCAACATGAAATTTATTACACCTCGCCTTGCGGGTCTGAATCCCGATTCTTCCACGGAGCTTCTTCCCACTGCTCCGCACTGCAACAGCGAAGATCCATAACTAAGACCACACAAACAGGATAACCCAGAAGAAGTTTTACAGCTCCATTCACAAAATCAAAACCCTAAACGCTCGAGTGAGCTCAGGTTCGGATACAGGACAGGCGACACGAGACAATCGAGACCCTGGAACCGCTGCTTCTGGGAGCTCACCTGAGGCTGAGGAGAGTGGCAGGAGCGAAGGGTTAGACGGGGGAGGAGAAGGAAGGGATCGGGAGGTGAAGAATGAGGCGGAGGACGAGCCCAGCAGGGAAGCCATGGAGGTGTGGCTAAGTGAGCATCACATTGGATTGGAGTTGGAGTTTCTACTTTCTGAATGCACTGGGTTTGGATTCTGCGGATAAGATGATAGATTGCCGGGGCCGGTTGGGGGGTGCTGGGGGGGCTCTGTCGTGCTGATGGGCTGGCCATCTCTCCGCCCGTTGCATGGCTTTGGATATTTTCCACAGAAATGAAATTAGACCATAGAAACCTTATTTGTCACGGTTGATATCGTCATCGCGGTCAAGAGATTCTGAGTGCGGGTGAAGGTGTATGAGTTGGGTAGATTTTCTTTGTAAATAGTCAGGCCCCGACTTTTTCGGACTAATTTTTTGAATCTAGAAAAATCACATCGAGAACCATTTAAGATTATGAAAAATCAACCGTTTCAGGTGAGATTTTTTGGACCTTGACTTTTAGATGCAATATAATTTTAATTAAATAATTAAAAAATTTTACAAATTTAATGAAATTTATACATCAAATTTATATTCTATCACATTTATTTGGACAAGGTTATACTATTTTTTGATTTAGTATATAAAAAATTAATTCCACTCCTAATATAAATACTCAATAATAAATATATACACACACACTTAATATATTTGAAATTGGGGCAATCTAGCCCCCTCGATTTTTTCGGGTTGAGTTCGAACTTTCCCAGGCCGGTTCCCCCTTCCCAAAAAAACCTGACCAACTGTCATGTAGGCCACGAAATTTCGATTTTTTCAGGTTGGTCTTAGCAGTTTTTCCGGTTCTTTGATTTTTAACTTACACTCCTAATTCCGAATTTAATTTTCACCGGTGAGATTTCATGAGTCTTTGATTTCCTCCTCTTTATAATAAAATATAAGTAGAATCGATTTACGGATGAGTAAAACTCTCTGCGTAACGTATTTCCTTCATTTACCAAACCCGAACTCCTACGAGAAATTTGTTGCAGGGATGCAAGATCTTTAAGTAATGTAGTATTTTGCTAAAAAAATTTAACAAGTATAATTCTTTGGTATAATAACTTTTTAAAACGTAGCAGTTTAACGCAAACTATTAATCTTTCACTAACATCGTTAGTTAGATGTTTCAGATGTGACAATTCACACGTCATCGGACTCAAAAACACATATAAATATGATGGATGTAGTAGAAAATAATTTTAAATTTTATAGAAAATAAGAAGAAAATAATTTTTGAGACATTTTAGACCCAGAGAGAGCTAGAACGCATGGACAGTGCGAATGCGCTTTGCGACTAATTTACGAGATTGTTAAGTTTAATTCTCTTTTATGCGCTGTTGAAATAGGCCGTGTTTGGCTAACTACGAGCTGTAATCATGGAAATAGTAGGAGACAACGCAAAAAAAAATAAAGCGGTACAATAAATCTTACCATTGTTGGGGATTGCTGCTGATGCCCTAAATCACCTTTTTTAGATCTTAATCATAATTAATTAACATTTTAAATTTTCTACAGAGATGCCATGTGACTTAGAAGCCTGACTTCATTAAGTTATATAATTTATTATTTATCAACAAAAATATTGGAAATTAGGAAGGGAGAATCTGATGCCCATCTGAAGCACTAGCCCGATGCTTTTTCCCGTAGAATTAGTAAACTAACCTGAGAATATATATATATATATATATATATATTGAGTATTATTTATTTATCGTAAATGATATTAAAATTGATGTGAGTGAAAATCGATCCCACTGGAATCTGTATTTTCACATTTAAATTAATTTTGATGGGACATTATGTTTTGTGTCAGATAAGTAAATGCTTATCCAATATTTAATCGATAATGCCAGCCTGTACACAGCACTGTTAAATTTCTACGCGGCTGTTTCTTTTTTCTTTTTTTTTTTTTAAGCCATACATACCTTTCAAAATCTTGACCATGGAAAATAAAAATTAAATTTACAATTTGCAAGGAGGCGGATCGAACATTCAATAGCTTTGTTGATCACCTATCGTCCCGTTCCGCCGCCGCTTCACGGCCGGCAGAACTTGCCGGAAGCCGCCCTGTGCGGCCATCAACTGCCAGGTCTCAGCAGCTGCCTCCGCCACCCCGTCCAAGTCAAAGTACTGCTGAGCTTCCGAAGCTTCATAGATGCCGCCGGCGGTAAAGCTCTCCCCGAACCCGGCCAGCCCCGGCCGGAAAGGCGGCTTGTTTTTCCGGCGTCCGGCTCCGACGGGGACGTTCCTGAGCGCCCCACCGGCGGTCCAGTACCTCTGGCAACCCTTACAGAAGTGTCGGGGCTGGTTAACGTTGTAGTTGTTGAAGTAACAGAATTTGGTTTCCATGCTCTTGCACCTAGGGCAAGGGATGATCTTATCGGGCCTCTTCATCTCGGCGACGATCTCCCGATCCGTCTTCTCGGGCTGCCCATCGCTCGTCTTCCGATCCTGTACAGTTATCGTCGTTCCGAACAGCTTGATACCGGTGGCAGCACTCGCCATCAGCAAAACAAGCAACCACCACAGCAGATTGCGTAACCGAGATCCACTAGCCTAGCCGATATGGCGACTGTTTCTGTTGGGTATTCGATTGTCCGGTGACCGGAGAGAGGAGAGGGAGGGGTTGGTTCAAGTGCAAGGGATGAGGGGGAGGGATTGTTGGGTTATATAAACAGGAGGATATGGGAAGGGAAGGAGGGAAGAAAGTGCAAAAGGATGAAGGGAAGAAAGTATAAAAGAGAGACCAAGGGGGGTTGGGCCGAGTGGTAAGCAGCTCGGTGCCGCTTAAGGAGGTCTCGAGTTCGAGATCTCACGTACGCAGACACCCCCTTGGGAGCCTCACCCGCCATTGCCAGGCGTGCGACCCTGGGCGACCAACGGATTAGTCAAGTACGGTTGGCTGAAAGATGTCATCTCACCGCTGGTGGGGCCTGCTTGGATACCGTGGCTGGCGACAAAAAAAAAAGTATAAAAGAGAGATTACTCTGTGCAATGGATATATCACGTGTTATATATCACAGAATAATATATATTTGTTCAATATGCTATTATCAGTATGATATGTATAATCTGATAGATATTTATATGTAATTATTTTTATTTATGTATTAAATAAGTGTTAACTTGTAATATGTATAGCATGATATATCCTTACATATAAATATAGTTTTTGTCAAAAAGGAGAGACCAGAAAAGGCCAGGTCAGAGCAGACATGGAACAGGTAGGTGGCTTGAAAAAGCATTCATCTGTATGAGCTTTTTGTCCACATCATTGCTCCATGTCATCATCAATATGTCTGTCTATCCATTTAGGGTTTGTGTTTTTTTCTTTTCTTTTTTTCTATGTGATTTAGGGTTTGTGATTTTTTTTCTTTCCTTTTTCTATGTAATTTAGGGTTTGTGTTGGACATATTGTAATGCACTCATAAAGTGACATGCTTGAGTGCTCCAATACTTTTTATTTCGATAAGACGAAATCTAATAATTCATGTACTATAAGTAGCTATTGAGAAAAATTGTTTTGCCTGAATTTCGACAAGAACAAAAAAAAAAACTCGTCAAATACGTAATGTTTAATCAAAATTAATTTAAATGTAAAAATTCGTATATACACGTTTAACTTAATTTTTATCAATGAATTTATCGTACATTTAGTGAAAAAAATTCAAGACGAATAAACCTGCTTTATTAAATTAAGCTGAATAATTACTCGCTTCTATTGCGTGCGAGCGATGATCGAAACGATATGCTATTCGTATCGGGTACCTCTTTCGCCCGTCGAATCTTATCGAAAGATTGCTCACAGGTGTGGATAGGTCATCGATCGATTCGATGCGATGCGGCCTCGGATAAAGGAGATGAAAGAAATGCGAGTTTGAAGATCGAATTTAAGCTTATTCTTCGTAATCTTATGATAAATTCCCACACCAAAAGGAAGAGTACATATCTCTTTGGAATAAGTATACTTCTCTCGAATCAACTTCATCACTCATTAGTTCTTATGCAAAGCAAGAAAAAAAAAGGGTACACTTCCTTCCTTTTTTGCCCTTATATTCTTGAAGCATCTCATCTGAATTCTCTCGCATATGATGCAAATGCCATACATGCACGCACACACCCACGAGTTAGGCGAAAATCGACAAAGCTCTCCCTGCAATTAAATTATTAATTGATCTCTGGCATTGGTTTTGAAACAAACATAAGGGAAAAAAATTTAATGATTTCAAACCAAAAGGACGTGCTTTTACATTGGTGAGTTTTTCCAAGTTCGTGGGCCTGTAGGACGTAAAATTTTTACCAAGCTTATGGAAAGTTTTCTCCCATATTGTCAAATCCAAGAGACAGTCTTGTATGTAACGAGTATATCAGATGTTATTGCTGACGTGGTGTTATAAGATAATTAGATTCAGTTATTTTTAGGGTTTTTCTAATACAACCTAAAAGGGTAAAAAAACCTTAAAAATAACTTGATTTGATTGGCTCGTGACACTATGTCAACATTGCAACATGCTATATTCGCTACATACAAGACTTTCTCCAAATCCAAAGGTTTAAGCTGATAATTAGCGGTGCTTAACCCTCTTATATTTTAGGATTTTTTTCGATTTTTTCTAGGTGGGATATAATTTTGAATAAGGTGATAATGAACTCGAAAAAGAATAAATCTCTATGTGAGAAAAAGGGAAATATAAGAAAGTTTAGAGAGGAAGATCACAGTTGATGGGATGATGAACTTAATAAAGTTGCATGAGAAAAAGATTCAGGTGCTTTTTTGAGGACTTTGTTCTCTCTGAACTTTTTTTTTTTGTGGGTGTTGCTTTAAGACTTTTTATTGCCACTAAAAGAAGTCTAAAAGTGCCCTTTAGCATGATTAAATCTTATAGACAAAAGCAAAAGGCTAAACCAAACACATGTTGGGTCCATTCAGTTCTTTATGTATGTTTTAATTGTTTTTCTATTTAAATTTTTGGGCATGTTTCATTTTATTCCTCCTCTTTTTTTTTCCCTGGTTACATGAGATGTTCATGGTCTAAAATGGCAAGGGAAAAGAAAATAAAGGATACGAGAACTGTGTTGCTAGTTGTTGAGATTAGAATCTCACATTGACCAGATTGAGAAAGAAACTTGGATTTACAAGAAAATTAGGTACCGCCACCTATCAACTCAGGCTTTTGGGTGGAAATGGGCTCGAGACTCTTGTAGGCTCAAGTGAAAAATTTAACACTAGTGAGAATCGAAAGCAAGGCCTATCGATCTTCGGTCGAGAGCAGTGTAATTATACCGGGTCTTCATTCTCTTTTTATTCCTACATGTGGATATGCAAGTAAACTTTTTCCTAGTTACTTATGTTCAATGGATAAGAGACCTGGTGTAATTGGTTTCACCCTTCACCTAGAGTCAAGAGATTCTGTGTTCAATTCCCATCAGCAAACTTCATTAGTTGCACGAATTGTAATGTGGGCATTTCAGAAAAGTGAAGTGAGACCAAAACCAAAAGAAGAGTTTTTCCCTATCACATGGTCAATTATATAAGACATATCCATAAGTGGAGCAAGTGGTCTGTGTGATAATCTCACCATGTAGCAGAACTTATACCGTAACACTAACAAATAAAATTCATGCTATACAAAGTTTAAATATAAAAGAGTTCTATCTGTTAGTGTCATCACATGAGCATCATTGAACAGAAGACTCTCCTATAACTGATTCCGTGATAAATGAAATTTGATGCAGTGATATATATATATTTTTATCTAGAATAAAAAGCCCTCTGGTTCTTAGCAGTGGAACTCATCGTATTCATTTATCTCTATCTTCTTTTTATCCCTTTTTAAGTCAACAATCTTCTTCTGGGAAAAAAAGAAGAAATTCATTCATGAGATATTTTTTAATTTTATTCTATTGGGTTTTGGCTATTGATGTGATCACAAAGCCATATGATCCTTGACAGACGCTGGATCATCTTCTAATCTAATATATAATTAAAAAAAGGAGATATTAAAAAGTGAGAACGTGCTTAATATCATCTGGCCAAGATCTCTTTGCAAGGGACTGACAGCTACTGATTCGATTATATTTACAGAGAAGAAAATACATGTACAGATTAGTTGCGGGTTGTAAGTGGGTCCGCTTACTTAGAAGTTCTTTCCTCGTTTGAGTTTCCGCCTTGCACTTCGTCGAAAATTATTTATAAAAAAAACATATATGGCAAGCTATGATTTTCTTATATATCATCTAGAATCTAAAAATTCAATAGATCTTGATTAATTCATATCGGAACTCAACCGATCCGCTCTCACAATCGAGGGTTTTCTTTATTTGGAAGACTCGAATATGAGGCTTCATTTAAGGAAAAATACATCAAATCAACTTAACATGACCGATGCTAGTTTAGAAGGATACAGGGCGAAGATGAGAATGGGGAGAAGGGGATCCTCTCGATGAAAATCGGACTGCAACGACTGCATGGAATCCAGTTCATGGCTTGAAGAGTCTGGAGTGCTCATGTATTACAGATATGTATGTGTATATGAAATGTTATTCCATTTTTGGTTGAGGGAAGGAAGGAACCCTCTCATCTTTTTTAAATTTCAATGCATCTGATGATGTGGGAGCAAGTAGCTTTAAGAAAAAGGAATCTTTACAAATAAACTGTGGGAGAAAAAGCAGCCTCATTTCTTTGCAACTTTTTTCCTTCTTTTTTTTTTTTTAAATGTGGACAAAGCAGCATTTTCCTCCCTTCTCATTGGCAGGAGATGGCCCTTTTTCTCTTTAAAGTATGCTTTAGAAGTCTCTTTATTTTAATGAAAGCGAAAAAAATCGAAAAAGGGATTCGGTACAGTGATATTGTCATCGATCTAGGACTTAAATATTCTAGATTTAATTTTCACTTGTGAGATTCTATGTGACCCTTCATTTCCTTTCCTTTCCTTTCTATTCCGTTCTAAACTCATGTGTTTACCCAATACTCCGAAAAAATTTTTTAAAAAAAGGAGATTAAGTGCAGAAGATTAGTGCTTACCATTTTTTTGATTATAAAGGAGAATGCATTAGTTTAAAACAGAGTAGGAGAAAAGGAGAATCGAGGGGTACGAAACTCTGATGATAATAATCAGATCAGAAATCATCTTAATTTTCAGATCGTGATAATCTCATTGAATTAACTCCTTTCTCTTACTGACTTTTTTACATAGGGGCGCCTATAACCAATCATGTGTTATAATACTGTCAAGTGCATCCCTAATTTAACTCAATTAAGAAGAAATTAAGATATTTTCGATTATAAATGAGGTCTATGAATTTAGAAGAGAACATGAGAAATATGAGAATAAAGAGGCATGTAAATGTCCATTGACAAGAGAGTCTGAGTCGGATCCTCGAGGTTCTAAGTCGAGATGATGCCGACTGC
Source organism: Lagerstroemia speciosa (assembly GCA_037672795.1). Classification (NCBI taxonomy): domain Eukaryota; kingdom Viridiplantae; phylum Streptophyta; class Magnoliopsida; order Myrtales; family Lythraceae; genus Lagerstroemia; species Lagerstroemia speciosa. The sequence continues at coordinate 11,896,245 of CM075297.1, forward strand.
AAGGTGTTCGACGTTCGATGTTTCAGAAGGAATTAGACTAATAGATTTTGGAAGATCTAGCCTTGCTTTTTCTTCCAGCATATCTTTAGTGTGGGAAGACTGTAAAACCAAAGCTAAGTGGACTCACTTTATTAGCAAAGAGTATCACATTCAAACATCATAGAAAGTGCCAATGCTTTAGCTAGACGATCGAGAATGGCTAAGAGATTACGATATATCTGTGAAGACGACAAGTGCCGATAATTGTACGTTACTGTTGAAGATACTATCATTATCATTAAGGAAAAAGAATATTTGATGATACAATTGTATTGATAATTAGGCTAGTTAGTATTCATAGGATTTTATGATGTCAAATCTGATATCATTCCGATATTCTGAGTGACTTGTTACCCAGTTTATTAATTTTCTGAGCGTATAAATAAGGGAGCCATCACATGTAATTAATTCTTGAGTTAATCAGTCATTCTAATAAAAATATGTTTCCGTGGTTTTGGTTTATGACTAAACACGTTTATCTCTGTCAACATCTCTGCTCTCATCATCTTTCATGAATTATATAAAATTTTTCAGTTACATTTAACTCCGCGATCTGTAGGTTTTTAAAGAAGAAAATTATCAGAGTCACCATAATTAAGTTTAGAGAAGAAGAGGGTACGAGGAGTCCCATCGACAAGAATCGAATCTGGATATCTTGTTTGTAGATCAAGGGTGATATTATAGATAGATATAATGGTATCTTACTTGACTCCCTCATCAAAAACTGACTCAAGAAATATTGACTCTCCTAGATGGATGTCAGGTGTCCTCCAAACTCGAAGACATCACCTAAGTCTGACTTCCACTCACATGACAAGGGTATCGGGCATCTACCAAGTCTGACTCTCTCTCACACAGACATTGAACAACTTCCAAGTCGAGCTCTCGCTCACGTGCTCGGCACGATGTAGACATGGCAACATCAATCTTCTATACTGATCAAGATCTGTAAAAATGCCTCCATCCTAGGCAGGTAACGCACTCATTCCTCCCCTCCTCCCTCCACTTACTTGAATCAGTCTCTGACTTAGATATCAGAGAGCCATTTCTAGGAACCGCCCTCAAACTTGGATCCTTGTAGGTCTCTGACAAGATGTGTTCGAGTCCTCCGTCCATCTTCTTTTGGCCAGTAGGCCACCTGAAATACTATCAGAGGGCGATATCACTATCACAAACCCTCATTCTCAGTGCATCTTAATATAACTTAAAAGGGAAAAAAGGAAGGACAAGTGAGCTGGGGTTGCTTGCTGTTGTGTCCCATAATTTGTTATCCACTTGCCTTAGATTAGACCAATAAGGCAAAAGAGTACAAAAACAAAAGAAAGAGGAAGAAGAAGACTTTCTTGTATTGGATGATCTTTTCTTAATATGGAAGTACTCCAATTTACATTAAATATTGATTAATTTTCTTCAAGTGGTGAACAGCACTTGATAAGAATCACATACGTCAATCCCAATCCGTAGTGCTGCTCCCTCATTGGAAGTCATCCTAGAAATATACAGGTCAGGATATCATGTAATAGTGCTTATTTTATAAAACTAATAAATTATATTATATTATATTTATTTTTTAGAATTTTATAAAAAAATTCTTAATAATATTTGAATTTTATTGGTTAACCTCACTATGTGACGATGAGAGTAATCGAACTCTAATGCACCGTCAATAATCAATATTTAGCCGTTAGAAAATTTTTTGGCCCTTTTTTCCCACAAAAAAAAAAACACTACATAACACAATAAGATATATAAAAAACAGAAACGTCTACGGATGGATGGAGAAAATCTTCAGTGGAACAGTCATATCACATAAGCGGTGCTGATGTAATATATTCATCTAATAAGAACTTGATAAATAATTGATAATAATTACAAAGTTATAGCTATTAAATCCTAAAAAACTTCACAAATATAAAAAATTTTAATAAATGGTGAACCTTAAAAGGAAAAAAAAATATATGGTAAAAAGTTATTAAAAATCATAATGCATGATGAGCCCTAGAAGGAAAAATATGTGAATGGTGAATCATGATTGAACGTATATATCACGTCAGTATTATATATATAGTATGATTGTTTCATTGAAGAGTTCATCCCACGGATGAGAGAGTCAGATTTTCAAATTTTCGATAATCTGCTACTCTAACTTAAAATAAATAATAAATAAGGCGATGGTAATAAAATAACATGTGCTTTTGACAGTTGGGAACATTATTTTAATGTATTTTTTGGGTCAGATTTTGCCCCCCTTTTTTTAGGTTTACTAGAAAAAGAACCCGCGCCACGCTGCGGTTCGATATATCTTTTATAACGAACTGAATGAATTATATTAAAGTATAGAGATATTTAAAAAATGATTACGTCATTTAAGTCACACTCAAATATCTTTTTTACAAATAAATGTCGTTTATTTAAAAAGAGTTATGTTATTATTCGTATGTTTATAATATGAATATTTTATAATTTTTTAATTACCAGTGCAGAAATAATATACATTAAAAATTACTACATAAATGTAATATTCATCTCTTTCCCACAACAATATATTAATGATATATTATATTCATGTCTAATCACTTATATTAATAGATTATTTATTTTTTGTATAGGTTAATAAATAATTTCATTTTATTTCTAAATAGGGGACTTGATTTTCCTAAATGAAAGAAGCTTATTCTCTTGATATACTCATAAAATTAAATCCGGAATAAAAATAAAATGCATAAGTTCTATTCTTGTGTTCAAAAAAAAAATTTTAATAATAAATTATATATTAATATTTTTTAAGATAAATATTGATTATATTTATTGATGATATTTATTTATTTTTAATAATATATTCTATTATTTATTAATATAAAATATAAAATAAATTAAGAAAGAAAAAAAAAAAAAAAAACAGCCTATCCACGTGGATAGGCTGGGAGAGCCCCCTTGGGGCTCTCCTTTAGTCTATTAAATATAGATTTTATTTTTGGGCTGATCTGGAAAACAACTAATTGTGATTAGCTGCTTTTCAGCTGATATTCCGGGTAAAGACCGAATTAAGCAAGTAACATGATCATATCAGCACCTCTCCTTGCGAATCACTTGACGACATATAATTAAAACACAAATTTAACACCACTGCCCCGACGTTCAGAAGCCCAGTAGACCTTGAACAACATGAACAAAAATTTTTACACGGTCTTACCCCCATGATGACGTGGTGAGAAAGCACCGATTAACACTAATTTACTCGTTTTTCAAGATTTAATCGGTATTTCTTCCACCACGTGAGGAGGTAAGACCACTTAAAAATTTCTCGGACAATACGGATTAGAGCAAGGCCGATATTCTAGAGGACTGAAGTTCTCTATGATATCTAATTTTAAGATAGTAGATACCGATTCACCTTAATTAAACCGTTATTTGTTAGGTTACAGATGGCCGGATAAAGCTATGCTACTAATCCGCATTGCCTCTACTATGGAATCTTAGGGGGGCCATTAGAATAGCTCTTTTCATATGCGTCTCTTCTTCAATCTCAAGGCACTGGCAAATGCTATTCCTTTTACAGATTCGCAAGTGATGGAGAACACTTCAATGCTGGCCTTTCAAAAAGAGGAGGAGCGAAGTCAAGCTGGAATGGATCCAGGGGAGGGGTAATTCAGGAAAATCCTTAATATAATATACATGTTTTACTTGATTTTATCCAATTTTTTTATTGAACTGTCTCATTTCTCCCTCCCAAACTACTGATGTTAGTACCCTATGTAATTTCATCATTCTAAATTCGTTATGTTAATGTTCTGTAAAACTTCACTCCCCCTCTCCCGAATCAAGTTACAGGATTCGACTTGAGGGCAAGTGACTCGATCTCCCTGACTGGACTTATATACTTCCTTTATACACAAACATAATAGACATGTAGCACCAGATTGGGCGTCATAACACGATATTGGCTGACTGTTAGACTGTCGAAACAATACCGTTGCAATGTAATGGTTTTTACCTCCGAGCATTTTTTTTTTTTATTTTTTTGTATTTAAGTGTTATGCACGTAAAGATTTATGGCATATTGAATAAGACTCAAACCTCTCAACACTAAAATTTTATTAGTCCATCTAGGATCAAGAAGTCGTTTTCAAAGCATCGGTTAATAACCGCTGCTGTAGATGTAGTAGATGTGGCAATTTTGAGTCCGACCCGATAAGGCCCCTAAAACCACCAGGTCCCTAAGGGATGGACTGAGCCTGCGAGGTATAATTAGAGACAGAAAGGAAAGACACAAGCCTCGGCATTATTCGCATGTACAAAAAAAACGTGCGATAAAAAATTATGTAATCCTACCGGGTAAGTCTCGCAAGCTGCATCGAGTGAAAACTCTTAAGTGTCGCTCCAGCTATCGTCTTCCCCGTCACCAGTCCCGACAGCCTGACATCTCACATTCAAGATCATCTCTCATTAGGCAGGCAACAGAAAGAGAACCAACTAGAAAGAGGATTGTAAGAGACTGGACTAAGTGAAAACCTGGCGAATGGCACTTGCTTTCTTTAGGATTGCAGTGACTTTGACATTCGCAGCCCTGGGCTGTGTAGAAGTGGCGGGCTTCGCAGTAACGGTTCGTCTGAGATTGAATGACTGGCCACAGGAAAGTCAGTCGCAACGCGATTACTTTATGTCTTTAGTGATCTTGAAAGAGGTCAAGAAATTGAAATACCGGCTGGTAGATGATGTACTCACTTTTGTTCGGATCTGCAGCAGAAAATCCTCGTTATCATCAACGGCACTTTCTTTACCGCCCTGAGGAAATGTTTCTTTGATTGCGTTTGATTTCTGCTCGTCCTGAAGCAGTATTGAATGTCCATTATTACATAGCATAGACTACTATATATTTCAAAATATCAATCTGAATACGAGGAAAACAGGGGAAACTGACAGTAAGGTTTTGAAATCACAATACCTTTCTCTGCATTGCAACTTGGACAATCTCTTCGGTGATATTTTGAGGCCGTACAGGGGTCAGTTTAGGTTGGTGACCATGAGAAGCCAACTGATTTGGATATACTGCACTAGCCTCAGAAGCTTCCTGTTCATCTTCTGCCACATCATCATGGGGCTTCACAACCCCCAGCCCTGGGGGAGGGAGAGGTGGAGGCAGCGGCGTTGGAGCAGATTGACCAGTAGATTGCAGTGGCAGATCATTGTTCTCTGGTTGAGGAGTCCCATACTTGTCTTGCACCGGCAATGATTTGATGGAATCAAAACTGGGAAGGTTGAGTCCGGGCTCATTGACACAATCGGGGAACAAGTGGAGTGGTCCCGCCTCATTATCAGTTTCAAGCCCTTCAGCTTCCTTCGCACAGTTGCCATAACTATTCAGTGCTGAACCGGAGTCCATTGAGGGCCCGCCTGAAGCACCATGTGAATCGAATTCCCACTGCTCAGAGTTTGACTCAGAGAGATTGCTCAGATAGCTGTCAGAGATACAAGGAGATGAACGGCAGAATGTGTCGTCACAGTCATCATCATCGGAATAAGAACCAGCCCCATGCAATTGAACAGCAGACTGCGAGACCAATTGAAATGAAGCGAACATGTCTCTAACTTTTTCTCGACCGTTACTCTCATCAGAAAACTTCAACCCAAGCTTGGAAGTCTCAAAGTCGTTCACTGGACGGAAAGATATTTTCATGTGTTCGAGTGGAGGTGAAGTTGCAAATGAGTTTACAGGTGAGGCAGTTACAAACTGATCCATACAGGATCTTTCAGCGGCTTTCTGATGCGAAGATATGTCAGATGCCGGTAAACCTGGTTTTTCATCATAGACCAGGGAAAGCTTTTTTCTGAAGCTGTTCATAAACAACCTATGACCAAGTCCAAAAACTCCAGCTGAACTCTCCTCATTCTCCTTGGTAGTTTCAGCAGCTGCAATTTTGGCTGTTGGAGCAACAGGGACTGCACTTCCCGGTGCCACTAAACTGATTGCACTCAAGTCATGCCCATTGGTGTGACCAACTAGGTTGCTGCGATTCGAATGATGAGACATATCAATCCGAGCACCCAGATCAGAGGGTAACGAGACCAGAGCTGTCTGTTTTGTAGAAAGACTAGGTTTGTTGCTTTCACAGACATGCAACTTGGCTCCACCATCATCACCTTTCTGCAAAGAATTTGGAACCGAGGGGTTGGTATCTAAACTGGCATCACCTGATGGAACAAGAACCGGTGGCTTTGCTGGTTGAAGTCCCAGTAAACCTCCATTTGTCCAGAAATCAACACCAGCATGTTTTTTGGGAGATTCCTGATCCTTGGCAGAGCTGTTGCTCTTGATCTCATCTTGGGTTGGAAAGGAGCCAGGAGATGATGGATCATGTGCAGCAGCTACTATCTTTGAACCATTGGGAAGATAATTTTGGGAAATGTTGATGCCTTGTAAACAATCAAAATCAGCAGGTATCCCAGCAACTTGAGGAGCTAGTTGTTCAGCAGAAAGTTCAGGAGAAGATGCTTCGGGTAACTCCTGAAGCATTTTCTCATCAGAAAGAACACCAGAAGCAGCATCAGACGCCGCATTAGAAGATTGATGATCTATGCTGTATGATGTCAGCTCCTTCACTGCAACCCTTACTTCTGCATTTTCATCACTAGACAAGACCTGCCCCACCATCTGCTTCATCTCATAATCACGATCTGTTTCAGATTCTGATTCAATTGTATTAAGTGCATCCAAATAATTGTCCACTTCACTATCAATATCATTGGTTAGGTCCGCATTTGAGGTTGGACGGTTGTATTGGATATCTAGTTCATCAACATTAGTAGCAATAACGGCTTCCTCTTGCTCACCAACTTGGAAGAGAGGAAGAACCAACTCTGGAGCTTGATTTCCACATGTGTTTGGCTCACTGAGATCCATTATTTCAGTCTTCTCCTCCCAAGAGACAGAAGACAAATCAGAGGCAATCCTAGGTGGAGAATGAGAACTGACAGAAATAGCAGTTCTTTCTTCCTCCAGGAAAACCGAACCAACAGAATCCACACGCTGTTTCAATTGGGTTGATGAGGCCTTGAAACCTTCATTCCTTGGAGTGCTAGATATGGAGGCACTTTCCTCCTCATGGGACACCGAACAAACAGACTCCTCATGCTGCATCTGTTGGGCAGAAGAGGCCTTCAAACCTTTCTTCCTCATACGGCTAGACACACTGGCACTTTCTTCCTCGTGGGACAATGAGCCAACAGAATCCCCATGCTGCATCAGTTGGACAGATGAAGTCTTGGAACCTTTCTTCCCCAAACTGCCTGATATACTGGCATTTTCTTTCTCACGGGTCACTGAACCAACAGAATCCTCGGACTGCATCAGTTGGGCAGATGAGGTCTTAGAACCCTTCTTCCCCATATTGCTTAATATTCTGGAACTTTCTTCCTCGAGGGAAACTGAGCCAACAGAATCCTCATGCTGCGTCAGTTGGGCAGATGAGGTCTTGCAACCATTCTTCCTTATAATGCTCGATGCACTGAAACTTTCCTCATAGCGGGAAACTGAATCAACAGAATTCTCATGTTGCATCAGCCTAGAAGATGATGATCTATTAGATCCACGTTCATCAAGGTGCATGCTGTCACTCTGACTAAAGACACATTCAATATATCCTGAACCAGATCTTGAATCAAATGAGTTTAAGTATTCTCCAACACCAGAGTCAAATGTCAAATCCTCGATCGAAGGAGTCGGAGAAGCACGTCTATTAGGTACAGGTGAGGAGAACTGCAGTCTGCCATTCAAAATCACCTAAGATTTAACCTAAAGCTTTCATGGAGGACATGTATGCTAAATTTAATATGTGGCTGCTATACCTGCTACTGCGGTTGGACATTGAGGTCCCACGTGAAAATTCACTATTCTTTGCAAATGATCTTTTCTTCTGTAGAATTGATAAACCAGTTTAATTCCTCAGGTCCGAGTGAAAGTGCAAAAAAATATCATATCAAACTAGTCAATGAAAACAAACAAGAGATCCATAACAAGAATGGAAAAGCTCCATTAATATTGACAAAAAAAAGGCGGTCACGCCAGCAGGACCATCTCACCAGCTTTTATATAAATGCCTACCTTAATTTTATGAGACTTCTTGTGTCTCTGGATTTTCATAGGATTTAACTCATCTATTCTCCCTGATACTCTTCTGAAAAAGGTTGGATCCGAATATCTCCTCAAGCATGAGCCTGGCCCGCCGATGTCAAACCTAACAAAAGGAGAGGAAGCGGGAAAAGAAGGGTAAAAAATCAGCATCTAATCCCCAAAGTTAAAAGCGAAGGCTTGTTTCATTCATTCAAAGTATATTGTGATTGTATTACTTGTCCAGCAAGTGAAGTCGAGGAGGATCACGGCACCCTTCATAGGAGTCCATGATAAAACGAGGCAAGTCATTGTCGATGAAATGATGTTGCTCATTTCGAATCCGAGCATGCCAATCAGAACCTGCAAAACAACTGTTTCAAAATAAGGATTTGAATCATTTGGAAGATGAATGCAGGATGACAGAATGATAAGATGCATAAAGATGTATAAAAAGATTGAAGAAATCACAGTAAACTTAAAACGCTTCCACCCACCAGTCATTTTACAAGGGTTGAATGGTTAGTCATACTCCAAAAGAAAAAAGAATCAATTCAGTGCGAATTGGAAAAAAACACAAAACAAACAAGTCATCTATAACTTAATTAAAACGAATGGAGTTAGGACTAACCAAAAGCAATTTCTAAGCAAAATGCAGGTTAACTACATTGAAGCATATTCACCTAAAATAGCCTTACAGTAGTCACACGAACTGTAAGCTTTCTTTTTACAAGGATAAGGAGCAGAAAGAGGGAAAATCTAATGTTAGCCTCTAAAAAGCAGGATCCTAGAACTTTTTAGCCCATGCAGGACGCGGGTGCAAGTCATGCAGGAAACTACATGAACAAGCAGTGTGAAGAGCTATAGATAAATGATCCATACCAGAACTTTTTAGCACAAGCAGGGCACAAGTTATGCAGGAAACTACCTGAATAAACAGTGCGAAGAGCTATAGATAATGATCCATACCAGAACTTTTCAGCACAAGCAGGGCCCAAGTTATGCAGGAAACTACATAAACAAACAGTGTGAATAGCTGTAGATAATGATCCATACCAGCCGTATAAGCAAAATGTATGTGGCTTGTCTGGGCCAGTACTCTCTTCTCCAAGGGAGAAAGAGCAGCTTCAATGCCTTGAACACGACCCATCAAATTATGACTCCGAGAAGCTGTCATCATAACTTGCTCCTGTAAGCCATGAAAAACCTCGGCTGCAAATCTAGAATTCAAAAGCTCTATCAATGTTAAGTTGAAAATGGGCCAAAACAAACCGAATGAACAAAATGTTCATAAAAGCAATAACTTTCCATGTGAAATTCAGCCCCAAAAAAATCTATGTGAAAATGGTTTTAAAAATGGCAGTGCACAGAACTCCGCTATGTGAGGATGGTTCTCAAAAATAGTCCTCGGCCAGATATTTTGGAGATTGAGATCAAACAGAAAATTGAAACTATACTTAAAAGCTTTGGATCACAGCTCATCACTGCCACACCAGAAGTTTCCCCCAACTTTTAAGCAGTGCAGGCTCAACCTCAATTGAAGACAATGAAAAGCATTTAACAACAAGAAAAAAAGAAACAATCAGATGTGCAGTAGCATAAAATTAAGTAACTTCACGACTTCTTTTGACCAGAGTAACCTCCCATTATTGAATTCATAATCAGCTAGAAAAGCAGAACCGAAGTACATGGGAGGCACAATATTTCAAGCCAGTTACGATTTTCTATAATCCATTCTCATCTGAGTTAAACCAAATAAGGCAACAAGACAAACCTATCAAACTTCTCCCAAAATAATAAAAAAAAGCAACTGAAAAGTAAATGCGAACGAAGCTCATGGGACAATTAAGCATAATAAAATCTGCAATTCAACTTTCACTATTCTTGGAAGTAAGAAACACAGTCCTGCAATGTAAATATCAGTTTCAGTAGTAAATTTCTCCCGTGACAAGAACTTCAGTTGTTTGTAGCAGCTAACTGCTAATACACCACAAAATAAAAACTAACTCGGAACCGCCTGTGCAATAAACCAACAGCGAGACCAAGCACTCTCAATTCACACATATCGAACAAGTCAGAGCAGAGAATTACTCGGCGAGATCGCCCAACTGGCGCAAGATCCCCACCAGTCCAGCTACGGCTACACCATCGAGCACGGCTTTTGGATCCTCTCGGCTGGCCTCGCCGTGCAGCTCGGGCTTCCCGAGGCCGTACTCGTTTCTGAGCTGAAACCTGACGAGAGGCATCTCTATCCACTCACTACCTGATGACAAGCTCTGCCTTGAACTTCCCTCTCCCCGGAATCTCACTCACAGCCACAACCGGCTCTTCCGTACATACAGCTGGTCAGCCGCGGCTGCTCAGGAAAGGCACTGGAGCACTGAAGAAGCGAATGGCGGAGTGCACGGAGATCACAGAGTAAGAGAGGGAGAGTCTTCAGAACAACCGTGATTCAGGGAGGTCAGGTATGGAGATTGAAGCAGCTTAACTGCCGAGAGTGAGAGAGCGAGGGAGACTGGAGGACGAAGACGCGACGACGACTCCATTGCCGTCTCTACAAGGCATTCTCTTCCCGGAAATGGAGATCATCGTCTCCCCTCTCTCTCTCTATCCTCGGTTAAATGACGATGAGGGGCAATCGAGCCGGTGGAAAAACAGTCCAGCCTTCTTCCGAAATGACGTTTTTGCCCTTGTGGTAGGAACCCGTTCGGAGGAGCGTGGGTGGCGTGATGTATCGGTGATTTGACTGCATTACCCCAGCGTTTAGAATGGGTGTTGTTGATGGGAAAATTTTATAAAACCGGCAAGGTACGGTACCTTACCAGTTATATACACACAGCGCCGCGGCGCGCCATGATAGAGCGCCGCGGCGCCGTGTCTATATAACCGGCAAGGTACCGTACCTTACCGGTTTTATAGAGGCCTCCGTTGTTGATGTATGCGGCCGTTGGGACAATTTTGCTTTTCTTTGTTAATTTTTATTAGGGACAATTGCCGTAAAAGTCCTCCATATTTGTCTTATTTATAATTAAATCCTATAGATTTAAAAAATAACTAATTTAGTACTGTAAGATTAATTTCGTTATATTTACAATTCAAATTATCATTGTTTTACTTATGTGAACTTTACGCCGTTAACAGAACATTGATGATTCAGACTGAAAATGTAATAGAATTAATCTTATGGAATTGAATTAATTATTTTCAAGTTCACAATACTCAACTGCCAAAATGATAGCTTCATTTTTATTTTATATTTGATCGTAAATTTGAAAAATTAGAAAATTTACATCATCAGGCCCATGGGCTGGAGACATGACTCTCCACGGCCCAAAATGGCCCAGTTCTCCTCGGTCCAAAAATGTAAAACACATAAATTGGAGGGTTCCTCCGCAATTTACAGTCAATTGAAAACCCTAGCGAGAGCTAACTGAACAAGCCTCCACAGCCATCCACAAGCTTCTTCGCCGGAGGGAGGAAGAGGTTGACGGTGACCGAGGAAGACTCGTCTGCAGTCTGTCAATATGGGTCGTATGCACAGTAGAGGGTCCGTGCTTCTGATGAATTGCGCCACTTAGTTCTTTCTTTTGTAATCTGTACGCTGATTATCATCAACGACATTGATGTGTTCTTCTTGTGTGCTTGTTGATCAGTAAGGGTATTTCAGCTTCTGCCCTGCCGTACAAGAGGACCCCGCCGAGCTGGCTCAAGATCTCTGCTCCGGATGTAAGTTGCTTAGTCCCGCTGCTGTTTGGCTTCTGAGCTTGACCGATGTATTACTATAATCATATGTCAGACTGTAGTACTGGTAAAAATCGTTCCCTTGGAAGAGTAAACTTCTGATGGAATTGACGGCAAGGCATGCTCTGTTCTATTTGGTGGTTTTTATTGTGCTGTGTAGTAATATCAAATATGTAAACTCAAGATTCTGAGTCTCTGATTGTGCTGTAATGTATATGTGTGCAATATGTACTATACTGTGAATCATAGTCCATTCAATGTTTCACCTAATCAACTGAATGGCTGAATGTAATGACTTGGTTACTACAAAGTCTGGTATTTTATTTGATGATTTGTTATTACCTTTTGCTGCGTTTCTGTCTCTGTTATTTGCTTATGTTTTGTCGACATTATCTGTTTATTGAGAATGAAGAATGTAGGATGCTTGGAGATAGTGAGTGTGAAGCACTGCAGATATGTATTTTGTCTGTGATGTGTTGCCATTTTTAACCTCCAGACTGTATAGTTGTTTCTTTTCTATTTCTCATGTATGTTTATGGTCGTCATCATTTTCTTGCTTTATGTCAAGGTTGATGAGAACATCTGCAAGTTTGCCAAGAAAGGTCTGACCCCGTCGCAGATTGGTGTCATTTTGAGAGATTCTCATGGTATTGCTCAGGTTAAGAGTGTTACAGGGAGCAAGATCCTCCGGATTCTCAAGGCCCATGGTGCATATCTCATTCCTTTTGCCGGTTCCCTACGTCTCTGTAGCTCTCAGATTTAAGAATGACAAGCTGTTTACTGGTTATGTGCCGTGTGCTCGATCATTTACATTGTGAGTTGTTATTGGTATTAGGGCTGGCTCCTGAAATTCCTGAGGACCTGTACCATCTTATCAAGAAGGCAGTTTCCATCAGGAAGCATTTGGAGAGGAACAGGAAGGATAAAGACTCAAAGTTCAGGCTGATCCTTGTTGAGAGCAGGATCCACCGCCTCGCTCGCTACTACAAGAAGACTAAGAAGCTCCCTCCTGTCTGGAAGTAGTAAGTATTAATCACCATCCAATTCTTCCAACATAAATTTGTTATAAATAATATATAGCTGGGCATTCTAGAAGAATAAAATCTATCAGGTGAACGATTGCTTACGCATACTAATCTGCACATCTTTATATAGAAATAAGCAAATGTGACTATGCATGTCGAAAATGTTTCCTAAATGAAGGCAGTGAACCATCTCATCGCATGTGTTGCCTGTGCTGTCATTTAAGTTATAGTTTGGTTGAGCTACATCATCATCTGCTGTTAAGCAAATATTTTGAATTCAGTCTGCATCAGAACGTTGAAAATGGTGACGCTTGATAATCTTTTTGTACTTATTATTTATTTGCCAAGTTAATGATTTCTGGTAGACTTTATGGAAAAAAATATAATCTTGGTGTCGAGTTTTGGCAGCTGCGATAAGATGCATGTTGGATTCGAGTCTTTACAGCTATTCTTGTTTGCTCATGGCAATATGAAACTTGCCAATTGTCGTTGCACCGTTCTATTATTGTCCGAATTGATCAAGATATAATTGATAGCATCCTACGATCGACTCGTGATGGTACTTGTGATCCCTCTTTTTGCAGTGAATCTACTACAGCCAGCACGCTCGTGGCATAGGTGCTTCACAGAACTGCCCTGATGCTCTGCCCTAGTGGAATCGTGTACTAGGATTTGAATTTCATTCCTACCTGTTTGATGCGAACATATGCTGCAGATCTTCTTATTCAGAAATTTTGCCATACAATCCCTTTAAAGTTCAAGCGGATATTCACTTGTTTTCATGTTTTACTATCTTTTCTGATTAGCCGTATTCAGCCTGTCCATGTTCGAGTAAAGAAGCCAATCATCCATACTGGATGACAAACATGTGTATTAGTCATATTCTCCATCGAATTTGGTGTGATTGAACAGAACAGAATTACCTATGGATCGTGTTATCAGTGGTCTGTTTCAGTTTTGTAGAATCAAACAGAACCTTTTACCGTTACCAAGATGGCATTTTCGATTTCCAGCACGAGGTTGAAATGATGAAGCACGGACATCACACCCCTTTTCTCACAACCAACTCCTCCGCTTTGTAGCTTCACAGGGAGGAGCATGCATCTCCCTCAACCACCACCTGCACATCATCCTCAAACAAAAGACACCCCTCACATGAACCCCGTGAATTCCATCCCGACCACATCTCAAGTTTATGATCCGGTAAATCGAACCACAATTCCCATCAGACTACCAGGCTCAGCATGCTCCGTAAACTCGAACAGGGAATTGTAAGGGCTATGCAAATGCAAATGTGTAACATGTACAAGAACCTTGGTGCATCCCTTACTGCCAAGAACCTATTCAGTGGATGGATCTGGTCATGGCGGTCGGTCTCTGATAGAGATTATGCACTGGATCAGTGTCTGCAGAAAAGCATTGATATACCAGTGGCACGTTCGGTTTGAGGATGGAAATATTGCCAAAACCGACATCGGTTTACAAGTCGTTTCTGCTCGGCTTCTGCTTCCACCCCTTTGCACCAAACATGACCACACCTGCACGATCTAAAACTATGGAAGGCAGACAACAAATAATGAGTAAGGATCCGGCTTTTTTTTTTATTATTATTATTGAAGATGCGAAGAAATGGTACATGCTGCAATGCCAGACAATCTCAAACTACAATCGAAGTACATTTCCGGAAAGAATCGAAACGAAGAAAAGGGTTGGCCATGGCTTCTCTGCTCAGAACAATGGAGAATCCACCAAACAATTACCTACCAACGCGGCAAAACTTTGTCCTATGAAAGACATCAACAATCATGGCAACAAGAATCACTAGTTAAACAAGTACTAAGGTAGAGAAGGCTGCTATGGATGAAACTCAGTTTGGAAGAAAGGAATGTCATACAGAGCTCTTCTTCCCGTTGGCGTAGAACCTCAGATACCACCTCACGAACTTCTTCAGCCCGGTCTGGAGATCAGTGGTGGGCTTATACCCGAGCTCTCTGCGAGCCAAGCTGATGTTCGCGTGAGTGAACTGCACATCCCCATTCCTCGGCAACTTCATTATCTTCCTCTTTGCCTTCACCTTCAGGAGCCTCTCCAAGATGTTAACGAGCTCGGTGACCGGAACCGGCGAGGTGTTCCCGAGGTTGAACACCCTCAGCTGGGCGGGGCCCTTCTTCTTGCCGCCACTGCCGGTGCTCTTCTCGGCCGTGTCCAGAGCCGCCAGGGAACCCTTCACGATGTCGTCTATATAGGTGAAATCCCGGGCGACAGTTCCGCGATTGGCGGCCTCGAAGATCGAGATCGGCTTCCCCTTGAGGATGTCCCTGGTGAAGAAGAAGTAGGCCATGTCGGGTCTTCCCCAGGGGCCGTAGACGGTGAAGAACCTCAGCCCTGTGAGTGAGAGGCCATAGATGTGATTGTAAGTGTGCGCGATTTCTTCTCCGGCCTTCTTGGTGGCGGCGTAGAGGCTAGCGGGCTGGTCGGTACGGTCCTTCTCCGAGAAGGGCACCTTGGTGTTCAGCCCATAGACGGAGCTCGATGAAGCCCAGACGATTGCCGGCTGCGGATTCGCCGATTTGCAGACTTCTAGGATGCTAACCAGACCGGCGATGTTGCTGTGGACGTAGGAGCTAGGGTTCTCCATGGCGTATCTCACGCCGGCCTGAGCTGCCAGATGCATCACGTGTGTGAACGCGACGACCTCGAAGAGCTTCCTCAGAAGGGCCTCGTCGTTGATATCCCCCTCCACGATGAAGACGCCAGCGCGCTCGAGGAGGGCCTGCCGGGCGCGCTTCAGGGCCGGGTCGTAGTAGTCGTTGAAGTTATCGAGGCCGAGGACGCCGTCCCCGCGCCGCTTGAGGGCGGCCGAGACATGGGTGCCGACGAACCCGGCCGCCCCGGTGACGAGGACCGAGATCCCGTTCCGGGACCGGACCCGGGACGAGGAGCGGACCCGTTTCTCCCAGGCGGCGTCGCCCCAGCTGAAATTCCGGAGGTGGCGGCGTGGATAGGTGGAGGAGGATGAGGGGTCGCCGCCAGGAGAAGGCGGCGGCGGGGGGGACCGGAGGAAGAAGAGGTAGATGAGACCGAGGATGAGGAAGGACCAGAAGGTGAGCTTGGTGAGGGA
The DNA here is from genome assembly GCA_037672795.1 of Lagerstroemia speciosa. Taxonomy (NCBI): domain Eukaryota; kingdom Viridiplantae; phylum Streptophyta; class Magnoliopsida; order Myrtales; family Lythraceae; genus Lagerstroemia; species Lagerstroemia speciosa. Next base: position 11,912,278 of record CM075297.1, read on the forward strand.
GGAATGCCACCTGACCCGGTGGCTGTAATGCGATTTGTCGATCTTGAACTTGCCCGGCGTCGAAGGGGTGTCGTCGACGAGGTGGGAGGAGGACGACGGTGGCGGCATTGGCCTCGTCAGCAGCATTCAACGCAGAAAATGCCGTCGACCCAATGCGACAAACTCCGAGAGAAAAGGGAAGGAAGAAGGAAGGAGGAATCTTCTGGTTTCTTGCAGGGATGGGAAGGTTCCTCTGAAATCTCTCTCTCTCTCTCCCCCACTCCCCCTCCCCCCTCTTCTTCTAGGCTTCATAGATCCGCCATAGAAGACAATGATCTGCCCATGTCCTTTCATTTTATTTTTAATTTTCAACTCTGTAAATTCCAATTTTAGTAGGTAATGGTCGGTGTAAAAGGTTAAAAAATCTTAAAAAATCCAAAAAAGAAATTAACTAAATTGTTCTGATCAGTGATAATTAAGATACTTGCTCGCTCGAGTGACTGATAGTAATTCGCCCATTTATCACACTTCGATTAATATTTTCTCACGTCGCACGGTGAGATAAGATCATGTAAGAATTTCTTAAAAGATTTTTTTATATATCATGATATTACTTATTATAATTCATTAATATGTGTAAAAAGTAATTTTTGGAGAAGGGGGTCTGCTGCAGTGGCACCTGTCTTCGACATGAGATCAAGAGGCACATAGTTCAATTTTCATAAGCGATATGTTTTTTATTCTCTCTATTCTACACGATAAAATCTTTAATATATCAGTTATATCACATGACAATGATGATGTGACAGATCATTATCTTCTAACTGAATCAACTCCGTACTTTTTTTCAATATTTTTCATGCATTTAATTATTAGTGAGTAATCGAATAGAGAATTTTTATAATTTTTACTAATATGTTAATAGTTATTTCATTATAATTTAGCATATTATAGTGAATTTTAGGTACATCTGATTACTTTTTCTTATTACCTTCTAAGTTTATTATTATTATAATATTTTTGACATGATAAACTTATTATATATATATACATATGTATATATGTACAATTACATGTCAAATGGAAGTCTTATCAACAGGAAACATAATAATATGAACTGATCGAGAAATAAAGTTCAAATAAAAAATAATTATGAATTATTGAAATTAATTGCACCAATTAATTTTCGTTATAACGGTTTTTGATATCGGATCTGAATATCCCGTGCGCTGGGCCGAACCGATTTCTTACTTTTTTACCCGAAATATATCCGAAAATAATTGATATCTACCTATCTTCCGAGCTCGACCACCAGCAATTGTAACACCTCATCTTCATAAGGGCTGTAAAGCCCCTACCAACGGAAAAACATCCCTCTTAAAATTCGAATCCGAAAGGTTTGAGTAGACCTCCCAGCGCCCGACCAGTGGGGCTGCCGTCGCCTTGGCCAGTACTGAAAATCTTAAAATCACATGATAATGTTCCAATCGTACACTTACGTTTATGGAACCTGTTCATCGTACATAATCATTTTCACGCGTTACACATGTTCTACCGCCTTCGTACGACGGAACAACTTAAGATCCAACGACTCCGATATATATATATATATATATATATATATCTATATAAAAGAGCACACTCAGAAAGATGAAAGGATAGCCAAACCAACACAAAAAAGCCGTCAGATCCAAAGAATGGCATGAGAACATACAGATTGATGGTTTAGATAGATGATGCACTTGGGATTAAGCTCGGGTTTTGCTCAATGCTTCGTCACGCTCTCCAGAACTTCAAAATAGTCGGGGAATGTTTTGCGGGTGCAACCTGGGTCCTTGATGGTGACTGGCACCTCTGCACAGGCAGCGAGCGAGAAAGTCATGGCCATCCGATGATCATCGTAGGTGTCTATGGCTGCAATGTTCAGTCTCTCCGGCGGAGTTATGATGCAGTAGTCGGGTCCTTCCTCGACCGTTGCACCCAGCTGGAATATTGTTCAGGGTGGAACCGCAATTAGCAAAAGAGGAGGAAAGAACAACAGAGATTTATTTCACCAGCAGAGTTGAGGAATAGATCGAGTGCCCGTGTTTATGATTCCCGAGTTTTCATTGAAGAACAGTGAAAAACAAGCAGAAGTTGGCATCAGATTGCAATTCATGGGATGCTCTAAATCTATATATATATATATATATATATATCCTGTCTCTGCTTGAAGAGAACAAAAGGTAAGAATTTTTTCCAGTAGTTGTATCTGTATACCTTCCTGAGCTCCGTGCATATGGCGACCATACGTTCGGTCTCTTTCACTCTCCAACTCGCCACTGAAACACAGCAACAGAAAAGTGAGTGCATTAATTCAGTAAAAAAGGAGAAACGAAAGAGAAGTGAGCGTGTTCGAACCAGATAAGGGGTAAATATGAGAGTTTCCTAGTGCTCTTCAGAGCTATAAAGTACAAGGCAGGGGGGTAACCTCGGTTCAAAGAATTGTAATCCGATTACTTGTAACCAAAATTCAAAGAGTTGTCACTGATCGTTTACAACTCTTTTAAAGTGAAGTTACAACTATTGAACTGATACTACAACTCAACTGAAGTTACAAGTCAATGGAACCATATGGTCAAGGTTTCATATCCCTTTATCTTATAGATGAAAAAAGCACCTTTCCAAGAATTAAGAACAAGACAATTCAAAATAAAAGAAACCGAGGTAACTTTTCCTTAAAACTGAAAATGCTGTAGCTGATCACTTCCAAGCAACAACCTTTGTTGAGGAAGAGGGGGAGAGGAAGAGAAGGAAATGGGGGGGAGAGAGAGAGCGAGAGAGACCGTCTCTGATGGCAGTGGGACCATCGGCGAAAAGTGCGACCACAGCAAGTGTCATGGCAACGTCAGGCATCTTATTCATGTTTACATCGATCGCTCGTAAGTGTTTTTTCCTGAAAGTGTCTCGAGGTGGTCCTGTCACTGCGACACTGTTCTCAGTCCACGTCACTTTGGCTCCCATCTTCTCGAGAACCTCCGCAAACTTCACGTCACCCTTCATTTTATTCACCAAGCAAGCGCAAGAAGACCACAAGGTCATTGCATGTCACTTGTATACAATATTAACATCTATTGCAACTATCTGTACATGTATGTGCGGATGCATGTGAAATGAAAGATGCGGGAAGAGGTTCAGATGAGCATTTACACACTATGAATTTACAGATTAACTCAAGATACCTGCAAACTGCTTGAGCCACAGCCTTCAACAGTGATGGTCCCACCAGTGACTGCAGCACCGGCGAGGAAGTAACTTGCACTTGAAGCGTCGCCTTCAACATAAGCATTTCCAGGGCTCCTGCAGATTTTTGTATTGTCTTCAGTCATCCACAGAAGAATTCTAATCAGCAAGTGAATGTAAAGTAAGTTTAAGTAGGCCCCCCACTTGTATTTTTGCCCTCCTCTGATCAAGAACCGGTCCCAGCTCTCGTTGTGCTCTACAAAGACCCCAAACCGCTCCATCAACTTCAAGGTCATTTCCACATAAGGAACTGAGATGAGCTTATCAATAATCTCGATTTCAACCACTCCAACAGATAAAGGAGCTGCCATCAGCAGAGCTGTCAAGTACTGACTGCTGATAGATCCGGATAATTTCACCTGTGCAAACAAACATGCAATATATCATTAAAATCATATCCACACTAATTTTAACATCTCAATTCATAGTTCAACCGGAAGCAAGCTGCCAAATATGAGGAAAGTGGACGCAATGCAGAACAGGTGAAAAGGAATAATGGATCAACAGTGTTTATACGGAGGCAAAAAGAAAAGGTAAAATAACCATTGATCTTATTGAAGATGTCCCCCTACTCAACTGTTATGGTTTAGATTATAACTTCCAACTGCCAACTCTTTGTGCCAGTGATCATGAAGAACAATGATTTCTCAAAATAGAATAATATCATAGGACCATTTCTCATGTGAGAAAGATGAACCCACCTTCCCACCTGGGAGACCACCTTTTCCATTTATCCTAACAGGAGGACAGTTTGTGCCGAGAAAACAATCTGCATTTGCCCCGAGCTGTTTAAGACCATCCACCAGATCTCCAATGGGTCTCTCTCTCATTCGAGGAACTCCATCAAGAACGTAACTGACACATAATGGACAAAGCATCAATTTCATAGACGAGTATGTTAAGAGATGACAAATCATTTTTTGTTACCAAAGTAGAAAAAAGCACATGTTGGTTTGTTCATTTGGATAAGTATTTCCAGAGATGTTTCAGATATTGTTTCTAAATGAGCTTTTGAAAAACAAGCCTCAGGAAACACTATTTCATACTTTAGAAAGCCAATGTTCTAGTTCCTGCTGATTCAACCCTGTCACCTCCTACGACCATTAAATGTATCCGGCGCTGGCGCAAATTGGTCGTTCCAGTCACCAATGACTGTTTCCGATGATTATGTTCAAGACATTCGTAGGCACTGAATTTCCTAAGAAACCATTGCAGAGAATATGTAGAGAAATTTTTGGAGATAGAGAAATTTTTGGAGACAGTCCCAAAGCAGCATCAAGTAACTTCCATGTGCATGTTTCACAGGGAATAAATGGACCTTGAGTTTCCACCAGCAGCAACAAGTGCAGCTGTAAGCGGGCGCATTGCTGTTCCAGCATTCCCGAGGAAGAGCTGCACTTCATCCTTTGATTCTTCACCCACTGGGAAGAGCCCACCACAACCTTCAACAATCGCTCGTCTAGTCGACTTGTCATCTTCAACATTTAGGCCAAGAGTTTTCAGTGCCCCAAGCATATAATGGATGTCATCACTGTCCAGCAAGTTGTCTACAACAGTTGTTCCCTGATTGTAAGAACAGAAGGAACATTTAAAGACACTAATATCAAAGAGGTTAAATAACCATAAAACAACAAAAGGGAGACACGTAATGAGAGGTTCATCCAGATTGACATAACTCAACAAGCATAACAGATCATAAATGAAAAAGTCACAAGTTTCAGCAAAATCCCAAGCAAAAGATGACAACAGTCACAGATAAAGGTGAAAGAACAAATTATACTCATAAAATGATAAACAATGATAAGCAAAGTGCAACGTGTCATGACATGCTTATTTATTACACACTTCAATTAGAACATTTGTTTTTGATGTACTAAGTATTACTATATTAAGTAATTTTGTCTTACTGTTACATAAGAGCATTATAACTTGACAGGAAGCAATGATTTTTGAAAAGCTTCCGAGTTTCCAAATCCTCTTTCCCTTCTTTTTCCCTTCTTCTCCGTAAGGCACTAATATACTCCTTCCGATTTTCCTATGTCTTTTTCCTCCAAAAGTAAAAGCAGACTAACAAATCAAAGACAGTTAAGCACCAAGTTTCACTCATGGACCCAAGAGATGACAGATGCAATTCCTCCAATTTCCACAAATCTGCAGCGAACTTCATGTTTATCTCATGTCGAATTACAGTAAATTTATCTGGTTCCTTACTCCCATGAACCCCACTAAGTCTTCCCACAAATTAGGCATCTAAGAGAAAGCATATAAGTAAATCCTATCACTCACTACAAACAAAACTGTGCATCATTTGCTACGAACATACAGCTTAATATAAGATTAGAAAAGAACTTATTTGCTTAATGAGGCAACGATCACACGAAGGTTGAATAGGCATGCTATTGCATCTGGACAAACTGAAACATCAGACAGTTGATCACCAAACAATTCATGTATTTCAAATCTGTTGAGCTTTACAGGAATTCTCCATCCTTTTCGATTAAATTCAAGGAACTCAAAATAAATTCAGTCACCACTGGTAACCCAAAACTAAATGGGTTACTCCTACTGTGATTGGTAATGTTTTCCAATGATTGAACATCAGAAAACCAAATACAGGAAAAGAAAAATCCCAACGTTCTACCACAATAACATAAAGAGGGAATTACAAGATCCTAACAGAACCACTGAAAAGGCAATGGCTCGAGTTACCTCGGACAAGGCAGCAAGAAGCAGAATCCGGTTAGAGAGTGACTTGGAGCCGGGCAACTTCACGATTCCAGATATCTCCTTAATGGGTTTCAATACGATCTCTGGTACCTGTGACGGCTTCTCCGCGGTGGCCACTGACGCCGAGACCCTGAGAGACCGGAGACGCAGGCTGACGCCGGCGCTGATGGACCCATTGTGGAGCTTCGAGCCCAGGAACCGCGACCTAACGGGGACCGAGCCGGGGGCGTTGAATCTGTTGCTGTGTCTGGAGACGGAGGAGGAAGAGGGATTGCACGAAAAATGGGCGACGCTAGACCCACCGGGGATCCTGATCACTTGGGCCATTTCTTCTTGTTCTTCTGCTACTGAAGAATTTCCTCAATGGGTTCCTCTCTCTCTCTCTCTCTCTCTCTCTCTATGCTTTCAATGCCTATGGCTAAGAAGATGTTCAGTGCACGGAAGGAGATGCAGGAGACAAGGTGGGTTGGTGGGGATGTAGGTGAAGAAGGCTACTTGGTTTTGACCCCCATCACCAACCCCGCTTCTCTCCGTTGGGGGCGGTCTGGTTCAGCCAGTGCCAAGATTAATGACAAAAGTGAAGATCATAGGAAAAGTCTGTATCATTCATATTTACTATAAACATACGGTTCGATTTGGTTATTTTTGAATTAAACCAAACCGATTGTATTTTATATAATAAATTTATTTTATATACATAAAAACTGGTTAACTAAATTTTTTGAATCAATTTTAAATAATTCAACTTTTCCCTCTTTAAATGATTACAGTTCAACCATATACCACCAAACTAAACCGCAAATACCATTTCAAACCGAACCTAACTATGAATAGCCTCAGTTTTCGATCAAGTTGTTCAAGTTCTACGTTGCAGTGAACATCTGTAGGATTTTACCTCGTCCGTGGAATCTCCGTTTCAAGTGACGGAGGAGGATCGTGGGCGTGAGCTCATGCGACTTGGACTATGAGGTGAAACCTTTCATGAAAGCCGGGTTACACTAGTGCTTCGAGAAGCCATTAACCCAGGCAAAGGTCGAATCGGTCCTCGAGAACCTCTACAGAGATGGCTAGACTGATCAGTACAGGTTGCTATATGGATTGTTCCATGAGATCAAGAGCCAGAGCCCTCTCTGACTTGAGGTGACCCTGTAATGCGGGACATTCTAGCCGTACTAAAAATAAATAAATAAATCAAGCACCTTTCAAAATAAATAAATTAATTAAATAAATAAAGTTTCTAATTATCAATTTTCTAGGCATATGATTCGACATTTCTTTTCATTTGAACAGGAGAAAATGTGTCTAATCCAGTGTGTTCGAGTATTTCCATCTCACGGACAGGTCGTGGCAATCCACAGTCACCGAGCCGTCGACTAGAGTAATAATACTGCGCGGGTCATACAAATTCATATGTTAGCAGCCGTAGCAGACAAGCTGGTTTTAAAGGTTTTGCTAAATAGCAGAGGCAATAAGGGGCCAAGAGATCAGTCGGATGAAATTCAGATACCCAGTGATATCAAAAGAAGAAAAAAGAGCAGAAATAGTCCCTCAAAAGCTTTCAAATTGGACTGTTGAATAAACACGCAATAGGGTCGAGCCTATCGAACATGAAGTTCGGTTGAGTTACCAAATCAAATCTCGGAAAGAAGGGGATGCATCTTCAAGATGCGATTTTGTTCGAAAAGAAAGTTTCTTAAACATTGGTATTTTTACTCAAAACTCGTCCAAGAAATGCAGCATGGACATAGGTTTTGCTTAAAGATAAACACCCTTTCTCATGTGTTTCATTCACGAGCTTGCCAAATATACAGAGACATGGGTAAGACTATTTTCCTCACCTTTTAGTAAAAGTGTATTACAATCTCAATCGTCGCCGGTGGATCGAGCAATGTAAGGCGGGAAGAGCATGAAGAGGCTTGTGATATGTGACCGGGTAGTGACATCCATTATGCTGAAGGAGATGGGATTGGCATCTTCCTTGGATTCCCTACACTGACAACTCAGAACAAGCAAGTGCCGCTCCAGAAGCTGCTTGCTCACACCTGCTCTGATGGCACGACATCCGGTACCGCATCAAAAACTATGTCGAAGGGTTCAGGTTCCTGACCAATGAAGCCAACTCCAGCCAAGCCACTCATCCGCAAGCGTAGAGGTGGTTGAGATCTCGGGCTTCTTGGAGGCCAGTGTCTCGGAGAGGCTCATCATTGGGTTGATTTGACACCAACCAGGGTAACTAAAGGTTAGGGAAACCAAGAACACAACGTATATCATCGATGAGATACCAATCCAAACAATGTCAATGCTCAAATAGTGCAAGAGCAATACCTTGTCCTTGTGTGTCTGCAAATGAACTATCCATTTGAGGGCGAACTGTCACCGGGCTTCTAAACTGTTGATCTGGCACTCATTAGGTCCATAGTTCCCTGCAGCAGCTATGGCTCTCAATAGCACATCATCTCATCTGCAAGACAAATCTTCAAATGATAAAATGAGGTTATTTCAAACACATTTCTGTTTACGGAAGGAAAAGGAAACAAATGCATATATAAGAGTTTAGGAATTTACAACTTACATGAGGCTTTGGGTCATCATGATGGCCCACATTGTCAAGTATCAGCCTTGCACGCTCACTGCACCTGCAGATCAATAGAAACGTATTCAGCAACATAAATCTATCTTGAATCTATCGGTCTTGTATCAGAAGCCCTCTTGCCTAGTCTTCATCTAGGACTGTCACCTCAGTAATTTTCTCAAATTTTTGCAGATTCGTGCTGATTAAGAGAGCCCCTTAAATATGGGCCACATCACTGAAGTAGAACCGCCCATAACAAAAGTAAAGCATTCAGAATATATCAAATCAATGGAAAGAAGAAGCAGAAGATGCTGACTATCAAAACATCGACAGAAAAAAACTACCTTTACCCATAGTGAACATTAAGCCAGCAAATAACAGATCACCTTTCATCGTCCTTTCACTTGACGACTGAAACTACCTTGATGAGATGACCACAACTAAATTGACTCTCTACGTCTATTCTAAGCACAAAGCATGTCATGTCTAGTCAAATAACCGTACAACTGATGGAATAGATTGTGCCTGTGATGCAGTTTAATAAAGTCAGGAGCCATCTTATTCGTATAATCTTTTAAAACATGGTGCGAATTTCTTTTATGGTTTGTGATGACTGTGAATCACCGCTTTGTACCTTCAGATTGGAGATGCCTTCAGCAGATAAAAACTTCACGCTTGACTGATGCCTGGAATAATCTTCTGGAGCAGACTATATGGTGATGCTGAACATGTATCACTATTCCCCTCATCTGAGATGGAAGTTATTTCTTGCTCCAGAACAGAATATGCTTCAGAAAAGGCCTGCACGAATCAAACTTCGGAGGTCTATGCACTCTTCAAGTGACAAAATTTATCCCATTTAGAGCAGTCCTATGATAAACTAGTGCAATCAAAGACCATGTTTTCAATGAAGGCAAATGCTATAAACATAAATAAAAGCGACAAACTAACCTTTATACATTGATGTATGCGGAAGCAATTTCTCCCCACATTGTTTGTTGGATAAAGAGGATCATCAATGTGGATAGGATCGATGCTGCACTTGTAAAAAATGAAGGTGCTGTTTAATAGAACTCTATAATTTAAATGCTTTGATCAGAAATTAAATAGGAAGACCATGACAAAAGGAAGGATGATGTATAGACATCTTAAGAGCGGTTTAACTATCAATTACATCAATAATCACTAACTATTGAGTGACTCCTTTTCCTCTGCTTAGATGGTTCACCAACTTATACTTGATTCATCCTTTAAGAGGTGTCTATACACACACTCAAGAACTCTTGATTTCTCCCCCCTGCTTGCTAAACTACCAGATTTCTCGAGCAGTTAGGTATCAAGTGTCACCAATAGGCCCCAAATGGAGCAATTATTACCTGTGACCTCTTTCCCTAGTCATATACAATCCACTCCCACGTACGGAGACGCGTATTTGGCGAGGATCAAAGACATTCCTGAATAGGTTAACAGTAAATTTGATAAACCACAAGATATCGGAGGACAACTCCATACAGATTAGAGATTATGTAGAGAAACTGAACAATTTGACTTACCCAAAGAAATAGAGAAAATCCATTAGAAGGCTGCCAAAGTTCTGCAGAGGTTTGAGAAAAGATACTTAGGAGTTCCATAGACTGAGTTTAACTTCAATTGTCTTACAAGACAATGAAAGAGGAGCTTCTAGGAGCTAAGTTCTGAAAATTTACTTGGTTAATGGAACGGCCAAGATGGTGCTCATGCTGAAGAAAGCGCGTAATCATTAAGACCTGCCAATCATTAGAAATAACAACTTATGTATTGTTAACAAGGACAAACTGGAGGTCAATTAAGCAAGCAGCAATTAGCAGACAGTTGAATATGGAAAAGAAAGCATCAGAATATTCTGAATTAAGGAAGCAATACTCATTGAAGAAACATCCAAAAGTAAAAAGGTATAAGTTTATGCCTCCTTGAATGTCCAAGCAAGTTGGAAGTATTTTTTATTTTCTAGAGAAATAAAACAGCATTACATGGAGTTGGGAACTAGCCAATTGATAAAATCATCTTCCTAAAAAAATCAACCAAAAAAAGTGTCGGGCTAATTCATGGTAACGTTAACAGGAATTTGCAATTCAATGTGTCAGACTTGAAAGACAGTATCACACTGACGCACATTATCAGAAATAATGTGTTGTTTTATGATTAAAAGTTGTGCATCTCGAAATATAGACAATTTAGAATGAAATCAGACTTTGTGATTTTGCTAATATTTGCAAGGGAAGGGCTCTTCTGATTCATGATACTAAGTGAATGATCTATGGGCCTAGTACATTGAATTAGACATTCTGATGCATATGTTCTTTCAATAGGCAGTAAAAAGCTTTTGTCAATAATTCAAGGAGACTAAAATTTTAGAACTCTACAATATGCAGGTCAATTGCTTCGATCTTAAATTAGAATTTTGTAACTCAAACTTAAAGCAGCATCTAAAGCTACTTCCATTTGCCTTAAGAACGGCTCAAATGCAAAAATGGCAAGAGCAAACAACATTTCCTTTAGATATTTTGCATGATTAAGCTGGAAAAGAGTAGTATAGAATCAATTACCAGACAATAAGAACTCAAGCCACCGGAATAGGACTGATCAAGGCCACGACATGCGAGAAACTGTTTCAGAAGCAAAGCTAGGGGCGTTGCAGCAGGAAACTGCTCAGTCAGCTGTCGGACCTTTAACAATGAAGAAAGGACAATAATAAGCTTCAATCATGCTACAAGAAAGCAGAACAGAAAATAGTATAACCTTATTGAATCAACCCAAATTCCGAAATTGAAGCAGAAAGAAAGTTGAAATATTTTCAGAAATGCTTCTTGTGTTGATGCAAAGCAAAATTCAAACATAAGCCACAGGATTGCTGCAGTCACAAAGGGATTTAACTGCAGTGACCTTTAGAAGTTTGTAATTCTAACTGAGGGGAACTCACCACAAATGTTGAAAGTGTCCAGTGTAACTGCAACTAAGACCTAATCTATCATATTGTACAGAAAATTTCTGACCTGGTAAATCAACTTGGAACAGCTAAAACAGGAAAAGGTGATATTGTATTACTAGTTCTGTTGTCTGGAGTCCTGTATGAGACGCAGACTTGAAGCTGATGTCGAGACGCACTGTTTTTGGATCTATCTTGCATTCATAATTCGTTTGGGAGAACCTTGCTGAGGCAGAATCTTCCGATTCGCCAGCTTGAAAATCAACTAGATTACAATCTTCACCACTGATCAGTGCCGAATCCTCTTTTGGTGATTGTACACGAGAAGCATTAGATGTAATGAGATCATGTGGAACTTCAACCTCAAGCTTTATAATAGGTATCTAACAGCAAAAAGGTGCCAACATGAGAAAGTAGTGATAGATCAAGCATAGGAAGTGCAGCGATAGATCAAGCATAAGAAGTGCAGCAAAAGAAGAATGTGCCTCACAGCAGTATTTTCCACGGTCTTGAGTGAATCATTTTTAACCCATTCCTGATTGGCAAGATACCTGGCTGCATGCTGAATAGAGAAACGCTATATCATTCTTCTCAAATTCAAGTTGAAGCTTAGACAACAATGTGGGTATTGGTGACAAGAGCAACAATGGCACAACGACAAATTTATGCACTCTCCAGGACATAATGGCTTAAATAAATAGTTACAAAAGAGCACATCCTATATTATGGTTTCTTATGAAGAACTTTACATTAAGACACTGCCGGTTTACCTGAAGGCATGTCTCCTTAATACCATTACGACCTTCCAAAATCCCAGCTTCTTTAATTGGCTCCTAGAAGATAAATTTTCGTGTGAATTTTCTACCCAAACTACAGCCTCAAGAGGGAAGACGTGGTGAAAAAAATAGGCACAGGGAAAATTTTTTTACCAGGTTTCTCACTGGTGGCAGACAAACAACAAGGTCCACATCGCTTGTAGGAAGAGCTAGCCCAGTTGTATTTGAACCAAAAATGTTAGTCCGAGACCTGGGCCACAGGACTTGGAGTGATCTAGTAACACGCTTGACTGCCCAATTAATGTAAGGCTTCCTAGATAAATTTTCTGAGGCAACCTGGGATTCCACAACAAAGAATCATCCTCGTCAAAATTGCTGTGTAGAAGAGTAGATATAAAATCAAGTTAATGACAATATTGCAGGAGTAAGGGGTGCGAATCAGATAATTGAGATGGAGATGCTTAATGCAGGCCAACCTGCTTCCAGAATGAGTCAATTTCTTCATGAAGGGCACTGTGCAACAAAGACAGAGATGCCTTTCGCAAGGGACAGTTCTGCTGGTCTGGCGGTTGAATAGGAAATGTAACATCTGGCTGTATCACATGAGATGCATTACAAATATGAGGCAAGGTAAAAAGAGAGTAATTTCTTATTTTCCTTTTTATACCCTTTCAGGCAATATGGTTCTCATAAAAGTGGACGTGAAGCCTATTAAGGCCCTACCAGTCCAAAGATCTGGGTATCTCTAGGCCTCCCCGCAGCGCCCATATGGATTGCCACATTACATTAACCAAGAACATGGGCAGTCAAACTTCAGACATTTCTCCACATCTTAGTCTGCTTCAACCAATCAACTAACAAGGATCTACAAATAGGAAGTACAAGAAAGAAGCACTTACATGTTCCTGATCACGTGCAAGCTGTGAAATTGCAATAAGTCGATCCTGCAGCAAAGACCCAGGTAAGGGCTGAATCATCGAATGGGTCGAAAGATTGTTGGTTCTCCAAGAAGGAAGAACAACTTCAGCACCATCCATGCGGGCACAACTTTCTTCCGAGCTATTATTACTATTATCGTTGTGCCAGCCTCTGACACCCCAGTGCCTCGGACTGGAACTACCAGATCTAACAGTCGGGAAACCTTTATGCTTTCTTGCATCCCCTACAGGGGAGGGAGGAGGTGGACGAGGGGCCCTTGGGACGCATAGAACAACAGGTGACGGTGGCCGTTTTATTCGAGGCTTTTCTCGCCTACCTGAAGGAATGCAAGGGCTTTTAATATTAGGCCTTTCCCTTTTGATATTAGGAATGATGATCGGCCGTAAAACAGGGTATGGAAGAGAATCTGCTGTCTTTCCATCAACATCAGCAGTTATACTGGCCAAAGATCCTGATGTTTCATCCTCCCCTGCAGAATCAGTCAAGCCAGGTACTTCACCCCCTGCCATAACATAACCAAGAGCCTGGTGCCCTGAACTAAGAGGATCAAAAGGAGAACAAAAAGAAGCAGCTGTTGGTGAAGCAAGACCATTCGTGCTGTACGAGGAGGAGAATGCAACCATATCATCAACTGCCCGATTCATATCGGCTTCCTGCCAAGCCCAGAAGCTATCGTCTGAACTAAGGGATGGAGGCCGAGAAAATCCCGTACCTGGATGATCAGAAGGATTCCAGTACATTATTCCCCCACCAAAGTATTGATTATAATCCAACCCAGCCACTCCATGTACCTCAAATTCCTCTTCAGATATCCACTGACCATCACATTCATCCACAAGATCATGCATATTCATTAACTCGGGCTTATCCAAGATATCCCCAGAATACTTCTCTTCATTATTTGACGTGATATTGCGGTGCAAATTATGAGATGAGAAACCCTGGTTAAATGTCTGCCTTCTCACGATGAACCCAGGGTCATAATTGCAGGCAATCGAGGAAGCTAGACTGCATGAACCTCGGACCACTGGAGGCCAATCTAAGCTCATTGGAAGAGGCCGAGTTAATATTTGTTTGCAACCATTTTCCATCGGAGGATTCCTTGTTTGATGTACTGTGGGTAAAAAGGGCTGGCAGAAGTGATTCTGCCAATTTCGTCCAACATCAAGGTGTAATCTGTCTGTAGCAGGTGGAAGATGTGAATTTGGAGATGGGAAATATGGAGCCACCCTGGGCCATTCCTGTGATTGGCACACTAGAGAACTATCATGTACAGTCTGATCACTAAAGTTTAGCCCCTTCTCTCCTTTCATTCCACCTCTTAGATCAGAAACTCTCCCCTTTTTGTTTGGATAAGCTGATTCTGCATCATTTCTGCTCGTGTTTTTGAGCTTCTCAACTGCAGTGTCCTCACTGACTAAGACAATATCAATCTCCTTAGAGCAATGGCTGGCAGTTACTTCCTTAAAAGTTACTTTAGACTCCAAAGATTCTGAACACAATGGGACATCATTCGCTGGAACAGGCTTGGAACATTCTGATGTGGTACAGCTTATGCCATCAGTACTGCCAACAGATGGATCTCCTTTACTGCATTCAGAGGCTGCATCATCCCTAACAAGTCCAAGAGGAAAATCACATGGAAAAGAAGTTGATTCAACATCAGTTTTTCCCCTCAGATCATCCTTTATAGTATTACGTAGATTTGTCTTATCGAGCCCCAGGCCCAATTCTGCTGTCTCATCTTGAGAGAGACAAGAAGTAGAGGCAACTCCCTCAAAAGAATTTTTGGAGTCTTTAACCTCCTTTGAAGTGTTAAGGACAGGGTTTCTACTCTTGTGTTTTCCTTTCTTTTTCTTCTTAACAACGTCCTGCACATTCCCAGCAGCAAATCCATGGACAGTTTCCTGAACAAAGGTACCAGTTATAGACTGCAAGATTAATCAGTGTTTGACGAAACAAAAGAGCTGAAATTAACTGTAACCATTTGTACTGATGATGGTGGTGGTGGTTTCTCCTCGAGAATCATTTTTCCCCGCATCTTTGTAGACTCCATCGAAGTATTGTCAGAATGAGAAGTGTCATTAAATTTCTGAAAAATAATTGAAAATCAAACAAAAACTTTATCATGCGCACGTATGCCTCCTTTGAGGAAAAGGGAAATAATTATTCAAGAATAATTTCTGAAACATTAATACCTCATTGGATTTGCCATTCTGACTCGATGAAAGATCCTGAGGTGAACTTGCAATAGAATTCACCCTTTTCGAGTTATGGGACTTCGCCTTCTTTCGACGATTAGTTGACCCTGGCTTTTCTTTAACTTTATTAGGCAAGCCTGACTTTTCTCTAACTTTATTAGGCAATAGACTACAATTTTGATCTCCCAGAAGTTCAAGTTTAGTGTAATCAAGATAAATAACCATCAGAAATCCTCGGAATTTCCTTACCATACAATCAGCAAGAGTGCCAAGAGAAGCCAAAGTGCTAAAAAATGGAAGCTCAAGGCCAAAGTTGCTGTGAAAGCAGGATAATACCAAAGTAATAACATCCTGAAGCACAAATAAACGGTTACAGAAATAAGCCAAGCGTTTCTCGGGAGCAAAGCCCTGTGCAGTGGTTGAGCCTAACCCTGCATCAATGAGAACCTTCTCTACACTCCTTTGAGATGACGATGCTTTCTGGTCATACTTCAAAGGATGATCAAATCCCCCATAGGAAGCCCATAACTTGTCTTCTGAGGTTTTATCTGCCCCGGTCAGAATTTCAAGAATCTGAATCATTAAAATGATCAGACAATTAGTCAACATCTTAAATTTTCAACTATCAAGCAGAGGAAGCTCCTCACACATGTATATCACATGATTACAATTCATATAGAATCCTCCTCACACAAATAAACAACAACAAAAAAAGCCCTTTAATCCATATATATAGGTCAATAAAGAATTGTCCTTAACGAAATGAAGTCTTTGTCATTGCTGTAAGCAAACATTATTGTGGGTCAAATCCACCTAATACAAAACATATAGAACCAGCAATCAATCCAAACATGTAATAGAAACGCTTTTTCCATTACGGCTTGGTAAAAATATTTTACTATAACATCTATCATGGGGAACAAGTACAGCGAACAGTGCAAGTTCCAGACTCCAGTATAAGGCTTATCAAACTTTATTTGTTTACAACTTTGGACTCAGCCACATTTGAGTTCAAACATATGCATGCCACTTCTTGTAATACATAATATGTCTTATGAAATATTGAGTTAGATCAACACTGATGTCTTACCTGGACAATAGCTATGCAACTTGCTAATATGCCAATTTGTTTATAGTTTTTTCCTACTTGAATAAGTAGCTAAAGACATTTAACATCATTAGAAAACTCGGGCATATCATTGACAAATAGTGAAACATTCCATCCCTAGCCACACTTTTAACCATCAACTGATTTTTTTTCAACAAATAACTGCTACAAATAATATATAGATAGTGTGGAGCATCTTTTGGCTCCACAGTACTACTATTACTGATTAACCATTGTCCCACCGCCATCCCTATGCATGCAGCAATACCATTCAGGAAGGAATACTATCATTTCCCATTTTTCATCACTGCCAAGAACATTCAGGCCATCAAGGCACTGGTCAGTCAAATTAGAGTTTCTTTTGATGTGTATTTAGCAATAACTGCTGCTGACACATTCTAGAATCTAGAACATGGAAATCAAATTGTGGGTCAAAGGCAACTACAATCTTCGGGCTCATCCGAGAATTAACTTCCATTCGGCTGCTTCAGCTTCAAAATAATGGGTGCTATGCTAAAGTTGCCGATGATTTGGATCTTTCCCATTCTAGTTTTTTTATGCATTTCCAGTGTGACAACAGTGTAGTCTTCCAAAATACAAGTCCAACAAATTATGAGAGATCCTTATCACAACCACAACTAAATGAAAAAAAAAAATGAAATCATTTAATTCTTCCCTCTTCAAAATGTCTAACAAATCATTTGCAGAAAATCATAAACTGCACTGGCACTGATAGCTCATGAACAATTTCACATCCAAATCAAGTAAGAAAGTTTCCGAAAGATACCAAATTCTTGGTAGATTTACCCATCACCGCAGCAAATGTCTTCCGTCTTGTTTCATCATCCAAACTCTGCCACCAGTCCAAGCAACCCTTCTTCCTCCAAAACAGGTTTGCTGAAACATTCGCAATCCCAACTCTCTCTTTCTCCTTCAGCTTTACCCCTCTCTTCCTGCCATTATTAGAGCTGCTCAACCATGCCAATCTCAAGGCCACTTCTAACCTGTTAGCAACAAAAGCAGAAATGCTATAGTACCCCTTTGCCTTCAACCACCCCAACTCCACCCAATCCTCCCCAAGCTCCTCAACCTCGCCCCTCAAGAAAGCTCCATTAGAAATCCCGTCCATCGTCTCCACAAAGAGATCGAAATCCCTAACCAGCTCTTCACCAACAGTCAGAGAATCCAGGCAACTAACAGAAACAGAGCATTCCTTAACATTGTCACCTTCCTTCGAGCTGAACAGGCGAGTCGACTCGAAGATCCGTCCCTCATGCCTGTCCGACTCGGCCACCCGAGAGAGGAGACCGCGGGACTGCCGGTAACAGAGGCTGGGCAGGTTCTCGTTGGGCGAGGGGAGGTCGGGAAGGATGATAAACGTGCCGTGGCCACGATCCCTGACGTCGGCCAGCATCTGGAGGAGGATCTTGACGAAGCCCGGATCGAGGGCGGTGAGGTGGGACTGGCGCTGGTGGAGGGAGAGGGAGGAGAACCATTTGAGGATGGAGGACCTCGGCGTAGTCGTAGGGCTAGGGTTCGGATTAGGGGTAGGGAGCTTGGAGGAGTAGAGGGAGATGTGGGCGGTGAGGGAATCGATCAACTGGTTCTGGGACATGATGGAGGAGCTCGGCCTCAGGGGGAGGGACCCGTAGGGGAAATTCGAGCTTTGTTTGGACATTTCTGCAAAAGAACGGAAACAGAGCTGCTTCTTTCAGAGACAGAGAGAGAGTGGGTGTGTTGGAACGGGAAGATGTAAAAAGGAAGTTTTCTAGAGAGGGAGGGGGAGAGAGAGAAGATGCCGAGGTCGCGGCGCGGTAATGTTTGGTTTTCAACTGTCAACTTTTCACCTCAATTCCGACAATTTCATTGTGCTGAGGCTCCTTTGCTGTCAGATATGGATTTGTTTAGCGTCTGAATGGCGTAGTTAGTAAACTGATAATATACAGTAGGTAAGATTCATGGTTTGACAGGCCCGAAGCCGGTATTTGTAGATTAATTGCGGGCCAGACTAATTAGTTATTACAGTACTGGATATTATCCATATAAAAAAATACTAACTTATTTAATACGCTCAATTTTTTTAAAAAGAAAAATGAGGATAATAATAGTGACAATCCAACTACCCTCCTCTACATAATCTTCTAGTTTTTATGTTCAACTGCGAACATATTAGACTAATTGAATAACTAGTATTAATATAGGTCACGTTAATATACCACCACCAAATATCTAGTATAATCTAAAAAATCAGTGTCCACCAATACACAAGTTCAATTAAGTAAAAAGTATTATGGGTAGTCTCACCATTTAAAAGGATCGATTAAATTTTAATCTAAACCAGTTGAAACTCAGTAAATTAAATTTTCGAATACTGAATATACACACTAATCATCACCTAGTACAAAGATCCAATGATCCAAAACGCAATCTCAATTACAACACGAATGGGGCATCCAAGACCAATGAACTATTGGTTCTTTTTTCTTTTTTCTTTTTTTTTTTTTTTGATAACCGAGGTATCTGAGCGCCTTCCGAGCCCGACTAGCGATGGTTGCGACACCTCCTCCTCGGGGTACACGCAATAGCGCAAACCACGTGTACCAGATAAGCCAGGATAATCCTGACGAGCTCGTGTCCCCTAGGATTCGAACCCAGAACCTGGGAGGCAAGGAGGACCTTGCCCACCACTAGGCTGTCCCCCGGGGACCAATGAACTACTGGTTCAGTTTTTCACCTGGGGTGTCAAAAGAGTAGGACATGGTGCAGGTTGTCCTGAAAGCACACTGGATATCATTTTTTAAGGAATCTATGACTAGCATAGTTGCAACGTTGTATGATGTACTGAACAGATTGCCAGACCAAGAAAAATTCAATAAAAAAATTGACAAGCTACAATTGTAGACAACATCCCTAGACAAAAAGGACAGATGAAGTATGTATCAGAAATTTATCCTGAAAAAGGAGGAAATTGGGAGAAGAAACCCGAATTTGTTTGTTACTGATTATACAAATTCAAAACAAGCCAGTATGTCGAGCCATTATCATCTAAAGCATTGTTGCTGTTGCTGCTGCTGCTGATCTTTAGTTTCGATCTCCTTCACGTTCTCAACTATGTGCCGGATCCTCTTTGCGAGGTTCTCGTTGTGGCTCTCTATGTGCTCGAATAGGAGCTCGAGATGCCTCCTGTATGCAGCAGCCCGCTTCTTCTCAATTGCCAACTGCTGGGATAGTTCCCGAATCTTATCGTGCTCGTTCTGTCCAATGAGAAGAATTAAAATATTAGTTTTGAAGAGTTGCAGTAAATTCTTCATTACAATGGAAGTATCCCTTCTTATGAATAATAATGACTATGGTCATTCCTCAGATGGACTGAATCAAGCCCAGTAGCTTCGAATACACACTCAGATACAGCTTAAAGCTAACATGAACGTGAATGAATCGCAGGCAACATGGCACAGCCACATTTTATTCATACTCTACATGCTAGACATGTTTGCCAAAACTTATTTGGCACAATACAAGTCTGACACAGTTAATATGAATTTCCACTGCCACCTTCGCTAAGGGTAGCAAGACACAGCAAATACTTTGATAGTTAAAGAAGAAGAAGAAGAGCAAGTGATCTGAGTTTAATCCTCCCTTATGAAGATTATGAATGAGTACGAATGAATGCAAGAAAAGTTGTCATGCAAATGTACAATAACTCCCGTGCAGCCCAGTTCAGTAAGTTCATAAATGTGCAGGAGAATATATAGATTCTCATTGTAAAGCTCCACTTGGATGCTAATCAAATTGTACTTGTGGGCCATAGGGTAACAATGACCAATCATGAAAAATGACTGGCAATGAGCATACTGGGTATTGATCGTAGATGCAGTCTCTCCGAACTTTCCCCGGTGTTAGCACATGAGAGTGCTCCTTCACAAACTTCATAACAACCCACTTCCCCGATTCGACCTTCCTCACCAGTATCATTGCCCGGCAGCCAACCCTTGTCTCTGCCCTCTGTCTCACAATCTTCTCCCGCTTGTCAGGCATCCTAAAGCCCTCCCTGTTGCATACAAAGGCTCGCCCTATAGCTGACCCATCCCGCCTCGATCTGGAGAGTTTGCTGACCCGGACAATGAATCCTAAACGAGTCGCATACACATTGTAGAAAGCATGGGCTGCTGCTTCTGAATCAAACTCCTGGCCTATGAAGGGCTCGTCTCCACAGGGCCCCGCTGTTGCTGCAGGGACTGTCTCAGGAATCTCATCCTCTTCTATAGAATCTTTATCTATCTTGATATCTAGTATCTCTTGATAATCTCCTCCAACAGAACTTCCACCAGTTCCACTTACATTGACTTCCCCACCACAGCTTTCCACATCCACTACACTGGCCATCACTTCTTGATTAAAATCTCCCGCAGGATCCACTACAATATAAATCAGGTCATTAATGATAATAGAGACATTGTTGTTACTATCCCAAGAGCTGATAAATCCATTATTATGCATACAAGAAAAACCATGAATCCTTACTTCACATCGGTATATTGAAAAGGTGATAGATTCAATCACTTGCTATGTCCAAACTATGTGCCCCAGCAAATTAAGACATGAATATCGAATTCAGCCCTGCTTAACATTCCTCTGCGACATCAAAATGTAGCAAAAAGAAATAATATATATCTCTCTCATATATGGAAAAATAACATCTTTTAGTCACAAGTGAATCTTTATTGTTCTACAGTATCAATGCAAACCACCTCTGCTGCCAGGCCTAATTCATAAGAATACCCTCACTGCTGGCACTTCACTCATTCTGGTAAGAAAAGAGATTTGTTTGGATATCAAAGGATGGAGGGCTAGCCAGTAGATGGAAAAAGAGAGCACATAGTGTGTTTTATGGCGTCAAGAACATGATCATGCCACTGCAACTGAGAAGAAAATTCCCGGAAGATAAAAAGCTCAAAAAGATACTCACTTGAAAAAAGAGATTCAATAGAAAAGTTCGTCTAGTCAAATAAGCTGAAGCCCATGTCGCCAATCTCTTCCTCACAATCCTCCTGTAAGCATTATGAACACAGAGAAAAAAAAAGCAAGCAAATAACCAACTTAAACATATTTGAAAAGCGAAAACGTATAGTATGCTCCAATATATCCAGCTCTAATCAAGAGTTGATTACAAGTGTTTCTCAAAGACCTTCGATGTGATCGAATAACAGAAATCCTCAATGAATCTGATATGACAATGAAAAAGATAATAAAAAGTGACGGTCTTTACAATTATTTGAAACTCTATATCTATCTTTTACCTTTATATTCCTTTTACTTTGTTATCCCTTGTGTGTTGTGTTAAGTCTATTTGATAGAGGATTCAAGGGCTGCTTCAGCAACATCCAATTCGACATCCAATGAATCAATTCAACAAAAGCCATTAAAATTCGACATAAATCCAGCGATTCAACAGCAATAGAGGCATCCAATTCCACATAAAACAAAGCCATATTCAAAAAGATTGAGGTGAAATTTGACTGGTCAGTTCCTTCGTTTGTTTGGAACCTATTCCGAAGTCTCCTCTTGGAAAAGTCAATTAAAACAAAAAAGAAAAAGGAAGCAGCGGAGAGTCGACCTGTGGAGCAAAGAAGCCACCGGAGACAGTCGCACATTCGGGCGGGCGGGCGGTCGACGGTGGCGCTCTTCTGTGAGTTGCGAGTGCTCGGGCTTCCCGGTACGAGAGAAGCTGACGGAAGCCAAAGAGTCGGAGAACGAAGGGCGCCGGGGAGGTTCGCCCAGGAAAGAGTAAAAGGGTAAAAGGAAAAGAATCAGGCAAGAAGAAACTTTGCTTAGTCATTGAAGTTTTGCCCCACAAAAAGTTTATGTTTCGATTAAGTCCTCAAAATTGTGAAACCATTTCACTTTGGCCACTCCAGCTCGGCAGACCTCTGGGCCCATACTCTCACTGACGATACACATTCTCATGGCCCAGATAACTTGGGCCGAGGCTAAGGTTCGGGGAACCATCTTGGAATGGCACGAGGATGGGCCGGCTCGGCCCATGTTGTTAAGCATCAACTGAATCGAACCGTTGAGTAAATAACCGGTCCTCTAATGGTTCGATTTTTTTTTATTAAGAAAAGATTCGGTTAATTGTTTGATATAGTTGGTATGATTAATTGCAGTTAATCTAACATAACTTGTTTTCGAAATTGATAATTAAATTAGATAAAATAAAAAAATAATTTATTTTAAAAGTATAATTTACTATTTATAAGTTTTCATAAGTTTGGTTTGGTTAATTTCAAATGGAACAAAAAAAATATTGACTATTTTGATGTAAAATGGATCCATTTGGGGGGACTTAATATCTCAAAATAAGGACAAAAAAAAAAAAGGAAAGAAAGAGGGCAGCTCTGGGAAGTCTTCGTTGGAAGAACCATAATGCCTTTTCCAAGAAAACTTATTAAATGATCATATCTCATCACGTGACATGAGAATATACTAATCGGATTGTGACAAATAAGAAAATCAGTATTAATCGCCCGCACATTTACCTTAATCATTACTAATCAAGTTAAATTAATCGATTCTTACACGTCATATTATTGTGAAGTATCATCATCTTTTTTTTTTTTTTTAATTTCTGGGCTCAGAATATTCTTGTGGCTTGTTCGATGACCTAACACTGTATTCAATGCCGTCCACCACCCTAATCAACTCGACAAGCTACAGTCATGCATGGCTACGAGTTCGAAGACTAGAAGAGAGAGAGATAAAAGAGGAGGACATGAAAAGTATTCCCAGCGTTGACTTTATCCTATCTTTTCCTTGTCCTGTACAGGCGAAATTAGACAATCAAACATGTGTTAACTAATTCAGTTTAATATGAGAAGGTGTGCCTACCAGAAAGTAAAATTTCCAGGTACGAATTTTCTTGATTCACAATACCCAAACCGGAGATCTTTCTTCAGAAAAACAGACGTTCTACCACATCATTCATTTTGTATTGGTTTCTTTGTCCTTTCCCACCTCTCTTCCACTCAATCTTCCGAACAGGCAAGTGCAACCCAACCCACAAACAGGCAACAACCCACCACTCGGGGTGGTGCGTCGGCGACCAAATTCTCCGACGCTCGTGATGGTCATATAGTACGAGAAAATATTATTTACACCGTACCGGATAAATGAAACGAGTGCTGATTTTACGAGTCACGTGTTACACCGATTTTATCGGTTGTCTACGATTCTACTAGTTCTTTCCTCGCCAAATAATAATATTAGATTCGATTATTATTTAGGGTATTCTGATACATTTGAATGATTGCTCTCACGATGTATGACTCTTATATAATTTTTAGCCCCTTTCTGTTTAAGAGAATTCTGTGGTCTAGTCGATAAACTATTAAGCAGATGAGAAAAATAGTAGCGAATCGTTAGATTATTTTTTCAATTTAAATAATAATTAATTACAATTCATTAAATTAAACTGTTAAATAGTCCGATAACAGAAGAGAAAAGACTTTCTCAGTTGACATTTTTCAGTAGACTCTCCATTGATGTGTGTACAGTGATCCTTCTCGTTTGGTCCTTTCTCTTTTAGTGGAAGCAAAGGCCAATGGATCCACACTGGCCATGGCTGCGTGATCATCTCTAACCTCATAAAGTTAATCCTACACCTGCCTATGAGTTCTAGCAATTGAATTTTTCATGAATTCCACCCAAAATATACCGAATTTCAAAAAGGCATTCAAAGGTTAAAATCTGAGTGGTAAATGGATTTGACATAGTAACATTATACATTCGATATTCTGTTCTTATCAGTGAAACTCATCGTATCCGTTTATTCTCCTCTTTCTCCTATTCACTTCTAT
Source organism: Lagerstroemia speciosa (assembly GCA_037672795.1). Taxonomy (NCBI): domain Eukaryota; kingdom Viridiplantae; phylum Streptophyta; class Magnoliopsida; order Myrtales; family Lythraceae; genus Lagerstroemia; species Lagerstroemia speciosa. The sequence goes on from CM075297.1 coordinate 11,936,683, forward strand.
TTCCATTGCCCCCTATAACCGGAAAAACGGTTTAAAATCACTGTGATAGAAAGCAACCCGTATCATGGACTCTATATATTAGGAGGTGTTTCAGAGATGCAGCAGCCGACGAAATCAATACCTAGCCGTCATTAAAACGGCCCCCCAGGCATACATCGTGGTAGGTTTGTTATGCCGATCTAGTAGCCATTGTTTGACAGGTGATTGAGAATTGAGAAAGATGGCCGGTTTTGCTCGGTATCATCGCTCTCGACCCAGGACTCTTACGTTCATTTCTCGTCAGAGAAACTTGTTATACCCATTTTGAAGTCAGGTGTCTTTCTTTTTGTTTGACCTAGAAAAGAAACGTAATGTGAAATCAAAGGGTATAGCATGTGACTTGCCCTCTTACTAGAAAAGCCAGATGCTGAAAATGGAAAATGTGGAGAAAACGGCATAAATAGATTCCAAAATAAATCTAATAATTATGGCTACTACGGAATTATTATTATTATTATTATTATTATTATTATTATTATTATTATTATATTCGTTTTTTTCTCTTTTTTGGTCAATTTCAGTGAACAAATCAATAAGCACCACTCAGATTATATGTTAATTGGCATGACAATTTTGACGTATGGGGTTGCCGGCAAGGAAAGAATCATGACTATTTAGTGGAAACGTCAGTGGGGATTAAACTGAAAAATTGTTCTGTACAGTGATACTCGTTCTCAATTTAAAAATAAAAAAATTTAAAATAATTATACTTTACAGTAATAAAGTGAGGAAGCACCGATAAAATTACCTATTTATAATATTGTATGCAAACACTTAGAAAGTTTAGTGTCTTTTTCGTTTTTCGCATCGATCATTAATTTAATTTACATATTAAAATTTATGATAGACACGTGTTTTATAAAGTCCTCTAGATTATGGTAAAATAGTAGTTTTAGTCATGTTCCTTTCTCTCTGTATCTATAATATTAAAAGTAAAAATCTTTTATTAACTGTTTAAGTTCTCTTTTCTCACTTCATACCTATAATTTTGAAAGAAAAAAATTGTTATGTTTTTCAAACAGATGATTTAAAATTGTAAATTTGAAAAATGTAAAATAAACATAGTAGGACAACTAAAAATGCACTATCTAATACTCTAAGTTAACGAATTTCAAATAAATTAAATTACATTACGTTATAAATAAATTGTCTAGTTGAATTAGAACAACTACTCGAATATAAATATTCATTTGTTGTAATTTGATGGGTATTTCATTAAATCAAGTGACGAGGTAGGATTACGTAAAAAAATTTCCTAGAAATATGAGGTATTAAATTTGATTCTTATCATCGAAAATTGTCAAACCTGTTTATTTGCCCAAAAAGATGGGCTCGGGAACTATCGATAAAATTATTTCAACCAATTATAATTACCACGGTCGGTCGAATATTCAATACCTAATTACTGTAATTCAATTGATATTTCATTACGTCACGTGATAAAATAAAATTAACGAAAAATGAAAATACGAGATACCAAGTCCGATTTATTTTGCATTATCTTAATCTTTACTGGGCGGGTTGACCTTCTTTATAAGCATTCTAGAAAACTATTCATCGAATAAAGGGGTCATAACTCAGGCGTAGAAATTCTCGGGTTAGTGGTTAGCAGTGGGTTTGGCATTAGGACATTTACTCGATTCTTCGCAACCAATTCATAATCAAATATGACGGTTTTAGTAAAGTTTAAATTCCTTCGATCGTAAATTCTCTACGTACACGAACTCCAATACAGAATACAACTTGAGGGGAAGAGACATAGAACCACCTCAACGAATCAAACCGAGTTGTGAAATTATTAATGTCTGCGTGGTCTTCACTCCCTCTTTGACTTTGGAGTCGAATTTCAATCTTCTTTGGCTTCACATTTCCGGCATAAATGGTGGGGAAAAACTACAGGTCTTCAAGTTAAGGCGATAACTACAGCTGAAATCTTATATATTTATCATTTTTCGTTATTGAGTCCTGCAAGTTTGAAAATGGCTAATTCGGTCCTGTAACAACAGTTCCGTTATTTTTTTAAGTCCGAATTGTTATTGTTTTACTGACGTGGACTTCACGTCATCAATAGTTCTGTTAACGGTGATAATTCGAACAGAAAGTGTAATAAAATTAATCTTATAGGGCTGAATTGGATGTTTTCAAAATTATATGATTCAATTGCCAAAAATGATAAACATATATGACTTCCAATATCATTTTCCCTCAAGTTAAGTGTCAATTTTATTAATTTCTTAATTTTTTTTGGACAGAATTAATTTCTTATTTTTAGTTTATTACATAATAATAAAAATTGTACTCTCACAAATTCATTACAAAGAATTTCTCATATGATTTTAATTTTTTAAAACAACATTTTGGTTTTTGGTGTTAATTTTCAAAGAATAATTTTAATCATTATATCAATGCAATCATGAACAAATAAAAATTACTTATATAGAGAATATGGTCTAAAATTTGTCATTTTCCATCTGATTAATGATATACCCTAAAATATTATGTAAATAATTTGTATTTTCCATAATTTTGATATTTATCAGCGAATAAATAAATAAAATCAATATCATGAAATGAATTAGTATTAATCATATGAACAATGCACCACAATCTTTGTTAATTGTCATTATTTTATTAACTCTTTCTCACCAATTTAGTAGTTAGATTTTCTCTGCCTTGCACTTTCCTTCAACTGTACAATTTTTCTTTAATCCTCAGAGAATTAAATAATTTATTAGTTTAATTGATACTGACTAATTCTAATTTTGAACCAGATCTGTCCACTGAGAAATGAGGATCTTCTGATTTTCGGTCTTTTTCCATTCGCAAAAAACCCAAATCTGAAACCTTGCAAAAGATGCGTCGAATCACTTCAATAGGTCTGTATTGATTGTCAGTGCCATACATGTAATGGTGATGTGCATTTGCTTTGGGAGTAATAATTTGGAATCGTGCACTTGACTCTTTGCTTCAAATCAGAGCTGCACAGGCAGATCTGTGAGTGAAGAAGTTGCTGAGAAAATCGTGGCAAAGTTTTCGTTACTGATGGGAAGAGTAAATCAACTATGACATAATAGAATAATCGACCAATACAAGTCGAGACCGTAAAACATTTCTTTCCCTCAAGTAATATCACATGTTCGAGTCTTACTAATGAAAAAAATTCATACTGAAGGAGTTTCATCTTTAATGGGCCAACATATCTCGAACTTGTATTAGTCAGAGCTTATGGGTTTCTGAGATAGGCTCGTGTACAAGCGCATGTGTAGGTGACCTCATTAAGGATTACGTATTCAAAATAAAAAAAATTAACATATATACTATTATATGTAAATTTGTAGAAAGTTTGCTATCTTTTTCGTTTTCCATATTCGCTTTTAATACAATTTACATATCAAAATTTATGGCACATACCTGATTTTTAAATTAAGGGTAAAATAATAATTTCATTCATTTATCTACGATCCCAACAGTAAAGATATTTCATTAACTGTTCAGATTCACATACCTCGCTTCATATCTATAATTTTAGTAATAAAACTTCGTCACATTTTCTGAACGAATAATTTAAATTTATAAAAACAAAAAAGTAAAATTGACATAGTATGCTAATAAAAATTAAGAATGTTCTATATACGATTACAAGTTAATAAATTTTAAATGAATTAAATTGTTACTAATATAATTATACGAATTCATCATAATATTTCACATTTATTTATTTTTATTTTTTTCATGCGTATCACGAGTTCGTGTCTAGTAAATATATAATACTAAATAAAATGGTTCAGTACGAGAAAGTAGTTATACCATGTGTCAATAATGACATGATATATCCATCCAATTAGTACTTGACATGTAATCAATAATTATACTGATATAATTAATAAATTCTAAATTTTTTTAAATATAAAAAACCCTAATAACTTATAAATTCTAATTATACAGATACATCACATTAGCATTGGCTAGATAATAATTATCGCTTTATTAAAGGCTCTCTTATTTAGTGCTTTCTAGGTTCTTTTATCTTTTCTCTCTTATTCTCTTGGCCTATGTGAACAAAAAGAATCGGAGCAAAATATCTCATAAAAAGAAGAAGCAAAATAATAAAAATCCATCCTTGGATTACTCCATTAAATATATATATATATATATATATATATTTTATTAGCTCAGTAATTTTTTTTTTACAAAACAGAATTATCGATAAATCTTAAAAAATAAAAATTAAATTCAGAATCTCATCTTCGAAGCCAAACCTTCTTCCCAGTTGCTGCCTTACTGTTGAGCAACGAACATGACATGACAATGAAAGATATCAACTATGGTCAGTATTTTAGAGTAAGAAGAAATATTCCAACGTCAGATTTCAAATCCATGAAACCCAGATCGGCAATTCGACGCATCGACAGTGTCTTTTGAATCAAAGGTTAAAATTTTTACCTTCGAACTTTCGCGCATTTCATCCGCGATTATTCGGAAAATCTGTGATTTCAAGCCGTTCTTCGTGTTCCGAGTATGGAGTTCAACTCAACGGAGGGAGTGGTAGAGGTACTCCGCGTCCGAGACGGCGGATAGCTCGACGAGATCGTCGTCGTTGACTGGAGCCGGAAGGTTGAGATCTATCAGGGTGTCCCCCGGTTTCTTCCCCGGGATCGGGACGGTGATCGTGGCCCCGTAATTGGTCGTGTGAGACCGCTTGTGACCGCCGAGAGCCTGGCCAGAGGAGAACACCCGGGAGCAGTACGGGCATTCGTGGACCTTAACGGGCTCGCCCTTGGCAGTGCTAGGCGGATGAGCCGCCACTTGGCTGGCCGATGAAGTCAGCAGCTGGGCCTTCTTGTGGCTTGCCCGGTGGCCGCCGAGCGCCTGATATGACCGGAACGTCTTGTTGCACGTCTCGCACCTGTACCTTCCCCTGCTTCTGCTGTTCTTCTTATCAGCCATAGCCTTGCAATTCTCAAGCTCCTCTGTTTCATCCGTCTCTTCATCTTCATCATCTTCTTCTTCCTCCTCCCCCACCTCAAAATCTTCATCTCCGGCGAATTCCGTGTCCACCTCCGTCCGCTTCCGCCGTCTCCATCTGTCCCTCGATAGCATCATCAGGCAGAACGCCACGTCCTCCTCTGCCGCCGCGTCGGAGATCGAAGAGCTCACCGGCTCCGGCTCGACCTGGCAACACCGCTCTCCGGCCCTGTTCCTAGCCGGAGAAGACTTCCGAATCCGCTTGGATAGCCGCCTGGCGGGGTTCTTCGAAGACTCGGTCTCGCTCTCCCTGTCCTGGAGCACAACGGAACCGGCAAAGGAGAACTCAGGGTCTACCAACCGGACGCTCTTCTTCGGGTTCTCCCGGAGCCCATAGCCTTGATCCTTAACTTCTCCTTCCTCTTCTTCAGACGAAGACGACGACGAGGCCGAGGAAGCCGACTCTGTATAGCGTACGAGTTTCGGCTCTGATCCGTCGATCGGCATTGAAGCCGGGTGGTGCAGCAAGTGGGACCTCATGTGGCCTCCGAGGGCTCTGCCATTGGAAAAGCTCTTGGAGCAGAGCTTGCACTCGTGCCTCTCCATTGCAGATCGATCGATCGATCGATCCCAGAAACCCGGTAACCTCTGATCTTGACGTGAAAACTGATTGTGAGCTGAGGGATGGATGGACTGTTTCTATAGAGAGAGAGAGAGAGAGAGATTAGAGAGAGAAGGGAGTGGAATTGAAAAAAGGTGTAAGTGACAAGCGTTGCACTCCACCGCCATATACCAAGAATGCGAAATTCTTGAGGATTTCACAAATGACGTGATTAACTTAATCAGTGAATATTTGGCAGGTAAGTAAATATGTCAAATTATATCTAAAAAATTATTCTTATTAATGAATGCAAACAGATGATATAATATTTAATTATGATATGTTAAACATTCGTTAGTAGAGTTTACAGATAGTGTGACGAGCTGAACTTACGTAAAGATCTCTCACCAAGCAAACATGCCCAACGAAAAAATTTATTTCCCATTCGAGTGTGGTTAATGAAGAAAATTTATTATCAGAAAACGACGATCATGCTCTAAACTTAGCTTTTTTCAAAAAAATTTCTCATATATAAAACAGGCATATCACCAATATGAATCGGTTAAAATGGTAAAATAATTATTTCCTTTATAGAAAAGTTTAGGGTTCGAGTTTTTTTATGAGCAGAGAAAACTCATACTGGGAAAGCTTTACCACTTAATAGATCAACTAAGTTCGAACTGGATTAGTCAGAAGTTCAAGGGATTTTTGGACAATAGTGATGCGTACGAAAAAACGGATATGCCACTCATCGTGTGTCATGAGTTAATGAGTATAATTGCATATCAGTAAAAAAACACCACTGCAAGTATCCAACAAATTATAAATATTATTCAGATATGTTAAATATTAATTAAATTGTGATAAATATCGCATGATTTCTTGGACATATAGATATTATATCGAAATATAATTTATTTTTTTTTGGGTAATGAAACGGGCTTAACAAATCTCACATTATTTTTTAATTTCAGTAGATTTGTGAAAACTATGAGATTGAGGCTTGATTGGAGTTATTAATTGGAGGGTTTCGTTTTTCCCCTTTGGTTGGTTGGGTGAAAGAAACGGAAGAAGACATTTAATTAATTTTAATCACACAGATATTTGTTAAGACTGATAACACTTACTGTGTTTAAACAGGTTCGCGTAAAAAATATCCCAACCCATATACGATCCGTTCAATAAACGGATTAGAAATTTTAAATACGAACACGACCCATTTAATATCAAATTGACACGACATAACACATTTAGTTCGTATAACAAAACGTGTATGGTATAATTGTAATTATAACTTAATATATTTAAATGGATTAATGACTTTGACACATAGACATATGATTAAACGGGTTCAATCGTGTCGTGTCGGTTACATGGGTCGACCTGAACCCGCCTAACTCCGTATCGGATTATCGTGTCATGTCATAAATTGACAGACCTAATATTAGTTGAGGTGGGAATATACACAACAGAAGGAGAGTTTTTTTTTAATCCTGAACATGGATTATGTAGAATTTATTAAATTGTGGATATTAAATCGTATGTATTTATTTTAATTGTAAGTTATTTTTCGATTTGACGCAATAACGTTCTCTGATATCATAAAAAAATTCAAAATAAGACCGGAAAAGGGGAGTAAATATCAAGAAATATAATATATTAGACCATATTAAAATAACGAAATTTATTTTATTAAACAACGCAAGAATTGTATATAGTGAAAACTTTTCTTGATATGAATCACTGGTATCCAGAAGTCTAATGAGTTGTAACTAATACAGTTCGAACCGGACGCACCCACTAAGGAGTAAAGCTCTCCCAAGATTAATCATCTTCGTTCGCAAGACCGGTAACACCTTTTTTCTTTTAATTGATTGGGAAACAACTTATTTATATTAGTTTTAGAAAATTGTCTATTTTGTGATGAGAATTAAGTGAAATTTTCAAAATTTATAGAATGAAATTCCAAAAATATTAACTAATTCATCTCATTGATTCATTTTTACATATTACATTTATTAATTAATTGAAATAATAAATTTTGCGACCAAATAACCAGGCAAATAAAAGTATGGCAATTTCAGGTTCATCTCTAGGGTAGATATACAAAGAATCATTCATTTTTGTCAGAAAAGACAAGTTATCTGAAAATAAAAAGAAAAATATTATATGCTCGAATCGATATTGAGTAATTAATTACACAAAAATAATATAGAAATTAAAAGTGTATACATGTAAATTAAGTAAACACAACAATGAGAAGATCAATCCTCCCTTTCACTTCGCTGTGCCTTCATGGTGATGATCATCGGTTGTTGTCGTCGTCGAGCCAATCCCCACCTGCAACCACGAAGAAGGACCGCCGCCGCTCGTGTTCATGTCCTTCAATTGAGTTAACTTCGCTATCTTCGCCTTATTCTCATCTTCGTCATCTACGTTAGTTTCTGCGTTCTCGTTGTTTTTGTCGTGTACATCGTCGGTTTTATTGTGGGCGCAATCTCTTACAATGTTTGCTTGGTGAGAACGCGTCTTTTCCCTCTCTTTCCCATCGAGCCCTAACCACGACTGTAAGTAGATCTCGGGCGATACTTCGTAGCCAGCACCGGCTGTCAGGTTCCTCGTTTCCGAGGGCGCTGGTAGGTTCAGGTCGAGCTTGAGAGCGAGCGGGTCTGCATCGACGAACTTGGGTCTCTGCTGGATTTGCTCGAGCTCGTCGTGGAAGTTCTGAAGCTTCACGAGGGAGTTCGTGTCGGGCGAGTTGGAGGTGATCCAGTGGCACCTCTTGTGTCCGCCCAGGGCCTGGCCTGACGAGAAAACCCGGTGGCATATCGAGCACTCGTGAACCTTCGACTTTCTCTTCGAAGGAACGAGCGACTTCGGTCTATGGTCGAATGGTAAATCAGATGTCGACTCCGTAAGGATGAATTCCTCGTGTGTGATGACATCGTCGTCGGGAACATAGTCGTCCACCGCATCGAGCCTCGCCGCGAAACAACCTTTTACCTTCTTGTGGCTAGCCCTGTGACCACCCAAGGCTTGGTGGGAATTGAACACTTTCTTGCATGCTTTGCACTCGAACAACCCCTTAGCCACCCCTTTGGCCTTGTGGTCTATATTATTATTGTTGCTCGGCACCTGGTGTGAGAAAGCAGACATGAAATTCATCGGTTTACGACGTTCCTCGTCCCGGCTAGCCGAAGCACACGACTCCTCCGGCTCGGCCATGGAGGGATCGACCCTCGCCCTCGAGAGCATCATGAGGCAGTTAGCAAGGTCTTCGTCCTCGCTCGAGGGACAGTTCGAGTTCCCGCGATCGATCATGACCCTGAGAGACCGTTTCCGCTTCGACCACCCGTACCCTCTCCGCTCCACAGCATCCTCGTCCTCCGAGTCGTGGGAGGACACGAGCGACTCCACATCCTCGGATGTGCATTTCCCGTGCTCGAGGAAGGACTTCCACGACGAGAACTCCTTGCCACAATTCTCGCATACCCGGCAGCTCTTGAGGCGATTAGGGTTTGTACGCAACGCGTACATTCGCTTAGCACCCGGCGGAACGGGATCGCCATGGTTGTCCTCCCAGTCGCTCATGGGATCCTCATCATCGTGGTGCGCTCCCTCGTCCCCAATCCCGTGCGCCCTCATGTGGCCACCGAGAGCTCGGCCGCACATGAAACCCTTCTTGCAGATCTTGCAGAAATGCTTGAAGTTCGATTGCTGCCGGTCCATAATCAACGCCATGATTCGAAAAGAACACGAAAAGGAGGAAGAAGAAAAATACAAAAATGGAGGGAAGAGCTTGGTTAGGGGATTAGATAAAATGGGCTGGAGTTTGTTCTTTGTAGTGAGAGTAGTTGTAAGTTTGTATGGTTAAGAGTGGTGATAGTCCTTGTTTTTAGATGGAGAGACAAGTGGGAGGTGAGATTGGAGGAGGAAGACTTTTTCTAAGACCCGTGCATGGCGGAGGATGGTGGTGGCGCCGCCGCCATGAGGGAGGAGAGATCTGCGTGTGTCCGTACGAACAAATCCCGACTCACCAGTCCGAGAGTTCGGACGACCAGTTCATACGAGAAGATCTTTTATTCTGACCACCATCGACCGGTTTTTCACATGATTGGAGAACATATCTCATGTCTCTGTTATGAACGTTACGAGTGATCATGAAACGAGACTGAACGAAAAATTCTAAATTGTCCTAAGCATACGCATTGATGTACACAAATGTGTTCATATTAATTTTGCACATCGTACAATTATACACTAAATCGAAACATATACAGAAGAACTATTTTCCGTCACGAGTAGCCTGAAACATCGCTACTTAGAATCCGGCAAGCATGCTAACAGTGATCGTATGTACGGGTTACTCATTACGTATATAACATACGTGTTTGGAAGATTAATTTGAACCGTAATGTATGCGATGTGATGAACCTTACCACGATCAACTCAGGAAATCCCGGAATCTATATATATCATAGATGGAATAAAAGAGACAATTTTAAGTCAAAAAATTAAAAAGAAATTATTTTTATTAATTTTTAAAATTACAATTAAATTAGTTAAACTTGATTTGGTTACTGTCCTCTATTTTTAGTCAGACTCATTGCTGTGAAATATCTGTCATTTATTTTTATTTTTTAACTTTCTTAAAAACGGGACAACTCCCTGGAAGAAAAACAAAGTTTGTTAAATAAAGACAACATTAAAAAAAAAGATATGAATAGTAATTCTAAAAAAAATTGTTAAAACGACTGAATCATTCAATTTTCTTATATTAACTAATTCCATTTTGAGACTTTTTTTTTTTCATTCCAATTTTTTTAAAAATATTTCCTTTCTTGCCAGTTTAATTTTTCATTTGAGAACCGCCAATTCGTGGACCGCAATTTTTTTTTTATAGACATAACAAGTGTCATATGATGAACTCGAACTTATAAGTAGCACGTGCTAGAGTATGTTTCCGATTTTCTGATCCATCTGCATATTCGGCTAGTCTTGTACTGCTGCTGGCCATCACACAACGTGCAGAGACTAGGGTAACTCCGTCATCCCGAACATCTCAGTTTTTTTAATTGTTAATGTTCTGTAAAAAAAAAAAAAACTCATCTTTTATTTTCGGTACTTTTGTCATAACACGGAGCAAATCTCCTAATTAGGGCTAACACGTTATGACCGGTCGGCCTGCCTCGAGGTCAGTTGTCTAACAACCTTTACATAGAAATTCATGAATTACGAATATATTGATCGAGAACTCATTTTCTTTTATAACTAAATTAGTCACAGTATGCATGAGCAACGAGTACATGCATGACAATTCCATGAAGCATAGAAATTTCATGAGCACCAACTTGTGATTAACCTAATAGTTCTCTCACTATACCTCAAAATGGGTGATTTCACGATCGAACCTCAAGTTGGAAGGGTTGACGGGAATTTTTCCAGGAATCCCGGCCCGACCGCAGATTATTCTCGAAATGTGTTTCGGCTGGTCCGAGAATACTGCAGTGCAAATTAAAAAGAAAAAAAGAAATTTTACGACAGACAGGAGAAAATGCCCCTATACGTACAATAATAATTTTATGACAATCTATAAATGTAGCGATTAAAAGAAAAGGAAAATTCATTTTAGAAATTTTTTGACAAGTGTAAAATGCCATTCTAAAAACCTAAAAACAATGAAAATAACCAATTTGGATTGGTCTAGCAGTTTCTTACTAGAACTTCAAATGGGTGATCTTAGGATTGAATTTCAGAATGGGAGTGTCGACGAAAATTTTTTCAAGGATCCCGACCCAGACTGTAGATTAGTCTCGATGTGTATTTCAACTGGTTCGAAGATATCGCGTTGTACAAATAAAAAAAAACAGTGAAAATAGTTGGTCGAAACAAATTGTCGGGATGCCCGTGGCTATAACCAGCTCGTGGCTTGGCGCGACTCATCACGGCGAAGGGTTTTAGCGGTGGCTGGCAGGTGATGAAAATTTGGACGGAGGTTAAGGGCACTTGGGTCAATTCACTTATTTTCTCGCTGTTCTTGAACAGTCCACGCTCCAATTCTAACGTCTTAAGGTACAACCTTTTTCTTTTGTTAGTATGCAGGAGAATTTTGGAACTCACGAGTTTATCACGTAATGTTTTTTTTTTTTTTTTTATAACACAGGTTTAATCGTGCAATCCCCGACCAGCCTTTAATAATATCGCTTGTGCAGCGTAAGACACCGGATAACCCGCTCGACCGAAATGCACTAGGTGGGGTTCGAACTCCTGGACTGAGAGAGCGATTCAATTCGGGCTCACCCCTTGACCACCTCCGCTGGGCCCGGTAGGCGCTTAATGTTATGTCATAAGATCTCCATCGCGATCCAACTTTTATTTTTAAAGTAATATTGTGTTAGATTTTTGAAACGGATTAACCTGTAATATTTATGTAATATGCCAATTACATATAAGACATTTTGCTTTTTGGTTGGAGTTTTGTCAGATTATGGATTAAGATTGTAGAAAAAAATTGAATAATATGGAAAATTTTTCTTGAAGAATGGGTTGAAATGATTTTAGAAAAAAAATTCGCTGTAAAATCTGCTTGTGTACAGGTAAATTGATGGTAAAATTGGATGTAAAATTGATATAATATGACAATATTACGTCTATTAAATATAAAATTTTAGCTCAATCTGTGATGTAAATACAAGTTACATCTCTATTAATTTAAGGGTGAGTGGACAGTTTCGGTCTCATTTTCTATTTCCAAAACTACCCGCCATCTCAATTTAATTATGTGATAGTTCTAAATCCTTTATTGCCATTTCAATTATTTCAAAGTTGTACTTCATTCACTTCCTTTTTTTTCTCATTTTTATTTTGAAATTGTGTATGAAGATATCCACAGCGGCGATCATATGAAACTGTTCATTCACGGGAAGCCATTCAACAATCTTTTTGTTTAATAATACGAAGAGTTGATTCAACGTACATTTTACCATTCGAAGAGTTTTAGTCCGCGAGGAATGGGACAGTTGGTTGATTTGTTTAACCCGCGCCTAACAGTGTTTTTACCTTTTTCAATTGTTTTCAACAATCTTTACCGTGCGTTTGGGGTCTAAATGAGACGAGATGATTCGCAAACGATTCGTGCTTGGTTTAATGAAAGTTTGAATTGGGCTCACTCAGAATGAGCTCGAGCTCAGGCTCGCCAATTAAACGTGCAAAGCCGAGCTGACTCTCATAATATTTGGCTCGAAAAGCTCACGAGCCTAAATAAAACTTTTATTTTATATCATAATTGTTATTATTATTATTATTACTTTTTTGAAAACTAAAAAAATTAATTTAAATTTTTGCTTTACTCAGATCCATTTTTCTTCTTCTTTTTTGCTCACTTATAAATGACTAATTTATAATATGTTCTTCCCCTCTCCTCTTTACCTTTGATAATTAGTAGACCTACCAGGCATCCACCCTATACCCTCATTCTCAGCTAGGCTTGTTTACGCTCGGCGACCCTTCGTTTATCATAATGAGCCAAGCCCGGGCCCAAATTCGTAAATTGTTAAACAAGTCAAACTTGAATATGGTATATTCAGGCTCGTCTCGGCTTGGCTCGGCTCATTTACACTCCTATCGTGCGTAGCACCGGTCTTGACGGGGAATTGGGCCCTCTTCCTGGGCCGAACGGAACGTGCCACGAGTCAGAACCCAAGGAGGGGAAAAATCGTTCTCATATCGTTCAAAAACTCAAAACCCTCGTCTATTCCGATCTGCAGGTCGTCTCAGGTACGTCTCATTCCTCTCTCTGATAGAATTTACTGAAGAGTTCCCCTTTTCCCCGTGGATTGGCGGCGGCAGGTCGCTCATTGTCTGAATTCGAGACTTGCGAGTAGGATATCAATTCCAATTTCTGCTACGATTTTTGTGCTCTTGTGGTTTGGTTCATGAGATCCGTTCGCAGATCGTTAGGTTTTAATCCTTGACTAATTAGATTGCGATCAATCTTGGTCCGTTGTGGCTTCTGTCCATGAACCAGTTTCCTACGTTTCTATTTCGCCTGATTTGTCGTCTTGAACCTTAGCTTGTCTGCGTATGATCTATGCTCCTGTCCCAGAGCTTTGTTTTAAGCTCTGGGACATGATGTGTCGAGATTTGCAACCTATGGCCGCATTGCCCCGCACTGGAAGAGAAAAGCCACATGTTTTCTTTGAGGGCATCTTTACTACTGATTGTAATGCAGCTAATGGTAGAGATCTTCATATTGTGCCTAAGTATAATTTAAGTTTTTCCTTTCTATGCAATGAAATCAAGAATAATGGCTATGCTAGATCATCTAATCCTGAGGGTGAGGTCTTGTTTTGGTTGGATGCATGATAGACAAACATATTTTTTTAATCTATCTCCAAGTTAGTGAAGTTCTTTCTTAAAAACTTGACAGATAAAAACAAGAACACTTATCATATCTCCTGGAAAGCGGATCCTCTCAGAAATCTTGATAGATTAGATGTTTTGAGGTTGGGTTGCGTTGAGAACATGAAATTTGAGGTTGTCTTTATGCTCAGAAGAAGAAAAAAAGATGGTGGGAGGGAGTTGGAGAGTAGTGACAGACCTTGAGGAAGGATAAACTCGTATGGGTTTAAATGGAAAAAGGATCCATGTTGGTTGACCCATTAAACTTCTTTTATGTCGAGTGAAACTGTGTTTGTTTACTTGGATAACGAGTCCAAATTTCTTTTCTAGCAACTCCAGGAACAGTTATTTCATTCAGTTTTTTAGCAATGCCTAGAATACAAATAGTTGATGTTCTGGCTGTCTGCATGATTTCATGCTTGCTTATAACTTGAAGAGGTCCCGATTGACTACTTGCCTTTCCCTTTCCCTCAAAAACGAAAGCTTTGCCTACAAGAATGGAGAAAAGTGTGTGTGGTGCACAATGGAATCTTGACCTCAATTCACTTCCTGTTGAAATAAGAATCAACCTTTTTTTTCCCCAGTCTGTTTCTCTTACCAATCGATCTCCTAAATACTGAGGTGTGGTGTGCAGAGAAATGGCTTTAGGTGGAACGGCTCCCCCGAGAGGAAGTGCAGCTGCTGCTGCAAGCTTGAGGAGGAGGAGGACTTCGAGTGCTGGAGCCTCGGGAGGTGCTGCCGGGACCATGCTCCAGTTCTACACCGACGACGCTCCAGGTCTGAAGATATCTCCTAACGTGGTTCTCATAATGAGCATCGGGTTCATAGCTTTCGTCGCCGTCCTCCATGTCATGGGAAAGCTCTACTTTGTTCGTCGGTAGACTTAAATAGAGTCCCAAACCGAACACCAGGGAAGTCAGTGCAGTTCATGATGTGTTAGTAGTAGTAGTTCACTGTTCTGAAAGGATGATGCAGTAGCCATTTGATTATGAAGACCAGATGCAGTTTTGCATTGAATTCGATAATACGACGATGATTGAGCTCGTTGGAGATTTTCGTAGATTTATCGGACTTGCAAATTTACTCCGGTTATAGTTTATCAAAGCAAAGGCTGGTTTAGCTTTACAGCATTCACCTTCCACAGGTCACAGTCAGAAAGCAAAGATGGCGGTTCCGTACTTGAAAAGGAAGAAGTTGATATGATTAAACCTCTGCATTTGCATCAGCCCGCTGGTTACGAGTGGCCTGAGCCAGGAAGCTCCGATAGATGAACCCTGCAAGCCCGCCCCCTAAGAATGGTCCGGCCCAGTACACCCAGTGGTTCGTGAAGTCGCCCGACATCAGGGCAGGACCGAAGGATCGTGCCGGGTTCATGAACCCACCGGTGAATGGGCCTGTCACTATGATATTTGCACCGTGGATGAAACCGATCGCCACCGGACTGGTGGCGCCATGGGACTCGTTGTGCGGGTCTCGGGCTGCGTAGACGGTGCAGACCACCGCGAACGTCGCGATGCTCTCCATGACTAGGCCACCGTAAACCGGCATCCTCGGAGATAACCCCACCGCCGGGATAGCCTGTTGGTTAAGATCATTTCAAGTTAGATTTGAGTTGATGCACATCGTCATTTGCAGGTAGGGATGTGCAGGAAAACTGGTTCAAATATATGAATAAGAAGAATAAAAAACTAATATAATTTAGCATTGAAATCATTTTTTGTAATTTATCGCCTCAGATATCTTCATTTTGGCTCGAACAGAACCGTTTATTTTTTAAAAATTTTAGAATAACATTAATTCGATTCTGTTTAGTTCAGTTTAAAACCGGTTCGGATGCCGAACTAGTTTTTGAATACCTTTGATTATAGACAAATCATCCTATGCCTTAGTAGTACGAATCGACGACGGACACAATCGATTTACCTGGCCGGCTGAGACGAGCATCAAGAGGGCACAGGCTAGACCGGACCCGAGCAGTTGAGCGATGATGTAGCACAACCCGGTTAGGAAGCTGACCTGTCTTCCCACGAGCAACCCGAACGTGACAGCTGGATTCACGTGGCCACCAGAGATGTGCGCTGACACAGACACGGCTGCACACATGGCAAAGGCATGGGCCACTGCCACCGTGAGCAAGCGGGCCTCCGACTCTGAGCCGATCAACAAACCTTGCGGGACAGGCAACAGCACGATCATTGTTAGAACACGCACTAAACCCGACACAAATGAAACATGGTCGAAGAAATTACTACGGGAAGACATGGTGGAGCCGACTCCGGCGAAGACGAAGATGAAGGATGAGACAAGCTCGGCGAAGTACGACCGGAGGGACGACTTGCACAGGAGGCTCTCCATGAGATCGAGGAACTCCGACCCGGCTCTCAGGAAGGAAGACACTTTGATCATTCCCATTATTATTCTTCTTCTTCTTCTTCAAATTCGTTTCTGTCTGTCGATGTTAGTAAGTCTCTAGCATACAGCAGCCAGAATCACCGGGAGGAGGAAGTTACCTTAGAAGAACATTCACCCACGTTGTTCATAAATAGCTCAGTAACTGTTTCAGAAAAAAAAAAAAAATACTGCTTTCCCACTACTCTGTCAGTTGTCGGGCAGTTGCACTGGAGGCTTCGGTTGTTTGTTTTCTTCATTCTCCCGCTGCAGTGTTGTTAGTTCTTTCATTTCAAAGAAGCCGTGTGAGCTTAAAAAGGATGAAAACGATGGGAGTGCAGAAAGTCCCGAATGAGAATTGCTCTAAAATGTTTCTAGCGGAAAGCGACGCCGGGCATCCATGGGCTGGGCCGGCCTGGGCAGCTTGGTCGAATCCCAGCCCATGGACAACCTCCTGTGGTACCAGACAGCACTGCTGGCCCAATTTTGGTGAACCTAACTAGAACGAGCCTCACTTCTCAACCCCACAGCATTCGACCCACAGGTGGTCACCGAGGATCTGTCGACTTCGGGGCAGGGTGGAATGAGAACCCAGCTGTTCTCTGAATCTCCAGGGCTGTCTTACTGCCCCGAGCCACGGTGCTCCAAAACCATATGTATTCACACTTGATAACTTCTAATAGACTGTGTCTTCATTTGCATCAGAACGGATAAAACTAATTCAGAATACGCTCACGGGCATAGCTGAGCGTGCCCGAGCAGATCCAAGGCTGCTCCCACTTTCATCGCGTGGGGGTCCCCAAATCGAAACACCCACATTTACAAATGACCATCAAAATCGACTCAGTTTGACAGTGCCAGAGCTGGAGGCCATTCCCCTTGAAAAGGTTCATGACACTTGAAGCTCACCCGAGCACTGGGATAAAAATGAAAAAACCTTTGAAGAGATCGAACCGGAGGCATCCTTCAACAGACGAGGTTGCTCTAAACCGTCGACAGCTGAAGAATTTGGCGTGTGAGCTCCACATAAACAGAGAAAACTCATCCAAGAAATGATCTTAAACAAAGATACAATGTAAAGGACAGTGTGGAAGCCTATCAAAACTAAACACGCTGTATTGTACCGCTTGTTCGGCAGTCAACGTTTAATCCTCTCTTCCTCAACACGTTTTCGTATGGTTGAACATTATTTGCACTATACTCCCAAAAATTGTTCATCTACAGTTGACCAAAGCATTGTCAAACATATCGCATGGCTCTGCAATAACCTAAGTAACTATCACCATAACTTAGATCCGAGCAAGGGGGCAAGAAATAGAGACAAACATGCTCGGTTCTTCCAAGAGAAGATTGGGTTGAGGGGAAATGGAATACCGAGTTATTCGGTGCCCTTGCTCACCTTGTGCGAGTTCACCAATTGCATCTGCACGTCCTGAGAGACCGGTGAGTGCTCTTTATACTCCATCGTGAATTCGCCTTTGCCCTGCGTGGGAAATAACAGCAGTAAGCACTCAAAAGAAAGACGCGACAGCGCTCTTCTACTGGATTACGGAAATAATGCTTGGTATTCACCTGGGTCATTGAACGAAGAGAAGTGGAGTACCCAAACATATTATTCAACGGGACCTACAAAGATTGAACCAGAGGTCAAATTCTTCAAACGACCCTACGTTTTGACCAAGAATTCTACTAATTATTTAGTGGAAAAAGAAAATGAATCGCTGGTTCCACGAATAGACCAGTTAAGTGTATATAACAGGAACAAGTATGGTGAGGAAATTATTCATACATGAGCAGTGATCACAGAATCGTCTCCGTCCTGATCATTTCCGACGATTACACCTTTTCTCCTGAAAAATAACCAGTAAGGGAGTGCCCTTAAATTCGGGATGTTGAAAAATACATTAAGAAGACGAGAAAAATATGACCTCGCGCTTACTTATTGATATCCCCGGCAACAGTACCCTGAAATTCTGTTGGTACTTTCAACTCCACCAGCATTATAGGCTCCAATATGACAGGTCTCGCAGCAGAGTAACACTGTTAATTAATCATTACAAAAATCATAAGAATCAAAGCAAAAGGAAAATCACCAAAGAGCGTATCAGTATCCCTGACAAATTACATGACCGAAAAAACCTTAGAAGGGCATGTCAGTGTCCCTGACAACGGAACTAATTCATGAATGACTAGGGTTCAGTATTTATCATTTATAGGGAAAATCACCAAAGAGCCTGTCGACAGTACACGAAGAAATTACAAGTCCAGAGAAACCCTAAAGGGGCATACCAGTGTCACTAACAACAGAACTAATTCATGAAAAGTTAGGGGCCAATACATATCATTAACAAGGGAACAAAGCAAACGAGTGATTGGTTCCATTTGTTTCAGCAAAATTGGAAAAACATACTGGACTCTATAAGACATTCTGCTATAGGTCGTGTCTTCCAAGGTGTAATTGAGCATGTCTTACTTTTCCCCTTTGTTTCAACAGAAAAACAGAAAACAGAGTATTTATCACATTTCTAAAGCCAAACTCAGCTGTATATCTATCTTTGTTTTACTATTCAAAAGAGGAAATAAAGAGATGAATGATTATCTGGCCCAGAAAAAAGGGTAGATAAGAGTAGATGAATGATCAAGAAATACCTGTCTAAAAGCATATATTGCAGCTAATTTGAAGGCCAGCTCACTGGAATCGACAGCATGTGATGCACCATCAGTGAGACAAACGCGGATATTTTCAACTGGGTGACCAATTAAGGAGCCCCTGTATGTGAAGTGAAACAAGTGATCTATATCAGATTCCAACCGAACTACACAGGCTCATTAATATATCATTAGATTAACGAACTAAAGGGGGTGGAAAGAAAAGAAAAGGAGCTTTTTTTTTGTGGGGGGGGGGGGGGGGGGGGGGGGGGGGGGGGGGGGGGGGGGGGTGGGGAGGGGGATTTGGGGGAGGGGATCAATGATGGGGGGAGGGAGAGATCTTACGAATTGGCAGCTTCTTTAAATCCCTTTTCAATTGCTGGAATAAAACCAGAAGGTACAGCCTGCCCAACAATCATATTTTCGAATTCAAACTTCACAGGCGACCCTGCTGGAAGGGGTTCTATGTACCTGCCAATATAAAGAAACAAACATTTAAGCTTCATATCTTCCTTCAAATTCATTTGCATCTGAACACTCATTCATCTCGTCAAACACAAACATTTTTTCTCCAAAATCAACAGGACATATCCCCGAGATGGCTGCACTAGAACTCAACTATATGGCCCCTACAAAGTCGCTGCTTGCATTGGCCACTAGCACGTGTCTTGTGAAGAGCCCAAGCACAACTAACTTTTTTGGAGTTCTCGATTTTTAAAATTTTGGCCTCATGGAGTTTTTCAATTTTTCAAATACATATTTTCTGTTAACATGTGGTTATCTATATAATATTTTGTGTGACCCATCAATAGGATTTCTAACCACATTGTAAATAGAAAATGCTACTTATAGACTCTGAAGGATATGACTTACGGTACTGAGTTTTGTATTATGCAACTTTTGTTTTGTTTACGAAGAGCATAATTAAAAATTGAATTTTCAACAAGGCTTAATTCTTCCAATTCTTGCATTATTGTCCTTTCTTACACCATGTCCGCTCCTTAAGCTACAGTATTTTAGATCTGGGCAATAAAGTATCACTTCTTACACAAAACTTAATTACTGCAAGTAATTTGACATTTTTATTTCTGATTTCTTCATAAATAGACTTCAGTCAATTAATTGCTTTAAATGATATGAGTAATTTATTATATTTTGTTTGATATTTACGCTCTGTGCATTGCATCGCCCTGTGGCTAGATGAAGAAGATAAAGCTAAACAAAATGGATCACTGAGAACAGCGCAAAACTACTTACAAGAGAGCACAGTATGTGCACTTACCCGCATACCCTTCCATACTGACCCTGTCCACCAGTTTGCTTCTTATGTAAGTAATCAAAGTCAGCACGCTGAGTAACAGTCTCCCTAAAATTCACACGAGGCTTTCCAACAGTTGCTTCAACCTATTTGGTGCATTATGTGAACAGAAACATGCAAAACTAGAAAGGTTAACAACCTAAACTTTATATCAGCAACAGAGTTTACATCCATTTTAAGGTTAAGGCAAAAGGCACCTTGTATTCCCTCCGAATTCGTTCAACATATATGTCGAGGTGCAACTCCCCCATACCGGAAATAATAGTCTGTTGAGAGAAGAAGATAGCATTACCGCATATGTTAATCCATTAACAGATGATAAACTAATCAATGAATGGGAAACAACAAATATCAAACCTGTCCACTCTCAGGATCCAAACCAACACGAAATGTTGGATCCTCTTTTTGAAAGCGATTCAAGGCTTTGGAGAACTACAGAGATGTGAGATGGAGGTCAACAAGAGGTAACCAATCAGTGAGGTATAACAAAACAATTGATTTCAAAGAAATTGCTCACTTGTCCTCCAGAGTCTTTTGAAACTGGCGAGACAGCTAACGACATCACTGGCTCAGGAACATTCATAGAGGTCATGGTATATCTAACTGACCCATCGGTAAATGTATCCCCTGAGAAAATGCACCAAAAAGAAAAATCCGTAATAGCTAGAAGATAGTAAAAAGAAAAAATCTCAAATAGTCTGCTTCATGTTCAACGGTAACAAAGATTGAGCACATCTTAGTTGCATTGCTTTTTCAGTAGTACAAATATGTGCTTCCTCTATGAGATCCATTAACTAGGAAACAGAATAGGAAAATAATATATCCAGTGATGCAATAGCAGAATTATACCTGAAGCACAGTCCACACCAAAAACAGCCACGATCTGCCCAGCATGCGCCTCTTGAATATCCTGTCAGATATTTTCATGTAAATTAATGCATCACCTATTAATAAGAGACTCATCAAAATTTCGCCACCATAAAAGATAGTTACATTATTTTACGCAGTGACTTACCTCCATTTCATCAGAATGCATTCGTACGAGGCGCGGAACCTGTGGATTAAGAGGGTGAAAAAGTAGTGTTGAACTTAGGTAAGGAACAAAAGACACCAAGCAAATCCAGAAAATTTCACCAGCGATTTAATGCAAAAAAATTCTCCTCTTCCATAAAGAATCAAATAGATGATAGATATTATAATAAAAACTCGATCAATACTTATCCTAAGTGCATCTGTCCCAATGTTTTGCACTTAAAAAGTTGCAACAAGAAAGATGGAAAATGTTTGCACCAAGCCACATGATAAAACTGAGCATATTGAAGGAAAAACAATCTTTAAAACTTACTAAAGGATCATAAATGCTGACCATTATGGGTTGCACTAGTTTAACTTGATAAATTGGCCCAAAAGTTTATCAAAGTGAGCGAGCCAGAAGTGTCCATGCTCACCACTCCTTTTAAAGCTTAATCACATACTATCTCAAACTTGCATTTTTTTCCCAGCCAATTGTACCTCAATACACAATGAAGAATGTCGATGTATACTTAGGTCAAACATATATGTGCATCTAATTAAGTAGAAAAATGCCCAGACCACTGTACTGTCTCCAACTCACCTTTAGCTTCTTCCCAGTGTTTACATTGATGATGAACTCACCCTTCCGTATTACACCCTCATAGATTCTTGCAAAAAAAATGAGAGAAATGAAAGCTGATTAGATACAAGTTTAGTATATAAATCTACATTGCTGGCACATAAAAGACTGCATCAACTGAGTAAGCCTGAAGTTAGGACCATACTATACCTCAAATATGTTAACTGACCAAATCGTCCTTCCTCAAGTTTAAAGGCTAATGCAACAAGAGGTCCATCTGGTGTTCCAGATAATGCAACCTGTACGGTGTGAAACACATCACTGAAAGCGGTAGGTTTGAGAAGACACCTTACCAAATAAGTATATATTGGCATAGAAATAGGACCTTTTCTTCCTTCTTATTCTGATCAAGAGCATAGTTACTGACTTCAGTTGGGCAAGGCAAATAACTAAGGACACCGTCCAGAAGTGGCTGTACTCCCTGGAAATCAGCAGTAGAAATATATAATATATATAAATTCACTTATGCTTAATCTGATCTGTCACAAACAAGAGCGAGAG
The DNA here is from genome assembly GCA_037672795.1 of Lagerstroemia speciosa. NCBI lineage: Eukaryota > Viridiplantae > Streptophyta > Magnoliopsida > Myrtales > Lythraceae > Lagerstroemia > Lagerstroemia speciosa. Next base: position 11,959,198 of record CM075297.1, read on the forward strand.
AGAGAGCCCTAATTACTCCACTAAGGAGTGAAATTAACAATAATCTGGATAAAGGACACATCAATGTTTAGTAGAAACAACTAACATCCGTCACCAAACCATAGAAAGAGAATTGAAAGCTAGCAAGGTTATCTAAAATTTCATTTAATATGACACTACATACGTATCTACAATTACATTTCTTCTGAACAAACAATGTTAACTTTTCAGACACAAAAAAATTATTATTTTGTGGTTGAAGAGATTAGACATTGTTATAACCAAAAAACAGTTGGCAAAATTGAAACAGAAGCCATTGGGGTAGCTCCAGAATCTGAAAACAACTACAAGGTATACTGCAGGGGATGTCAATAAAGGTGTTTGTGCCAAAAAAAAGGACAAATTGAACTGAACAGTTTGTTAAAAAGCCCCTGTCAGCAATAATGCCCAGTCACAAGTATAACATAGAAAGGACAATACACAAACCGATTCAGCACTATCAAATTTTATCGAGCATAAGGGAAAAGGAAACAGAAATGCATATGAAAAGACAACTACATTTAATATTCATCAACAGAAGCCAAAAGGGAATGCACTCAATATCTACAATTTTCAGGAAACCATCTTACTCGCAGCAACTCCAGCTTAAAAATTAACATTGTATTAACACATGAAGAAAGATGCAACAACTGAATCATGCACCAGATGAAGTCTTCACAGAGAGAATAGTATGAGCTACAGGTACTGATCATTAGAGAGCCATAGCACATACAATGAGGTCATACAAATAATGCAGTACCTTATTCTTGAATGCACTGCCCATAAATACAGGGACAAACTTCCGAGCTACGGTAGCCCTTCGGATTGCTTCCTACAAAGAAGAACAGTCTAAACATGAAGATTACAACAACGAAGCGGAAGCGAGAGTCCAAAAATATAGGAAAAAGTATTCATTCCACAATAGGATAGAATTCCATGAAAAGAAAACTTTCTAGATATTCTATTATCACATAATAGTATGCACAGAATTTTTTTCCAGGAAATTTTCAAGATGGTGCCCATGAAGCAAGAAATTGCATCCATTTGTTAAAATTCCCCAAAACTCACCTCCAGATCAATTGGAGATATTGGCTCATCATTAAGAAATGATTCTGCAAGTTTATCATCAACTTCAGAGACCACCTCAATCAGTTCTCGTCTCTTTTCAGCTACCAAGTCTTCCATATTGGCAGGTACTTCTTCTGACACAATCTTTTCACTGCATGAGGTAGCAATGCCTCCAAGTAAATAGTGGAAAATTAACTATCTCAGGTAAAACCGGGAATACATACCCATTAGAACCCCGAAAATAGTATGCCTTCATTTTGACAAGGTCAACAAGACCCTGGAACTCCTCCTCCAGACCGATTGGAACTTGCACGGCAGCACTATGGTGTCGTAGTTTAGACCTTGCCTGAAATACAGGGAAATCTAACTGAGCCATCCACTGATTGGGATCAGGAACAAGTGGCTGATTTATTTGTCTATGCAAATATGGCCTTTTCTAAGAGCTTCGAGCGAGTCAAAATGACTATCTAACAGGCCTTCATTAGTGAAATAATGTCCCAGTTGCTTGCACCTCTACGGAGCAGCTCGACTGTTGCTTAATATAAGATTATAGAGGTATGTTGGCTCATCAAAGCACTGGTAAGATATATGTACATGCATTCAAGAGTCATTCACCAGCTCCTTACTAATTTTGATTCATTTCAATATGAACGACTCAACCGACTCAATTTACTAGAGTAAGCACAAAGCATGAGAATGGTATTTGGTAATTAGAGAAGAGAGAGAGAGAGAGATTCTTTATAGTCTTCAGATAGAATTGAAGAAAAATGAATTTGATTCCACAGTCAGCTCCAAAAAAAAGGAACAATTTGATTACACAGTTAACTTGACTCGTCAAGAAGTATCTATCGAGTCCCACCACTCATATACTCACTACAATGAAATCTAGACTGCTCTTCTAACAAGACAAGTAGAAAAGGTTTAATTTTATGAACTTTTGCAGCCTAGTGTCTCGAGAATAACTTACCTGGTTCAGAACTTTCCATGGATCAGCTCCCATACGATCAAGTTTATTGATAAATGCAACTCTTGGGACCTCATATCTTCTCATCTGACGGTCAACAGTAATTGACTGACTTTGTACACCACCAACACTACATAAGACGAGAATGGCACCGTCAAGAACACGCAGAGCCCTCTCAACTTCAATGGTGAAATCAACGTGTCCAGGTGTGTCAATAATGTTAACCTGTTACGACAAATATAATAATTAGATACACAAGGGGAATAATGAACATATATGAAGACAAGAACTGTGTAATCCATTCCAGAGAAGTGATCATTCTAAATAGAAAAGCCTCTACTGGGGGCACAAGATCTTCGGTAACCAAGATCAGTTCTTCAGCCAATCCACTAATAGCAGCACAAAGAAAAGGTGATGACATGTCCAATTTCAAATTAAAATCAATTTTTTACTTTAAAGTTCAAATTTTTCAGGGGCAAAGGAGATCAATTATGTTTCAATCAAAGAAAATAATTTACAAAAAAGAGACCAGTGTGCCAAGAAGGAATAGAAGGAAGAGGGAATAAAGGGTATAGAAACAGTAATTGACGAGAATCAAACCAGGGACCAAGAGGTCCTCAACCAGTTGTGCAATTTAAATATCTTTTTTTTTTTCTTGTTTGCCTCGACAGGAAAGCAATAAGGAATGTTCCTCATTTCACGCAACCAAACAAGCTAAGAAACATTCTACATCATTTTCTGATGTTCTTACATTATTACTAGTCCACCTTGAACTCATTTCAATAATACAGCACTCTTGTCCCTACATACATTTTATGCCGAATCCTGTGAAAGGAATCTAAAGATTAGTTTGGCACAGCCGAGATTGCAGAAGGTAGAGAAAAGCCAACGAGAAACAGCTCCCAATGCCAATTTGATAAGCTCAGTGATGAGCCTGACCAGAGAGGAGCATACTCAAATCCAAATTCCGAGCACTCTACCTGGTAACCATTCCAAGTGCAGTAAGTGGCAGCGGACTGAATCGTAATCCCCTTCTCTCTCTCCAAATCCATGGAGTCCATCTTGGCCCCGACCCCGTCCCTCCCGCGGACCTCGTGAATCTCGTGGATCCTCCCTGTGTAGAAGAGTATCCGCTCCGTCAGAGTGGTCTTCCCCGAGTCGATGTGGGCGGAGATCCCGATGTTCCGTAGCCGCTCCATAGACTCCTTCCACCACGGCTCCTTCTGCTCCTTGGCCCGCGCAATGTTCCCCGACGAGAACTGTCGGCAGCGGCCGCCGAGCAGGAGGAGGGAGGCTATGGGCGACCGCGGGCCGTGCAGCGGCGAGGTGGCGGCTGAGGGGGCTGAAGAAGCAGCAGCAGAGAGAGTGTAGAGGAGGCGGGAGCCGGAGGATCGGGAGAACCGAGCCATGGTCGGGGGGGCGGTGGAGGGAGCAGAGAATATTACGTTAGGGTTTTGTCCAGACAAATCCTAAAACCCTCAGTTCAGTCGAGTGAGGGCTTTGACTTTCCTTTTCCGGATCAGCCGAAGAACTCGAATGGGAGAAGACCTGTTCGGTTCGGTGGGCGATAATCGATTACGTCATGCCGGTCGGGTCTATAATTCCCATATTTTAATCATTGTAGTTTTTTATGAATTTTTCCCCATTCGACAGAACGATAGTAGTATGTAAACAAATCACTCCATTATTAGGACAGCCGCACTGGTCGGGTGCTCAGAGGTCAGACTTCCTTGATTTGAATTTCAAGAGGCACATTACATAGGGTTTCCTTCTGAGTGAGGGTTTCATAACTTTTAAGACCATCAGGTCCATTTGATTTACCTAACTACGTGGTTTGCGAGCTATTGTGCGTGTTCTGAAGAGAATGTGTCGTACTCATCACTAGTCGGATCCATAAGACGCTCGAATATCTTGGTTATAAAAAAACTCAATTACTTATTATTTGAGCTTTAGTTTTGATTACGACCATATCAGACGCACTTTGCTAACCCAATAACACATAACCATTAAAGATTTTAAATAATGTAAGAGGCCAATACACTCTAACAATAGTCGATATCCTTTGAGGGCAGACTCGGAGATTAAATGTTTTTAATAAACTTTAAATTTATCAAATTATAAGAGAGTAAAACTCAATTATCACTCCTATTGGTAGCTATCATTATAGTTGTAAATCACAGAAGTCATTTTCTTTTGAAAAAGGGCATGATATTCGTAGTTACTATCAGAAATTTAAATGAATAAAAAATTAGTAAATATTTTCAAGCTTTCAGTGCATCCAAAGTGACAATTTATTATAAAGTTTTTCTAATATAATATAAGGATAGATTAGTCAAAACTTATAATTCATAAAATATTTATTTCTTAAATTATAATCAATTAACAACCATCTTAATTTCAAAGCCAATAATTTAACGCGTTTAAAAAAAAACAACAATCTCATATTTTAATTTATAACTTAAGAAAAATATAATATGATTTAAATTTATCATGTAATTTAGATTTCCCATAATCAGATAATCCTCTAAAGTCTAACCAAATCGCTGTCATGTCCATTGTCCAGGCGTCCAAGGTTATCTAGGTCGTTTCCCCTTATTCGTACACCTCCTACTCCATTTCCTGCGGCCGATAATGGTTTCCCCTTCCCTGTCTATTTTGTTCTCCTGCAGCTAATAGGCAATCCCATTTTCCCTCGCCAAACGCGGTGTAAATGCTTTTGGTCCAAATCCTGGACTACAACGCTCCATGCATACTTGCTTGCTTGCTTTGAATTTTAACCGCTTCACAATCTGTTGAGTCCCAAGGAATCGGAGCTCAAAACTCCGTCCGTCTCTAAAATAAAAGGCAATTCATTTTACTGCATACGATAAAATATAATGAAATTCTTTAGCATGCATTTGGATGAAGATATTGCAAGGGAGAGATGGGGTCATCGCTTAAACCTGATGACAATGTGAGTAAGAATCCGAACGTGTTAAAGAGCCCAGAGCAGCTAAATGTAAATGCAAAATTAAAAATTCATGAACGGTTAATAATAAGAATCCAATTTTTTGAGGTTTGCAGGATGGAAGGGCAATGGCTTTCAGCCCCGAGCAGACTACCAGCAGAAGCCGATGAGACCCGAAAAGAAAAAAAAAGGAACATCTTTAAGGTAATATGATATGGTTGTCTTTAAGTGAGTGAAGCAGTGAAGAACCTATAGGGGTTGCAGCTCCAACTTGTTGCTTTCACCTTCCTTTGAAGGTTCAGCAGGTTGTGGGTCGGTTTTTGCCTCGTCGGTGGAGCTCATCTGTTGGACTGCAGGAGGGTTGACAACAGCGCTCGGCATCACAACATTGTCGGAGAGGTGGTTCTTCATCTCCCTGTGCTCTTGGCACAACGCACACCAGTGCATGCAGCAGTGCACGAGGCATGGGTCACAAGGTGAGTTCTGCATACCAGAAGAATAACTATCAGCTTGAGTGCCAATTTTTTAAATAAAACTGCACAGATGTCTTCCATTGAGACCTGAATGTATTTTTTAAACAAAATTCCGCAAGGAAGACACAAGATGTAATGAATTTGACTCGGAAAAGCATGACCTTAATCTGGTGATGTCGAAGTGAACTCAGAGTCTAATAAGTCCACATCCCCAAAGTCAAAATACAATTAACAGTTCCTCAACAAAGAGGGAAAGCCAACAAAAGGAAGAAACTTCAAAGGGACATAGATCCTATGTGAAAGGTGAAGCACTGCACTAGTTAGGACATGAAGGAAACTTAAATACCTGAAAATAGAAATCCTGCAGGCAAACCACAAATTTAACGCTTGGTATGGATAAAACAGTCTTTTTTGAAGAAAGCCAAAAGAGCGCTAGATTGAATTTAGGGATCGTGCCATCTATAGAAATTACAGCAAACTTTGACAACTCAATCCATATACTTGGGAAATATGGCATAAAAGAACATAAAAACGTTCAACCCTTAAGCCCGTAACCATTATTGAGGCCACCCAAACATGTGCTTACATATAGACTTACCGGCATTTATGGGCTTTTGTGTGTGTTTATAGGTGCGGGAGAATAAACTTTCCGTTATCCAAAAAAAAGGAAAGGAAGAAAGAACATATAAGTGACAATAAAAGCACCATATATTCCATAGCAATGTAAATAAATTTTTTATCGTTAAATAAATAATTGTATTACTAAGCACCAAGTAGGTGCAAGAAATTACAAAATGAGCCATTTACAAAAGGTTGCCGAACATGTCAATCAAAAACCAACACGTTCGCAGAACCAACTTCCCCCTCTCTATACACCCCTTGTGTGCCAAAAGTTTAGCTCCTATGCCCATCTAGCTACTATTACTCTGTCCCATGTCTCTATCCCTTGAAAGGCTCTCCTATTCCCTTCCTTCCAAGTAAACCAAAAAATAGAAAAGGGGATTAATCTATAGTGTTATTGCTTTATCAGTCATTTTATATAAATTGAATAGAATCCTTGAGAACAACCTTTTGTTTTGCTCTTTTAACATATATACACACTTGATGCAACATGGTTTAAAAAGCTATATTTCATAACGGCTAAGCATCTACTAGGTGCTATCACAGATGCACAAACTGATTCTAAAAGTTCATCTGAGAAATACAAGATTTCGGGGGACAAGGCCATGCCAATATTTTCGAATTTTCCCAAACAGTTGAACAAATAGTTACCCTTTTTTTAGCATTGGTATGATACATGTAAAGTTCCTTTACAATTAGAGACATAGCTAAGCCAACCTAGCAGGATACAACAATTTATATCTGACAGGCTTCAGATTGATTTGGCTCCCTTAGACATCAAAGTGAGGAAGATCAAAAGTTCAAGAGGAGCCTAGCCCAATTAGAGCTCAAACTTTAGTAAGGCACGTTACTTGTAACTTGAGATTTGAACAGCTTGAAAATTAACAGAATATGAGATGCTCAATTAGGCTCCAGACAGTCATATCAAGCATTACCTGAGCTCCCAAACCAGTTAGAGATTGGGTTTGATTTGAGAAACCAGTGAGTCCACACATTTGATGGAAGTAAAGGGCAGAGGCTTATCCAAAGCTTTTCATGCAGTGACAAATTAATCAATTCAATCATTTAATGAAACTGTGGCTTTACCTTCAGATGATATTTCTTCTGTAATGATTGACGAAACAAGCCAGTGTAGATTCCACACATCCACCAAGCAAAGAACAGGCTCTCGCAAATGAGGAATGATGTCTTTGGATCAATACCATGAAAAAGCGCCGTTGCAGCAGCAACAGCCATCCCACCTTCGACACATATGGCATGGCAAACACAAGCATTGGTCCAAGGAATATCTTCTCTCAATGTTTCAACATTATGTCCAAAGAGGACACAGGGACAGAAGAGTCCAGACCAACCTGCAAAGTGAAAGTACTAGTTTAATAAAACCAGGACAACTTCAATGAAACAGAAATATAAGACTTCTCTATCTCAAATTCTCAATCATTTAACTAAAGTCTGAATATACAGGGAACGTAATAGTTAATACAAGCATTATCTGCAGTCAATTCATTACTGCAGATTCTAAATAAGCATTCTGTGTAGTATATTCCTAACGAGTAAAAGAAGTGTATTTAGTAAATAAACTATTCCGTGAGATTAAGGATGTTCTTGTGTGTGCACTCATGCATTCATCCCACACTTCAAGAAAAAGGTAAGGTGTGAATGTACCAGTCACAGATTTTCCAAATGGCTATGAGTTGTGAAAGTGTAGGAGCCAGATTAAAGAATATTTTCCTAAGAGTATTCAATAATCGTATCTTTCAGAAATAAATGTTCTAGTAATTATATAACCAACTGAACCTGACATAAGGTCCACAGTGAGCAAAAAATTTTTAACATCACAAGAGTGGATACCAAATCAAGTCAACATTGCTAAAGATCAAGGAATATTACAGCTCTCAGGATCATCAGCACAGCCACAGATGCCAGTTGTCCAATCTTCATCAGCTGGAGGCTGGTAGCTTTCAGGTAGGGGTTGCCCACACTCATGGCATCTATGGACATTTAACTGTTAAGTAGCAAAAATAATCAGGATTCACAAAACAGAATTTTACATATGAAATGCCAGCTCACGAATCGTTTTGCTGATTAAAAGAAATACAACTAGAATTTTAAGTGTGATGGTTATAGCCATTCTGCAAACTGCTCCCATTTTTACTTCTACATACACTGGGAGAGGGTTACAATTAACTAAAATCAACACCAGGACAGAATTTATTGACCCTCTTCAATATCAAGCCTCTGAGACGGGCCCCTTAATCTACAAGGAAGAAACATTTTGCTGACATAAAGCATGACATTGACACGTAAACATTGAATGTGAACCAAAAACAATTGCTACTGCACGAGTGCCATCTTTAAACACCCTCTCTGCATCCATCAGGAATACTTGTTTGTGTCCATGTTGACTCAACCAAAAGAAAATACCGCTGAACCCGGAAAAGTAACTACCATTTGATTTGAACATCACATCAAAATTGCATCTCTTACTTTCTAACAACAGTAAGTGTAAAATCAATCCCCTTGCTCCAACCTATCATTGATCCTACTAAATAATAAATAGAGCGTCAGTTAACTGACACGAATCCAATAAGAAATCGCATTGCAGTGCTACAACTGCAGTAACCTAAGAAAAATTTTCAGATCCATGACCTTTGACCTTGAAAATTGGACTAAGAGAATGTGCAATAATAAACAAAAAGAGCACCTTACCGATCAAATAAATAAATGAACAAAGAGTACCTGAGGGACCTCTATTGGCTGATTGAGCTCGCCAGGAGTGATATCCTCCACTGGTGCCTGCTCCTTGGTCAGCCTCACGTATCTCGAGTGTGCATTCCCCTCTGCCATGCCCGATCTGACCGATCCACGATGAAAATATCAGATCCAACATATCAAACACAACAATCCGACGATAGCCGGCACGAAATCACAACAATGCTGGCAAATGAGCGATCAAGACGACGAGCGATTCTCGATCTTACCCTTGAGAACGAGGAAATCGAATCCGAAGAGATTCAGATGGAAAATCAAGACGGTACGAAAGAACCTCCAATTCAATTCGATCGGCGGCGGATGGATTTGACCTGAGAGTTCATGAGAGCATACCAACTCCGTCCGTCGTCGATCTCAAACGCCATGAGGTTTCCGTTCTCCCAGTCGAGAAAATGAAAATGAGGCAGCGACGCGTTTGGCGGGGTTTATCCGTTTATATTTCCACACACACTCCTCTCTCTCCTCTTAAACGCCTTCTTTTTTGGATTTTTCCCCCTAAATTTGACCGATTGCCCAATAAGGTATTTTTGATTTGTAAGAATAAAATAGGCGAGAAATAGAAATATGATAAATAAAATCAATAGAAAATAAAATTGGAATTATAATTTATATTATATGGTTTGATTAAAAATAACAAAAACTGTGAATAGGTAATAAAATTAATATTTTTGAAAATATGTTTTAAAAATAAAATAGTGAATATGAAATAATTATCGATAATTTTATTATTTTAATTCTATTTTATATAAATAATAACTCATTTTTCTTCTATTCCTAATACATTTGGAATACAATAGGTGCTAGCCAAATGCAGGAATAATTATTTCAGATAGAATAGCTATTCCCATGAGCCGGACATGCTCCCAGGGGTGTTCGTGGTTTAGTTCGAATATCGAGTTTGAATAGTAATTATTCAAACTCAAAATAATTAAATCATATAGAAATGATTTTTGCGGTTCGATTAATCGCTTTTTATAAAATAAATATAATTTAATCCATTGAATGTCATCGTTCAATTTGGGTCAAAATTAACCAAAGTGAACCATTCAAAAATACATAGATTATGAATTACTTGGTTCTATTAGTTTGGTTAATTGCAATTAATAAAATAGAATTGCTTGAAAATCCATAAACAATGAAGTTTAATTTGCTATTTATATTTATATTTTTTGTTTTACTTGATTAAAAATTAGAAAATCGATTCAGCTCAGTTAACTACAATTAATTGAACCAATCATATCAAGGGAAGAACCAGTTCAAGCGATTCGATAATTTTTCCCGTCCATTTTGTTTCATTTCGATTATTTTACCAATGTAATCATGTTAGCATTATAACACTGTCGCACACAAAACTTTCTCCGAGAGTAGGGTCTCCAATTGTTCGAGATTTTTAGAAATTTGATTTCGATTTATGTGGAGATAAAATCCACCGTCGGAGGGAGTCGGAGTTAAATTTTCCCTCACTAAACATGAAAATGAACAAAATATCATGGGTAGTTTTGTCATTCTAACTATCAGTATATAAGGTATAAGCAATATCAAATTCGTATTAATCACTTATAATTGACTCGCCACATCCTTATAAATACCGTATCACCTCAGGACCATCATCGCTCACTCTCATTCTCTCCTTTCGTGTTTTCAAGTTAGGCACTCAAGTCAAGTTCGAGAATCGGGGAGGTCCGCAATTGAGGTTAGCCATTCCTCATTTTCTATCCCTTACAAAATTTCACTTACAGAAAAACGCACACAGATTAAATGGATAATTCCATCTACGATTAAGAATGTAATTTTTTTGAGTATTTAAATTTTGTCCGATTAATCCCGGTAACACAGATGAATGTGTATAAGTGCACGCGGTACTACCGTGTAAAGTTCCCATTAAAATGTCCGTTGCTTCCAAGGAGCAAATCCACACGTAAACTGAAAATGCAATAGGTCAGATTCAGGATAAGACTTTTCCAATGTTGGTATCTGAGTATTAATGACGGTTCCGGGCCGTAAAATACATTAATTAGTCTGTTTGCGACAGTACTGAATATCACCGATTTTAAAAAATAAAATGTGTTTTTTCTTATTTTATTAATATTTTCAACCGGAAACTATCTTTTGACCTGAAAAAAGAGGGAAAAAACAAATTTTTCTTGTGTTCTTCTCCGTCCGTCCTTCCCCTCGACCATTTTAGGGTTTTCAACCGATCATATGGAGGAAGAAGCCCGCGCGAGTGTCCGCAGGAGCTGTCTCGGCAACATGATCTGCAACCCTAATTCTTTAAGCTATAACTAGAACTAGTTGTTGGGTAGAGCAGGGGATGTGGGTTTAGGTTTTGTGTTTAGCTCTGTGACTAATCATGATGGGGAGCACCGGTGATGCCGACCGGAAACGGCGCCATTTTGGGCCGACATCGCCCACGGCTGCTCCTGCTAAGAAGCAGCAGGTCGCGCCCATTTCCGAAGACAAGAAGGTAATTTGCGTCCAGAAAGCATTCAGCACTCCTGCTCTGCGGTTCTTACACCGTGAGGGTGTTATGCCGCTTTCTTCTGGGGAATTTTGGTTTTTGTTAGACTTGTTTCTTAGAATCATCGCGGTTTGCTAGGCTGAAACCGAGTGTGGCATCTTGATCGTTGCACTTACATTTGATTTCAAGTGATTTGATGGTATCAATTTAGATGATGCATCGTGGTTCCAAGAGCGATATATTTCGGGTAATGCTTTTCATGGAGCTTGATACGTCTTGATTGTAACTTTCGTTTGTTTTTATCTCCTTCCTTGGTTTAGCTTGATACTGGTCTCCTGGTCTATAAGAACCAAAAGCTCATGGAGGCAATAGAAGCCAGTAGGATTGATTATGCTGCTCGTGAGAAGATATACAATATGCTACAAGAGAAGTCGGTTCAGCATAGAGCAAGAGTAGAAGCGGTAAATAGGTCTTGGAAACAGGTATAATTGTTGTTTCTAGACCATTTTCCTTTTACTTTACCATATTGCACACATATTGGATATTGATTCCAATTTTTTTCTCCCAACAGTTGGTAACCCGACTGGAATCTTCTCCCATTGTCAAAGCAGCTGGCATCGATGAAAGAGGCAAATGTATATCAAGTCTTAATGGTTTGAGCTTGCTTCCATGATCTCGTTGTATTAATTTAAGTTACTGAAGATTTGCTACTATCTGTGGTGTTATTCCTTAAACATCTCTTCTGTGGGTTTCATGCTTCATGCTTGAAAATAAATTCTATTGATTAATGTAGTGTGTGTTAGCAAATTCATGTCATTTAACACACGGCTTAGCTTCTTGCTGGTGACTTATGGAGCTCTTTATCTGAATCATGATAATTTGTATATATTCACAAAAGTGCTAGAAAGATCTTTTTTTAATGACTTCTTTCATGGGAAAAGGATGGGATGGGATCTCTTTGTAGCAGACATATCTTGTCTGCAATATCAAGTTTTCCTCCCACTTCGTGGGGTTTAACATGATCCCTGGGAGGTCTGATGCTACCACTACAAAGTTGTCTCCAATGATTTCTCCTCTTTTTTCATTTGAAGTTTGAAAATGTGCTGCTTTGGGTTATGTTTTTAATTATGTAAGGTGATGTGCATGAGAATCTGAAATTGGCTGAAGAAGTTTAATCAACTTAAACTCCTTTTTTTTCCGGATTTTCTCTCTACATTTTACAGTGGGCAATCTTTCTTTGATCTGATTTATGACAGTGACAAATTGGAGCTATGCAATGCATGAGAGCGTTAGTTCTATGAAGTGAGAAGTCTCACTTTTCTGTTCCATTTTTTGACCTTCTTTGTTATCTTGCATGATCACTTTATTTCATGAGTAAAGGGTATTGTGACAGTGAATCACTGGGTGCATATATTTGAACGACATTTAGCTTGGAGAATGCACTTTTTTTTAGCGGTGTTCATACATGTATTAGCCTTTAGATCTTTAACTCTTAAATAGTGGCACTGTTAGCATGACTAGATGAAGTCAAATGTCATTATCAGCTTAAGACCTGTGCCGGAATCTTTGTAGATAATATGGTACTCTAATTTGGTGGATCGTGGCATAGTGAAGTTCCTAGTTTAGAGACCTCGTGTATTTTAGGAGTTTACTACCATATTTGCAGTTTCTGATGGAAAAATAGTAGATGTCCTAGCTTTTACAGTTTCTGAATCCTTTGCTGACAGGATCTTAATGGATAGAGAACTGATTTAGTTAAAGTAATATCCTTTTGGTCATTTAATTTAAAGGTGGTCTCTAAATGTTATAGTAATTGGCTTATTGCACTGAGTCTTTTTTGTTGAACTTCTTTTCTTGATCAGCTTAGGAAAAAAATTATTAATAGTCGCCGAGTTGGCGCAAAAATACAAAAGGTAGGGATATTTACAAAAACATTGTGAGCATGACATAATTCATTCACTGGTTACACAAAAATACCCCCCCCCCCCCCCCCCCCCCCACTAGTTATAAAGCTGTATACACATTGTACGGATGATCTTGTTGATTATCTAAATTGGGCCTAAGGATGCTCCTTCTTCCCCAGAGGATGCTCTTCGTATTCGCCTGAAAGAAACCGGTGCTACTGAAAGTTCCTCAATGAATAACTGTGAGAATAACATCGAGGGGAATCAGGAAGCAGCTATGGAGAAGCAGAGTTACCTATTATGTGGTATAGAGTTGACAATTGAGGACCTTAGGAATTACAAGGAAAAAGTACATGCGGCTCTTTTGAAAGATCTTCCAGAAGGTGATAGCTCTTTATATTATTTAATTAATTTTTTTTAATGGCTTTTTAACTTGCTCTTTAAAAAGCATAATCTCACCTAATTTCTTTTTACCTATTCCCATTTTCTAGGTTCATCTAGGCGAAAGACTTCTATTGATTTAGCGATGGAAGTAAAAAACTTGAGATTGTTGATTGATGATCTTCATATGAAACATAGGCCTCTGGCATGGGAATTACAGTGCCGTCGAGATGCCGATGCGCAAAATAAGGCTGAGATCAGATGCCTAAAAGGTACGCCTTGTATTTAGCCTGTTACCTTTTTTTTTTGTTAGAAGTGTGAGTCTGCTGGTAGGTCCTGCTGTTCTGAGCTTATGAAGGTTAAACCTAGTTGTCCTACTTTCTTGGCATAATATTGGGATATCTCTTCATTCTTATTGAAAAAAAAGGTTTCAATCTCTTGATGCTTTAACGGGGATACCACATGGCTCTCATTACCTGCATAATTGCTGTTTCCTTTTCTTGCGAAACATAAGTGAAAGAGGACCTTTATGATTGTTATGATTTATCAGTTGACAGAAATATAATAGTTTATAAAGAGATGGTATCAAGACCTTGGATTCTCACTATTATTTGCTAAAAGATTCTCTATGGACAATTTGTAGGTTAATGTCCATGTTATCGAGTGCTGCTAAGTTGATTTAACCTGTTGGATTTTAAATTCTTCCTGTAAACTTAGTATATAAGAAAGTGTTCCTAGTGGGAACACCTGATGGGAAACATGAATGTTTTCCATTGCCAACGATCATTTTTAATTACTTTAAAGCATTTTTGTGAAAGTGAAATTTTGAGTTATCTTATGTAATCAATTGGGATTCTATAAGCAATTGTTTGTAGATCTCGTAAGGTATGATTCATATTTTACGGATGACCGCGGATATGTATAGTTTTATGACTCAACCATTTATCATTCTTGCGCTTAAGTTGTATTCAGGCTCTTCACAAAGTTAGGGTTGTCTAGAGCAAATGTTGAATAAAACTAACTCTAACCTTTCTCTTAGGACTTGGCATCCTATCTGCTACTTACAATAGATCTTTTGTCCTCCTTGTTGAGATCTGTGTTGAAAATTCCTTTATATGACTCCTCCAATCTCCTCTCTCTGACTTTTGATACCTACAATAGACTTATGACAAGAGCATAAAAACAATTTGTTTTTGTCAAATGATTGAATCATCTTAATTAAGTACCTCTTGTTCTCTCTTTGTTGGCTTTTCATGACATGAGTGTACCAAATCCTGTTCTTCGGAATGTGATGTATTCTCAGGATTTTTACTGTTTCATGTAATTCTTTCTGGAAACAGTGAATGATGTCCTGATACATCTAAAAAACCAAACGTTCCAAACATTTGATGATGTTTATTTTCTTTATCTACAACAGCTCTCTTATTCTTTATGTTTTACTTAGTTCATGGATTACCTGTAATGAGCCCGGAACTCAAGTTTAAATTTTTGTTCTAGGGAAATTCATCTGCATGTGCTGGTCCTGTCAGCTGCACCAACCCCCAAAAAGGGGGGTTTTGTTTCTCCTCTTTTTCTTTTTGGCTTTTGCAAAATATCCTCATTTCTGTTTATATTCATGTTTCCTGAGGTAATCTTCGGGGCAAATTTGATTTAAGAGAAGCAATTTTTTTTTTTGCGCCTTCATATATAATCTTTACTGTTATTGTTCTTGTCATCCTCCAGGACTCTGTTTTATCTATTTTTATTTTCATTATGTGATTCTTACAGCTCTATATAGTTCCATGAAAGTGCTTTTATTTTTCTATCTTGCTGAAGTGAATCCAGTTATTTATTTTTTCCATTGAAAAAGTCTTTCTGCTTTGTCCTAGAACTCTGGAGTTGTGTTAGGGTCTCCTACCGTACCCCGGATGGACTATAGAATTGTTCTTATGGAATTGAACAACACCAAAATTTGAAGCAACTTTGTCTGCCTAGTATTGCTAGCTAATACATTTCTTGGCTTTGAAGGGGAATTAGACAGTTTACTGGCAGAAATGGAAGACATCAATAAGAAACTAGCTCCTCTTAAAGCAGAACATGATGCAACCAAAGGCGGATCATTCCCTCCTTTTAATTTTGGGAATAGGAATCTTTTTAGTGAGAAGGTCAAGGACAAACAGAGGGATCTTCGAGATGTCGAGTCCATTTTGAGAGAGCTACAGGTGACTTGTTGGCCTTATCCCTGTTCAGCTCTTTCTTGAGATAGCAATACTCAATGAGCAAATACTGAGAAAGTTACATATAAATTGAGCTACCCAGGACCAAGCTTCTTCTCGCCTGGAAGAAGTCAGAATTCTCCATGAAGAACGGATTAAGATATTTCAACAGCTACCAACATTTCAGGTCAGATTCAGATTGGAAGCCTACTTTCACTTTGACTTCTGAATGACCGATCAAATGCACTTGGCCTCATACAGTCATAAATTCTAACGAGGATAATTTTGACTGGCAGAATAAGCTGAAGAATGTGAGTTGCATTTCCTCTTCTCAGCCGTGGCTCTTGTTAAGAGATCAACTAGAGAAAGCAAAATTGGAAGTTATTCGTTACCAGGCATTATATGATAAACTACAGGTTGTGATTGGCTGTTGGTTTTTCATTTATTAGTAGTTTGTTTGTGGAAGGATTTGATCATTGTCTTACTCCATTTTTCTTATCGGAGATTGTAGATGGAGAAAGATAATCTTGCTTGGAGGGAAATGGAGTTGAGCATGAAAAATGATATGATTGATGTTTACAGAAGGTGTTCTGCAGTTGCTGATTCAAGGATGACTGATCTGGGAATGGAGATAGAGAGACAGAACAATGAAAAGAAGATACTTGAAGTAAGACTAGCAGAAGTATCTAGGGAACCAGGTACAAGATGGTGCTTATGAAGCAATCATCATGTTGTGGAGTTTGCTGTGCATATTTTGTTTTTATACAGTCGTGATTCATTCAATCTGCCATTTCAGGAAGAAGGGAAATAATCACAGATTTCAAAGCCTTGCTTGCAACATTTCCAGAGGAAATGGAAATGATGCAAAGTCAATTGAGTAAGTTCAAAGAGGATGCTGTGGATATCCATTCTTTGAGGGCTGAAGTGCAGTCTCTTGCCAGCATTCTCAATGGGAAGGTGGGTATACTAAAGAGAATAATTGGATGCTATTATTCTGCTGCTTAGGGGCTTGATAGGCTGTTCTTTGCAAACAGGTCAAGGAGTGCGAAGCTTTATCAAGGAGGTCTGCTGACCAGGTTGCTGAAATAAAAAAGTTGAAAGCCATGGTACGGTGTTCTAATTGCTATATATCGTAGATGCATGAGCTATCACTTGCATAACTGTTCATTCATTTAATTCGTACTTGCTAATATCTTATGTCCATTGAAAATTCCAAGTTTTACAGCAAAAGTCCAGATTAGTGGTTGTAGCTGCTCTTATTGAATGATTGGATGATATTATTCTGCTGCTAAATTATTTTCAAAAGTTTGGTCATGATTGTTGTGAAAGGCCTTTTAAGTATCACTTAGCCGTACTGGACCTTTTCAGTTCCTGAGAAATTAGGAGAAGATTGCCTCATTAAAGGCGTTAAATGACAGTTGACTGAGGTGGCACTGGGAATAGAGTGGGTGAGAATTTAACTTCTTGCTTAAATTTGGTAAACAAACAGAAGTCAGACTGGGGATATTGGTTGTGGATCTATTCACTTGTTCTTGTGTTGCCTATCTGATTAAGAAGATACTTTAATGACTTATATTCTTTTGAGGAGGATGGTAGTCTATCTGAAATAATTTTGAAAACTAAAATGGATGATAAGTTGATTCAAATTAAAAGGTCTTTTATTTTGTCATTTGGAATCTAGTTCGAAGATTAGTCCTCCAGAAGTCAGGCACTGAAATTTTGTGCATGGATCTGATAGGCTGAGGGACAGGAAATTGTTTTTTTGCCCCCTTTAAAATGTTATCCATAGGATGATAAGTGAAAAATTTTCTGCATCGATTTGATATGCTGAGGGACAGAAAATTGTTTTCTTTCCTTGAAAGCATTATCTATAGGGAAAGAAAGGATTCACTAGAGCTGTTGGAGCTCATGTTTTTCGTCTACTGCTGGTAGAAGGGAGTCTTGGCTTGCGGGCCCTTTTTATGCACGTTGCCAGTCACATTGTTAAAGTATTGGTTTTAGTCGATACTCCTACTACTGTTCTAGGTTAGGGCATCGTCTCTTATTCATCCTCGCCTAGTTTGAGTATGCTCTTTGAGATGGAGTGATTTTTCCAATGTGTTATTTATCCTTTTTATAGATGCAATGTACACTGTTATTATGACAATTTCAAGATTTATTTATGCATGTCATTGTTTATTATATCTGATTAAATCTATTCCAGTAAAATTTGGTAAGAAAGAATTTGTTTTCAGTTGACGCTCCTACAATAACTCTGGGTTAGGGCATGATTCTCCTATTCATCCTCACCTAATTTGCCTATGCTCTCTGTGGATGTAGTGATGTTCCTCCAATGTCATATAGTTAACCCTTTTCACAGACATGAGATGCACTGTTATTGTGACATTATGTTGGACTTATACATTCTATGTCACGGATGATATATTCATTGACTGGTAGTACATCTTAATGAATGACAGGTCCAAGATTTAAAGGAAAGTGATATGGAGTTAAAATTGATTTTCGATATGTATAGACGGGAATCTACTGATTCTAGGTAAGTTAAATGGGGAATGCTCTCTCTCTTGGTCCCTTTATTGCATCTTGGCCTTACTTAAGGAACAAATTTTGAGACAGTGACATCTCTTTGTCTGTATGGATTTTCATTGCCAAAGCATAAGTTGCTAGTGCTGGTAGTGTAGTCGCTAAATGTACTTTTACTTAACCTGCTTTATGAGATTTTCTGTTGTTTGTAACGACACTTGCTTTGGTTGCATTCTCTGTAATTCGTTTATGCAAGTTTTTGGATAGATCTGATTATAGTTATCTTTTTGTTCTTGATAATGTGATGTTTGTGAACTACTTGTTATTCTCCATATACCTTTTTTCTTTAGCATTAATGTACTTTTCATGATTTTCCCCCAAAAGAATGCATTTTTCACCAGTCTCTAGTGAAGGAGGACCTTAAATGGTGCCCTTGGTTTCTATGTAGTGTAGCCCTTCATCATCTCATTTGAGATGACCGCTCATCTTATACTTTGATTTCTGTACTTTTAACTTCAGGGATGTAGCTGAGGCCAAGGATTTGGAGTACAAGGCATGGGCTCGTGTGCAGAGCTTGAAGTCCTCTTTAGATGAGCATAGCTTAGAACTCAGGGTAAAAACTGCAATTGAAGATGAGGCAGCTTCACAGCAGAGGCTCGCTGCTGCAGAAGCTGAAATTGCTGAACTGAGACAGAAATTAGAAGCGTCTAAAAGGTTGTGTTTCTGAACATTTCTGGATTATAATATGTTATCTGCATTCCTTTCTTATATGGATAGCACCAATTTTTCTTGTTGCATTGGAGACTTTGTTTTAACATTCTTTAAAGCTATGAAAGAGTGCTTTTGGCACTTTTGTTGGTTTTTCGCCATTTATATGGATATTTCTGTGGATGTTTTGAAGAGTGCTCGATAGCCATGATGCTAATTCCATTTAAAGAAAGGAAGATTGAGTTGTTCATCTCTTTTTTGGGGGGAAAAATCCTTCCATGTGCGTGACTGTTTCTGTCAGTTAAATTCCATAAGCTTATTGAGTATCCATGCTTATTTGGCCTTGATGCTGTCCTTGAAATTATCTTCTGCAAATCTCTGAGGGCTGTGACAAGTGGTCCTCTTGTTGAACTTGGATGGGTGACCTCCTGGGAAGTCCTCTTGTTGCACCCCTCCCTTACACTTCCCAAAAAAAAAAAAAAAAAAGTGGTCCAACTGTCTCAAATCTGTTGCTGTTCCTGGCAATTTTCTTGGTCTGGCATTTTCGCTTATGTTTCTATCATTGGGCAGTGTTGAGGTTATCTTATTTTCCTTTCTTTCCATGACTTAAGATGTTTGAGGTCTAGCTATTTGTTTTCAGGGAGATGTCTCGTCTTATTGGTTCCTTGAAGTCAAAAAATGAAGAGAATGAGGCCTATTTATCTGAGATTGAGGTTATCTTCATTCTGCTTAATACGATTGGATTGTCTTTCTTAGTCTAATGAATATGTTTTTTGATTGCTTTTCTAGTGTTTTCTTTTTCTAAATTTTAGATAATGTGGTTTTCTTTGTTCAATCTTTAGTCGATCGGGCAGGCATATGATGATATGCAATCCCAAAACCAGCAACTATTGCAGCAAATTACAGAGAGGGATGATTACAACATTAAGGTGATGAATAATTCAGGGGCTATACTTGCTGTCCTCTTTTTGTCATTTTTTATGGTGAAATTCTACACTTGGGCTTTTCCTCATTGTGCCATTGATGTTATCAGCTGAACTGATCGTTGATGTTTATATTCCGTAACACTATCTTGGAGGCTGAGACAGTTGATGGATCAGGAGTAATATGTCCTCTAACTAATTTTTCTTCATACTTCGAAATTATATTAAGTTTATATCTTTATCTATTGTCTTCTGATCTTAGATTAATTGACGCAGGTCCGGGAAGTAGTTTCATAATAATTTTTTTCCACATGACATTTTATTGCACATGTATGGGTCAAAGTAAAAAAAGATAATAATTGATTCAACTGGTTTGCCGGGCTACAAGAATTCAAATGGGGAAGATGTTCCTCAGAAACCCCCATTACCTGGGTTGTCAAGATGACTGTCTTAGTGCACGCGCTAGGGGTTCTGCTTTTATTTACTGTTATTGCTGATATATTCACATATTGCCTCCTTGACATTTGTTTAGCTCCTGATTCTTCACTTGTTCCAAATTATTTGCTGTGGGTTTTAGTGTCTGGTTTGCAAGTCATATAAATAATATTTTTACTATTGAGTTTCTGGCACTTTGAGAACCTTTATTTTCAAGCTTTTATTCAATAACTCAAGATTACCAAATTGATGTGTCTCGGAGTTTTAGGCATCAAATATGTTCTGCTAAAACATACAGTCAACATAGACTGCTTGAGGACAAGCTCTTGCAGGACAAGTTGTTCCCACCTCTTTTTTTTTTTTTTTTTTTGCTTGCTGCTGGAGTTGCTAATGATGATGTCATTTTGGCTTTTTGGGCAAGATACAACGTCATTTTATTGAAAGATCCTCCTTTTCTCAACTTATGTCTTCTCAATTTTTCATCCTTTTAGGGCTGACTTTCCAGCTTGTTCTCTGTGATAAACATTTTTTCATGATTAATGTCTAAAATACTGATTAGCTTTTTTATGTGATTCTACTGCAGCTTGTCTTGGAGGGTGTCAAAGCCCGACAAATGCGAGATTCCCTGCTCATGGAGAAACAGATGCTGGAGAAGCAGATTCAGCAGGCCAGCGCCTCTGTAGAATTTTTCAACATGAAAGTTGGTAGAATGGAAGATCAGGTAGTCTAAGTCTAAAAATGAGTGTCACTTAGCTCTATCTGTGGGAGTTCTTGTGCATTCATTTCTCATTTGAAAATTTTGCAGCTGAGAATCAACTCTGGGAAGGTTCAAAAACTCGGAGAAGATCAAGCGCTTACTTTATATACCCTGGAAAATGCCCAGAAGAGATTGTCTGAAGTGGATAAAACATCTCAGCAAGTGCGGGGGTCACACGAGAAAATACAGTCCCAATTGGAGATAGATCGAGGGACTTTTATGGAGCGACAGATGCAACTTGAATGGGAAAGGTAGTGGACTTTCATGCTCTTTTCAGTTGTTGAGGCGAAGACAGTATCTACATTTCTCTTGTGGCTTTTGCTGGATGAAATTTCATCTTCAGGTTCAAGAAGAAGAGAACAATGGAAGAAATGGAAGCTGCTAAGAGAAAGGCTGCACGTGTTCAAGCACAGAAAGAGGGTTCGATTGTGCCAAAGCTTGAGAAGGAACTGAAGGAGTACAAGGAGATAGTCAAGTGCAGCATCTGCCTCAAGCGGCCAAAAGAGGTAAACTGTTGACTCTGAATTTGACTGGAACGTATAAATGATGTGGAATGGAATGCTTAATTCCACGATCATGCTGGAGTTGGATATCAAACACAGTTAATGTAATGAGCATCTGCTTTTGAATTGAAGCACGACAGATAAATAGCCGGATAGCTCAGCCTATTGCTTTCTGAGTAATTGTACAAAATGCTTAATGGGTTTCTTGTAGAATCTGTCGGGTCTGGTTGTCATTGAAAGGCTCACGAATCCAGGCATGCTGGCTTGTTCAAATGACAGCAATTCTACCCTGAGGATGTATTGTTTGAAAATTATCCGAATCAACAGAACCGGACCTTAGTAGTGACTGGAGCAATTTCTTTCCATTTGATTGTTCGGTTCTTATGACCCAAATGTGATATCTATGTTCTCTTCAGGTTGTGATCACGAAATGCTATCACTTGTTCTGCCACACCTGCATCCAGAGGGTAATAGAAACCCGGCACCGAAAATGTCCAGCATGTGCTGCAAGCTTCGGGATGAACGATGTCAAACCCGTCTACATCTGAAGGGAAACCGAGAGCTCTGCCCAGTTCCATTGTCTATAACATAACAGCCTCCACCAGAGCATTGAAGAATTTAATCAAGAGCAACGAGACCGCAGGTTAGATGTGTATTTACTTTCAATCGGATGGATGTTTACTGTGGTGATTGATAAGCTCTGATAGGAGGCAGTTACTCTCTTCCGGTTTCATGCTTCCAGACTAGTTTTGCCGGCTCGGGTTGTAGGTAGCTGGGTGCTCTATTTTCCCTTTTTTTGGGGGGGTTTACTGCTTGTAAATATATATGCCGAATATGTTTTTCGTTTTCTTCCGATTGAAAGTGGATTAGGTCGACTGTGTAGATGATTTCTTGTACTGAACCATTTTTTGCGACCGTGAAGTTCCCCAAAAATTGACACCACCACAAGACCCTGCTTCCCGTTTGTCTGGATGCTGTCTGCGAATTGACCTGCTTTTTTTTTTCAATCTTCCAATTCTTTCAAAGGGTTGCTTCTACACTGCTTCAGGTGCAGGTCAATACTCGAACTCGGCTTCTCGTGTACGGGAGTCAGGGAGAATAAGTCCATGGAAATGTTCAGGCTTTGACAAGGAACCCCATGATTCAGCATAAGCCTGGTAACAGCCACTCGCTTAATCTTTCCAAGCTAGCACCAGCCAGCACCTAGCCAGACATCTTAGGCTTACGGTTTGCTATGAGTGGGCGACATTGCTTGCCTGGTCGAATAACCTGTTATAAGCAGACAATAGGCATTCCTATGCATTTAGATAAAGCACAGGTGCTGCACGTACAGAAACCTGGAATGAACCTTGGCCCAGTTACCAGTACCGAACTTAGTCAGCCATTACAGTTTACCAATATCGAGATTGATGTGAACATGCCCGATCTCAGCCGGGCCTTCCATTTACCAGTATGGATGGCATGTTTAGTTCACAAGAATAAGATAGATGGCAAATAGTCTTGGGTACTCCTGATGCTTCTTGAATAGTTATTTTGAACAATACTAATAATACCAGCCAACCAAATACATGAATAGCTATTGCAGCGGAATGAATGCTCCGTGCAGGAATAGCTATTCCCATGAACCGAACATCCCTCACGTTTATCTGGATAATCAACAAATTATCGGCACGGCACCAGTTTATCCAGATTCAAAGACCTTCCATCTGAAGATATCTTGCGAAGGGGATATAGCTCTCAACATCTCAGAATTTCCGAATTGAAAGCAAAACAAGTTAAATCCCAAAGCAACACTGATGATTCCACAAAAACTGATGACATTACACACACACACACACACCCCCACACCCCTAGGCCATAAATTGGAGCTAATTCAAGAGTTCTAGAATAATTTAGGACCTTTCGAGTTAATCCGATGGTTTAAAATCGCAAACTGACACCAAGGAGAGTTTTCTATTCGATATTCGCCCGATTATATAGTTGAATTGCAGTGCTAGAACCGAAATCTCAAACTAGAAGTCCCACTTATTACCTGGAACGAGCCACCCTAGAGAGACATTAATTGCATCGATTTCCTGCAACCAGATCTGTGATCATTGACACCGGATGAATCGTGAAGGCAGCTACCATTTTGGGCTTGAGACGCCATCTTCTGCAGTCTTATGGATGATTCCATTCTCGTACAAGTACTCCACAAACTCATCGATGAGGTATGGCCAGGCACCTTCTGCATCGTAATTTGACAGTTTTGGATCCACGGTCTGAAATCATCAGAGAACATGACATAAGAGTCATCTGTCATCACAGGCTCCACAAAAGATTATGAAAATTGCTCCATATGGAGAGAGATCCACAATCGCATCTCAAACGATTAGGGAAGTGAAATTCGTTTATTAACAGAGTGTCAGGCAGGGCAATCTTCATCACAACATCCTCAGTGACAGGGCCCTCAGCAGATTTCCATAATTCTATGTGTATTTCAAAGCAACAGAATACGAAATCACTATTATCCCCCGAATTTCTTTTGGACTAGTTAAAATGAACCATTTGTTGATCTTTTCTGTTCACGCTTTTAGCTGCCCTGGGGCATCTTGTGGCTATTCATGGACTGGGGCATCTTGCAGCTATTCATGGCCTCAACCTTACTCAGTTTGACCTTAAGAGCTTAAAAGATCCGATGGCCTCATTTCTACTTGGTTAGATTCGTACGAAATAAAACTCCACCTGCTTAGACTTCATGATTGGCTTTTAAGATGCACTGCTAGACCTAAAGAGTGTGAATGAGACTCACAACAACAATCCGAATACAGAATGCACAAAATGAATAGATTGTGGAAAAGGTACACGTTGATGGAAAAATAAAATGCTTACCCTAGCAAACTCCAACAGTTGAGACCATGTGTCCCGTGATATCGCCTTATTGTGACAAGCCTGAATCAGAAAGTTACCAGGCAAAAAATAAGCAAAAGGCATTAGGGAAAAGAAATAAAAAAGGCAAAAAACAAGTAAAAGGCATTAGTAGGAAAAAAAAAAACCTCCATGGACCACCAACAATGTACCAAGCACAGTAATCAATAAATGAACATATATATAAGAGTTCAGTAAGATAATTGATGTTAACTGGACAGGTCTTAATTGTACAGCTTACCCTTTAAAGGATTTTATTGAAAACTGAATTCACATAGAGTACAAAAAACAGTACGCCAAAGTTGTCTCAGCAGATTCGTTCACGTAGGTCTTGCTTTAAGCATGCCATGAGCTATGCAATCGTATGTGCAAGGTAAGATTCAGTCAACTCATAAACTCTAGTTGACAACAGGGAATTAAATGAGTTTCGAACTCGAAAGTAGAAATGACTAGATCAAAGTCAACAATAAAAGGCCATTTCAAGGCATTGCCATTCATTCTCTGTAAGGCAGCTGGGCAAGTAGATAATATTTATTGAAATAATACGGCAGTGAAAAATAATACCTGTAAGAATTGGCACCAATGATCAACCAGAGGCCAATGCTTTTCTGCAAACAGTAATTGCCACATTCCAATGGCTGTATCCAGAGCCAAAGATTTCTGACCCTGATCATCAAAGAAACAAAAGGGCCATATATTATCAACTGAATCAAAAGAAATTCCAGTAGATCACTACAATACAGGATATTCCATGGAATTTTGTTAGCATGAAAATAGTCAATAATCAAAATAAGAGCCAATTTCAACTTGCTATATAATGGCATGTGCATGTTCATGCATCTTAGTCAAACGAACTTGCTTCCAGAAAAAAGCATGTTGCTAAATTTGAATCACAATTGAAAGATTGTAAAATCAGCTTTTACACATACCTTTTCTTTTGCCCAGCCAAAAGCAAAATTATATATTTCACGGAATTTTTCTGAACAATCAAAAACAAACAATCAATTCCACTAAAACCAAATTTAGAGTACGCTAATACAAAATAATACAGTTCCCACATACGTTCATCTTTCAACTCGGAGCGCATATAGTGAACCTTTTCACGGAATTTCTCCAAAGAATCTACCCTGCCAACAAAGACCAGCCTTCAGCATCTTCTGTTACTATACTTTCGTGGGGTAACTATAATGAATAATGGATGCAGCTAGATATAGGAGAAGAGGAAGAAACATACCCAAGTGCTTGGAGCCCACCTATGAACTCCTGTTTTGAATATTCACACATTGTAGCTGCCTTCATATGCCATGAGAGGACCAGCTGTGAAAGGCAATCCATCAAGCCAAATTCAAAGATAATTATAGAAAGTCATTACAACTTTTATCCATAAGACAGATAATGATAATTACTAGGAAGTCTAATAACAGACTACTCAACCACCAATCCTTAATAAGCTTCAAGTAAGAAAAATTTTAAATTTGATAGTCATATACAAATGGATATACATAGAAATAGAGTGGGATCATCAGAAAGATAGCACGAATCATAAGCTATTTGTAAATTTACCATGACTATGTCCTGGGGATCCACCTGCAAAAAGACGAGAGCTCAATGTCACAAGAAATAGAAACAACTAAGGGAGCGCAGAACTTCTGATAAAATAAAAGAGAAAAGATGATGTGACAATAAATAGAGGATTGCTAGAATGGAGTGGAGGGATGTAAGAAAGCAGTTTCACCTGCAGATCATTGCAAAGAAGAGTGATGCCATCGACGAGTATCATATCAGCATATGGATCTACATTATGAATAAAACTCATATCAAACAACAGCAAAATATCATATCTCGGTAGGCCCATAATGTGAATACTATATCCTGGCAACTTTCAGAAAAATGGTTCAGAGACTAGTAACAACAATTCATAAAATAAAGATGAGAAGCAATTCTTTCAAAAGGTCTCACAGAAGCATAAAACATTGTAGGGAATGTAAAATATGGCCTTGCCTCTGTATCTCTTATAAAGTTCCTCCAGATGTCTAGTATCAGTGGCTGTTCTGATCTGAGGCTGACTATAGAATACATCAAATGCACCTTCAAGATGCCAGTCACTGGCCTTCAAAGCCTGGAGTGCAGCCTTCTCACTGCAGATAAATGAGAAATTCAAATATGAATGAACAGAGAACAAGAAATCACCATAATTCTCTCATGATAGATAAAATTTTACACCCACAAACAGCACTAGGTTCAAGAACAAATTGTCATCATGTGCTGAGTTCATTTTACGCTGCCGCTAAGAATATTATACACCAAAGCATAGATTACCACAGCAAACTATATTCTTAAATATTAAATGTATAAGATGGAGCCCATTAACCAGTTTAACGGTAAGAAAGTAGCACATTTTAAACAGTGTGCCAATTATCTAAAGAGAAGCTGCAACCTCTTCAAGAGTTCGATTCTCTTTCATCGAAATCCAGCACCAGAATGATCAACTGATATTCGAGGGAAGTGGCAGTCAAGTCAGATTGTTCACTACTCTATCTATAGCTTTACCTGGCTCCTGTTATCACCATGAACTGCTGAATTTTGTCGCGGTTGCCTCTACCAAATTTGTGCTGAGAGACAGAAACAGTGTCAATATCAATTTTCTACAATAAAAGTTTCCACAGGAAAGAAAAACTAAAAAGAATAGAAATCGGCAAGCATTTAAGGGGTAAAGGGTGACTGCGACAATAAAATCAGCATTTTCAACTAATTGTCAAGGTTGAATTGAACAGAAACTAATCGTAATTGAAAACTTGCCATGAAAGAGGCAATTGAGGCAAATCTTAACATAGATAACAAAGACGCTGTGGTTCAGGAGGAATAAATAAACTGCGGTATCAAGACAAGAGACAGAAGGAAAGAGAGAAACACGAACCATATTGCTGGGCAAGGAAATGAAGCCCCTGTTGATAAAGACTGTGTAGATCTGCCCAGTTGACAGAAATAAGAGAGATGGAGCAAGAGCTTATCTTTTCCCGTCCTATCCCTCTCCCACAGTAAAACCCAATACTTCCAGCTGAAAGTAAAATTAGGTAAAAGTGTCCTGGTCCGCCCTCTCTGCTCCTTTTGCTTTCTTATTGTCTAATTGCCCCCTAAAAGTGACAGCCAAATTTAGTTTAGCATCATATGCAGCTCTATCAATTTGAAACTCAAAAGGGTAGGATAGATGTCTGACAAATTCAGTAAGTATTGACCAAATGCATTTGAAACCAGGAAAAAAAAATATGAAGGTTATATATTTATAACATATAACAAGCAACAAAATGTAAAAAAAAAATGGAAAACCTAATTATTCCAGCTATCTACTACAACTAATTCTATGAAACATGGGAAAAATGGGGAACAAAAGGTTAGGAAAGACAAAAAAAACACGATACAGCACAGCTACTAGAACAGCTCCAATCAAGATTGATTCGTCAGAATCTCAAAACCTCCTTAAAATAATAACCCAAATTACCGATTAGTCGCTAAAAAGGATCGTATTCACCCACATGCAAGGCAAATAATTAATAGTAATTGGAAAATTAAAGCAATTCAAGGATTACTAATAGTTCACAAAGCTAATCAGAGCAGAGAACACCACGGCCATTTACACAACGGAGCAGTGAACCCTACGCTACTAGAAAGAAGAAGACCCAGAGATTAACGGAGCGACCGACGCCGTTCATCCAATTTCCGGCTTAAAGAGCTCAGAAAACAGAGATAACAGCAGAAGAGATTGTATAGTTCCCCCTCAAATCTCAAATCTCTGCTCATCAGCTTCTTCAAGTATGTGCCAGTCATGGGAGTATAGACACCGAACGTGGAGAAGAACCAGAGCATGGAGGGCAAACCTAGAGCTGAAAGCGGAGCTGTCGCCTCGCACCTTCGAGAGGATGCCTCGATGGCCGCCGCCAGCTGTGTAGAGTGCGGGGCTACTTTGACGGAACAAGAAGACGGGGGGGACCGCTGCTCTCTGTATTTTCTTTTCTTCTTTTATTCACTTTTTTTTTGGGTGAAATCTTTTATTCATTTTTCAATAAATATATAAATCTTTTTTTTTATTTACACCACGCAGTATTCCCAGGCCAGTCGTACTCTCCCAACCTGAGATTCGATCCTGAGATCACCTATTTGGGAGTTCAGTGAGGGAACCACTAGGCGAATTCCAAGTGGTATATATAAATCTTTTGTACCATAGAGAAGATACACCTCACGAGTGAGTACAAGAAACAAGCCAAAATACCGTACATTATCTTTTTTTTTTAATAATTGAGGTATTCGAGCGTCTTCCAGATCCGACTAACGATGGTTGCGACGGTTTCTCATTAGGTCACACACAATAATCCACAAATCATGTGTACTGAGTAAGCGAAACGAACCCGACGAGTTCGAGGGTTATAAATCCCACCACCAGGCTACCCCTCGCGGGCTAGTATCGTATATTGTAAAAAATTCTTTTTAAAAAACTATTTCTCGATAAGTATTTTATGCTATACTTCAATGGATTGTAGATTCATTTTGTTAGTATGCGATCTCTTTAACAATAAAGTTTTTTGTTAGCAGAAAAATGGAGGTCAAATGCTAAAACAAAATTTTTATTTGAACCTAGAATCGCATTTTGAATATGTAATCTCTTTACTTTCAAGATACGATTGCATGTTCAATGTGCGATATCTCGATGGTATACACATAAATAATTTGTGAGCAATGACATGGTGTTTTTGCGCCATCGTCTGAGTGAGTACGAGGGAGAGAACCGCAAGCCTTCAAATTTCAGGCTTGCATCTTTGCATTTATTTATGTTACATGCGTTTGTGGACGTACATACGTGATCATAGGATTAGCCAGACAAAATTTGAATATGCAGTGATATAAAAAAACACGAGAGTGAGCTAACTAGCCACTATTTTATCGGTCAACTCGATGAGAGCGACTTGATACGTCGACAAAAGGGTAGCATTATCTTTTCATTTATAAGCTATGTTTATTTTTAAATACGATTTAACACATCATCAAATCACCATTCTCGGGTTTTTCATTGACTTATTACCATCCCTAACTTATATTATCCAACAACGCTTGAACTAATGATAGGCTCAGACACGTACTGTTGCATCGAACCACTATTTCTGTGTTTTTTCCT
Source organism: Lagerstroemia speciosa (assembly GCA_037672795.1). Taxonomy (NCBI): domain Eukaryota; kingdom Viridiplantae; phylum Streptophyta; class Magnoliopsida; order Myrtales; family Lythraceae; genus Lagerstroemia; species Lagerstroemia speciosa. Next base: position 11,988,922 of record CM075297.1, read on the forward strand.
CGACTTATTACCATCCCTAATCTTATATAATCTAACAACACGTGAATTAATGGCTTGTCCGAACATGTATACTGCTATTACGTCAAATTGCTGTTTTCGTATTTTCCCCTAACTCATTACCATCCCTAATCTTATATAATCTAACAATACTCGAACTAACGACCGGTCCGAGCATGTATACTATTGCACCAAATCACTGTTTCACTTGTTTTTCCCTCGACTTACCATCCCTAATCTTACATAATCTAACTACTCCCGACTAATAACCAGCTCGAACATGCATACCACTGCACCAAAACACCGCTCTCTTGTTTTTCCCTTGACTTATTACCATCCTTGGTCTTATATAATACAAAAACGCTCGAACTAATGACCAGCTCGGACATGTATACCACTGCACCAGACTACCGTTTCCCATGTTTTTCCCTCGACTTACCATCCCTAGTCTTACATAATCTAACGACACCCGAACTAATGACCGGCCGGGACATGTACAGTACTACACCAAAACACTGTTCCCATGTTTTTCCCTTGACTTATTACCATCTCCAGCCTTATATAATCTAAAAACACTAGAACTAACAACCAACTCAGACATGTATACTACTGCACCAAATCATTGTTCCCGTGTTTTTCTCCTGATTTATTACCATCCCTAATCTTATATAACGTGACAACACATGAACTAATGACCACCCGAACATGCATATTACTGCATCAAATAACCGTTCCTTTTTTTTTCTCCCTCTTGACATATCACTGTCCCTAATCTTATATGATCTAACAACACCCGAACTAATGACCAGTCCGGGCATGCATACTACTGCATCAAACTACTGTCCCCGTATTTTCCCTTGACTTATAACCATCTCTAATCTTACACAATCTAACAATACCTGAACTAATGATCACTCATAACATGCACTGTTCCCGTGCTTTTCCTTGACTTATCACCATCCCAGATCTTACGTAATCTAATAACACCCGAACTAACGATCGGCCTGAACATGCATATCAAATTACTCTTTCCGTAATTTTCTTTTTGACTAACCATTGAGGCGTTGCGTGTCCCATGGCACAAGACAGGCTTGTTTGCTTTAAAGTCCCGGCAGTCAGTTTCCCCTCCTCACAATTCAGGTGTCTGCGCCGGCCGGCCGGCCATGTGGTTGGCTTCTAATTATCTCTAAAAGCCTACAACTCTGCCTGCCTGCCTGCCTCCCTGCACTTACTAAGCATATCCTCCCTCGTGATTTTGTCTCTGACCCAAATCGATCCCCAAATATCCACCTCGAAAAACCCTAATTGGACACAGCTCCCTATTCACTAGGTAGCTTCTCACCCCCACCCACCAATCAATTATTAACTGCCTCTCCAACGTAAATGTTAATTATTCATCGGCAGTAGAAATGATTATTAATTCATTCCATTCTTTTTTAACCGGTTTCGTTGATTATTATAAGTTATTTGATTAAACCGTTGTACGATTCAACAAGCGAACCGTCAAATAGAGGATGGGCTTCGTAAACTTTTGAGAGATTTTTATTTTGATTTGCCACATCACTAGAATCCGCATGTGATAAATTGAAAGATTTTACTATTCAATTGTTGGGCTATTTAATAGGTGGAAAAAATAACTGTGATCCTTTATATTTTCTTTTTGTTTTAATTTGGCTTTATTGATTGTGAACTATTGGATCAGATAGCTAAACAGTCAAGCGACTGGACCGTAAAAACTTCCGTGATAAATCCGATGCAATGAAGCTAGTGCATCAACGTGATTTGATTCAAATAGTAAATCGCTTATTCTCCCTAAGTTAAGATTTTGGTTTGAGTTTTTACGAATGGAGAAAACTTACACTGGGAGAGTTTTTTTACTCCTCAAGGGGGTGACTCGGTAAAATTTTGCACAGTAGGACCTTGAAGGAAAAATAAACAAAAATGTAGGAAAATTGGAAAGTAAACCTAGCATACTAGCATAGCGTTCTCGATTCAAAATCAACATATTCAAAGCATAATTCTTCCTAATTGTTGGACTTTCTTGGTCTCTTTTACTCGCCTAGTCGTATATTATTATTCCAAGTTTACAAGCCTATTTTTTAATTGAAAAAAGGAAATTTGGCATATTTGCTTTGTGGGTAATTATCTCTCCCTGATTAAAAAAGATTTTAGATAGTCATTGAGGAATAATTAATTAAATTACTTTTATTAGTACTAATTATAATAATTATTCGAGTGATTAATATTAATTTAATTATTTATCATATTTTAATTAATATTTTTTTATATTATATGATAAATTCCGATTATCTAATAATTTTTTACGTGATAAAATATTCCATTTTTTCCCAACAGTCTTCCTTCCTCAGTTTTTATTTTCCTTTTCAATTTTTTTGGGGGCAAGTTTGGGTAGCTTCAGAAAAGTTTTTACATCACGGAGAAGAGCAAGCAGGGGGGGTGTGGGTCCCACGTTCATCATGATCTGATAATGTCTTGAAGGTGACAGCGCGGGAGAGCACACACCCCCAGTCACAGTCAAACGTCAACGGTTCCTTCCCGGAAAAAAGCTGCTACCCCCAAAACGTTCCCACCGAGAACAAGAGAAAGTTTTAATATGGGACATATCCGTATATAATATTAATGTGATATATTTATTTAATTATAAGTAATTATTTATACTTATTTAATTAGTATTTAATATTTATTAAAAATTTTTAATATTTTTTTAAAAAATTTTAAAATTTAATAATTTTATAAATATAATTATTAATTAAATATTAAATTTTAATAAGGCTGTTATATCAAATCGTCATTACTACGTGGTGTAATTACTCTACTCAAAACTTTCTCCTGAATTATAACCAACCCCCAGCCCCTTGCTGTGATCTTAACCATACTTCCAATGCCTTTCTCGACAGGAAATATTTTATATATAATATATAACGAGTTCGTTGTATAATTTATTATTTAGATCTTGATACTTGCAAGACAAACTTGAAAATTGTGAAAACCTTACACGTCTCCATATGCAAAAACGATTTGGGTAACAAACTAATTATATATCACATACTTAATTTTTGCTTCATACCTCGTTACACTTAATTTCTCTGCCAGATAAAAAATTGCCTGGCACGATAATATCATTTTTTTTATTGAGTAAAAGGATGATTATTCAAACTCTCGTGTTGAATCGTGAATATATCAGACGTACTGAATAACTAATGCTCAATATTAATTTTGCTAGCGTATTACAATCAAAGGTTTGATACAGTTTAAGAAAGTGAAATCCTCCAAACTTAGGTCCAGACAGTACCACCAAATGTATGACACAGTTCAAGACCTCGATATCATCAAAGTTCATGCCCAAAAGGCACGCTGTACCAAATACTTTTGACATGTACGTATAATGATTCCAACTTAGAATTCTAAACACACCAAATCGCATAAAAGTGTGTTTTAAAAGGCTAGACCTCCTTTCGAGGTGCGATGCTAGTGATACTATTATTATTAATTCTCGATCAATAGTTTTTTAATATAATTTTTACCAGTGAGGTTTTCGAACTCATTTATTCCCTTCACCCTGCTTTTTTCCTAGGTTAACCCAGGTCACTTGTAATCGATAAATTTCTGGCAATCCAGTTGGTCTGATCGAGGTCAACATTGTTTAAGAGCAAGCATCAAATAAATCATTGTCTCTATTTTGAAACTAAAATTCTTGGATGGATAGTGTCTCCATCCAAATTAGATTTGAACTCGAAATTCATCAGGTCAACATTAGTTTTTTAACAGTTTAATTCTATCAAAAAGAATATAGTTAACTAAATAAAGATTGAATGCCCTCTTTCTCTCTTGAACCACTGATATTCAAGAGTACAACGAGCCCTAACTAATCCAGTTCGAACATGGCGTAGAATTTCCCCCATTCACGTGCCTCGAATCCAAGAACTTACTTCAGGGAAAGAGATGTTCTACCATCTCAATCAATTTATCATTACACGCTCTTTTTCAAGGATTTGTAGCATAAAAATATTCTGTTGATATTTTGGAAAGTCCTATGTGCCATAAATCGAATGTTTTGATTTTGATCATTTCTCGTACCTGATGGGTACTATATGTAAAGAGTCGATTTTAGTACTGTAATACTATACAAAATGTAGCATTATACTTTTGTACGGAAGGCCGTTTGAATTTTTTGCTGTATGATCACGGTATGTTCTGATCTCTCGGTCAAGACTGATTCGCGGCTCGCCTTCTATCGCGTCGAATTTTGTCTGTTTATTTTTATCCGGTGAGTGCAAGATAATTATCATTATTCAACCAAGAGCTTCTACGATGACTATGAATCCAAGGCCAAGCAGCTTCACTCAACAATTTATTAAGCCAAAAAAAGAGAAAAAAAGACATTACTTACCCCCCCAAAAAAAGGAAGAAAGACAATACACAATAATCTTAATATCCCATTAAAATCAAGTAATAATCATTGAAAAAATTGCATGATTGCTGAGTATTGAGAGAGTTTTATCGACTTAACAGCTTCACGTGACTCAAATATGAATTAAACAGAGACCGTTGAGTTCATGAATGCATGTAGCGCAGAACAGAAGATAGTACCGGTGCAAGTCAAGTAAGATTGTATATTCAAATATTTATTAACGAAAAAATTCATCGTTTGGAGAATTTTATGTAATCTTATGCTACAAATTACAACACTTGGTTGTAAAATTTATTCTAATATGATCTAACATGCGCTAAAATTTTATAGCGTACGTACAATAAAATATTTATATCCAAAACATATGTCGTTTTTAAATTACATTAATTTTTTCATACCTAGTAAATTTGACGACTACCATATGCTGATTCATTTCCCAGCAGATTTTCTCATGGCTTAAACTTTCATTGTAATATCGACATTCCCCTAATATGATAAAACTCAAATTAAATGCCATTTTAAATATTCACCCGACTTGATTACGAATGGAAACCAATTAGGCTCCTTTTTCTTTTTGATAACCGAGGTATCCGAACGCCTTTCGGGTCCGACTAGTGCTGGTTGCGATACTTCCTCCTCGAAACACACGCAATAGCTTGCAAACTACACGTGCCGAATAAATCAGGCGAGCCTGACAGGTTCAAGAGGGCAGAAAGCCCCAACCAATAAAGAAAAGCCCCTACCAGGTATTGAACATGGAAGTTTTAGGTGAACTCCCCAGTTTTCCACTAGTGGAATTGCTGCCGGTTGGCACCAATTGGGCTCCTTGAATATCAAGCAACAAGTGCCCCAAAAAAAAAGGTAACCATGGTTAAAAAGTTCAGAGCAAGTCCAGAAGAAAGTAGCAAAAGGATTAGAAAGGAAGGACAGTAAATATTTTGTGCATAATATATAATGAAATTATCATATAAATTATAATTTAAATATCGATATTTGTAAATATAATATTTAAAAATTGTGAAAATCTTTCAATGTCAGAATTTAAAAGAAATTTATATAACGATTTTAATATGTATTACGCAGGTATATTTTCTCAGAGAAAAGGGTGGAGTGGGCCATTTTGTACTACTGAAAGCGTACAAAGTCTACATACACAACAATCATTCACCCAATAGCCCTTCACTGACAGAAGCCATCATTAGACCTCTGTCTTGGTTTCTGTCTCCTCTGCCTCCCCTTCCCTCTCTATTCCTCCCCCTGTCTGTCCCTCCCTCAATCCTCTCCCCTCCATTTGTGTTCCTTCCAGTCCCATCCTTCTGCCCTCCTCTTCCCTCAGCCCTGCCAAAAGGGTACAAAAGGGTGGCTGTGACCTGACACTGCTCCGACCTCTTCTCTCTCTCTCTCTCTACACTCTTTTCTTCCTCTTCCCTCCCTCCCTCCCTCAGACCCAAAATCGAACGCCCGAGTCGTGAGAGGAGAAGAACCTTGCAGTTAACAGACCCTCGAAGGAGGAGATGGGAGAGAGAGATGATGGTTATGATGATGAGCTGCTCGGGCTGAGCTTGGGCTTGGGCTCGGGCCACCCCGGGAAGAACAGGAGGAGGAGCTCCGCCTCCGCCTCCGCTCCTCGGTCGCCTTCTTTCGAGCTGAACCTGTCTCTCGCCGGCGGTCATGCAAGAGGTAACCCTCCGGAGAACTCGCAGGCCTATCGCCGCCACCCCATCTCCTGTAACCCAGAACTCCGACATCCTGGTCAGTATCTCTCTCTCTCTCTCTGTCTCTCTCCAGTTTTTCAAGCACAAAATGGCCTTTTTATGATGAAAAATCAGAGATTAAAGAAACTCTCCCAGTTTCATAACTTCGATCGAAAAGGTACCTTATAATCAATAAATACTTCCACCGTTTCTATTCTTCCAGCAAAATGCTGAAAAATATGCACAAGAAATTCTTAGGTGATCCTAGTTCGTCACGTAACGCGAGAAAATATTTATTAAAATATGATAAATTAGTAAATTAGTACATCACCTGAACAATTATCATAATTAATACTAATCAAAGTAATTTGATTGATTTTTTCACATTGGGAGGCAGGCCAGGGAAGACTTTTTGAAAAAAAAAACGTTGATTAAACTCTCCGAATGCTTCATTAATTTGAAGGAAAAAAACGGACTTTTCTTGATCAATAAATAGAGCTTCTTTAATGGGGGAGGGCGGGGAACAAGGAAGAGAAGTTGTGGCCATGGGGGACTTGAACTTTCCTCTGTTGATGAAAGAATTAGAGCTCTACGAGTGTATAATTCCGTTCCTGCCTTCCTTAGAGGTGAGCTTCGACACCTCGCTGCCGCTTCACTCCGGTGGAGTAGGTTTCAGCGTGAACGGCGGTGCTCCTCTGCCCTATCTGCCTTTCCCGGAGGACGAGAATGCGGCGTTGTCACCCAACAGCACGCTGTCGAGCATAAGCGCCGGGAAGAGGGTCGAGAGGGAGGTGGCGGTGGACAATGAGAACGAGGGCGAGCGGACGTCGTGCTCGAGGGGGAGCGACGAGGACGACGGCGGCGGCGGTGTTGGCGGAGGCGACGGGGAGGGGAGGAAGAAGCTCCGGCTGTCGAGGGAGCAGTCGATGGTCCTGGAGGAGACGTTCAAGGCGCACAGCACGCTCAACCCGGTGAGTGGGCATTTTGGTAAATTCAACCGCCCGTAAGTGCCGTTTTACATATGTATGTATATATATTATCAAAAAAATTTAAAATTGATAAATTTTATTAATTTATAATATGATATCAGTAATATTACGTAATATTCTTATTATGTAATAGTCTCTCCTTTAACAGATATACCATGTAGTATGTTTTACAAGTCAATGAATGTTTAATGCGGTATATATAGTCTGTTAGATATTCATAATTATTTTTTTACTAAAATATTAAATATATTTAATTTATATTAAATGTTACGTAATATACCGTTTTTTTTTTTTTAATTTAAAGTTGTTGGGGGTGTTGACGTTGGGGTTTGTTTGGTTCGACTGGATTTTGCAGAAGCAGAAGCTGGCTTTGGCGGAGCAGCTGAACCTCAGGCCCAGACAGGTTGAGGTCTGGTTCCAGAACAGGCGCGCCAGGTCATAAGATTTTCCTTCATAAATTCCAATAATATCAACATAATTGTTTAAAATGATTAGATTTTTTTTAAAAATTTTTGAATTCTATGAGTTAAAAAAAATCATTATTTGGACAGTTTTACCCCTAACCAGTAAAGTATTTTTTTTTTTTTATAAATAAATGCAAGTCTTACGAGGATTATTGGCCATATTAATTCGACCGTTAAAAAAAATTACGGCCAGCATTAGTATTGAGATAAAAAATTAATAATGGACATGGTCGTGCTATCCGTTAATTTTTTTTCTCTATAAACTAAACCGAAATAACACAGGTCTGTTGTGTGCTGTTTCGTTTGGACAATTTCAAAAAATTATGGATTTTTTTGGATAATGACATCATTTGAACGAAAATTTACCTCGTGCGCCACTGGATATTTGAAAATTTATTGGGTATAGATTAGTCTAAATTCAAGTCGGTCTGTCGGTCGGTCCGATGAGAAATTTACCTGTTAATTTCTCGATCATAGGGACTGGTTTTAGCTTGTGAGATAAAAAGGTACTTGGATGTCATTCAGTGACTTGGTAAGGATAATATTGTCTATTCATATTTGAACAGAGGTACGAAACGTTTCGGTTGCCTTTTTACACATGCTGTTACACGTGCAACCTAAAATTGTTTTTATTCAGCAAAAAAAAAGAGGTAAAATTATTTTAGTAATTATTGTCTCATGATTTTCATGACATAAACAAACCTTTGCCCTTTCCCCCAAATTGAACTTTTCCCTTTTCACAGACATTTTTGTTTCCGTTGCCACCCACAATTAGGTGACCGTGGGCTCCATGCAAAGTGAAAGTCTCGTACATAGTTTGTATATTATTAATGTGATGTCATAAATAAATTAAAATTTAATTATTTTAGGTTTATCTTTTTTATTTTTAGGATTTATTTTAAAAAATTTAAAATGGATGAATATTGTTAACGTGTGATATTATATCGGTACTGTCACGCAGTATGCTTGTTATACAGAATATTCTCTCTCATGCAGAAGGGGTCTACCGTCAATCTGACGGTGGATGAGAGTAAATATTGGGATAATTTTATATTTTCAGTGGATCGATCTGCCTCGAATATGAATCACTCAAATTTGTTAGATCTAAGTATGAAATAACCGATGCAGTGACATGAGATTCTCTTTCGTGATATGGAGGTTGAGGTTTGATTCTCGAGGCGAGAATCGTGTAACTCCTTTTGTTTCTCCGTGTCTTCCGTTCCTATATTAGATCTATAAATCTCATTTATTACTGAAAAAAGGGAGAAATGTCAAGTCTGTCAATGTCCGAGATACAATAGATACAATTGATCTCGCCCTGCTGCAGGACGAAGCTGAAGCAGACCGAGGTGGACTGCGAGTACCTCAAGAGGTGCTGCGAGAACCTGACCCAGGAGAACCGGCGGCTGCAGAGGGAGGTCCAGGAGCTGCGAGCCCTCAAGCTCTCCCCGCACCTCTACATGCACCTCAACCCGCCCACCACCCTCACCATGTGCCCCTCCTGCGAGCGCGTCGCCGCCCTCTCCACCTCCTCCTCCTCCTATGCCCCGGCGGCGGCCAATCTGCCCCCGGGGAGTTGACCGGCCGGTGACTTGCTGGATCGACCGCGCTTTAAGGGATATCGCGGAGGTGAATTAGACGTCGGATTTTGACGGTGAGGTGTAGTTTTGGTCTGTAGTTGTAATGAGGGGGGAAGAACATGGAGAATGTCTGGTTATGGTAAATGGTATGGTTTGCAAGATAGAAAGATATTCGGGATAGCGTCGTGTTCGGGTCCCAAATGCCCATATCAAAGGCTACGTGTTCAATAAGAGAGTCGAATTTGTCATCCCATAAGCTCAACTCGAACATAAATTTAATATTGGATTTTATCTATTAGGTGGTATACCTAGAAAAAAAGTAAAATCTTTTGACGGATGAGATATGGTTTCACGGTTCAAAATTAACTTCCATGCGATTTGCTGAAATGGAAATTTCAAGTTCTAGTTTTCTTCTAAGAAAATTGCTAGAGCGGACAATTTGAACTAGTGAATACGTTGGGTTCGTTCTTGATTATATTAAATCTTTGATAGCATTGTATTAATAAAATCATTATTAGTATCAATTATTTAATCTGTATAATACTTTCACAGTTGAATGCTAAAGTCTTAGCATGATGTAGAAGGATAGCTGGGTCATTGTTAGTGTTGTCCTCTTTTCGAGAAAGTTTTAAACAGAGCGGTTATACTCACGTGGTATGTCTGTCAAATCAAAATTCATTATTTATATATTAGTCTAATTAGAGTTGACTATTTATTGAAGTTTTTAATGATTTTTTTACGATATATACCCTTTTAAGTTATGATTCGTTATTTATTAGATTTTTTTAAATTTTTTATAATTTTATAATTATAATTATATAATTATTAATTATATATTAAATTTTAATTAGATAAATATATTACATGAGTATTGTCTATACGATATAATCACTCATTTGAAAAACGAGGCATTTTATTTAAGGAAAAAAATCTGTATCTTTTCAATTTGTTGAAAAATGAGAGTCGCACGTGTGGACGTGTGATGCCCGTTGGGAAGAGGATAGCGTTCACTCGGCGAAGCAGAAGAAGATAGCATGGGTTGAGAGAGCAGCAGGAAGAGAGCAAGAGACGGAAAAAGCCACCATGCCCACCGTCTTCTCCACGCCCTGTCTCCTCTCTAACGCTTCCCTCGCTCTTCCATGTAATGTATCTCTCCCTCCCTCTCTCGCTCGCTCTCTGGAATGTGTCTACACCTTTTGTGTCTTTCAATTACGAGTGTAACAGCTATAAGAGTTTGCTTTCTTGAACTGGGCAGAACCATCTTGCCTGTTCTGTCTCTACTTCGGGCTAAGTTCACTTTTTGGTTCTATCTCAGAAACAATTCTTGTGTTTCTTAGTTACGTCCATGCTGAGTTGTTGGAGCACCAGACTGTACATGGGATCTTGTTTCGGAGACCGGGGGACATGATAGGAGAGTTAATGGCATATGGCAAATTCTTTTGGGGAATTTTGTATCAGAATTCTGGAATTTAGTCAGAAAATTGGGATTGCTGTGGGGCATCCTGAGGCTGGGGATGGCAGAAGGGGGAATTCATCCAAGAAATCGAGAGAGAGCGCACATTAGAATTTTTACTGTAATCTTGAGCCATAGTGGAAGAAGAATGACCCCCTACCGACCCCACATTACCACACATTTGCCTTAGAAGACAGCTGCTCTTTCAAGCTCCTGTTGTTTTCTCTGCCAGTACTTTTTGTTTAGACTATCAACCATATGGAGAAACATGGAGGAATTTTCAACTGAATGTCTGCTGCCGGGTGCTTTGTTCTTCCAAAATGTGCTGTGTAAATGTTTCAATTGGGAAATTTTGCGGTACTATTCTCAGGAAATTGTTGGAATCATGAATTAGTCATTCTTTTTTTTATTAACATGCTTGACGATAGAGGGGAGTCAGCTAGGATTAGAGATCTGGTAACTGCTCAGTTGATATATTTTCCTTGAAAACCCTCAAGTGTACTTTTTCTTATCCTTTACTTTATTTGCTTCTTTGCTTTACAAAATCATCTTATGAACTTGAACTTGCAGGTAGAACATTTTCAGTGCATTCTGTTGCAAATTCGATTGACAAAACGAGGAGAAAAACACACCGCTGCCTGCATTACAGTTTGAGAGAAGGGTAAGATTCATGAATACTTCCATATAAATATAAAATCTCCCATTCCTAACCGTTCCATTTAACTGAAGAGTGCAGAATGACAATATATTGTGGCATAATGAGAGGCTGTGCCGAAGGCCGCTGTTGTTGCTTTTGGTCTCCTTGGGCCTCTTCCCTTCTCTGCCCTCCTCCGCAAAGACAAAGAGTAAAAACCCTTATGATGAAAGACGGTTGCTAGAACAGAACAAGAGGATACAGAGAGAAAACAATGCACCGGAAGAATTTCCGAGCTTTATTAGAGAAGGTTATGTTCAAAGGCTTGCAATAATTATTTTATAGTGTATGATTGTTTTGGAACAAATAAATTTTATCTGAAGCTTTTTCTATGCTTCCTTTTCTTTTTCCATTTATTTCAGGTTTTGAGGTGAAGGTAGTGACATCGGATAATTATGTTAAGAGAGATTCGGGGCTTATCTATCGGGATTTTGAAGTCGGTCAGGGTGACTGCCCAAAGTCTGGTCAGCAGGTTTCCTTTTCCTTGTCTTTAGCTACTCCATTGAGCTTGTTTTATCCAGAACTTCAATTCTAAACATTAGAGTCACATACCTCAGATAATGCATGAACAGGTCTATTTCTGTCTCGCTGATCATTTACATGCAAACTGTATAGCCATTTTTATTAGGATCTATGTTTTCTATCTGTTTGACTTTTATAGCTCCTTTCTCATTACTTGCAATACAAAATATTAATCATGATGAACACGAAGTTACATATATAGGATCAAACATCATTCAGATAAACTTTTACACAAAATCATCCCAAGTGGCAAGTTGAAGAGGAGTTTAGGAAATGTATTCTAGGAGAAACTGTGATTAGTCGCTGCAGCTCAATTATGATCCTTTCACAGGTGACTTTCCATTATGTGGGTTACAATGAGTCAGGACGTCGTATCGACAGCACTTACTTGCAGGGGGCTCCCGCAAGAATCCGAATGGGTACCAATGCATTGGTCCCAGGTGAGAACATGACATTAATGGGTTTACTGTCTAATGGTGCTTGGTGCTTGAAAAAACTCAATAGATTGAAGTCCTTGTCTGTTGCCACTTTATGAGAAATCTGAACGCTAGTTAAGTCTAGAATAGTCATCAAGCAAATTTTGATCTGCTTGGCTAAGTGATTTATTAATCAATGAGTAGTGCACATGTCTGTCTTCCCATTCTTTTCCAGCTTTAAAACACTATGCTCTGTCAAGTTTCATCAGAAGGACACTGCCAGTAGAATGTAAGGGGAAAAATTTCCAGTGCCACTTCATTGTCTACCACAGAGGATTGCATGCAAACTTTGAATAAACATATCCCGCAACTTTTGACAATTGTGGGGAGACTTATCAAGTGCAAGCAACTTGATGAGCTCTATAAATAGAGCTGCATTTGGTGTTCAAGACAAACACCGAGGCAAAGGCAGCATGAAAGAAAAGAGAGAATGGAAGTGTCCAGTGTGTTTGCGAGAGTGTGGGATTGTGTACTCTAGAGATATTATGGTTAAAGGATATACAGTAACTGACGATATTTTAAGGTTGGGCCATATGTTAATTGTAGAGAATTGATATACTGGATTTTCCAGGTATCTAGAGTGGTCAATATTTATTGTTGGCTCATAGAGAGACTAATGTCTATTGAACAAGTTGATTACGTAGCGGATCATTTGCCCATCGACCTCATAGTTTTTCCTTTTGCACTCTTGAGGGCTTTTCTATGTAGCACCTTAGTGTTATTCTATCCTTTTATTTTATTCTCATTCAATTTGATTTTTTTGCTTGTGTTTGATATCATTCTTTCTAGTTATAACTCGAGAAAAATCTTTCTACATAACAATGACTGTACTCAATAGAGAATGATACAATCAACTTAACGCAGAGTGTAAAGGGGCAAAACCGCGTGGTTAATGGGCAAAGGATTCACTTTTGTGTAATCAACATGTTATATTGTCACCAGCCTATCTGTTGACCAATAGTAATTGAAGCAATACAAGAAAATGCATTTTTAGGTATTGACCACTCTCAACCTGAAGTCCCGATATATCGATTCTATGCGATTTACATACCAAACAATTGTACTATGTGTGATATTTGCCTTGGTGTGTGTCCTAAACATCGAAGTCCAGCTTTACTTACAGAGCTCATAAATTTGCTTTTATTTAATGAACCTCCCTTCATTTGTCAAGAGCTGTGGCAGCCTACTGTAACTTGTGGGATATGTCTATTCAGAGTTTTGCAGGCAACTTCTATGGTAGCCTACAAAGTGGGGCTGAATTTTCTTATCCCTTTACATTATGCTAATGATCATTCCTCGAAAGCGGACACCTACTTTTCTTTATAGTTGTAACCGAAAAAGATGGATTTCAATGACATGAAAGTGTGAAGAAGAGATCAATATTAATCTTAATCTTGCAGCTTTTGATTGTTGAATGCCTGAAGGAAATATATGAAAAAATAAGTGTAACAATATAATAACTTGAAATGCTGTGCAAGAGAATCATTTCAGGGTTTGAGGAAGGCATTCGAGATATGAAACCTGGAGGGAAGAGGAGAATAATCATACCTCCTGAACTTGGACCCCCTGTCAGTATCCAATATCCTGCTTTTGATTTTTTGTCATCGTATGTTAGCATGTCTGTTATGCTTGTGCTTTTTTTTACGGTCATGATGGAACTTGATAACATTTTTTTATGACAAATCTCCAGACATTTTTCATGCTGCTAGCTTCTCTGCAACCATATTCTTACGTATAATCATCTATTCTAGTTTCTGCTCTGAGAGGACCTTTGGGCTGCAGGTGGGGCCATCAACATTTTTCAGCTCGAAGCAGTTTGAAGTTTTCGACGTGGAGCTGGTCAGCATCCAGGACTGCCAGAGGAGGACGATAGGCTTCTATTCGGATGTGGTGTGCAACTGACAGGAGGGAGTTGTGTGCTGCTATTTGCTGATATCTGAATTTATTGGGTTTGCCAATTTTGGGACACCTCGTTCAGTTTGTTGTTTCCAACTGACAGAAAGCCGGTGCAACAACTTGTGTTCTGCTGTTGGAAATGTTTTTCTTGGACACAGAAAATGTTTTGGAATCAGGGTATGATCTGCAGGCTGGTTTAGATAAAGTTGAAGTGCAAGGGATGCCATTGATTGCTGGGCTTCATATTACTGGCATGGGCAGTAATCGAGTTTTGGGTAGAAATATCCATTAAAAAAAATAATTTGCAAAAAGGGTTGAAGGCAAAATATTTCTCCAAACTGTGTCAAAACCGTATTTTAAAGATGCGATTTTGATATAGCGAAGTTGCATCTTGAAGATGGGGTGGAAATATTTTATCTTGAGCCATATTTTGTAAAAATGTATTTGAAAAGGGGTATTCGTACCCAAAACTCAGCATTGACCCTCGATCGATGTTTCTCTAATGTTCATTGTCATTCGAGGGTTCTCCAGCCCATGCTGTGCTCCTGTTGCCATGAGTGGCCAACTGTCATATCATAGCCTTGTGAATATCCAATACGTCTAAAGGTGTTAACATATTATCGTGAACTGGTTGAAATTGTCTAATGCCTCATTCTACCAAGCAAGATTTCAGGTTTCCAATATCATGAATGGAAAAAAAAAAAAAATACAAAACCCACGATTGGAAGAGTTCTGCACCGTACTAGATTGAGTTGATTCAAATTCAAATAAATTAGAACCACCCCGTCAGAGTTACGGCCACCATAAGGGGGAAAAAAGCCACACATATAGGTCTCAAGAGGAGGTGAAACGAACCCCCTAAAAACCTGAAAGCACTTCTTGGACATTATTATGCAAATCATTCTATAAAGTTGACAGTTGAAATACCAAAACTGTTCTTCAAGTCGGTGCACTTTGAATAAGACGAAGGTAAAATGATCGGCTTAATTGTCGTAAACAAATGATCGGCTTAATTGTCGTAAACAACACATGTAAATTTCTTTAATCCCTTCTTTCTCTTATCCACGTTGAACACCAAGAACCGAAAGAGGAACCAAGAGAAAACACAGGTTTGATATGATGTTATTATCCGCAACCTGGAATCAAGAGGGTTCAAAAGTTCAGCTGTCTTTAACTGTTTCTTCTTAATCCCTTCCTGGTAAGTACAAATCACTAACATTAAGCTTCCATGGATCCAAAGAAGTGCATGTATAAGCACATGTATGGATGAAACCGATGACTACGCACACAAGGGCGAACTCAATCTATGGCCTCATAAATATCTTATGAAGCGTAAATACGTCCTATTCTAACTCGAATAGATACAGAACTAATGCTACAGCAGAGCATTCCCCGCAGTTGCAATTGCAATTGCAAGCATCTAATTTATTTGACAAGTTCGTCCCGGATCAGCCCGGTTGCTTCACGATTGATACTTGACTTCTTCCCCAGGCACCCTATGATAAATGATCGTCTCTTCGGGATTCGGGTCGGCATGGTACTGCCCATACAAAGCATAAATCCCAACGGTAATGATGCTGAGGACGACAAATCTCACCCAAGCTTCATAGTGCAACTGCAAAATGTAGGGATAAGTCAATAGGATTTTTGTGCCGAGAATGCTTGATTCAGCTTAGCAATGAAACTCGCCAATTTATTGTGTCACGTACCTGAGCAAACAGAAAGATATTGAAGAATATACAAACTGCCGGCACGATCGGGACACCGGGACAGGAGAAACCTTGCGCTTCTGTGTAAGCCTGAGGAAAGCAAATCAATGAGATGTGCTTTTACCAGTTGTTAACCGAACACCGAGAAACTATCATCTTGCCAACAACATCCATCAGAGACATCCCGCAGAATATTACAATCCGGTGAAAACAGCTTTTCATACCATTCTCGAACTATTTCCATGGATATTTTAACTTTCCCCCTTTCTTTACGACAAATGATAGAAAAAAATGAAACATGAACAGGACAATGGAAAATGCTATATTTGGTCAGAGTCATCCTCTCTATTACCCAGATTGATTATCTCCTTATCATGTGCATAACTAATTGTATGGGAATCACTAAAAACGAACTCGAATTATCATAAATAGTGTATAGATGAGTATGTACTTGACGATGATGAAGGGCGGAGATGGATACTACTGCAACAAGTACAGCAGCCAAAGTAAGAATCAATGGAGCATCCACACGATAGAAGAGTCCTGCTATGAAGCCACTCAATGCGACTAAAACAAGGAGAACAACACCCTCCTGCCTGCTTGATAGCCATCTTGAGTTAGCTTGATTAGCCGTCTTATCCTTCCACCGAAGGACAATGACACAAGCTGATACTACAGAATACCCAGTCTGAAACAAGTGAAACTATGTCACAGGTGCATATAAGATAGAATCATTACCACTGAATTTACAAATATAACAACTTTTATCCTGATTTACAATATCAGACAGAGATTGAAATTGAAATAGGTTTTAATTCCTCAAATTTGGCTTATCCATTGTTATTGGACCATAGATTGAGGGCTACAGCTCTTCAGATAGTAGGGTTAATTGGGTTACTGCAGGGACCGCTGAGCTTAGAGCATTTGGCAAGAAAGGAGAGAAGAAGTTAATTCGATTAATACCGCTCTCCATCTTTTGGTCTGTCTCTAAGGAGAAGAATAGCCAGGCATTCAAGGGAGTTAAAATTACAAGGTCTCAAATATATGGAGAGATGGATATGGCATGTACATTCTTGGAATATTCAAGTGTATAAGAGTTCTCATTGTTTAGTGGTCATGAGTGATTTATGTTTATGTTCATGCTTTCGAATAGCTCCGATCTCCTCTTTGTATGTCTTTATGCATCCTTTTAGTGTGGGTTGATGAAATTTCTTTATTTAATGATCAGAAACAAAAAAGCATCACCTACTTTCAGGCCAACACAGTAACATCGCATTCTAAGCAATGGAAATATGACCAATAGCGATAAATTTGGATACATACCAATGAACCAACTGAAAGAATGTGGGATAGCACATGGACATTGAAAAGCCCTGCCATAATGCTTGCAACAATGCCGACCCATACTTGCGAGTGAATTGGAGTATGGCGAATAGGATGTACTTTAGCAAATATTGAGGGAAGTAAGCCATCCCGTCCCAGCCCCAGATACAATCGAGACTGCTTACATTAACATTCTCATTTAGTTGCTGCATATATTTGACTAAAAGAACGCCAAATTTGGATGTTACAAAGGGACTAACCTGAACATAGAGACCAACTAAAAGAGTTGTCGTGAGCCCAGCAACAGCAGCTATGCTGATAAGTACAGAAACATACTTTAGGCCCTTCGATGTGAACGCTTCAGCTAATGGAGCTTCTTCTCCAAGGAACTTGTATGGAATCATTCCAGTAATTACCAAACAGACACCGATATACAACGCAACGCATATGAGAAGACTGCCCAAGATTCCTATGGGTAAATCGCGCTGATTTCAAAACACCAACAAAAAATGTTTTATAACTCTTTGTGCTGTTATTAGACAAATGCAGAAGCACTTAGATTAACCAGTCAACTGCTCTAAAAAAAAAAAATTGATTCCCAAAACAAGTACCTGTGGTCTTTTAGATTCTTCAGCTGAATTAGCGACTGCATCAAATCCAACATATGCAAAGAACACGACAGTAGATCCAGTCAATATTGCTTTAATTCCATTCGGTGCAAATGGAGACCAATTTGAGACATCAACCTCAAAAGCACCAACTAAGATGACAAAGATAACAATTACAACCTGCAAAGGACAATACAGAATTCATTTTTCTAAATATAAATATAAATGTGGTAGGTAATGTACTGCTATGGATCTGTAAATGCAGTTTGAGCAAAAGTATTTGACACAGAATGATCTGCCCACTGATGTGCAAATCCACTTATTCAGCAAAAATGGCATAAAATGTTTTGCAACCCCACAAGAAAGCTGATGCACTCTACAAAAGAACAGACCCCACATAATGTCCAATACCAACGAAGTGTTAGTTGGAACTAATCAGCATGAGCTTTATGGTGATGCTCTTAGTGAAAGAAAAAATTCTAGAAGGGAAAGAGCATGCGCTTAAGTGCAGTGTCATGTGGAATCATATCAAACCAGTTATACATAAGAAGTACAATAGAGATAGCAAGCATATATGAAAGAGTTGAAAAATCCTTTTGATTGTACAAAGAGCATTTCCTTCAGATACTACCATTGCTATATATTGTACCTTTGTTACTGTCATAATTGAATTCAAAGCAGATGATTCTTTCACACCCTGACTTAGAATTATGGTGAGAATTCCAAGGATGATAGGAGCCAATATATTGATTGATAGGGCACCACCAAGGAACTCGTCACTCCCATGTCCTATCCAGCTGGGAATGTTTTCTCGGAAGAATGGAAAGAGCTCCAGAATAGTAGTCACATAGCTTGACAAACTTCTAGCAATGCTAGCAGCGCCAATATGATAGTCAAGCATCAATTGAGCAAATACAAGGAATGCAGTGAGCTCATTGAAAGCCGTATATGTGTACATGTATGCTCCTCCAACCACGGCAGGAAGACGAGAAGCCATTTCTGCATAGCAGAGTGCATTTAAAACACATGATGCACCAGCTAGTAAAAAGCTGATTGTAACCGCTGCATGATAAGAAGCAAAAAACAGTTAGCACTGAATTCATAGCTACAAGGTTAAATTGAAGTATAGAAGCAGTCCAGTTCACATCATTTGAGATATCATGAGAGCTGTTGAAAAACTGATTCTACTAACTACTAAGACACTCACTGTCAGCCACCATTCAGTACTATAACTTCTTGAACTCTGTGGCATATGGAGAGCTGACAAAAGATGTGATTTTTGCAGAAAGAATAGATAGTGCAGAGCTATTTGGGTTGATTTGATAAGTGGTCCTAGATTGGATACACCCCCCATCAATACCGTGATATAAATAGAATCTATGAAGATCAAACAAGACTGCCACTGAAACCAGCAAACAGATTTTCTTTTGCTATTTAATTTGTTGTGGTAGATGCGAGAAACCATACACACCAACCCGAAGAACTCAGTGTTAGCGACTGAACATCTAAGGATCAGCTCACGTTTCTACCAAATCTTCATTTCTAGCTAAACCTTAGAAAAATGTTATGATCAAGGATGCAACTTTAACAGATGCTTCATCTTATCGATAACACATCCATTAACTAGAATATCACATACTCGAACTCAGAAGGTTGCAAATCCCTCCATGCGACGCTGGAGCTAAATCAAGTCAACGACTTGCAAGCCCACAAGTCGACAAATCGCACCGGACGAGACACAACGATGCCGGAGCTATATCAATCGACGTAAATACACAGAACTGATCAAAAGAGCTCCGATGAATCGACTAACCCGGACCAACATCACGTGCAACCGTGCCCGTGACAACAAAGATGCCGGCTCCGATAGAAGCGCCGACGCCGAGGAGGACAAGATCGAAGAGGCCGAGGCGGCGGATGAGGCCATCGCCGGAGCGTGTTCTCGAGGTGGAGGAATCCGAGAGAGGCGGGAGATTCTTGGCTCGGAGGGCCGATGACCAGAAGTGCGACAACCACGACGGGGAAGAGGAGGAGGAGCCATGACCTCCCATTGGATTTTCTCGAGCAGAGAGGAAAACCGGATTGGGGAACATAAATTTTCCGACAGCTCGTGTGTGTGTATATATATATATATATATATTTGTTTCCCACGTGTTATCCAGTATTCGAATGCTAGTTGACTAATTCGGATTCGCGGTACGGTCGGACAGTTTCGCGAGACCCCACCCAAAAAAGTTTGCTGCATTCACAGGGCTCGAACTCAACAGATTTGTTATATCACATTTTTTAATAAAGAAATTGTATTTTTAAATAAAATTCTTATTTAATTTTATCGTTTAATTTTCTTTTTTCTGCCAATAAAATTTATATTTATAAAGAGATTGCATGAAACTCAATAGAAAAATTAGATCGTAAGTTAAAGTTGTGATATCTCGACAGTATTAACGTAAATATTTTGGTAGAAACAGTTGTTCAAGAATTTTTTCCCCTCCGTACGGTATTTTCGCACGGAGTTCCTTCGACTAAGGAATGCTTGAATCTGGCCACGTTTGAGCCTGTAAATAATGAAATCAACATAACTTGAATCTGTATTAATTTGAATCAATTAAAGATCATCCAGCTAAACAATTATTTTTTGATATGACTCGGGGTGGTGGTTGCCGGTAAAGCTGCGACTCCGAAGTGCCCTTATAAATTTTCGGCGAATTTTGAGTTAAAATACGGTTTGAAAGAAACTAATTTATAAAATGAGATTCTGTACATAATATTTTCTTCGCGGTCGGAACAGAATAAGATGCAATTTCACAATAGTTTCTTGCCAAGAAAAAATGGTTAGCTGTCTAAAAAATTATGAATTATTTAATAATTTTATAATCTATCACAAACTATTTCTTATTTAAAAAATCACAAACTATATTCCGTTTTTTAATCTATCACGTCGTTCTTTTTTACAGTTAATTGCTCACATGTATGTTAATTTTGTTGATTGTACAAAAGAAGTCTGACATAAAATCATAGATGGTAGCTATCTGGTAATGAAAATAGGGAACAACTATTTGCACGTCCATTTTCGCGATAGAATAAAGAATTTAACAATAGTTCGTGATTTTTCATGACAAGATGGACGCCCCGTGTGATATCATATCGGACTCAATTTGCACAGTCAGTAAAATTAAGGGTGTACATTAGCAATTAGCGGATAAAATTAACGGTGTGGTTGATTAGAGAAAATAGAGCATAATTAGTGATTTTCTGGGTAAAAAAATATTTCGTGATAAATTAGAGAATTATTGAATAATATGTGATTTTTTAGATAAATATGCAGGAAAAAAATCCTAGAAGAGCAGTAGTTTTACTCATTTTCCGACTTTTTTGTTTTTGGTTTTTTTTTCCCCTGAAACTCATCGTCAGCAATGTCGCAACAGGATTAACGGAACAATTCAGGAAAGAAAAAAACAGTACTAACGAAAAAAACCAACCGTAAAACATACGTGAAAATAGAATAAAAATAAGAGATCTAACGGTTCAAAATTCACCTTATACAATTTACTGAGGTTAGGATAACAAGTTTGAACCCCTCTATGTAAAATATGCAAGAACAGGTTCTCTGAATTTGTGGTTTAGCTGATACCGATTCTTTAAAGTGCAGTAGAATTTTTAAGTTCAAATATTATATAGCGAGATGACTGATTCACCCTTACCATTACTCTCCTTTCTGCCTATAAAAAAATAGAAGTAGATAAAGAACCCGAGGTTGGTTGAAAATATTTATTGAGATCAGATTTTATAAACAGACAAAATCATGATAAGAAGATATTGCTCTTTAATAGACTGACCGTACCCGAATCTCGATTAGTCGTGACTCACTTAATTTTGAAGTACTAGATTGTGCATGCTAGAACAGGGATAGCAATTTGAGTTCAATCCGTCCTAACTCTCGTGCACAAGCTTAGGTCGAGTTTAAGCCTATCCTCTGCACCGACCCATTTTATAATTACACTAGCTAGAGCGAGGTTAGATTTATTGTATATTTAAGGTAAAGAAAACCACAAAAAATAAAAAGGTAAGGGAAAATAGAGAAAAAGGAAGGCAGATAAAAAGGAAAGATGATGGGTAGATGGTTGTCAGGGCCTCATTTGCATAGAAAAATTATAAAAAATAAAATTTCACAGGAAGCAAGAGTAAAGGAAGACTAATTGGAGGGTTATGTGGATCCCACCACATAAAAAATTTAAAAATATGAAAAAAAATTTCATAGGCTGCCACGTGGAGGTTGATAATGTGTTGTGACCCTATTTTAATATATTAAGAGTATAGATTATAAATTTAAATTTTATTTAATTTATAAGAACTTTTTATCTTGACAAATTGGATATACTTATTAAATTTATACAAATTTTAGTTATTATCAAAATAATTTAATTATGCTATTATGAACATGTGAATTACGTAATATTTTCAAATATGATGAACTGTGTTATTATATCATTGCATAGTTAACTGTATCAATATTCTATTTATTAAGTAGTTTCTCAAGTCGGCTTTCACAAGAAAAAAAAAGACCTTTAACTTTATGGGTGTTTCTCATTCACCCCTCAAATGTTGTCAGAGATATTTTATGACTATTTAGGGATCGCATCGATAGCTAGTATCTCTAGGATTTTATTGTATCAAATTTGATATTATTCATAATATTCCGAATTATTTGTTTACCAATTTATTTGATCATCTAAGTTTATAAATAAGCGAGTCGTCTAATGTAATCTTTGAGTCAGAGTTAGTTAATCATTCTAATAATGTTATACTCTCGTGGTTTTGGCTTATTACCGACCACGTTTATCTCTATCTATATCTCTTACTCTTCTCCTCTCTGATGAATTATATAAAATTTGTCAAATACTACATTTTTCATTAGAATTCTAAGCCATAACTATGGGAATTGTGGTTAGTTTACTTGATCAATGGGCAACCCATATGATGGAATTAATGGGATTGCTCATTTGCTTGGATCTTGGTCCAAAAATTGCAAGAAGTTATTTGGACCTGACCCAAGAGCTCAACGGGAGCGTTGGCACTCAAGGAGGAGTTTGTCACGTCCCATTTTTTCTTTTTATTTCTAGTTCGTGATCCGTTTGATTCATTAGACACCTGACCTCGTGAGCTTTCAGATGATATATACTATATAATGTGCAGTATTTTAGTCAAGAATCACTTATGAGATAAAGATCTATGACATTTGGAACTAATTAAAAACACCTTGAATCAACCATAAACGACTAAATCTTAATAAAATCTAATAAATGTAAATAGAATAAAACTAAGCAAAAGGGTAGTGTAAAAGAAGATGAACTCGATAATTTAACTCAAATTATAGTAATGAAAAACACTAGCGTTTATCAACTTGGAGTAAGCATAATGGTTTTCTCGCTAAATTCCCAAATGGGTGGTCTTGGGATTGAATTCTAGGTTGGGAGGGTCGACAGGAATTTTTCGCAGATTATTTTCTATATGCGTTTCGGCTAATCCGAGAATGCTGCGTGATGCAAAGTTAAAAAGAAAAATGCTAGCGCTTAACGCAATAGGCTTTTTGACCTTGGAGGGCGAAAGATTTGAGGCAAAGAGGAATCCGGCCCATGGGAATCATGTAAAATGCCACATTTGCACTTCGCTAATAATGACTGAACCAACGGTCAGATTTTTACATGTACTCTCTCCAAGCTTACTTCTAGACTCTTGAAAATTAGTTATTTATTAATTATAAGCTAATGTGAAACTCGCGCTTGGTAGCAAAGATATAAATTATTTATAGTTTGTTAAAATAAAATGATAGTGAAAGAATACACGATGATGTAAAGAACATAAATATTTCTAGCATAACTGCACGTTACGTCGTGAATATAAAAATGATAACACCAGCTAAAGCGTTGTTAGATTTACTGTACATTAAAGGAAACAAACTATACAAAATGAAAACGAAAGGGAAATGCACATAGAAAGGTAGGACAATAGAGTGAAGAGTTGTGTGGATCTCACTGCACGAAAATATTTAAAAAAAATGAAAAAAAGGAAAATTTACAGGCTAACACGTGGAGGCTGGTTAGGGATTGTAATCCGTTTAGTATATTAAAAATGTAGATATCCGACTCGAATCATTGGACTCGGTCGAACATATAAACCCATAAAGCCATGCCACAATCGCTTTGATCTTCCCTGCAGTCTTCAAAGCTATGTTAGTTACGGGTAAAGTGATGGGTTTCTTTTTATTTTCAGGTCGTCAATTAGTCTAGGGATCTCCTTTGTGGGTAGATTGCAGCCAGGTTTGGTCTTCGGATGACTGCAAGAAAGCCGAGTCCGAGCATTTTGAACCACTACGATACAAGAATGTTATAAGAGAAAGATAGCAATAAGAGAGCATGAGAGTATGGTAGGCTTCAGAGATAAGTGAGATAGCTCAATCCAGACGCTTGGGACGTTTATATATATGTTCACTTATCTTTCAAACTGACATGACATAGGAGGATTTACACCGTCGGCACTGTAACTGGCATGACATGAGGAACTGTCATCATCAATAGCTGCCTTCTGTCAGGTACTTTATGTGATTATCGGTGGGTGTCAATTGCCTAGGTGCCCACTACATCGAGACAGCTTCGTAACTTGGAGTCAGCTGGATCTTGTAGGTATGCCCGACTAGGAGTCGTCATGGCTAATTTTCAACTAGGAGTTAATGGGGGTACACGGCCGACTTAGATCAACCAGACCTATAACAGTCCATATCACAAATCAAGGTGAAAATTTCGCCCTAATGGTGACAAGTAATCTAGTATACTTAATGTTTTTCTGTCTTGAGCATCAGTGACGTGTTCAACCGTCGTGATAGTGATCTTTCCAAACACTTGCGTTGTTGAATAACATTCATCAATAGCTAACTAGTTTATCCCATTGAATGTACCAAGAGATTACCAGTTGAATTTAGGGTCGTGGTGGCTAAGTAGAAGCTCGGAAGGAGAAGTGCGCGCCATCAACAACAGTATATGCATTAATTCTCTTTCGAGTTGAAGAGCTGATTTAGAGCACTTGATGTTCATAAGTTCGATTTAGAGCAGTCAAGCTACAACTGTTAGTAGATAAGAACTCCTAAGGACTTAAACTGTCTAGATTGATAGAATAAGAAGTACAACTTACAAGGTTTTTTTTTTTTTTAAATGCTGTGTACCACTTATATGTAGAAGTTCCGATGAGTCTCGACTAACTATGCTTCGCGTCCGGTCGATCCGTTAAGAGGTAAGATTTTCAAATGGGGCATATTTAAAATACGTATTATGTCACAGGTTTTGGATGCTCCTCTTAAACTTGTTTATCTTCTTCCTCATCATATTGATAGCCCTATGAAATTAAAGTTATTTTGGTGTACATTTAACTATTATCGAAAAATCGAGATTACAATCGACCAAAAAGAGAGATAGATCAAAATTAGAGTACATTTTCACACTTTTAGTTCAATGTCATTGGTGAAGTACTTTAACTTGATTATTATCTAAAAACGTTGTTCTATTACAGTTCACAATTACTATATCGAATGATATTTTATCTGGCATAAATCAACCGGTTTGAATGACACAAGAATTATATTTGAGAAAAAAAAGTTATAACTGATTGAAATCAATTACAGCAATAGGTTTACATAACACCGAAGTCCATGGCTATGCAAAGAGAGGGCGGGGGCCGTGAGTCCTCGCTTTGGTTTTCCCTTCACATATCTTGTTTCTGATATCGTTTCAGGTTTGGAGTACTCTTTTTAATTGAATAAATATCGATTTCTTAATGTATTACAAAAAATCTATCCGAATTTCTTTGAAGTTTATCCATAGCAACCTATTAGGTAAGCTTCCACTGGATTTAGATTTATCCGATACCATATGAAGAGTAAATGGATTTTAGCTGGACATGAGCTTAATTGCTCATTTAATCATCCTTTTTAAGTAGGGACGTATCCAGAGAATTCGTCTAAGGAGATTAAACCGATGGAAGACGGATGTGACAGATTAAAAAAGTAAAATAAAATAACTCAACGTAAAATAGATAAAAATTATGTAAAATATATATAATATATCATAAAATTTTGATGAATTTGGTGGACGGTGGAACATTTGTCTCCGAGTTTTACTCCTTTTTCCACTTGGAGTCCATTTCCCAATCATCAAAGAGAAGTATACGGTCGGGACTCCATGCCTCCACATTAGACTGATAGGTCGCTTTAACCAGTCTGTGGACTAATTCCTTGGCCTTTGAAGTTCAACTCGTCGAATACGTATCGAATACCGGATGATCCCCGGCCGTAGAAACTGCACGGACTCATCATGTTAACTCGAGGCTCGTAGTCAATAGACAGTAACATTGAATTGTGTATGTCAATTTCTTGAGCGCAAACAATTTGAACTTGTCAAAGTGATTTTGGCACATTAAAACAATTGGATTGTCGACTTCTGAGCGGATTGAGTTGGGATAATAAAATGACATGTTGGCACGATCCGCTGGTCTGCTCGCAGAGTAATTCTGCATTGCACGTGCTAATTCTTTTGACTGTGCACGGTTTTAGAATTTACACAGAGTTTGAACATATAAAATGATTATGTCGTCAGTTTCTTAGCGGATAGAGCCAGAGAAAATAATATGACATGTTTAGACAAGCTACCTAGCACAGTCGATAATGGGTAGTTTTGACACGCGAGACAAGAATATCGTACCATAAGGTAAGATGTTACTAAATTTTTGCAAATTGCCATATGAGCCATGTGCACTTGATGAGACATCCATGTACACATATCGGGTGATGAAGAAGCTTATTCACCTTCCAGCCCAAAAATCTGTCTTCCTTTCTTTCACACCCAAATTCCAAGTTCACTTTTTTATTATGTTACTTCAACAATTTTGCTGTATTTCTAGGGAGGGACAGGGTGGGGCGGGGCGAGAGGTTATATATACGCTCCTTGAGGGCTTGGTTTTGCTCCGTTGCGTCTAGCTGCTCATTTCTATTCGTCATTCACGATTGTGGGTTTCCTCAGGTATTTGATAAGAGCGACGCTTGTTATCGTTGATTGACTCTGCGGTCGGTAAGTTTCTCAGCCTTTCAACTGCCGCAGGAAATGGTAGCAATTTTGTGCAAAGGTGCTTCCGTGGGCAAAAAGGGTTTTTGTTGCTTGTCCCAATTGTGTTGATAAACCGCGTGCTTCTGGGACTCGGTCGAATTGTGCTTGAGCTGAAGTCATCTGCCTGTATCAGCTCGTGTTTGTTATGTGGATTTGGTTTTATGGGCTCCTGAGGCAACAAGGACGTAGGAATAGTCGAAGGAGTGTCTGGTGATTGGATTTTAGTGTGTCCTAATCGAGGATGAGTAGTCGTAGGTTGCGGCGGAGGTTATCGAAGAAGGGGAAGGAGAAGTTGATTATCCCCAGCTATCCCGAATTCGAAGGCGAGGCTTCCACCTCGGATGCGACCAGTGCCACCACTACTGGGATTGTCGATTGGACTAGGTTGCCCGATGATACAGTGATTCAATTGTTCTCTAATCTTAATTACCGGGATCGAGCTAGCCTCTCGTCCACATGTAAGACTTGGAGAGCTCTTAGTGCCTTCCCCTGTTTATGGGACTCCCTCGATCTGCGCGCCCATAAATGTGATGCTGCAGTGGTTGCTGCGCTTGCTTCTCGTTGTATTAATCTGCAGAGGCTCCGATTCCGTGGCGCTGACTCTGCAGATGTTATAATACACATCAAAGCTCGGAACTTGCGTGAGATCAGTGGAGACTACTGCCGGAAAATTACTGATGCAACCCTTGCAGTGATTGCAGCAAGGCACGAATCACTCGAGTGCCTTCAACTAGGTCCTGACTTCTGTGAGAGGATCACGAGTGATGCTATAAAAGCAATAGCAATATGCTGTAATAAATTGCAGAAACTCAGGTTGTCAGGAATCAGGGATGTTCAGGGTGATGCAATTAATGCACTCGCAAAGCATTGCCCGAATCTGACAGATGTCGGGTTCTTGGATTGTCTGAAGGTGGATGAAATGGTTCTAGGAAATTTGTTATCACTAAAATTCCTCTCGGTGGCGGGGACTTCTAATGTAAAGTGGGGAGCGGTTTCTCATATGTGGCACAAGCTACCCAACTTGATCGCTTTGGACGTTTCTAGAACCGATATAGGACCTGCTGCAGTTTCAAGATTTTTAGTTTCTTCTCAGAGTTTGAAGGTTCTATGTGCATTAAATTGTCCTGTTCTAGAGGAAGATGTTAATTTTGCAGCCCCAAAAATAAAGGGCAAATCGTTGATTGCATCTTTCACGGATGTATTCGAGGGGGTATCTTTGTTATTTGCCAATACTGCAATGAAAAGTAAGAATGTGTTCCTAGAATGGAGAAACTCAAAGAAGATTAATAAAAGCGTAGATGAAGTGATGACTTGGCTCGAGTGGGTATTATCCCATGCACTCTTGAGAACAGCTGAGAGCAATCCTCAAGGCCTAGACGAATTTTGGCTCAAGCAAGGTGCATCATTGTTGCTTAGCCTAATGCAGAGCTCTCAAGAGGATGTTCAAGAAAGAGCAGCTACTGGGCTTGCAACCTTTGTTGTGATAGATGATGAGAATGCTAGCATACATGGCGGGAGGGCTGAAGCAGTATTGCAGGGTGGAGGCATTCGCCTTCTCTTAGACCTCGCTAAGTCGTGGCGGGAAGGGTTGCAATCCGAAGCCGCAAAGGTAAAAGTTCAATGGAAATAAAATCTATCAAACCATTTCCTGGTTTACTACACCGGTCTACAATTTAGTCTAAGATAATGCATTCACTTGGTTGAGTCTATTTGGGCTAGTCAAGCACTGTTCGTGTGAGCTCCGCTTACATATAAAGAGGTGGAATTATGGTCGTACCTTATTTTTCTATGTTCCTTTTCTTAGCTGATAAAATCCTGAATGTTGAATACTTCACAGGCCATAGCAAACTTGTCTGTCAATGTCAATGTTGCAAAAGCTGTTGCAGAAGGAGGAGGAATCAACATCCTTGCGGGTCTAGCTCGGTCCATGAATAGGCTTGTCGCAGAAGAGGCTGCTGGAGGCTTGTGGAACCTCTCTGTTGGAGAAGAGCACAAGGTTTAAAATATCAGCTGTTCCTGATTCCTATGTTTAAATACATTCTAGTCTGCATGTTCTTCTAATCGGAAGGCTTCTCTCAGGCTGCAATTGCTGAGGCCGGTGGTGTAAAAGCTCTGGTGGATCTTATATTCAAGTGGTCTGATGGTGGCGACAGTGTTCTGGTATAACCAACGCATTTGCCATAATCGTGTCAATTTTATTATCCTTTCTAATCTATGCGTATCAAATTTTGTTGCATCTTTTATCGTGTGGGACAAGAGAGGAAAAAGAAAAGAGAATCCGAGGGGCAGTTAGTTAATGATATACTGTTGCTCCTTTTCAGGAGCGTGCAGCTGGAGCTTTGGCAAATCTGGCAGCTGATGACAAGTGCAGCATGGAGGTTGCGTTGGCTGGGGGAGTACATGCTTTAGTTATGCTTGCTCGCACCTGCAAGTACGATGGAGTTCAAGAGCAGGTGGGTTAGAAGAAATGCTGGGTGCGTGGCTTATGAAATAGTTTCCACTGTTAAGGATGATTGTATTTTCTTCTGAAGAAATGGTATATCATGAACAGAGAGGGTCAAGTGAGATAGAATTTGCCTCAAAACTAACATTCCACGATAACTACCAAAGAAGAAAAAGAAATAGAAAATATCTATTCTGAAAAATGTTCTGTTCCCTTGTTATTGTGTCCAGAATAGCTACCTGTAAGTGGTCTGATATGTCATTGAGGTAAGACAGTTGGTGATAATACAAACAGCTTTAGGTTGGAAATGGATGACCACGGAAATGAATCTTATCAGCACCTTCTTTATGAGTATTTGCCATTGCTAAAGAGTTGTACATGCATTATTGGGAATTAGTTTGGTGGCAATAGATGAACAGTTGAAAATCGGGGAAAAATGAATCTTCTTCCAATATTAGGGGTATAGCTTAGCATGTTCATATTTGACTTGAAGTTTCAGCTCTCGGGAAGTTATAAGATAAGTAGTTTGTGATCTCTATATCTAGTTTGATTTGCTGAATAGCGTAACAACTAGATAAGGCTTCTGAGAAATTTTTATTTAAACAAGACATTTGTATTGGGTCCTGTTTGTATCCGTTTTCTATTTGATGGCTTCCCGCTTCTGTTCTTTCTTAATTGTGACACAAATTGGGTTTCTGTAAAATTTTGAATTTCTGCATGTTCGCATAATGCCCAAGATACAATCAAAGAGATCCACACTCTGGATCTTACGATGCTTTGCTGCAATATCCTTTTTCATTATGATGTGTGTTACTTTTTTGTTTATCTTGTACTCTTCAAGGGTTACAAATGTTTATTGATAGTTTCTCTGTTGATGCAGTCCGTTCCTGATCTTGATAGTTGCTTTTAGATCAGACTTTACAACTTAAAGATAATGTTTCTGCACATTTGTTATATGTGGAGTTTTGCATGGAGTATTAGCCCTTTGATAGATTAATATATTCCCAATATATGTTAGGCTGCACGTGCCCTGGCAAATTTAGCTGCTCATGGAGATAGCAACAGTAACAATGCTGCAGTAGGGCAAGAGGTCGGTGCTCTTGAAGCTCTTGTTCAGTTGACACGGTCTACCCATGAAGGTGTCAGGTAGTTTACTCTCACCTAGTTCTGTTTATGCTAAAAATTCTCTCTTTTCTTTTGATTGCAAACACTTAAAATTTAATAATTCTTCTAAAAAATCCCAGTGAAGTGTACTGTGATTTTTAACATTTTGCTGTACTACGCTTCTATCTGCTTAGCTGTCATTAGACGGCTTGCTCATTAATTTATTTTTTTTTCAGGTGCCTCTAAAATACTAGGATGTTCTTATTTATGGTTATCACAATCATTTTTCTGCTTGCTGGATTAGATTAGGTTAAGAGTCAACCTTGACCTACTGAGTAGAATATGTTCAAAGTTGTGAGTCAACTGAAAATTGGCTGTCTTGTGGGTTATCTTGTTGAACTTGGTTCACTAGCTAGTTTTCTCTTGCCCTTTGTTTGTTTCCTGTCTCATGTGAGATTAGTTTGAGTGGAGTGTGAGATTGAAGTTCAGCCTTCCCCTGCATTTTCTCTTTTTAAAACATAACTTGTAATATCTATAGTTTATTCTTACTCTAAAGAAAAAACTTATTTAGGTCAGGCTTTAATTTGTAAATATTTATGATATTATGTACACTTGTCTTTTTGGGTATGTCGTATAAGATTGAACTTAGTCCCTTTTAGTCTCTCTTTAATGTTTCCATTACTTTTTCTTGCAAAACCAAAGTTAAATGCTATTTTTTAAACATTCCTTGAAGTATAATACTTGTATTTTTTTTCTAAAAATATGTACTTCCTACCGGCTCTAATACTTGTGTGTTGAGGTGAAGTGCTCCATTGATTCTACATGAAAACACGAGTTTGGTAACCTTGCATGCAAATTTAATGAATTCAAATTCAGATTTTGCCCAATTTACTTGCTGAAAATTTATAAATTTGAATCATGTTGAGGGCCTGGTTCAGGATATGCAGTGTTGGGAACACGAGGGAGTTCGCTAGATTGATTCCCTTCTGTTTTCTGGATTGGAAGGAAAGCAATAGAAGAGCTTTCGATGGGATAGAGACACACGATAGGATGATACTAAATAGATGGGCAAAGGAATTTGTCTTTTGGCATACACAGATGTGTGGTGGCGGAAGCCATGGTTTCATGAACATGTGTGATTTTATGTCATGTTCATGATCTCTTGTACATGAGTCTAACTTTCGTACTTTTGCACCGACTCGCTGTACATTAATAAAACCTTTCATTTGAAGTTTAAAAAAAAAAATTTGAAGCATGTTAGCCTTATAGGATCTCCATAATAGTTCAACGAAGGAAGAAGATAAGCCTTCCATGAAGCCTTATTCTATTCAAGTCTTAAATTTCCTTTTGATCTGCAATTAAATTTAGAATTTTGGCAATTAGTCATAGTTCCTTTGTCTTACATGCTATTCAATGCATAACTTGCAAACAGGCAGGAAGCTGCTGGTGCATTGTGGAATCTTTCATTTGATGACAGAAATCGTGAAGCAATTGCAGCTGCTGGTGGTGTAGAGGCCTTGGTATGTCTTGCTTCATCTGACACTACTTTTTATTCCATATAGTTTCTAGTGCTGCTTCCATCAGCCAATGGTACTTGGACTTTAGATATGTTGTGAAGTGATGAGGAGGTCTTCTCAGTTTAGATGGTATCTGCATCCTGCTGGGAGTTCTAGGCGATGCTTGTCAGAGTCGGGTGTTAGTATTAGGTCTCTATGTTGTGTTTCTACTCATTGATTGTCATGGATGTAACCATGAGGCCCCGGGTAAAACGTGTATATATTTTGACCTTCTGTGTTACTGTTAGAACTACTTAACAAATGGCATGTGCTTTATCCTGCATAGCATTGACACAACTGTGTAATCACACACATGTCAAACCAATTTTCGCCCCACAACAAATGCTAAGTCTTATTTGTTATCAGGGATGTTGAAGAAGCTATAATCTTTATCTAGGAATTATGTTCATCGAGGGCAACTAGATGAGAATTTCTTCAAGGATTTTATTAATAAGCACTTGGGAGGTGATGTAACCATGTACAGAAGTTATGAGACTGTACAGAAAGATCATGAACATGACATAAAATTGATCATGCCCACAGTACCCTTATCCCCTTGCTTGCTGTACTCATGCCCACATTGAAAGTATACCTCCCTTGCCCAACTAGTTGTAAGATTGTCAGCCTGTGATTCTAATCTCTCAAAGGTCTTCTACTTCTCGCCATCTAGTTAATCCAGTAAATGAAAAGAGGTATCATCCTAATTAACATTCGCTTCTCTTTCGAGTTGCAAATCCTGAACCATGATATTGGCTCATGATCAAATGTTCCTGCCATCGCCCAATCTATCTCTACCATTGCCAAAGCCGCAGCCCATAAAATTCCTAGTCCACTGTTAGTGAAGCAACAATGGTTTATCATAATTTTTCCCTGTCTTGTCAGGTTGTTAATAGTGAGAATTTGACTCCATACTGTTTCCTCTGCAAAGAAGCACACCTATGTAGGAACATTTTTCTGCAACTGGATGGGCATTCTTCCTTGACCTTTATGATTTGCTTTGATTATTGTTCTTATTCTGTCCGTATTTGCTATCAACATTTAGGTGGCTCTTGCACAATCATGTGCCAACGCTTCACCAGGTCTTCAGGAGCGAGCTGCTGGTGCTCTCTGGGGGCTCTCTGTGTCAGAAGCCAATAGGTATCTCCATCCTTGGAATGGTTTTTGACTCCTCAGGATCAGTATTTTGGAGCTGATACCCTAACCTTGTTCTTCTGTTTAGTCCTTAATTTGCTAGGTTTAAAGGAAATCGCATTTAGTTATTCACTATGAAGGTTTCAAGTAATTTTGTATATCTTGCAATACATATTGGTTAATTCACATTGCATTCCCGGGAGTAAGGACTATACACCAACTTATTATGCTCTTCCATGGTCTTTGCTTCTACTGAAAAGGAAAAACAAATACCAAGTCACTTTGATTGAAGTTTATCTAACTGTAGTTAGTGCTCAGATTCCTCTCCTTAAAGCATCCTCTTCATCCTTTCTCATGCTATTTTTGCATGCTTATTATCATGGTTCCTTTCTGTAGTTTCTCTTCTGACAATCTGCAATTGATTTTTCATCTAATAGTTTAAAAAAATATCATGATATGTAAATGTCTTTGAATCCCTTAAAGATGAGCTCTTTTTATTTGTCAAAGAAGTTTGGTGATATCATCTCTGGCATATTCTGTGTATTCTATTTTTACCATTTGTTCTGTATGATTTAATATTTTCCTTTACCCTCTTGTTTTCATTAGCATTGCTATCGGCCGAGAAGGTGGTGTTGCTCCTCTGATTGCTTTGGCACGCGCTGATGCTGAGGTATGTGCTTGGCTGTGAGAACCCCTTTTTCCTTCAAATGAATTTTTTAAAGAAATTCTAATTTAGATATTTAGCACATTTCGAGTCATCTCGTGAAACTGATTCTATGATATGGGCAAGAGAAGAAGTCAAGTATTGCATCAAAGATATGTGGATTGTTTTGAAATAGATCTTGTTGAGGGTAAGCTCCCTAAGAGACTAGATTGCCCTGATGAATGTTATATTTTCCAAAATATCATGCTGCTGTACAATTTCCAGGAAGGTGAATGAAAAGTTTAGTAGTGATGCTTTGTGGCTTAATTGCCCTTGCCCTAAATCTTACAAAAGGTTTCATTTGATCATAGTAACAGTGTTTTTATTCGGTTTTGGTGCTGTATGGCATATGATGATTGCTTAATTCTAGGATCTGCAGTCGATTTTCATGGATCAATGAGGTAAATGTGGACAAGTGCGCTAATTAAGGCGAGGGACTATTCAATATGGTTATTCCTGAACAATTTCAGACAAAAACAATGGCAGTGTCAAAGATGTAGTTGATCAGTTGATTGTGCATTGAGATTTTTAAAATGATAGATTACATCAGGTAGTTCGGTTAAGTGAAAGTGACCCTGCTTTTCTAATCGCCAGCACTTAGAACCATGGATTTGTTTGACGTGGCAGTGATATGGGGCCGCATGGAACACATGTTGTTCTGTTATCATATGAATTTGTGAAATTATGCGTTTACAATAAATTAATGTTTTTTATATAAAAAGGAAAATATTCTTGGTGGCTGCTCTCTGACTGTCATGTGGCCTGATGCTTCTAGCCTCAGTTGGGGTCAAGGTACCTGTATTCGAGATTCTATTCTCACCTAAATTTTGTGTGCTTGCCAGCTTCTGATCTCTTCTTTTTGGAGCTATTGTATTGGTTATAACAAAATAGGAATCTGCAAATTCTCCATGGATGCTGTACCGTGGATCAATAAAGCTGTATTTATTGTTGAAAATACACACAAATTAACCAGTGTTGGTTCTATCATGTCCAGGATGTCCATGAGACTGCAGCGGGAGCCCTGTGGAATCTTGCTTTCAATCCAGGCAATGCTCTACGGATAGTGGAGGAAGGGGGAGTTCCTGCTTTGGTCCATCTTTGTTCTTCGTCAGTCTCAAAAATGGCACGCTTTATGGCTGCTCTTGCTTTGGCGTATATGTTTGATGGGAGGTAAGTATCCAGTCTTTGAGGGTAGTCTACTCTTATCTCTTTCTTGAGCTCAAAAAAACCGAAAAGGAACAAAATTCTTACCAAAAAAAAGGAATGTGAATTTTCTGTAGAGTTGTAAAATATGAGCAGAAGTGTTTTATTGAACTTCAAAAGATGCAAAGATGAAAACTCATCTAAAAGAATTTTAACGAAAAATTTTATTTCTATTTGTCACTTGGCATGATAAAGATATAGCGATTTTCCAAGAGCAAAACTTTTGTTACCCAACTATTGGATTTGAAAAATATCATGAGGGAAATTCAAGTTCTGAGTGTTCATTCTCTTTGCAGAATGGATGAATTTGCTCTGATTGGCACTTCATCAGAAAGCAGCTTGAAAGCTGTGAACTTAGATGGGTCTAGAAGGATGGCTTTGAAGCACATTGAAGCTTTCATCAATACATTTTATGATCGGCAAGCTTTTGCGGCTGCAGCTGTGTCATCAGCACCTGCAGCCTTAGCCGACGTGACAGAAGGAGCTCGCATCCAGGAAGCGGGGCATCTCCGATGCAGGTCTTCGTCATTTTAGTTCCTTCTGTTTCAGTAAAATGGCACCACAGTCTTTGGCATGTTGCAACTGATACCATAAAACTTTACCTTTTGATAGTTAAGTCCTCGAACCCAAAGAAATAGGAGGAAAAAAAAAAAGAGGGACATAAATCCTGTCCGAGGTCAAAATTATTTCGGTTGTGTTGTGTTCTTGTATGAGGAGGCTCAGCAAACAGTTCATGGAGTTCTGGTAATAATAAATGACCCTGTCAAATGGCAAGATGTCTTGCTATTCTGAACAGCAGAGGATATGAGTTGCCTTGTGGATTAGCATGTCAAGTGTTAAATTTTTCTGAGTATAATAAGGCACGCCATACACGTGTCCATGTTTTATTGGGCTCAGTAGACGCAAGTTTTATGGACCCTTCTTACTGATGTTTGTCTAAATTCTTTTATTAGTCTGCCCAATTACCTCATTTTATGTTTTGCATTGGTACACCTTTTGAGTCATTCGAGAAAGTGAGGATTTGCTTCTAGTTGCTTCCATTGGGTGTCTATGAGAAATTTAGGAGAACTCACTCGTATGAATGCCTATTTAAACTTTAAAGGATACTGTTTCTATATCTTCTTTTACATTTTGAATCTAGGGTATGGGATGATTTCTGGGACGAATTATACTTGCCAGTTCGATCTTCTACTAACTTAAGCCAATGACATGTTTGATTGAGCTAAAGTTATTTTAAATTTAATTTAATAGACTGACATATTTCTTTTTCATGGTTGTCCCTTTAATTGTCTTAGTGGTGCTGAAATTGGAAGATTTATTGCCATGTTGAGGAATCCTTCTGTACTCAAAGCTTGTGCTGCATTCGCTCTTCTTCAGGTAATCTTGAAAAGTTCTTGCCACTCTCTCTATTGACCCATTAAATCTGGGGATGCTATTCCTTCTGAATATGGTTTTGGTTATTTTAATTCTGGAAGTCTTTTTGGTATTTTTCTTTGTTCATTATGCTCTAGTTTGACAGGCTTTTAATTTAGGGGATACCTTGTGGAGTTCTTCAAGACACTTACATATGCCAAATATTGTATTTGAAATATTTCTCAGTTTTTGGCCATAATTAACTTCAATCAGTTTCTTTTCCATTTTTTCCTGAAAAGAAGAGGAAAAACTTGGTGCATGTTTGTTTCTAACTGTACTTTATACACCATAGGTTATAGTGTTTAGCTCTAAAGTTCACTTAAATATAAGATTATACAGGTTAAAACTTTACAATGTGGTGGACAAAGTCTTTACCTCCAAAAAATGTGACATTCTCAAATTGCATCAGCTTTACAACTATTTTCCCTACACTTACCAAACTTTACATTTTCCAATCACCACGATCTTACATTTTGCTTCATAGCCCAAGAAAATTTTACCATTGTTCGAAATTTTCATCGTAATCTAACAATACTCGAAACTTATACCCCTCAGTTTACAAGCAGACAAGGTTAGGACACAATTCTCACCAAATAAAAGCAACTTGACAACTGGAAAATGTAAGAGAGAGTTTTTATCTGTATGCTGATGATCCCTACCCCGGTGTTGCAGTTCACCATCCCCGGGGGTCGGCATGCCTCACACCATGCAAGGCTCATGCAGAATGCTGGTGCATCGAGGGTCCTCCGTGCAACAGCAGCAGCTGCAACCGCACCGCTCGAGGCCAAGATATTCGCGAGGATTGTTCTTCGAAACCTAGAGCACCACAAGGCAGAACTGTCCTAGTTGGTACCCGATCATTCACTCTTTGGGGATGCAGTCTCTACCCATACCAATAAAGAGGTATGCCATTCAAGCCCATGTAAACTTCTTGGGTGGTTTTCCCTTGCTACTACACAAGGAGTGAACGAGAAAAGGAGGGGACCGGGTGAATGTAGACTCATCGAGATTTCGCTGTAGATCCTCGACTCGTTTGGTACCCAGAGGATAATGGGTAAGGTGTTGAGGATGCTGTAGCTTATTTTTGCTTTAGGAAAAGATTTATATGTTGAGAAAGTGACCTTTTGATACAATATGTTGTGCCTGTCTGTTTACTCACAAGGAGCTTGATCTTCAGCTCTATAGATGGCTGCTGGTGTGTGGGCCTGTGTCGCTGTTAGAACTGAGGAGGAAGGAGACTCAGAGCTTGTGTAAACAATCAGGGAAGAAGAAATTTGCAGTCTGTGTTTCATTTTGTACTAGAAAAGAGATCTGCTAGTTTCAGGCTTCTTCTTCTTCTTCTTCTTCTTCTGTTGTTGATGAGAACTGTCAAAGGGTAGAATTTGGCCGACCCGAATCAACTGCGTGCTCGATCTGTCTTCACGGGCACGGAGATCCCGGTTGAGACGATGGTCCTCCTCTTGGTGTTCCTGAAACACATGGTTCGAAATAGAGGCGACATCCCGATAATCTCGGAGTTTTGCTGAATGTCATGTGTCCATCAGCTATGAAGTTCATAGCCATTTTTAGGGAATGTGAAGAATCAATTTAGAATTATTGACTAATGAGAAAGTGTCACGAGAAACGAGATGTGGTAGGGGATGCGAGGCTTGCAGGTGAAAAATAGTCATAGAAAAAAATAATAAGAGATTAAATTATTATGATTTTTTAAATATTGAGGACATAATTTAATTATTGAGAATTTTTTCATAGTTATAATTTTAATATTATTCAATTTTTTTTCAAAATTTTTCATAATTATGTGCAGGATTGTAA
This sequence comes from Lagerstroemia speciosa, assembly GCA_037672795.1. Classification (NCBI taxonomy): domain Eukaryota; kingdom Viridiplantae; phylum Streptophyta; class Magnoliopsida; order Myrtales; family Lythraceae; genus Lagerstroemia; species Lagerstroemia speciosa. Next base: position 12,027,276 of record CM075297.1, read on the forward strand.
CCTCCCGCTTTGCATAAATGAATTAAATAGATGTGAACTGTTTTCAATATTAAGTTAATAGTGTGTTTGGACATTCAAAGATTCAAATTACTTCATTTGAATGATAAATTAATCCTATATCCTTTATAACAACTAATAATTTAATTAATTAATATAAAAATCCACAAAAACCTTTAAAAAAAGGCAGAAGATGGGCAGCAATATGACCATGAAATATAAATTAAATATGGTTTAATTGCCTAATTGGTGGTGAATTAAGAAGGGTAGGGATAGAATTGAGAGGACTATCCATATTTACTACTCATTCATTCACACGTCACAGTAACTATTATGGTAGCCTAAGCAACAAAATTAAAAAAAAAAGTGCATTAACCGATAGAATTTTAAATGATTATATATATAATAAATAATTATATGAAGGAACCAATGAGATTGCTGTTACTCAGTTTAAATATGACACGACACTGAAAAAGAGGGTTTAGTACAGTTGCTATTGCTCTTACCTCATGATCTAGAGGTCGTAGTATGATAATTAACATGGGTTGATTGTGACAACTCAATATCTCAGTAAGGTTTTGAGTTTAGAGTTTCACCCGTTCAACTTGAGCCTGCATTAGTTAGGGATATTGAAATTTGCATATCGGGCAGTGTATATTGAAAAAAAAAAGTCTGATATAACCCGTGGTATCCATATTCGGTCTCCCTCTCTAGACTCTTTATGCTATTTTTCGAGTGTTACTTAATCCTAAATATCTATTCGCAGATGATAATACAGTGTACACTTGTCGTGTACCTTAGATAACTGTCCTCGATAACGGACGAGCCATACATTAGACCATTTTCTTCCATATTCATGCGGGGAGGGACAAGTTGATAATACAGCAATTTTTTTTTTAATTATAGACTACAACTGATGATGGTCAGACTTTCTCTTCCACGAGCCAATCATTTTCTTTCATACTCGAACTTCCTCCGCTCGCATGGTGCACACTGCATATATTGCCAAAATCCAATTCACCTTCGAGGCAAAAAGTTTCAAGAGGCAGACCCTCTAAAGATGGTTCTTCTTGGTCGCGATCTTGATTGCGGGTTTTCTGACGCCCAAGGCGTATGTCGAGATCAGGAACGATATACCCGGAAGGACGACACTGACCGTTCAGTGCAAGTCCAAGGATGAAGATCTGGGGAAGCATGATCTCCCCCCTCAGGGCACTTTCTCGTTCAGATTTCGGTCTCATTTCTTCTGCTTGACGCCGTTCTGGTGCAGCTTCCAGTGGAACAATGGCCCGGTTCATTTCTACGACATATACGTGCAGAACCGGGATTACCGTCGATGCAAGGATTGCTACTGGAGCATCAAACCGGACGGTCTGTGCCTACTCAATCAGACAAGCCATGCCTATGATATGTGTGATCACTGGAACCCATGACTGTGTCCATCTCTATATCAAGAATGGGAATTGTTCCGATCTCTTCACCACCCCTTGCATGAACAAAGAGAAATAACGGAGGACCGGAGTTTGGAACAGTGCTATCGTACCCTGAGTAAAACAATCTTGATTTATACAAATTCTCATTAGTATGACTCCTATTGCCCCTTCAGTATCTTATGCAGCAGAATCGAAATGATTTTAACTAACTGATTTCTTATTTTCTTTTTCGAATCCTACCTCGGTTATATCTGGGTCCACCGGAACCTACCACACTATAAATATTCCTAGCAGTTTTGGATTCACTCCATACTTATGCGCACCCCTTTGCTCAGCCTTACTTCTGGCTCGGGATTGTGGTTTCAGCGTCCCATTGGGATATAATGTTTCAACACCAGAAAATTCTTAGGCAATCCTACCGCATCATGAGGAAACACTAATTAAAAAGTGATGAATAAGTAAATTAATATTATTCACTCGATCAATTACCACAATTATTATAGATCAATGCAATTTGATTGGTTTTCCTTTATCACGTCATTGTGAGATATGAATGTTTAATTTTTTTTATTTCAGCACATATTTATAATGATTTTGCAACTAATTGTCTCATTAAATTTTGATTGAATGCTTATTTAGTATTCATTAAAACAAAGTCAAACCTTCAAAATAACGTTTTTATTCCATCCTTTGTAGTAAAAATTTCCAAGTTAAATTCTCGGATTGTGACTCACTGTATCCATTTATTTACTATTCTTTCTTTTACATTCTATATCTATGTGCCTCATTCGGATGATTATACCGGTTTACTTATTTACAACAATCTGTTGGTTTTTCTGAATCCTACACATGGAGAAAGTTTTTAATAGAGTGGTCATAACACATATGTAGTACTGGGATAGTATATCTATCCAATTAGAATCGACTGTTTATATACTTGTCCAATTTGAGTTCGTTATTTATTAGGATTTTCTTAATATATTTTAGGATATTTTAGGCTTTAATAATTATTTTAGTGTAATTATTAATTACATATCAAGTTCTGATTGCATGGTTATACGAAGTTATTATTGACACGTGATATAACGGTTTTACCGAAGACTTCTTATATAGAAATAATTATTAAATCTTAAAATTTCCTAGGAAATATAAAAACACTATCAAATAGTGAAATCTAATTAGACAAATATATAAACAGTGGATTTTGGTTGGGTGAATATATCACATCAGTATTGTCTAAATGTTATGACTTCATCTAAGACTTTCTTTCCTTGTAGGTGAAACTCTTCAGTAGAGTGGTCATATTACATAGGTGCTGATGTGATATATCCATCAATCAAATTCATTATATATATTTCCATTTAGAGTTTACAATTTATTAGATTTTTTAAATATTTTTTTTACTGTTTATGTATTGTTTCCGATTAGGGTTAATTATTTATTTAAACCTTTTATATGTTTTTTTAAAGATTTTTTAAAATTTGATAATTATAACTGTAGATCTATATGTCTCGTTTTTACATATAAAAAAAACGCATGCGGTTTAACAACCTAATTGATAACGAATTAAGAAGGGTAGGGATAAAATCGAGAGGACTATTCCATATCCATTAGTCATTAATATGGTCATGGTGATGATATAAATTGCCAGACTTCTTCTTCACTTTCAAGACCAAGGGGCTCAAAAGGAGATGGCTCTCTCCACGTATCGAATTACTTTCCTTGTCGCGATTCTGATATTGTTCGGGAAATCATGCGATGCGGGTTTCCGGATGCCCAATGTGGAGATCAAGAATGATATACCCGGCGCAGCCCTGACCATCGAGTGCAAGTCCAGGGACGACGACCTCGGGAAGCATAAGCTCCCCCCGCATGGCACTTTCTCGTTCAGATTCTGGCCTCATCTCTTCAGGTTGACAATGTTCTGGTGCAGCTTCCGGTGGAACGACGGCCCGCTTCACTACTACGACATATACGTGCAGAACCGGGATTCTCGTCGATGCAAACGCTGTATTTGGAGCGTCAAACCAGAGGGTCCGTGCCTGCTCAATGAGACAAGCCATGCGTATGATACATGTGATCATTGGAACCCCCACCCTTGATGTTGTGTCTCATCGGCAGCATCTCTTGTTCAAGAATAATAGTTATTCCAATCTTTCCATTATTCCCGTGCATGAATAAAGATAATTTGACGCGATAAACGGGCTAATGACCATACTACGCACGATGAATACTGTCAAATACACCCGAAAAAGATAAAAATGTTGTTATATGAGAGTTGAGTTGAACGAATCGATCGAAATGTTGTTCGTTGTAGAATCACATTGGTCCCTTCTTTCCTCTCTCTTAAAGAATATTAGAGGCTTATCCGTGTTAGACACAGTATGTGATACATAAACAAAAATGACCATTCCTGCACTATTTAAGAGAGCAATTATTTATAATTAATTTTTCAGGTAAAAATAATACATACATAACTTTTACATTAAACAACTATAAAATTGTATTATATAAATAAAATTGGAATAGGTAATTTGCATGAATGGTTCACTAATAAAAGAGCGAGAATGAAATGTGACAGTTACAAATAATTTATTAGAAAGAAAAAAAAGAACGTAGAGAAAGAAGAGAATGAGAGCTTCGAGTGCAAGAGAAAAATGATGGGAAATAGGTAGTTATGTATGTCAAGTTTATGATCATGCTCGTTGCCCTCATTTCATTCCAATCAAAGGGTCTGCAAGATTTCAATTTTTATACTTGATGGGTAAAACTGGAAAGAAAAAGTGACACAAAAAATAGAGATCTTCCCTTGAAGTCATAATAGGTAGATAGATGAAGCAGTGGGTGAGAGTTATCGATCTAGAATTACGAAATAGTCCTTAAGAATATGCCATAAATTTAATCAAATAGAAGAACGGTTTTAAAATTTAAAAGTGAGACTAAAATTATGAAAGTGAGTTTTGAACAGTCTCATTGTTGTAGATGGATTTATAAAACAAAGTATATGTTATATATTTTAATATGTAAATTAGATAAGGTAAAAATCAGAGAATGAAAAAAGATATCGAAACATACAAACTATTATATGTGTGTGTATATATAAGCTTTAGAAAAACAAAACGGTAAATGAGCAGTAATATATTCATTAAATGTAAATCATATGCGGTTTAATTACGTAATCGGTAATAAATTAAGAAGGTTAATGACGAAATTGAGTGGACTATCCAATGTTCCTTAGTCATTAATATGTCAATACGGTTGAAAAATTCTTAAATAGTCATACCTCACAATAATATGGTGGAAAAGAACCAATCAGATTACTTTGATTAGTATTAATTATATCAACTGCTCGGTAATTAACACTGATTTGCTCGCTTATTACATTTTGATTGGTGTTTTCTCACGTCACATAACGGAATACGATCACCTAAGAATTTTCTCGAGGCACCATAATGCGATCGCTTCGGCGATAAATGATCGACCGATCGACAGGTCCGTACAGTTTTTTCTAACTCAAATACGCAACTGCTACACCAAAACTGCATTACGGTTTTCCATTTGTGAGAAGATTCGGGACATGGGAAGACACTAAGGGCCCGTTTGGTTTGCAATGCAGAGTAGGAAACGGAATGGGAATTTTAAGTTTTTGTTTGGTTCGATTCGAAATCGGAATTTGATTGCCTTTATTATCATTTGAATTAAACTTTAAATATTAGAATAAAAGATAAAATAGAGATATAATTACCATTGAAGCGGTTAAGTATAACAAAAAATAATGAACCCGATATTTGAAAAGTTGAAAAAATGATTAATAAGAGAATCACTTTCTCATTCCATTGGGTTTCGAGAGGAATGGTATTTCCCTTTTTAGGAGATTCAATTTAGACAAATATCAGGTAACGGAATCATTCATTTCGTTTCTGTCTCCCTACCAATTTTGTCACCGGACAAACTACCCCTAAGTATTACTAATATGAAATTGATGAAAATATATGGTACAAGATAATCACGAAACTACACTTGATTAAAATATTTAAATAAGATATCGAAATTGATAGAAAACTCAAGAACTAGAAAATTTTGAAAACGGAATATTTGGGTAAGACATTTTGAGAAAACTCTCTGCGAAAAAAAAATGCGACTCCTACGGAAATATCTAATTCCGGGATATAAAACACACGAAGAGAAATCGTGATTGCAAACAGTTCGAGAGAACAGAAATCAAATGAGTAATATAATAGAAAAAAATAGAAGAACAAATGAATATGTAACAGAAGAGGGAATTTTGAATTTTTCTGAATATGAATCACATCTCCTCCTTGCACATTGCGCATCCATACAGATGTTTGAAAGCCACAAGTGAACAGACACGTCCACTCCAACAGACACCATCTAGGTGTCATGGCTCCTCAATTTGAACTTTTAATTTTCCTCCATTTTTTAAGTTTTTTTTTTTTATTATAACCGAGGTATCCGAACATCTTTCAGGTGTGACTCGCCGAGTAAGCCAAACGAATCTGACGGGTTTGAGAGCTGTAAAACCCTCTACTCTCGAGAAAACACACTTGGCATTGCCCATATTGGGAATCGAACTTGGGAGGTTTGGAGCCCCAGTGTTCTACCAGCTGGGTTGTCCCTCGAGGACATTCATTAAGGTTATGACCATTAATCAAAGGTTATCTTTTAATTTCAAATTAATTATTATTAATTACTACTACTAGTACATTGTACGATAGATAATTCCATGTCCAGGGAGTAAGTTTCTTGACAATGTAAACTGTATACGGTTTAATCACTCGATTGGTAATGAATTAAGGAGCTTCGGAATAGAATCGAGGGGACTATCCACATTCATCGGTCATCAATACGGTCACGGTGATTATATATTGCCACAAGTTCAATAGTTTCGATAGCAAACCCTAACAAGATGGTTCTCTCCTTCTCATATCGAATTACTTTCTCCATCGTGATCTTGATGCTGCTCGGGAAATCATGCGATGCGGGTTTTCTGCTGAGCAAGGCGTACGTCGAGATCAGGAACGACATACCCGGGGGTGCGAAACTGACGGTCCACTGCAAGTCCAAGGACGACGATCTCGGGAAGCATGACCTGCCCCAGCGCGGCACTTTCTCGTTCAGGTTCCGGCCTCACTTCTTCGGCGTGACGCTGTTCTGGTGCAGCTTCCAGTGGAACAGCGGCCAGGTTCGGTCCTACGATATATACGTGCAGAACAGGGACTACCGTCGGTGCAAGGATTGCTACTGGAGCATCAAGCCAGAGGGTCCGTGCCTGTACAACGGGGCGAGCCGTAAGTACGATATGTGCGATCGTTGGAGCGCGTGATGGTGTCTCACCGGTGGCATTTCCCGTTTAAGAATATAATGGATTGTTCCGATCTCTTCATTGTCCCTTACGTGAGTTAAAAGATACACAACAAAGAATGAAGAGTTTGGAATAGTGTCATTGCTCTCGACTCGAGTAAAAAGATCCGAGTTATATTCTCGTTAATACGACTTCTACACATATTAACTAGCTTATTTCTTTTTCGAAAAACCTACCAAAATTTCATTAGGTTCTACCGGAACTTATCGATCAGGAATATTACGAGCAGTTCTAACCCGCGAGATATGCACTCCTTTGCTCGGCCCTTACCTTTGGACTCAGGACCGTGGTCTGGATACCTCATTTGTTTTATATTGTATTGAGAAGAATAAAAGATGGATGGAAAGGGGCGAAAATTCATGTAACAAAAAAAAAAAGTTGTTTTAAGAGCAGTACTAGTTTATAATAATTTTAAAATATGGCACCATTATTTAAATCTTTTTAATCAATTTTCTTGTAATATTATTTCTACCCTTCCCAATATTACTCTTCCTCCTCCTCAACGTAATTCTCTCTCTCTCCACTCCCCTCCCCACCCGACATTGCTGTCCTCCATTCTGCCTCCAACCAAGCTCCGGCGTCCTCCCTCCGAGCCACATGTCCTCCTCCCCCTGATCATGGCTCATCATACCTTCCGGTCGCACCAACTCCGGCGGTTCGGCTGGCCATTCTTGTCGCTTGCCACCGTTCGGGGCACCGCTCGCGTTGGGCGACAGGGCGCCGAAGCGTCGGGGGGCACTGGAGCGCCGGAGTGTCGGGTGACGACGAGCATCGAGTGTCAGAACAATGGAGCGTCAGGCTGCAGGGTGTCGACTTCGGGGGAGCGGGCTGGGGGCTACAGAAGGAAGAGGAAGAAGAGGCAGGCGGGGAGAAAATGGAAGGACAGGTTGCAGGAGAGAGAGATCAGGGGGAGAGCTCAAATTTTATAAAAACTAGTACCATTTTTTTAATTATATATAAACTGGTGTTATTTGTGAAAGGTGGTTGAAAATATGTGCTACTTTTGACCCCTACCATTGGAGGAAAACTTATTTTATATAATAGAAAAATGAACGTTTAAATAATTAGTTAACCTACTGCTAGACGATAGATTGGGGAAAAAAACTAAAAAAAATATAAAATTAAAAACTTGCATTTATATGGCCATGAAATATAAACTATATTTGGTTTAATCACATAATTGATAATGAATGAAGAAGGGTAGGGATAAAATTGAGGGGACTATTCATATTTATAAGTCATTAAGATGTCATGGTGATTATTTTAGTATTATCATAAGCACTAAAATTTTTAAAAAAGTGCATTAACAAACAAAATTTTAAATTATTAAACGATAAGATTTATGATATTAGCTTAAATATGACACTTGTTAATCCATCGCAACTCTCTCTCTTTCACGTAACACCACATTATATTTAGAAGTTCCGTAAATTTCCACTAATATCCCTAATCTTTGTTGTTGTTTGCTTCAATAATCTAATTGATGATCAAGCCACGGGTAGGGCTGTTCAAAAAAACCACAAAACTGGATCGAACAAGTGAACCGAACCGAATCGAATAAAAAATAACTGAATTGTGGAACCGGTTCGCTAACGGTTCTTTTTTTTTTCTGAGAAGCGGTTCGGTTAGTTATTTGATGTCATTGATTCGGTTAATTACAGTTAACTAAACCGAACCATTTTCTAATTACTAATTAAATAAAATTAAAACATACAATTTTAAAGAAAAAAACGTATGTTTTACTTAATTTTTACGGTTCGGTTTGGTTAATTTTTGAACCGAACCGAACCAATCCAATTATGTTTTTATGCTGAATTTTAAATTAAAAAGCTAGCTAACCGGTTAATCAAACCGTTCGAACTGGTTTGAACCAATTCGGTTTTTTCTTCCTCAAATGGTTACGGGTTGACCCCTATACTGCTCGAACCGAACCATGCCCACCCCTAGCCACAGGTAAGCCCACTCAGTTTTTGCTCAACAGTAAGATAACTACCACTGCACCAAAACCCGATTACATACCTAGTTTTGGAAAGAAGAGAGATTGTTCACTCATCCATAGAAGACTTGTTCCTGATGGTACTTCTCCGCTTGCCTATTTCTTGAAAAACCATTAACACTTCTGGCTAAATGACATGCTTCACCAATGGTTGATCATGGGAATGTCTTGGTCAAGTGAAATCTGATGTATATATGTTATAGCGAAAATAAATATCCATAAGTAATTCCACACTCTTACCCTGTCCGACGCACTAGATGGGCAACGACAGGGTCCAAGGATGAACCTCGAGTAATGAAGTTCAGCTACCAGTTGCTTCAGTGCATCTTTGGATCGAGATTCCGAAGCATCGAATTCAACGACCAAAGAAGAGAAGCAATCTGAATTTCGAGGTCTGTCAGACTGAAGAGCCAGATATGTGCATTAGTTATGCAATAAAAGCTAATACCAAATCGAGTTAGAGCACAAAAATCTCATACCGATGTACTCAGAATCAATTTAGGATTTGTCAAAATCAGAAGAATGTTTTTTTTTTCTATAGTCGAAATCAGAAGAATTTAGAGTGAAAGACCAAATGGTTCCAAAACTCCCGGAGATTTCAGATCTGTTTCGGCTGCGCAAAAGCCCTCAGAGGATTCACGCCTTCTTCGGTTTCTTCTTTGAATTCCCCTCTTTCTTTTCTGCTTCCACAGCTTTTTTCTTATCTTTCCTTTCCCTCTTCTTCAGGGCAGTCATGTGGGCCTTGAGGATTGTGGCATACGAAGCTTGAAACCGTTGATGATCTTTCATTCCGACCTTTCAACAGAAAAATAAAGAAGCTTATCACATAGCACTCAGCTAGAAAACATGTATGAATTGCTTCCTCTGCATATTAATATATTAAAAGTGCACCAACTGAAGATTTCAGTGACAAGGAATCTTAATCAGCAAGTCAGTGGACCATCCCACTGGCCTTACCAACTAGGTATCCCATCTTAAACGCATGCCAGGAGCAGGGGTATAGGACTCACTGAACACACCTATAGTAGGATGTGGAATAGGAATACATAAGTGCCAATTGATTCCCAGGAACTCTGATTGAACTGTCCAGTTGAGAACTAACTTAGAATTACATCAAATATTTCTGTTATGACAGAATCCCGTTCATCTCTTTGATAAATTTTGTACTCCAAAAAGTCATAAAAAGTTGTAACCATTACCTTAATAATGCCAGGACAAAACCTGAAGTCACTTTGACCTCCATCAAAATGCAAGTACCATAAAACTGAGGGCCATAAAAAGTCAAGCAACTGTAATTGGAACGCGCTTATGTCTAACCCAAGCTACGACAGATTTTTCTGCTATTCCATAATATCTTCTCAGGTTAGGTTTTTTCCTATTTCATCCACTAACGTGTATGTTCTAGGAAAGCTTAGAGAACCCCAGTGATGCAATTAATCAAGTTTTTACAACTTAGAAGGATCACGATGTCTTTCTAATGTAGTTTGATAATCTATCAACCTACTGCAAGAACAAAAATATAAATAAACAAGACATCTATACTGGAGCAAAACTAAAAGAGATAGAAGGAAAATTTAAGTATACCGAGGTTGAAATAGTCTTCTTTCCATCAGTAGCACGAACAAGGCACCTATACTCGATCGGTGACCCAGCAGTTTTCATCTTATTCCTCTGTGCCTTCGATTTCAAAGAAGCTGGAAAAAACATGAAACATGATTCAGTCTCCAAAATCCAACAAGGGAGGATTCACGCAGGTGTAAACTGAAAAAGCTAAACAAATAGAACAACACTTACATCGTTTAAGTGTTACCCAAACCGAGCCCTTTTCTGTGCTTTTCTCAAACATACTAGTGAGCTCATTTAGGAAAGGATCCGGTTGTAGAAGAACCTGATCCAAAAAGAAAACCAGAGGCTAACCACAAGATCGAATTGTAATAAATCAAAATACAAGATAAAAATTAAAAAAAAGATATAAAAATGCTGCACAATCATCTTCATCTTTTGTTTTGTTTGGATATTAGCAAGTTGCACAACATAACCACAAGATACTCCAGCAAGAAGACATTTCATAAAAATTCAACCCCACAGGACAATCTAAGAAAGCCAGATTTTCATGCTATAATACTAAGTCGAGGCAATCATGTTCAAGAACGGATTGTACTACACAAGCTTCTGCAATGCTTAAGCTCAAATACTGTAAACAGTCAAGGCATCTAGTGAATCCTGACCTTACCAAAATTTTGCCATTCCCAGCAAATTTTGCCCAAAAGGAATACTGGAATCACTAAACCACAAGTTAGCAAGAGGCATTACCCGTTTGAATAAATTGTCTTCAGATTGGAGTTTAGTAAGGTAATATATGAAGCATGCGGAGAGTCAACCAATCAATGAAATGCCCTAAAAGACCCCTAAAAACCAGTGTCAGAATTAGAACAGAAAACCAGTACGAGGGTTGATTCCTTCCCAGAAACCGTAAGCACGAGAATCGCTGCTGGAACAGAGTTGAGGGATCGATCAAGCAGGGGCGAGAAATCAAACGATTGAAAAATGAGACCATCGACAATCAATGCACGTGAAGAAGCAGAAATTCCACCAGAATCGAGAGGTACCATGATGGTGAAACCCTACTTCTTCTCTTCCTTGTGAGAGAAGTCCTCAGCTCGACTCGTTTGCCCAAAGGGAAGATCGGCCAATCGAACGCCAGCCGGGTTTTCACTCAATTACAGCGTAATGTACTGTCCAATAACTTAAGATGCGTCCTTGAACTTCTGTTATTTACAATTAGACACACCATGTATACGATTTTAGCAATGACCCGGCCAGTCCCGGTCCAGCGGCCCCATCCCTCGGAGAAAGTCTTGCATATAATATCACGATTTAATCAAATCAAACTATTTTTAGAATTATTTTTTCCTTTTTAAAATTTATAAAAAAATCTTAAAAATAACTGAATTCTATTGACTCATGATACCATTCAACATTACTACGTGATGTACCCTTTATATACAAGACTCTCTCCATCCGTGGAACGTGTGGTCGCAATTCAATCCATCCAATTTGATCCGACACGACCTGATAGCCGGTTAAATGCTTTGATGTTTATTTAACCCTAACATACACCACCGTCCCTCCCCTTCTTCTAGTACTAATGGGCCATGCCCCACGGCCACATAAAAACTGATATCACTCGAATTGTGCCTTATCGGGCCACACCGGCCTACATGAAGGAAAGGGTCACATGATTTTCTCAAAAAATTTCTAAGTCCTTGAACTTCAATGAATCCTGTGAATGGATCTTCTCATTTGTTTTACACGCTTGCGACGGCCGAAGTTGCTACACATTGAAACAACACGTGAAGTGTCAATCCTGAATCATATCCATACGGTAAATATGCGCTCGGTGTCGAGCAATTCTCAAGACCCGGTGGTTTCTGCCATGAATAAACACATCCAGACATGTCTGGAGGCGAAATGATCAGACCGATATGAGACAATCGCCGAGTCCAACTGATACCAACAAGAAGAGCAGCAAGATCGCCGAGGCATATACATCAAGATCTGATGGAGTCACCAATGATCGCTGAAAATTCACCGGCTTATTGGCACTGGAATGTGCAGAGATGGCTTCCGAAAGGAGAGATGACGTCTACTACGCCGCCGTATCCTCCTACCGCAGTTATCTACATGAAACAGGCACGAGAATCAAAATCGAATTTCTCAGGTACAGACTGGGTTGCCACCATCTTGTCAAAAGAGTGTGTTCATACCGATTCTCACTTATCTAACACTGAGAATATGGAACTCGAGCAAAGATGAGAAAGTAATACAGTCAAAACAATTTTGTATCGATTTGAGATGAACAGCTGTTATTGAGCAAACAAGTGTTTTCTGAAAATATAGCCTAAAACTGATACATGATGCAATTGAGCACGAATTTAAATCAGGGCAGGTTCGATTTTGTGGAAAAATCTTCTGTGAAAAGGATTATCTGCAGATTAAACGCTATGTATCTGCTACTATCTAGCCAAGTACGATTCGGAAGATTATTAGGTGACAATGCCACCAATAAAAATCACCAAGAACAAGCAATAATTGAAATCTTCATCGCTAACTCATGGGAATTGAAAAAAAAAGAAAAAAAATGAAAACAGAAATAAGTTTTACATGAAAAAAATGAGGGATAATGAAGGAGAACGTACCCCGGACTGATGGAGAGAGATTGAAAAAGCTAGCTGAGGAGCGCAACGTATTTGTGAAAGAACGGTCCCCTTCATGTCAAAACGACTGACTACAGGTTCAGCTCCAGCTTCTAGTATCTGCAATGATGGTGTAGCAACTTCTTTTAACATCGAGTAGAAGAAAAAAGATAACAAGCACTTCTGCGAAGAATAGTAAATACAAAGGCCGGAAAAGTCAATAAAACAACCTAAAATACAAGCATAATTTCAGTGTTTCCCGACCACTGATTTAAACAGCTACTACTATATCTTCTTTCAGTTACCTTACGATACTTGTTTCCTTATAGAGTAACCCATGAGCTATGCCTTTTCTGCACTAACTTAGCCTACGTTGCCCTATCAAACAACCTTTTCTCGTATGTTTACTACTTTCCTTCATTTCAACACCCCATTTATTTCCTGTAGGTCGAAGCGGTCAGAAAGCCTATCGTTCTTCCTTCGATGCTTTACTCCAAAGACTTCAATTAGCAGGCCATCCATTTTGTCCTAAGGTGCTGAGAATAGAATGTCCTAGCATGCCAAGAGGCAACAGATGTTCTTAACTAAGATGAATGGGAAACATTACGCAGAGAGAGGAAGCAAACTGAACAAACAGTCCAAGCATCCTCCATCTCGAACACCGGCCAACCTCTTTGGTGAAAAGGGAGAAAAGCTTAACCACTAATACCTATCACTTAAACTCTGTCAATTGATTAATAGTAAGTCATGGTCGACTTGCCTGATTATCATCAAAGACTACATCCAATGCCGGAGCGCTAGTTGAGATTCTTGAAATGCACTCGGATGCTGGTAGGTTCCATAGGGATAAACAAGTACCACTGCCACAGACCTTAGAGAAGAAGACTTTCAAAAGTCATGGCATTGTTAAAACAAGAAATGTAGATGCAGGGATCAACTTTGCCCAAGGAAGAGACTTTCACTGTATCTTCTTAGGCAGAAAACAAACCCCAATTTTTGAGCAAGGGCAAGCACCACGTGGTGAGGTTGAGTGAGCAGTCATACCAGCCAATTCTCACTTGCATCAAGAGCAATGCAACTGACACATGAGGAGAATCTTTCAGATTTCATGTTCTTCTCCGGAGCAATGACTCGAACACATTTTGCACTTCTACAATCTAAGGAAACAAGAAAAAGAAAAGGAAAACGCATGCTACAATGACTAAGTTAACCATTACTATAAGTATAAAGAAGTGTCAAAAGAATGTTGCAATATTCTGAAAAGAAAAATTGCCAGTACCCCATATCCGTGCTGTACCATCTTCTGAGCCAGTTAGTATCTGCAGAATAAGGTACAGACAATGATGAGGATTGCACTGATAAGGCAACGGCATATTAGACAATTGACACTTGACAAGCCAATAGAAAGCAAGTTTTACTTGAATATGACAATAAAAAAAGATCAGGTTTCTGCCAGCAGGTTGTTCTAACATCATTAACATTTTAGCAGCAAGTTGAATGTTAAAATACATCAAACAGCAGAATCTGGAATTATGAGTGGCAAAAACATATATAAACACAAATCAAAGTGCGTCGAAAACGTGATCTTTTAGGACGGAGGATCTTCAGCTCAAATTAAACTTAAGCTACCACATTCCGAAAATGCTCTCAACCACCTATTCACAAATGGAAAGTAAAATGACAATTTTTATTTTTTGGAAAATTGTAGAGCCAAACTCTGTGTGCTCGGGAGCCACTTTTTGTTTATGTTAATAGTTAAAATTAATAGTAACAGAGAATTTTACGAACAAGATTGCCTTAGACTAGGTTAAACAACCACAAAAGAAAAGGAATCAAGTTTGCCCACCGACTAACTATTTCATTCTAAATTTCACAATATAAAATCAATAATGAAACTTTAATGAAGCATACGGTTCATAAATATTTCAACACTGCACATTAATATTTCAGCATCCATGCCAATAAGAGCACTGATTACTGATATGAAAATGTAAACACACAGAGGCACGCAAGTGCACACATAACACACATACAACACTGACACAGCACATACAACACAGAGACAGACTAAAGGATATTGACCCTCAGTTGCAAACTGAGGACAGCTACCTGAGTTGCAGAATTGCGGATGACTATGCAGTGCAAGTAGTCAGTGTGCCCAGAGAAAACCATTTTCATTTTACCAGTCTCCAGATCCCAGCAATATGCACAAGAATCACCAGCAGCAGCATAAACAGATCCTCGCTATAAATAAAAAACATTTAATAATACATGCGTATATACATACAAAGAAAGAGACAGAGACATATTTCATCAAAAAGCATCTGCTACAATAGAAGAGGTCAGATGACCTTAGGATCGACAGCAAGGGCATTGTTCTCGGGGATTGGAGATAGGGCACCCCAGGGACCTCTATAAGACAATAAAAATGCAACAAGGAAAATAAGAAGAAATTACATGGGATGAACAATAGAGAGTTACATGATACATAATGACATTATCATATTCTATAAATTTGTAATTCAGGTCCTAGCTTTCTCATGATGGTATATTAGTGATACACTAGAAGATCCAACTATCTTTATCTAAAAATGTCTTTTAGCTACAGCGAAGACATGCTTCAGATAATACTGAGATAAATGCACCTTATACATGGAGTAAATAATTTGGATTATTCAAAAGAGAAATGGAATTTCAACTCACCTATGTTGGGGATTGACAAGATCAACTACAGGTTGAATGTGACTTTCTGCAGGAATCAGATAAGGAAGATAGATGAAATACACCAATCAAGCTATATGGATATCTTCAGGTGAGGAAGATTTATCAGGATCATTGCACGGACATTTGTCAAGTTATATGTACATTGCCTCAATGCAAACTCAAATCAGAAGATCGGTCACAATCAATCGATTACTCAGAAAAGCTTCCAGAAACCAAAACAAAAACAAACAAGGATGACAGAAAACCAAGAACTATTCACACTTTCTATGAAAGCCATATAAACAAGATCTGCTACCTACTGAACAGCTTGTCACTTCTGAAGTAACGGCATCTTTCCACTTCCATCCCCGGATCCGACCATCATCACCACAACTGCACAATAATGTAACACCATTAAATACTTCAATTTCAGTAACTATAAAAAGTGTGAAGAAACATTGCTTAGATTATTGTATATCAGGGTGCCTTAGATGTCTAAGCATGAGCAAAAGAGGCTCTTAAACATAAACAATTCCAGTATGAAAAAAAGGCAGATTCTTCAAAAGACCCTGAAAAAGTCGTCTTGGAATCATCATATATGTATAAACAAGAGGTTAACTCAATGTTGTGTAAGCTGCAATCAGCTGTGTGGGAGGGTAAATTCTTTTACTTGAGATTGATGTGCCGATATATTTAATAAAATTCAGGGAGTGCTTGTAATTTTTGTTTTCGTTTCACATAGGAAAGACTTTATTAAGCAAGAGTCTATCCCTTGAAGTTGGTTCTTCTGAGTCAAAAAATGGAGCAACAACAGACTTCCAGTAAAATGCCACTTAAGATAGCAACCGCTCTCTTTATCTTTAAGTGAGGATCCGATGCAATGCAAATAGGACCAAATTATAACGTTGTGTTATGACCGCATTAGCTGCTCTAATTGGTTACCAATCCACCAGAAGAAGAAAATCCTCATTACATTGAAAGAAAAGGTTCAACTTCCTATCTTGTAACCCACTTTGTATATCTTAGTGCCCTCTAGTGATACCACTGGAAATTCCCCTAGATTATGGTAATTCATCCAATATGATTAGTGATTGGCTCAAAGAATAGAAGCACAATAAAGGTGACACAGGAAGCAGTTGAAAGCCAACAATGGAGCCTAATCTATCTTGAAGGACTGTTATGTAGGATAAAATATCAGCAAGAGGCAAGCTTTGTTCACCAAGAACCACACAGTAACAGGAAATCATGCGACAAATGGCAAAAACAAATCAGTAGAAGATAACAAAGAGTAGAAAGAGGTGCTATTGTTAAGACTGTGGAAAAGGTATAAAGACTCAATGGTCAGTAACTTAAATTGGTGAAATACAGCTTCTGTATATGTCAAAGGGATAACTTTAGGTCAAGCACAGTAACAAGCTAGTCCAGTAGGTTTTAAAGATTGGTAAATAACCCACTCATCATTAACATCTGGTGATCCTTATCTTATTCATAAACCCATTCCCCATGACAGCTTCGTTGGCTTAACATGTTCGCCTCCATCATTCAATTAGAGTTAGTCCAAACACCGAGTCAGTGGTAATAGCCCATGCCCATCACTGCAGGTCAGCTCAAATGACTTGCCTCTTTACTTCTTAAAGATGTAAATAAGTCTACCAAGGAATTGATCTCATTGAAGATAATAAAAGTTCAGCATTACTAAAACACATAATGCAAATAGAAAATGCATCCTGAGGTCAAGGACAAGAAATATATTTCCGTTTTTGTCAATTTATAATCTTTTGTTCCTGTGGCAGTAACTTGCATACTGAGAAGATATAGACATTTGTAAAACGAACCTTAGCAACAAAGAATCTTCATCCTCACCATAAAATTTGACATCATATGCAGGTCCATTATGCCCTCGAAGAACACAATCAGGTTGAACTGTTAACAAGCTGGGTAAGTTCCACGACAAATAAAAGGAAAAGAAAAACGTGTCAGATTGTTTAGCTTATAAATGAAAATAAGCGACCAGCCTTTGAGAAATGAATACTCACTTCCGAGTTCTAGAACTGCCAAAACCCAGTGGCTGCAACAAAAGAAATCATATGAGAGCAATGACTAAAATAATACAACGGATTAATCATCCCACTGAAAAAATACAATCGCTAAGTGCAATCTCTAGAATTACAGAAAAAATAAGTCAGCAATAGCCAGCACCGAAGAACTGTTTAACGTGCCGCGGACAAATTCCATGGATTCAAAAATTGCAGAAAACAGAGAGAACAATATAAAATCGTGCAGTTTTCTTGATTCATGTGACAAAGGCATTCGGATTCACAAATGGCGCGAACAATCTGATGTGCAAGAACAAGAAGGAGATAGAATAGACATTCTGCATGTACATGCTCAATCCAACTCCAGCGATTCCGGTAATACATCGCCTTCAGCTACGTTGTGGCCATTCCATCCCCTCCAAAGAAGAGTCCCATATGTTGCCCCCAAACCCGTATCTATATACAGCTATTTTATGCCGGGAAAGGGACGAGAGGGACTCACGTGTCGAGAAATGCAAGAAGATATGGAATAGGAGGCAATGGAGCCATCGCTGGAGGCGACGACTATGGTATCGGGATTAGGATCAGGAGATGGGGCCCAGACCGCCCTGAACACGGTCCTGGTCTGGAGCTCCCTCGCCTTCACTATGCTGTCCCTGTAAGCCTCCTCGTCCCAGTTCCTCGCATCGACGCACATTTTCGAACCCAGAAGAGGGCAAGATGAATCAATCAAACCCTGAAAGCGTCTGCAAGAGAAGAGATCAGGGAAATCGGCAGGTTGTTCAAGTGAGGAGTGATGCCAGGTAGCAAAATCACTCGGAGGCCCAACCAAGATGTTGGAGCTCCGAACCCGGAAGCCGTCGGAGCGTTAGAGTCTACAATGTTCTATCATTAAAACTTTTAAATCATTAAAATTGGTGAAGATAAAGAACACATAAATAAATAATTAAATAAAGTCTTACTTAGATTTAATGCTTCGAGTCCATGATTTTTTGATAAAATATATATATATATGTATATATATATTAATTAATAAAGTAGGAGAAAAATACTTGGAAGAGATTGATGAGAGATATACTGATGCAAAACAAAGAAGAGAGAAAATGAGTAGTTATATTTTCAGTAAATTTACTGTTGTTCTCATAATTTTTTTTAATTTAATGATTATTAAAATTAAATTTATGCATTAATCAGCAACTTAGGAAGTGAAAACGATATTAAAGAGAAAGGATGCTTCAATGTAAGAGAAGGTATAGATACAGTAAATAGAGTTAGAAGAGGATCAGGAGGAAGGAGGAAATGGAGGAAGTCCGGGGTGAAACGGTGCTATCACGTGGTGCAACAATCCAATGAAGCGTTAATACATGTCAGCAGGATATTTTTCTATGTCCAATATGCATTTTATTTTTTTTACTAAAAACAAATGCTCAACATGTATTTTTTTTTTTGCACGTGTCTCTCGAAGAGGGATGAGTGGTCGCTAATGAGCTCCACAGCTCTCGTAAATCGCCTGAAATTTTACAAGAAATTGACATGCTCGGACGGAGTAGTAGCGGCGAGCGACAAGCGCCCTCTCTCACCCTAATTTCGTTCAATGTGTTTTTAAGTTTCATTATTTTTATTTTTTACATAATTAAATTTTATTAATTCTTTAATGATGAGATAGCAAAAATCGAATTAAAAGCTAATCTTGACAGAAATCTTTAAAATTAAACCAGTTTAATAGTTGTCCCTTAAACCAGATTGATGAATAATTGGAACTTATGCATAAATTACCCGGACAGCAGCCTTTGTAGCTGGCAGAAGAGCCATTCCCCGTGTCGGACTAAAGAGAAATGAGTCGATATCGTATAGTATCACTCCCAAAGCCGACTTACACCTTAGTCATATTCGATAATTAAAATTATCAAATTTCCATTCAGACCCGTGTAAACCATGTTCGGTTAACCTCGATCGACTGTTCTGCCACCATCCTTCATGGCTTTGCCTCACATTAACCATCCTTTACACAAGCCAGAGTCGCCCTTGAACTTCTTCGAGGTGCCTGGTTTCCATAGTTTCAATCCGACCACCCTCTTAAGTTGACCTTGCGACAAGTCGATTTTACCTCCTTGGCATATTTTTAAACAGGTATAGTTTAGAAATAGTGCCTGTCTGTGGTTCCAATGATGCACTTGTCAATCTTAGAAGGAATTAGAGAAGAAATTGATGGGAAGGAGAAGGTAACAACATAACTGAGTTCATATATATATATATACACACACACACATATATAAATAAGAATAACGGGTGGTCCAAATCGCTTGGAAGATCAATGAAATTACAAGGCAGATCAACAGACAAAGACAACCTAAGCTAGCGCCGCACAAATTGATCAAGAATGTGAGGCGAGAGCACAGTGACTCCTGGTCTAACACCTTTGAAGAGCTTACGATCATCGGTTGTAACTAATAGTGTCTCAAATTCTGATAAGTCTGAGATTTCTGTCAGAGAAGAACAGTAACACACACAAAGCTTTTCTAAGAATTTCATGTTTTCGACCCCTCGAATATTCTTCAAATTTCTGCAGTGCACAATCTTTAATTTCTCTATCATCTTCAATCCTGATAGATTAAGGAGTGACTGAGGGAAAATACACCCGGATATGCTCAGCGTCTTCAAATTTACTGGTAGAGAAAGCTCATGAAACAACCTTATACTCAAAAGCTCCAACGTGTTCAGAGCCCCCATCTCTTCGAGGCATGTAGCTAATATGGTGCCAGCAGTGTTAGCTCTAAGTTTCAGGCTTGTTAAATTCAAGGGAAGCTGTCCAAGAACCTCCAAGTCTGGAGAATCCAATTCAAGCTTCTTGAGACGAGGGAAGGCGTTGCTCTCCATTTCCAAGCTGATTATGCCCCTGAAGCTTAATTTGAAGCTCTCTAGCAAGGGACAATTGTTGATCCAATCTGGGTTATGACAAGTCAAGTGCTGCTGCAACATGGTAGGCTCATAGCGATTGTTGCCACACAAAACTAGGCCATTCAGACGTTCCAGGTTTGATAGATTAGAAAATTTCCTTAAGGAGACAGAACTAACATGGAGGACGGTCAAACTCGAGGGAAGAGTCGGCAGTTCTTGAATCCCATCACAACTTTCTAGATATAGACGCTGGAGGAGGGGGAGTTCATGGATCGTCGATGGCAGCCGACTAATTTCAGAATATTGCAAGTTTATGATTCTCAGCCGGTGGAGCCTCCTGATTTCTTTGGGAATGTACTTCAATTTGCTGTAGGCGACATGCAACTCCTCAAGGTTCTCAAGGTTACCGATGGAACTGGGCAACTTACTTACGGAGGAATAACTCAGGTTCATCACCTTCAAGTTGTTAAGGTTTCCAATGGATTTGGGCACTTCTTGGAACCATTCACCTGAAATTTCTAGCTCAACTAACGAGCTTGACACTTGCAGTATTTCTGTCAACTTTGTCGATATCATAGGTCTAATCTCATATCCATTGACTCTAAATTTCAAGACCTTGAGATTTTCTCCAATCTGCAATACCCGAAGAAAAAAGATAATTACTGATGCACATATGTGCTAATTAACATGAGTGTCCTAGTAATTAATCATGTGTCAAACACTTAGGTTATGATTCTAAGTAATCAATTTAATATAAATAGCGAAAACCAGTTGGGACTACAAATAAATAAATAAATAAAGCTGCAAAATCACATACCTCAATTGCACTCAGCCACTCATTCGAGATATCATCACTGAAAAGCTCAAGAATGACCAAATCTTTAAGCACTAAATTAATTGCCTTATGACCCCCCACAGACTTCCAAGAAAACCATTTAAGATCTTGAAGGGCATTCTGAAAATCACCTTCCAAACACACATTTTCCAGTTCCAGAAACCTCACATTTTGTAAAGGTCTGATTTGGTCCGCCGTAACGATATTGTGCTGGATGCCTACGTCAGGGTCATAACTACGAATTACACGAAGCATGATCGTTTCACTGGTCCCCTACAGATCAATGTAAGCAATAAGAAATTATACTCACGAACTGGGATAATATTTCATTCTATGAAGATCAAGTTTCTAAAGTAAAATTATAAGCTTTCCATTGTTAAATTTTGTAATTTAACTCCGGGCAGTGCCTTTCCATTTTTTGTGTTTAATTAATTGCATAAATATAATCATACGTATTGTCTCTCTATATATATATATATATTACTTATCACTTATATTCAAATTTCATCATGCCTGAGTTTCCAAATTTAGCTGCACTTTTTAATCCAAAAGTTCTATTTTTCATTAAATGAACACAACTTTAATGGAAAGTTATTTTTTTGGACAATTATGTCATTATCTTATAATTGGTTTCAATCGTTTGATATAACTTCCCCTTTATACCAGGGGAAAAAAAAAGAACTATCATAGTCACAGTTTAAACATACCTTTTCCCTCGATAGGATACGATTGACTTCTTTTTTCGACCACAATCTACTACGCTTTTCAGAGTATCTAAAATTTTCTTGGATAACGATTTCTCTTCCAAGATCCCGAAGCAAGTCATGCATGAAGAAGGTATGATATTCCGAGATTTTGACCAAAGACATGGATAAAAGATGCTGAATTCCCTCATGTGGGCGAAAATCGCATGCCTCCCACATATGTATAGCATTGCTTATCTCTCTACCAACAAAAAAGCATGCTATGTCTAGGAAAATTTCTTTCGTTCGAGGATCCAATGTGTTGTAGCTGATCATGAGCTTCTCTTGGACATTTTTATGTGAAGCGATCATCTTTATCTTAGATTTCCAATGTTCTTTTTCTATATGATGGAGGTATGAACCCATGACCTCAAGAGCCAGAGGAAGCCGTCCACAAGCGGCAACAACCTCCATTGAGATATCGAGGTAGTCAGCAGGTGGTGAGTCCATATTAAATGCATGTCTGCAGAACAATTGAAGAGCGCAGTCGGAACTCATCCCAGACATGTTGTAGTACCACAATTCAGGAAGCCCGGCGACACAACTCGAATCCCTAGTCGTCACAATTATTCTACTTCCAGAATCAAACCAAGTACTATCTCCTGCCAAGCTCTTGATTTGTTTGCACTGGTCCAAGTCATCGAGAATAATCAAAACCTTCTTATTGTTGACGATATCCTTAATTGTCTTGATCCCCGAATCGATATCATAAATTTCCCTTATCCTTGGGCTGAGTTCTCTCAAGAGCTTATTTTGTAAATGTACGATGCCTTGATGGTTTGCTGTTTCTCGCACGTTATCGAGAAAGCAACAATGTTGGAAGCCTCCACGGCTATCACAGAGATGGTTGAAAATAACCTTGGAAAGAGTACTCTTACCGGCACCGCCCACACCATGAATCACAATGAATCGTACCTCAGGAGACCCGATATTTAGCAGTTCCATCATAGCTTCGACATGGCCATGGATTCCGACTAGTGGACCCTCAAATATCTTATGTTTCACTTCTAGCTTCTGTAGAATCTCACGTACCACTTCTTTGCAGAGCTCCCCGTAACTGTTTGATTAAATACCATCCTCTTAGTAAAAGAAATCATATGTTTCCTCATTTATTCATCGGTGAAATTTTCAGACAATTGCTTTTGTTCTATGACGTGTCTGATGCAGAAAAATTATCCCAATATCTATATCGACATAAAATAATTATTACCGATGGAAAATCACCAACATTGCCAAGTTGTTAAAAATATATATTTTTTTAAAAATAAAGTTTGTAACAAATTCCATAAAAAACAGCATTATGGCTGATAGTTTGTCGATGTTTTAGTTAATAATATTCCAAATCAAAGAAATAAAATCGGAATTGATTTCCTATATATTATTAATGAAAAATAATTCCCGTGAATTTATACATCTACAGATATAATACATATGCTTAGAAAAATTGTTATTAAGCATGGAAGGTGTTTGATAGTTAAATAAAAATAAATATATAATTAAAGGGAGAAAATCAAGGAGTTGTCAGAGGAATTTTAAATGGTAATCACAGCTTTAAAGATTATTTTATATTTAAATCTAAATTTCTTTTTCTATTTAGTTTACTTTATATTTGTTAGGGATATTTATGAAAGTTTCTGACTGACACAAACTATTTATCCTCTTTACTTTAAGTAATACTAGAGGGTGACATGTGCTGCGCACAGAATTATTAATTATGCGTTATATAAAAATTTAAGATGACCAAAGAAATATTAAAATGATCAAAGTAATAAAATTTAATGTTAGAGTAGATGAAAAAAAAGCAATTCAAATCAAATAAAAATGAAGTAGAATAGGTAATTATGAGAACTTCTGGTAAATAAAGTAGTTTTTTAATAGAAATTGAGAACGTCACAAGAAGTCGGAGGATTTTAAAAACGTGAACATGGATTGTGTAATTAAGAGAATCACTTGAAACAATTAAGAATATTACGGAAAAAGTTCAAAAAAGTGATAAATTTTTGCTGTTAAAATTATAAATATTGAGTGGTATGGGGTGAAAATGGAGAATCTGACCAGTTAACAAAAAATTTTTATTGTTAAGATCGTAGATATAGAACGAGAGAAAAATGACTTAAATTACTATTTTACCTATAATCCGGAAGATTTTATAAAGTATATACATATTATAGACTCTAATTTTTAAATTAGACTAAGGAAAAATATGAAAAAATAAAAAAGATACTAAACTTCTCACAGGTTTGCATATAATATATAAATATATATATATATATATATATATATAAAACAAGGCAATGCGTTAAAAACCAGAAACGAAAGAAATGTTAAAGGGTGAGTAATATGACAACAGTAAATTACCCGGGATAATCCATTATGGTCCATGCCTTGATCCGGCCAACCTCCTTAAATGTCCCCTTCAACTGCGCTTTGTCAAATATGCCACCGACCTCCTTAAGAGCCCTTATCCACTGCAACTTTTCGTCATCGTACTCCCTCCCGAACTTGCTTAGTTGATCAGAGTATAGTCTTGTCTTGAGCTTGACATCGTCCGCTTCCACCTTGTAGAAGATCGGCATGATGTCCTTCTTAAGCCTGACCATCTCCGCGAGCTCGAACAGGCACCATTTGCTGTCGGCGTAGTTCTTGGAGAGTATAGGTACGCAAACTATGGATTTGTTGATTGCCGTCAGAACCTCCGTAATCTTATGGCCAGGACGGAGCTCTTCATTGTCCCGGAAGACGCGAACACCGGCGTCTGTTAGGAAATGGTACAGACAGTCCGTGAATCCTTGTCGAGTGTCACATCCTCTGAAGCTCAGAAACACCTGGTAATCACTCTGAGGTTTCCAGCCGCTGCTAGAGCCTCCTTCCATGGATTAGGAAAGCTTTTCTAAACGATGCGAAAGAGAGAATGGGGGTTGGTTTGTTTCCTTGTAAGTTGTAGTGCCTTTCTCAGAACCTGATGGTTTCACTATTTATACAAACTTTTGTCTCTACTTGATGCCGTGCTTGCGAGGGGAGGCATAAAATAATCACGACACACACAATATATATATATATATATATATATTCTTGACTAAGAATATATTAAAGAAGGAATCGTGACAATCGTTGACACAGTGGTGAGACTGCTAATAATAAAAAATAATTTCCACGATAAATTGGTTATTAATAGATGGGCCATTACTGAATTAGTCGAAGCTCAATGAATCATGAATAATATGCGAATTTTCTCGTAAAAACCATAATAAATTAAAACAATGAATTTTTCCGGTCAAATTTTGTTAATATTAAATCAAAAACGGTTTTGCAAGGAAGCTTCACCTAATAAATAAAATAAACGAATGACTGTCTGAACGCTTCTTTATATTCTAACCATGACGGAAGTGCTGATGTACTGTGCCTCCGAGGACGGAGTAAAACTTCAATGCATTATACTTGATAAGTTCGTTGTTTAAATTACCCTTCAAATCTTAACATGCACGTAAAGTTTATCCCTGAAAATTGTAAAAACTTAACAAGTGTCCAGATCCTAGAGGAGCTCACGGATGAGTCCACTCTATATTACACGCTGAATATTTACTCCCGAGAATGCTGAATGAGGACAATAAGTGGTGATGCCAGGTTGGTGGTGTCAGTGTTATCGTTTAGTTCAGCTGTTGTACTCACAATTGAACACGAACATTCGAACATCATGCAACGGATGGAGGTAGCTAGATCATTACTGCTGTTACTCATTTTTTATTAAGAAAAAAAGGACAGCAAGGAAAAGTTTAGGGTGTGCCCAATAATACATAGTAATCAAACTACACCTACTCGGTTGACGTATGTATTTTGAGTAGGTATGGAATGCAATTGGTTCCACTTGTTTACTTAGATAGGAAGGAATTAGAGAAAGAAGATGATTGGAAAGAGATACTACAGTAGGTAACTAAAACAACTGAGTCCAGACACACATATTATACCTATATACACACACACATGTATAAGGGAATGGTTCCAAATCATATAGATTACAAGTGAAAATACAGGTTTCCAAAGTGGACTCATCTAGGTGCTAGAACGCCTCTTTTCTTAAATAATATTTCGAGTTCGAATATTATGAATGAATAGAATTCATCTTGGGAGAGTTTTATCCCTTAGTGAGCAATCCTAACTCGAACTGCATTAATCAGTCTTGTAAAACTTATGAATACTTGTGTTTCAGACCAAAAAGAATGAAACTACGGGGTTGTCTATTTTGCCTGATGTATTCATGATCAAACATGGAAATATGAACATTAATATCCTCCTTTCTAATGAGGGGAAAAAAAAGTAGCAGCTACGAGGCAGAAAGAACAAGACAACCTTGCTTTTTGCAACAACACATTCATACGGTTTCAATTCAACCCTATTTTGTTATTTCCTATTATCCTTTTAAATCTATTAATGTTCACACACTAAATCCGATGCATGGATTGTTTTTCCTTTCTGGGGGTAATGTCCAGTTGTATGTTCATTTTTGATGCGAGTCCGAAACCTATTTTCTGTTCACTATCGTCAAAGCCGTATGGCTGCGACCGGATAGCCATGTGACGGATTATAAATCTTACAGTTCTAAGTATTGATGTCTGTGGTTCCAATGCCGCGCCCATCAATCTTAGAAGGAATTAGAGGAAAAAAACCGATGGGAAGGAGACAATAATTTAAGGTAAAAACACAACTGAGTTCACGTTTATATATACACACACATACACAAATATATAAGGAGAAAGACATCAGTAGTCTTATATATTTAGTGATTCTTACAAGTGAGTTATAAATGTTTTAAAATAATAAATCAAGTCCTATATATTACTGCCATTATAAAATTGAGTTATTTCCGCCACTTACCATTGGTTTAAGTTGATGTGACATTGACACGTGTCGGCTTAAAGTAACGGTAACTGATGGAAAGGACTCGGTATTGTAACAGCGGCAACAAATAGGACTTGACTTGTCACTTTAAAACATTTACAACTCACTTGTAAGAATCGGTAAATATATAGGATATCCGGTGTCGTTTTCTCTGCATGTAACTGAAGAAGGGATCTAAATCACATGAAAATAAAATGCAATTGCAAGGTATAGGTAGAACAGACAAGACAAACTTAGCTAGAATTACACAGACATAAATGACGTTACCACTCCAATCGCCTCTGGGGAAATCAGACACTCGTCACAGTGATTCCTCTGATGCCTTCGAAGAGCGCCGGATTATCGGATTGAACTGATAGTCGCTCTAATTTTGATAGGTCCGAGATCTCTCTCAGAGACGGACAATTATTCACAAGAATCGTAAGAATTCCATGTTTTCGATCCCTCGAATTGCTGTCAAATTTTTGCAGTCACAGATTTTTAAGTAACGTAACATCTTTAATCCAGATAGGTTAAGGGACGGTTGAGGGAAATGGCACCATAGCATATGCAAAGTCTTCAGATTTCTCGGCTGAGGAAGCTCACCGACAAACTTGGTATGCAAAAGCTTCAATTCGTTCAATGCCTCCATCTCTCCAAGGCATGTAGATAATCTGGTGCCTGCAATGCTAGCTCTAAGTTTCAGGCTTGTTAAGTTCAAGGGAAGTTGTCCGACAGAGTCTAAACAAAATAATTCCAGCTTCTTTAGACGTGGGAAGGCGCAGCTCTCCATCTCCAAGCTGATGATGC
Organism: Lagerstroemia speciosa; assembly: GCA_037672795.1. Taxonomy (NCBI): domain Eukaryota; kingdom Viridiplantae; phylum Streptophyta; class Magnoliopsida; order Myrtales; family Lythraceae; genus Lagerstroemia; species Lagerstroemia speciosa. Next base: position 12,055,181 of record CM075297.1, read on the forward strand.
CTCTCGAGCCCAATTGCAAGCTCTCCAGAAGGGGACAGTTGTTGATCCAATCTGGGTTGTTGCAAGTTAAGCGGTGCTCCAGGAGGGTAGGCTTAAAAACATCGCCATACAAGAAGAGGGCAGTTAGGCGTTCCAGGTTTGACAGATTAGGCAGTTTTCTCAGAGACCTGGACTTAACACGAAGGACAGTCAAGCTCGAGGGAAGCTTTGGCAATTCTTGAATACCTTCATAGCCTTCTAGTTGAAGGTAGTGCAGGAGAGAGAGTTCATAAACCGTCGATGGTAGACGATTAATACTGGAATGATTCAAGTTTAAGATTCTCAGCTGGCAAAGCCTCCCAATTTCTTCAGGGATGTAACTCAATGTCCTCGTTGTGACATGCAACACCTCGAGTTTCTCAAGGTCAACAATGGAACTGGGCAACACTCTTATAGAGGAATCTGTCACAATCATCACCCTCAAGTTCTTGAAGTTTCCAATGGAACCGGGCACCTCTTTGAGCCGCGGACTTGAAATTTCTAGCACAGCTAATGAGCTAGAATTTTCCAATATTTCTGGAAACTTTGTGAATCCCATAGGTCTGCTGGATACTTCTGCCAAGTTATTTGTGAGCTTCAAGACCTTGAGGTTTTCCCCAATCTGGGATACTCCAGGAAAAAGATAAATACAGGTATGCTAGTAATTAATCATGTTTCAAACATTTGCATTATGATTCTAAATATCAATTTGAGGGTTTGAGTTAAACACATAAATAGCAAAAATACCAATTGGGACTACACACGAATGAATGAATAAAGCTAACTGCAAAATCATATGCCTTAATTGTGTTCAACCATTCGTCTGTGAGATCATCATTTGAAAGCTCAAAAACGACCAAATCTTCAAGCTCTAGATTAATCGCTCTAGGATCCCCCACACTCTTCCAAGAAAACTGTTTTAGATCTTGAAGAGCATTCTTGAAATCACCTTCCAAGCGCATCCCATCCAGTTCAAGAAACTTCAGACCCTGTAGAGGTCTTATATGGCTTGCTGTAACAACGTTACGGTGGATGTCTATATGGGAGTCAGGCCCACGAGTTACACGAAGCCCAATGGTTTCTCTTGTGCCCTGAATCAATGGGAGCAACAAGAAAGTATACTCACGAACTGGGATAATATTTCATTTCTTTTGAAGACTAAGTTTCTAAAGGAAAATTGTGAGGCCTCTGTTGTAAAATTATGCAACTGAACTCTAGGCAATGCCTTTTCATTTTATGAGATGTTTATTGGAATTTTTCAATACACAGGTTTTAGTTCCTTCCTATTTAAGAGTTTAGTTTCATAAATGTAATCATAACTTATTCTCTATTTATATTAGCTACTGCTTACATTCAAATTTCATTCAACATTGAGGATGTGGTTTTAATGGAGTAATACAAGACTCTGGCTCACAATATAGAGGTTTTGATGTCAATCCTCACCATGGGAGTTATGTGCACATCTATTCTCTTTATTTATTATCATAGTACTACGCATGCATATGAGTTTCTCTTATCACCAAAAAAAATTCATTAGAGGAATTCAAGCTGCACTTTTGGACCCGAAAGTTGTATTTTTCATTAATATGAACACAACTTTGATAGAGAGTTATATATTTAATGGAAAAATATGTCATATTATTCTAGAATTGATTTGGTGGTTAGATGCAACTTCCCTTCACTAAAACATCGTGTTGAAGTAATGTAAATGGAAAAAATTTAAAATTTGGAGAATTTTAACCGCCAGGTTGGGAAAGAGGGTGCAAGACATATTTACACAAAATAAACGTTCGGAGTCATAGTTCAGACGTACCTTTCTCCTCGATAGGACACGTTTGACATCTTCGTGCAACCATAACTTGCTACGCTTTTCATAGCGTCTAAGATTTTCTTGAAAAACAATTTCCCTTCCAAGTTCCCGAAGCAAGTCATGCATCAAGAAGGTATCATCTTCCGAGATTTTGACAAAAGACATGGATACAAGGCGCTGAATTCCCTTAGGTGGGTGAAAATCGCAAGCCTCCCACATGTGTAGTTGATGGTCTGTGTTGATGGTTATAGGATAGTTTGAAGTATGAGGAAGATAGATGAAGGTTTGTAGGATGATGTTTGTGAGGTATTTAGACGGAATGGGAATTAGAGGATTGATGGGAAGAGGTTGAGAAGAGATGCTTAGGAGAAGAAAGGAACTTTTATTTCATTGATCATTACATTTACAATGGGTACTCTAAAAAGCCCTTAAAAATCCTAATACCTCACTTTCTGTATATAGTGCTCCACATCCATTCCCTTTGTCGATGATTAATGTCAGTTTTTTAAGAATCTCCAAGTGGTTTTGTAAGCGTTTTATTTAGATTTTTAGTTTTTTTTTAAAATTTTTAGAAATATTTATATTTATGCTTTGCCACCTTATAAATAAGCTGATATGGTTAATTTCCACTGATTTCTGACACCACCTGTAAGTATTGACATGGACTTTCCATGGGCTCACTCCCACCCTCATGGCTGCTGGCCAGCGATGAGGCCATCTGGTTATATTGTGGGATACGATCAAACATAAGTAAAATAACTAATAAGGACAGTAAGGAAAAGTTTAGGGTGTGCCAATAATATATAGTAATCAAACTGCCTACTCGGTTGACATATTTTGAATGGGTATGGAATGCGATTGGTACCACTTGTTCAGTTATACAGGAGGAATGAGAGAGAGAAGATGATTGGAAGGAGACATTACAATGTTAGGTAACTAAAACAACTGAGTTCAAACACCCGTGTGTATATAATATATATATATATATATATATATAACCGAATGGGTCAAAATCATATAGATTACAAATGAGATTACGACATTATTCAGTTTGTCTGATATATTTTTGGCTCAGCGTGAAAATCCAAAAGTCTTCAGTGGAACGATCATACCGTGTAGGCGATGCTGATGTGGTATATTTGTCTAATTAAAATCGACATATAATCAATATTAATGCAATTATAATTGTGAAATCCTAAAAAATCTTTTAAAAATGTAAGAAATCCTAATAAATGGTGAATTCTAATTGCTTCTCTTGCAAGGAAGCTCGAGTATGACATACAGATAGATATACGTATTTCCTTGCAGCAGGTGGCTTCTTGGGACGACAGTCGGGATTGTCTTGCCTTAAGGTACTGCCATGGGGTCGTAGTGCCCATTCACGTGCGTTAAAACTTTCCTAGTTATGTATATTGCGTGCTAGACGAAGCTGGACGGCTAGAGGTGGTTTGATTATTACTAGCACGTGTTTACATTTAGATGATCTGTTGTCGGCTTTGATGCACTTATCAATCTTAGAAGGAATTAGAGAAGAAATTGATGGGAAGGAGAAGGCAACCACACAACTGAGTTCATATATGCATAGGCACACACATACATAAATAAGAATAACGGGTGGTCCAAATCGCTTGAAAGATCAATGAAATTACAAGGCAGATCAACAGACAAAGACAACCTAAGCTAGCGCAGCAAAATTTTAGCGAGAAAGCTAGGCCAGCGCACAGTTACTCCTGGTCTAACACGTTTGAACAGCTTATGATTATCTGTTATAACTAATAGTGTCTCAAATTTTGATAGGTCTGAGATTTCTCTCAGAGATTGACAGCTACACACATAAAGCTTTTCTAAGAATTTCATGTTTTCGACCCCTGAAATATTCTTCAAATTTTTGCAGCGCTCAATCTTAAATTTCTCTAACATCTTCAATCCTGATAGATTAAGGAGTGATTGAGGGAAATTACACCCGAATATGCTCAACGTCTTCAAATTTACTGGTAGAGAAAGCTCATGGACGAACCTTATATTCAAAAGCTCCAACTTGTTCAGTGCCTCCATCTCTTCGAGGCATGTGGATAATTTGGTGCCTGCAGTGTTAGCCCTAAGTTTCAGGCTTGTTAAATTCAAGGGAAGCTGTCCGAGAACCTCCAAGTCTGGACAACACAATTCAAGCTTCTCGAGACGAGGGAAGGCGCTGCTCTCCATCTCCAAGCTGATTATGCCCCTGAAGCTTAGTTTGAAGCTCTCTAGCAACGGACAATTGTTGATCCAATCTGGGTTATGACAGGTCAACATGGTAGGCTCATAGAGATTGTTGCCACACAAAACTAGGCCATTCAGACGTTCCAGGTTTGATAGATTAGGAAATTTCCTTAAGGAGTCAGAACTAACATGGAGGACGGTCAAACTCGAGGGAAGAGTTGGCAGTTCTTGAATCCCATCACAGCTTTCTAGATAAAGATGCTGGAGGAGGGGGAGTCCATGGATCGTCGATGGCAGCTGATTAATATCGGAATATTGCAAGTTTATGATTCTCAGCCGGTGAAGCCTCCTAATTTCTTCGGGAATGTACTTCAATTTGCTGTAGGCGACATGCAACTCCTCAAGGTTCTCAAGGTTACCGATGGAACTGGGCAACTTGCTTACGAAGGAATAGCTCAGGTTCATCACCCTCAAGTTGTTAAGGTTTCCAATGGATTTGGGCACTTCTTGGAAGCATTGACCTGAAATTCGTAGCTCAACTAACGAGCTTGACACCTCCAGTATTTCTGTCAACTTTGTCAGTGTCCTGGTTCCATTCTCATATCCAATGGCTCTAAATTTCAAGACCTTGAGATTTTCTCCAATCTGCAATACTCCAAGAAAAAAGATAATTACTGATACACATATTTACTAATTGACATGATTCTAAGTAACAAATTTAATATAAATAGCAAAAACCATTTGGGACTACAAATAAATAAAAAATAAAGCCGTAAAATCACATACCTCAATTGCACCCAACCACTGATCTGAGATAGTATCACTGAAAAGTTCAAGAATGACCAAATCTTTAAGCACTAAATTGGTTGCCTTCTGATCCCCCACAGGCGTCCAAGAAAACCATTTTAGATCTTGAAGAGCATTCCGAAAATCACCTTCCAAACACACATTTTCCAGTTCCAGAAACCTCACATTTTGTAAAGGTCTGAGTTGGTCTGCTGTAACGATATTATGCTGGATGCCTACGTCGGGGTCGTAACTACAAATTACACGAAGCATGTTTGTTTCACTGGTTCCCTACAGATCAATGTAAGCAATAAGAAATTATACTCACAAACTGGGATAATATTTCATTCTATGAAGATTAAGTTTCAAAAATAAAATTAAAAGCTTTCCATTGTTAAATTTTGTAATTGAACTCCAGGCAATGCCTTTCCATTTTATGTCTTTAATTAATTGCATAAATGTAATCATTCATAATACTGTCTATATACATTAGTTATCACTTATATTCAAATTTCATCAGGCCTGAATTTCCAAATTTAGTTGTACGTTTTAATCTGAAATTTGTATGTTTCATTAAATGAACACAACTTTAATAGAAAGTATTTTTTTGGAAAATTATATGACTATCTTAGAATTGTTTTTGATTGTTTGATGTAACTTTCCCTTCACAAAAAAAAAAGAACCCTCGGAGTCATAGTATAAACGTACCTTTTCCCTCGATAGGATACGATTGACTTCTTTTTTCAACCACAACCTACTGCGCTTTTCGGGGCGTCTAAAATTTTCTTGGATAACAATATCTCTTCCAAGGTCACGGAGCAAATCATGCATCAAGAAGGTATTATCTTCCGAGATTTTGATCAAAGACATGGATAAAAGACGCTGAATTCCCTCGTGCGGGTGAAAATCACATGCCTCCCACATATATGTAGCATTGCTTATCTCTCTACCAACAAAAAAGCATGCTATGTCTAGGAAGATTTCTTTTGTTCGAGGATCCAATGTGTTGTAGCTGATCATGAGTTTCTCCTGGACATCTTTATGTGAAGCGATCATCTTAACCTTAGATTTCCAATGCTCTTTTTCTATATGATAGAGGTATGAACCCATGACCTCAAGAGCCAGAGGAAGCTGTCCACAAGCTGTAACAACCTCCCTTGAGATACCGAGGCAGTTGGTAGGAGGTGTGTCCGTCTTAAATGCATGTCTGCAGAACAATTGAAGAGCACAGTCGAAACTCATCTCGGACATGTTGTAGTACCCCAATTGAGAAAGCCCGATGACACAATTTGAATCCCTAGTTGTCACAATTATTCTGCTTCCTGAATCAAACCAAGTAGCATCTCCTACCAAGCTCCTGATTTGTTTGCATTGGTCCAAGTCATCGAGAATAATAAGAACCCTCTTATTCTTGACGATGTCCTTAATTGTCCTGATCCCCGAATCAATATCATAAATTTCCCTTATCCTTGGGCTGAGTTCTCTCAAGAGCTTATTCTGTAAATGTACAATGCCTTGATGGTTTGTGGTTTCTCGCACGTTATCGAGAAAGCAACAATGTTGGAAGCCTCCATAGCTATCACAGAGCTGGTTATAAATAACCTTGGAAAGAGTAGTCTTACCGGCACCGCCCACACCATGAATCACAATGAACCGTACCTCAGGAGACCCGATATCTAGTAGTTCCATCATAGCTTCGACATGACCATCGATTCCAACTAGCGGACCCTCGAATATCTTATGTTTCACTTCTAGCTTCTGCAGAACCTCACGTACCACTTCTTTACAGAGCTCTGCGTAACTGTTGATTAAATACACCATCCTCTTGGTAAAAGAAATCATCTGTTTCTTCATTTATTCATCTATGAAATTTTCAGACAACTACTTTTGTTCTAGACTTGTCTGATGCGGAAAAATTATTGAATAGTAATTATCCACGGAAAATATTTAAATAATTCGCACACCAAAACTGGCCAATAAGTGCTTCCAAAAATCACGTACTCTTTTGGTATTTATCAACTGCTTCAAAAGGAAATTTATATTTCCTTTCTCAAAAAATATTCCAAATCAAAGAAATCAAAATCGGAATTGATTTTCTGCATATGATTCCTTAAAGATATTCCAAATAAAGAACAAGGATTCCCGATAATAGCATATTTGACTGATCATGTCTACACTTCAAACATCATGTGAAGAAAACAACATCATGGAAAACTTTTTTAAAGTATTCACTGCTTAAAAACGATATATTTTCAATTTTTTGAAAAAAGTATACAAATTAAACGTCACTATTCCCATGTTTAAGTGTTACTTTTTCAACGGTATTCTTAATTTTTATTCAAGTGTGATAACAATTGAATAAAAATAAATATATAATTAAATGGGAGAAAATCAAGGAGTTGTGGAGGAATTTTAAATGGTAATCGCAGATTATTTTTCCTTTAAACCCAAATTTCTTTTTTTTTTATTTAGTTTATTTTATATTTATTAGAGATACTAGTAAAATTTTCAAAACGAGACCAACTATTTCTTCTCTTCACTTTAAGTAATATAAATATAACTATATATATATTTATAAATATAGATCAGAAGTAATGCGTTAAAAACCAAAAATGAAGGAAAAGTTGAATTAGGAGACTAATATTACAGCAGTAATTACCCAGGATAATCCATTATGGTCCATGCCTTGATTCGACCGACCTCCTTGAAAGACCCCTCCAGCTGGGCTTTGTCAAAGATGCCACCAACCTCCCGAAGAGCCCTTACCCACTGTACCTTTTCGTCATCGTACTCCTTGCCGAAATTGCTTAGGTGATCAGAGAATAGTTTCGTCTTGAGCTTGACATCGTCCGTTTCCACCTTGTAGAAGATCGGCATGATGTCCTTCTTAAGCTTGACCATCTCTGCTAGCTCGAACAGGCACCATTTGCTGTTGGCGTAGTTCTTGGATAGGATTGGTATGCAGACAATGGATCTATTGATCACCGTCAGAACATCCTCAAGCTTATGGCCCGGACGGAGCTCTTCGTTGTCCCGGAAGACGCGAACACCAGCATCTGTTAGGAAATGGTACAGACAGTCGGCGAATCCCTGTCTGGTGTCGCATCCTCTGAAACTCAGAAACACCTGGTAATCACTTTGAGGTTTCTCCCCACTGCTTGAGCCTCCGTCCATGGATTAGGAAAGCTTTTCTAGACAACACGAAAGAGAGAATGAGATTGGTTTGCTTCGTTCAAAGGTGTAGTGCTCTCCTCAGGGCATGATGGGGTTTCACTATTTATGCACTTTTGTCTTTAGTTGATGCCGTGTCTGGGGGCGGAGGAATATATGAATGAAGGAATAGTGACAATCGTTGATACAGTGGTGAGATTGCTAATAATCAACCATAATTTCCTTGATAAATAGTTTATTAATAGATAAGCCGGCTTAGTAGGAGTTCGATGGGTCACAAAAAATTTGTGAATTTTGCTTGCAAAAAATTCGAATAAATTAAAGAAAGAATTTTTCCAGTCAAATTTTGTTTGTACTAAGTGGGAATAGGTTTTGCAAGGAAGCTTCACCTAATAAATAAAAGAAACGAATGGTTGTCTGAGCTCTTCTTTCCAACCATGACGGAAGTGCTGATGTATTGTGCCTCCAAGGATGGAGTATAAATTGAACGCATAATACTTAACGAGTTGATTAGTTAAATTACCATTCAGATATTAATATGTATGTAAAATTTAACCTTGAAAATTGTGAAAACTTTACAAGTGTTAAGATCCGAGAAGAATTTATGCGATGAGCTCACTGTATGTTACTCCCAGAATATTTACTGTCGAGGATGCTGAAAAATGACAGTAGGCGGCGGTGCTACGTTGATGGTACCAGTGTTAATATTGGTTGTTTAGTTCGTCTGATATATTTATAATTAAAAATGAAAATTCAAATATCATGTAGTGGAGGTAGTTAGGTTACCATTATTGTGCACTCATTTTTTTATTTGGAGAAAAAGGAGAGTAGGGAAAAGTTTAGGGTGTGCCAACAATATATAGTTCTCGGCCGGCCTGCCCGGTTGACCTGTTTTGAGGATGTCTTCTGGACTGCAATTGGTTCCACTTATTTACTTATATAGAAGGAATTAGAGAAAGAAGATGATGGGAAGGAGACACTACAATGCTAGGTAACTAAAGTTCTAAAACAACTGGGTTCACACGCATACGTATTATATATGTGTGGGTGAGCGAATGGGTCCAAATAATATATATTACAAATTAAACTACGAACAGTTTGTTTGTCTGATATATTTTTTATTCAACATGGAAATTTGAAAGTTTTCAATGGAGCGATAAAACCCGTAGGCGATACTGATGTAGTATATTCGCCCAATTAGAATATGACATATAATCAATAATAATACATTGTTAAATCCTAAATTTTTTTAAAAAAGTATAAAAACCCTAATAAATGATAAAACGAATATATAAACAGTGAATTCCAATTACTTCTCCTACGAATAAGGTTGAGTATGCCATCGAGATACATGTATTTCATTAAAATAGGTGGCTTCTTACGATGATAGTCGGGATTGTGCTGCCTTAAGGTACTTCCATGGGGTCATGGTGCCCATTCATGTGCGTTAAAACTTTCTTAGTTATGTTGCGTGCTAGATGAAGCTGGACGGCTAGAGGTCGTTTAATTATTGCTAGCACATGTTTACATTAGATGACCTTTGTCCGGTTTGACCCGCACTTACCAATCTTAGAAGGAATTAGAGACGAAATTGATGGGAAGGAGAACGTAACCACACAACTGAGTTCATATATGCATATATACACACACATATATAAATAAGAATAACGGGTGGTCCCAGATTGCTTGAAAGATCAATGAAATTACAAGGCAGATCAATAGACAAAGACAGCCTAAGCTAGGATCACACAATTAACGCCTTTGAAGAGAGTAGGATTATCGGTTTTAACTAATAGTCTTTTAAATTTTGATGGGTCTGGACAATCCAATTCAAGCTTCTCGATGCAAGGACCGCGCTGCTCTCCATCTCCAAGCTGGTGATGCCCCTGAAGTCTAATTCCAAACTCTCTAGTGAGGGAAAATTATTGATCCAATTTGGGTTATGACCAGCCAAGTGTTGCTTTGACATGGTAGACTCATAGAGATTGTTGCCACACAAGACTTGCTCATTCAGGCTTTCCAGGTTGGATTGGTTAGGAAATTTACTTAAGGACCGAGAACGAACATGGAGGATGGTCAAACTCGAGGGAAGATTTGGCAGTTCTTGAATCCCATTACAGTGTTCTAGATTAAGATGCTGGAGGAGGGGAGTTCATGGATTGTGGATTGCAGATGATTAATGCCGGAACATCGCAAGTTTATGATTCTCAGCTGGTGAAGCCTCCAAATTTCTTCGGGAATGTACTTCAATTCGCTGCAGGCGGCATTCAACTCCCCAAGGTTCTCAAGGTTACCGATGGAACTGGGCAACTTACTTATGGAGGAGTGACTCAACAAGCTTTCTAATGATATCTTATTTGTCATATTTCTCATATAAAGAATGTGATAAATTTTCTCTTAAAATTGTTGTATCGAATGTTGAATTATCAAGTCTTTCCGCGCATCTTCTTTCCATTTCCTACGTACTAAATAACTCCCAGCAGTATCTTATCCACATTTAAAGTTCAAAAAGCTATCATTTATGACAATTAAATTCTAAGAATAAAAAGATATACAATTAATTTCTAAATATATGGAAAGTGAGCTAAAAACTCAAGAATTTAGATTAGGAATTGGTAAATAAATAATAAATTCATAATATCAACAATTTTTGAAATGTTTTATTTACTGTTCCTTTTTTTTTTCAAAGCTTTTGTTTTCGTTACATGCGGAGCAGTGGTGCTGTTCTAATCTTCACTGTGTCGAGAGAATAGTTAGAATGGATATATGAAGTAAGGAATTAGTTCTTGGGTTGGAAGACCATGCTTGGCTTCGTTCTTGAATGGAGGAATAGCTTGTGGGGAAAAAATCTAAGATAATCCTTCCTGGCAATAACGTGATGGAATATAATTAATTAAATTATTTTAATTAGTAATAATTAAGGAAACTGGTCTTGTGATTAATATTAATTTGCTCATTTATCATACTCTTATTAGTATTTTCTCATGTTATGTGATGACATAGGATCTTCTAAGAATTGCTCAGCTTGTGGACACTCTATTATGTGCCTTGCTTTCTTTCTCTTGAACAAGTGATCGCCTTCTTTTATGCTTATTATTACTGGAGCCGTCCATATTAAAAAATGTTATCTTCAAGATATTGGGGGATTCTTTTTGTGATCCTCGGGAGAAAGTCTTGGGTGTAACAGTGATATCATGTTAGTATTATCACATAGTATCATAATCTAGTAATGGTTTACCGCATCTGCAATTCAATGGTAGGGAATTTAAGTTGCAAGACCTATATTCAAATCCTTCTTTTTTATGCTGAAAAATTTAAAAAAAAAATACTAAAAGCCTAAATAAATATTAAGAAACCTTAATCAACTCTAAAAACCATAAGAAATTTCAACATCAGTTGGCAAAAAAGTAAGATGATGCTGAGAATCGTTGAACATTAATTTTCTAGAGTTTCTTTAAGTGTTCGGAGTTTTCTAGTATAAAAAAAGGGGTTTGGATATATATTTTGCAACCTGAATTTTGTATTATGAAATTACAGAAAAAAGTAAAGCAAGTGTCAATTTTAGTTATTATTGAAGGTCATAACAGTGCAGGGAATTTTGGAAAACGATATGATTTGACAAGCAATTTACCAATAAATTTATGATTTCCATGGTTTCCATATAGAAAAGCAGCTATTTGCAGCTTAATGAGAGTCGAATGGTGATGATCCGGAAGCATTTTTTTCGGAGTCGAAGAACTGATGCGATTCTAGAGCTCAATGGCTTAAGGTGGAGCTGCGCAGTGCAACTTTAGACTGCACTGAATCTTTTCTAGATCGATGTCTCAATCATACCCAAGTTTTTTGAAATTCTCTTTTCTCATTAAACAAATTACCGGAATCCGGTTTTCCATGAAATGACTTTCCAACCGAGTAAGGGAGGACCGAGCTGCAGAGTTCTGGCCTTAGGGACGAGTCCGCTGTGTTAGGAAAGCAATGCTAGGTGTGTATCTTGAGAGATACAAATGCTGGCGGAGACTCTCCTTTTATCAGATCGAAGCAGATCTTGAGTCACGTACGGACTTGCTGGTGGCTTGTTGGCAGGGGTGAAAGCGCATGAGTCGGATGCATTTTCCTTATAAATAGTCGGGTCCCGACTTTTTCGGGCCACTTTTTTCGAAACTAAAAAATTATACTAAGAACCATTTAAAATTATAAAAATGGACTGCTTCGAGTGTAATTTTTCTAAGCTTGGCAATACTTATCGTATCATATTTAATCGTATCGCATTTAAAAATTAATTACACTCCTAATATTTATTTGGACAAGATTATATTATTTCTTACTCTATTATATTAAAAATTAATTACTCTCCTAATATAAATACTTAAAAATAAAAAAAATACATACTTAATATATTTAAAATTGAGGCGATCCAGGCCAGCTGGCTTTTTCGAGCTGGTGCCCGACTTTCTCAGATGGATTTTCCCTCCCCTTAGAAACCTACCGACTTTCATGTAGGCCCTAAAATTTCTTTTTTTTTTTTTTGGGTTGGTGTTGGTCGGTTTTTTCCATTTTGGATTCTTTTTTAACTTATTACCCCTACCTGTTGGGACGATAGTGGGGATTGTGTTGCCTTAAGGTACTTCCATGGGGGCGTGGTGCCATTCACGTGTGTTAATACTTGCAAAGTTATGTTGCGTGCTAGACGAAGCTGGACGGCTGGAGGTCGTTTGATTACTGCTAGCACATATTGTTTACATTTAGATGATCTCTTGTCGGCTTTGATGCACTTATCAATCTTAGAAGGAATTAGAGGAAATTGATGAGTTCGTATATACATATACACAAATATATGACATAGGAATAAGGAGTCCAAATCGCATGATGAAAGATCAATGAAATTACAAGGCAGATCAACAGACAAAGACAATCCAAGCTAGGACCGTACAATTGAGCTAGAGTGAAGGCCTGCCCACAGTGACTCCTGGTCTAACGCTTTTGAAGAGAGTTGGACTATCAGTTCGAACCAATAGTCTCTCAAAATTTGATAGGTCTGAGATTTCTATCAGAGACCGACAATAACACACATAAAGATTTTCTAAGAATTTCATGTTTTCAACTCCTTGAATTGCTGTCAAATTTTTGCAGTGCTTAATTTTTAATTTCTTTAACATCTTCAATCCGGATAGATCAAGGAATGGTTGAGGGAAACTGCACCCGTCTAGACTCAATATCTTCAGATTTCTCGGTAGAGGAAGCTCATGAAAGAAACTTGCATCCAAAAGCTCCAAATGGTTCAATGCATCCATCTTTCCAAGGCATGTAGATAACATGGTGCCTGCAGTGTTCGCTCTAAGTTTCAGGCTTGTTAAATTCAAGGGAAGCTTTCTAAGAACCATCAAGTCTGGACAATTCAATTCAAGCTTCTTCAGACGAGGGAAGGTGTTGCTCTCCATCTCCAAGCTGATTATGCCCCTGAAGCTTAATTTGCAGCTCTCTAGCAGGGGACAATTGTTGATCCAATCTGGGTTACGACTAGTCAGGCGCTGCTTCAACATGGTAGGCTCGTAGAGATTGTTGCCACACAAAACCAGACCATTCAGACGTACCAGGTTTGACAGACTAGGAAATTTCCTTAAGGAAATAGAACTAACATGGAGGACGGCCAAACTCGAGGGAAGATTTGGCAATTCTTGAATCCCATCACATCTTTCTAGATAAAGATGCTGGAGGAGGGGGAGTTCATCGATCGTCGATGGCAGATGATTAATATCAGAATATTGCAAGTTTATGATTCTCAGCCGGTGAAGCCTCCTGATTTGTTCAGGAATGTACTGCAAATTGCTCCATGCGGCATGTAACTCCTCAAGGTTCATAAGATTACCGATGGAACTGGGCAACTTACTTACGGACGAATGACTCAGGTTCAGCACCCTCAAGTTGTTAAGGTTTCCTATGGATTTGGGCACTTCTTGGAACCATTCACCTGAAATTTCTAACTCAACTAACGAGCTTGACACTTCCAGTATTTCTGTCAACTTTGTCGATAGCCTGGGTCCAATCTCATTTCCAGGGATGACATTAAGTTTCAAGACCTTGAGATTTTCTCCAATCTGCAATACTCCAAGAAAAAAAGATAATTACTGATGCACATATTCACTAATTAACATGAGTATCCTAGTAATTAATCGTGCGTCAAACACTTAGGTTACGATTCTAAGTAATAAATTTAATATAAATAGCAAAAACCAGTTGAGACTACAAATAAATAAATAAATAAAGCCGCAAAATCACATACCTCAATTGCACTCAACCACTCATCGGAGATATCATCACCGACAAGTTCAAGGACGACCAAATCTTTAAGCACTAAATTAGTTGCCTTCTGATCCCCCACAGACGTCCAAGAAAACCATTTTAGATCTTGAAGGGCATTCTGAAAATCACCTTCCAAACACACATTTTCCAGCTCCAGAAACCTCACATTTTGTAAAGGTCTGACTTGGTCCGCTGTAACGATATTATGCTGGATGCCTACGGCGGCGTCATAACTACGAATTACACGAAGCATGTCTGTTTCACTGGTTCCCTACAGATCAGTGTAAGCAATAAGAAATTATACTCAGGAACTGGGATATTTTTCATTTTATGAAGATTAAGTTTCTAAAGTAAAATTAGAAGCTTTCCGTTGTTAAATTTTGTAATTGAACTCCGGGCAATGCCTTCCATTTCATGTCTTTAATTAATTGCATAAATGTAATCATTCATGTTGCTGTCTATATATATTAGTTATCATTTATATTCAAATTTCATCAGGCCTGAATTTCCAAATTTAGTTGCACGTTTTAATCCGAAATTTGTGTGTTTCATTAAATGAACACAAATTTAATAGAAAGTGATTTTTTTTGGAAATTATATTATTATCTTAGAATTGATTTCAATGGTTTGATGTAACTTTCCCTTCACAAAAAAAAAAAAAAAACTGCCGGAGTCACAGTTTAAATTTAAACATACCTTTTCCCTTGACAGGATACGATTGACTTCCTTTTTCAACCACAACCTACTGCGCTTTTCGGGTCGTCTACAATTTTCTTGGATAACGATTTCTCTTCCAAGTTCCCGAAGCAAATCATGCATGAAGAAGTGATCTTCCGAGATTTTGACCAAAGACATGGATAAAAGACGCTGAATTCCCTCATGTGGGCGAAAATCGCATGCCTCCCACATATGTATAGCATTGGTTCTCTCTCTACCAACAAAAAAGCATGCTATGTCTAGGAAGATTTCTTTCGTTCGAGGATCCAATGTGTTGTAGCTGATCATGATCTTCTCTCGGACATCTTTATGTGAAGCGATCATCTCTATCTTAGATTTCCAATGCTCTTTTTCTATATGATGGAGGTATGAACCCATGACCTCAAGCGCCAGAGGAAGCCGTCCACAAGCGTTAACAACCTCCATTGAGATACCGAGGCAGTTGGTAGGAGGTGTGTCCGTCTTAAATGCATGTCGGCAGAACAATTGAAGAGCGCAGTCGGAACTCATCTCGGACATGTTGTAGTACCACAACTGAGGAAGCCCGGCGACACAATTCGAATCCCTAGTCGTCACAATTATTCTACTTCCAGAATCAAAACAAGTAGCATCTCCTGCCAAGCTCTCGATTTGTTTGCACTGGTCCAAGTCATCGAGAATAATAAGAACCCTCTTATTCTTGACGATGTCCTTAATTGTCTTGATCCCCGAATCAATGTCATAAATTTCCCTTATCCTTGGGCCGAGTTCTCTCAAGAGTTTATTCTGTAAATTTACGATGCCTTGATGGTTTGCAGTTTCTCGTACATTATCGAGAAAGCAACAACGTTGGAAGCCTCCACGGCTATCACAGAGCTGGTTGAAAATAACCTTGGAAAGAGTAGTCTTACCAGCACCACCCGCCCCATGAATCACAACGAACCGCACCTCAGGAGACCCAATATCAAGTAGTTCCATCATAGCTTCAACATGACCATCGATTCCAACTAGCGGACCCTCGAGTATCTTATGTTTCACTTCTAGCTTCTGCAGAACCTCACGTACCACTTCTTTACAGAGCTCCCCGTAACTGTTTGATTAAATACACCATCCTCTTAGTAAAAGAAATCATCTGTTTCCTCATTTATTCATCGGTGAAATTTTCAGAAAGCTGCTTTTGCTCTAGACTTGTCTGATGCGGAAAAATTATATAATCGTTATATTCATGGAAAATAATTATTACCGATTGAAAATTACCAACCTTGTCAAATTGTTGTAAACATATTTTTAAACATAAAGTTTATAACAAATTCCACAAAAAATCTCGCTGATAGTTTGCCAGAATTATATTTTTTAAATGCAACAAATTATGACAATATCTTCTGCGGTGAAATTTTTGCTGGCGAAAACATATTTCTTGTTTTTCTTTCTTTCTACCTTTTTTTTAAAAAAATTTCCTAGTTCTGTGGTTCTTAACTTTAAAACACTCGCATATGATTGCTTAATGTAATATTGATCCTTTATGGCAAAATAATATACACTGGCACATTTCTTGATGTTGCTTTAATTATTTTAATTTTTCCCAGTTATTTTTCTTTTTAATATATAATTTCTATGACTTACGATATCGGTAAAAGGAGAAGAAAAGTAATAGCGCCCGACCACCTCGATATGTAGTATTTGGACTTTTATATTTTACTGTGAACGTATAAAACGAACTAGATAATCAGTGCCAACAATTATCCGGCCAATTAGTACAACCAAGAACTTAGTATAATTAAAGGACTATGATCAGATATATAAAAATTCAATGGATGCTCAAATTGGGCAGGCCATTTAGGTAATTATACCTCCCGACAATCTATAATCCGAATTTACATCTTTCATGATAAAATCTGTAATTTTTCCCTTTTTATGGTGATAAAAGTTATAATCGCTGTTCATACTCGTACATCAAAACTGGCCGATAAGTGCTTCCAAACATCGCGTACATTTTCGGTATTTATCAACTGCTTCAAAAAAAAAATTTATATTTGCTTTCTTAAAAAATATTCCAAATCAAAGAAATCAAAATCGGAATGATTTTCTGCATATGATTCCTGAAAGATATTCCAAATAAAGAACAAGGATTGCCGATAATAGCATATTTGACTGATCATGTTCTTACACTTCAAACATCATGATGAAGGAAACAACATCATGGAAAACTTTTTGAAAGTATCCACCGGTTAAAAACGATATATTTTCAATTTTTTCAAAAAAGTATATGAATTAAGCGCCACTATCTTTAAAATAAATACTGAAAAAGAAAAGGCTAATCACGCATGAAATTATCGATGATTAATTAATTAAAACAATTATCATGTTAACTACAATAAAAATTCCCGTATTTAAGGGTCACTTTTTCAACCGTATTCTTAATTTTTATTCAAGTGTGATAACAATAGAATAAAAATAAAAATATAATTAAATGGGAGAAAATCAAGGAGTTGTCGTAGGAATTTTAAATGGTAATCGCAGATTATTTTTCCTTTAAATCCAAATTTTTTTATTTAGTTTATTTTATATTTATTAGGGATACCTGTGAAAGTCTCAACTATTTATTCTCTTCACTTTAAGTAATATATATATATATATATATATATATATAGATCAGAAGTAATCCGTTAAAAACCAAAAATGAAGGAAAAGTTGAATTAGGAGACTAATATGACAGCAGTAATTACCCGGGATAATCCATTATGGTCCATGCCTTGATTCGACCAACCTCCTTAAAAGACCCCTCCAAGTGGGCTTCGTCAAAGATGCCACCAACCTCCTTCAGAGCCCTTACCCACTGCACCTTTTCGTCATCGTACTCCTCCCCGAAATTGCTCAGGTGATTGGAGTATATTGAATTCGGCTTGAGCTTGACATCGTCCACTTTCACCTTGTAGAATATCGGCATGATGTCCTTCTTAAGCTCGACCATCTTAGCGAGCTCCAAGAGGCACCATTTGCTATTGGCGTAGTTCTTGGAGAGGATTGGTATGCAGACTGTGGATCTATTAATCGCCATCAGAACCTCCTCAATTTTATGACCTGGACGGAGCTCTTCGTTGTCGCGGAAGACACGAACTCCGGCGTCTGTTAAGAAATGATAGAGACAGTCGGTGAATCCTTGTCGAGTGTCGCATCCTCTGAAACTCAGGAACACTTGATAATCACTCTGAGGTTTCTCCCCACTGCTTGAGCCTCCTTCCATGGATTAGGAAACCTTTTCTAGAGAATACGGAAGAGAGAATGATATTGGTCTGCTTCGTTCTAAGGTGCAGTGCTCTCTCCTCAGAGCCTGATTGGCTATTAATAGATGGGCCATTATTGAATTAGCTGAAGCTCGATGGATAGCAAATAATACATGAATTTTCCTGTAAAGAATAAATTAAAATAATAATTTTTTCTAGTCAAATTTCGTTAGTACTAAGTCGGAGTGGGTTTTGCGGGGAAGCTTCACCTAATAAATGAAAAGGACGAAATCTGAACTCTTCTTGCAAGCATGACGGAAGGGCTGATGTACTGTGCCTTTAATTCAATTCCTAATATTTAACGAGTTTGTTGTTTAAATTATTATTTAAATTTGAATATGCATGTAAAATATACACTTAAAGTTTATAAAAAATTTATAAAGTTTTAAGATTTGAGAAGAATTTACAGAATAAAACCTCTTGCGTGTTACGGACTAAATATTTACACTGAGGATGATGAATAAGGACAATGAGCGGTGGTGCTAGATTAATCAGGGATCTATTAGACTTTTAGATATCAGTGGTTCAGATCAGGAAAAAGAAACTGTGAGATTGTTCATTTCGCCTAATATATTATGATGGTTGAACATGAAAATTTAAATATCATGTAACGATTAATACCATCATTTTTAATGAGTTGAAAAAGAAAAAGAAGCTACAGGGCAGAATAGACAGGACAACCTAGCTAGTTGCAGCCACACATTCATACCGTTTCAATTGGACCCTATCTCTTGTTATTTTCCTATTATCTCTTCACATCTGTTGATGTTCACACATTCACATCTATTGATGTTCGCACATTAAGTGGCTCTTTGATTGGGCGAAAATTTTACATTTTATTAGGTGCAAAATAAAATAAAAAGCATTCTTAACTCACCGGACCTTCAAAATATTACCGGGTCAACCCTCTTTCATCCTATGCTTTTCGGCAGCAATCCACCTTTTGCGTTACCATCTGTTAAAGAAGGTAAGGATATTGTTATACAATTATAATATTTTCTACCATATTAAATAGTATAAATTATATTTTCACTCACTTTTTTAAAATTCTAAAATATTTATCAAACATAATGATTTTACATTACAATGTACTTTTCATGTAAAATAATCGCTTTTCACATAATCTAACTTTATCCCGCATTCCAATAATACTTGAGCGAAATGCCCCCTAAATCCGGAGAAAATCTTCAGTAGAGTGGTTATACCACGTCAGCATCTGTCTAATAAAAATTCACTATTTATACATCATTTTCAATTAGTGTTTACTGTTTATTAAATTTTTAAATATTTTTTATTATTAATATATTATTTCCAATTAGAATTCATTATTTATTTAAGGTTTTTTAATTTTTTTAAAGACTTCTAGAATATAATAACTATAATTGTATAATTATTGATTATATGTCAATTCATAATTAAACGGATAATCAACGTAAGATATACTGACGTGGTATGACCGTTCTACCGAAGACTTTCTCTTAAATTTGATGCACGGAGAAAAGCCCACCGTGTTCCCATCTATCTTTTTTTCCTTTATGGGTGTAATGTCCAGCGGTAATGTTCATTTTCCATGCGAGTCCAAAATCCATTTTCTGTTCACAATAGTCAAATCCATGTGGTGATGACCGGATAGCCTTGTGATCACACTACTGTCACTTGACAAATTATAAACTTAGGCCACCACATTTCCAAAATGCTCGACCCTAAAACAGCCACCAATTCACAAATGGAAAGTAAAATGACAAATTAAAAAAAAAATTGTGGAGCCAAACTCTCTGTGCTTGGTAGCCACATTTTTCTTTTGTTAGAAGTAGTTAAGATTAATAATACCAAAGAGTTTTATAAACAAGATTGCCTTAGACAAGGTTAAACAACCAAAAAGGAAAAGGAATCAAGTATGCCCACCAACTAAGAATTTCACTCTAAATTTCGCAATGTAAAAGCAATGATGAAGCTTTAGTCAAGCATATGGTTCATCAAAATTTCAAAACTGCTCATAAATATTTCAGCACCCATGCCAATAAGAGCGTTGATGACTGATACGAACACTGACACAACACATACAACACAGGGACACACAAAAGGATACTGACCCTGAGTTGCAAAACTGAGGACAGCTACCTGAGTTGCAGAACTGCGGATGACTATGCGGTGCAAGTAGTCGGCGTGCCCAGAGAAGAAAACCATTTTCACTTTACCAGTCTCCAGATCCCAGCAATAGCACAAGAATCACCAGCAGCGGCATAAACAGATCCTCGCTATAAATTAAAAAAACATTTAATAAAACATGCATATATACATATGAAAGAAAGAGACAAAACATATTTCATCAAAAAGCAACTGCTACAACGGAAGAGGTCAGGCGACTTTGGTATCGACAGCAAGGGCATTGTTCACGGGGATTGGAGATGGGGTGAACAGGGAAAATAAGATGAATTTACGTGGGATGAACAATAAAGTGTCACATGACACATAAATGACATTATCATAGTCTATAAATTTGTAATTCCGGAACAGAGGATGGCACGGTTTTTTTAGTCTTTGCAGATGTGGCTCTTGTTGGGTAGAAATGGTAAACCCTAAATTTTACAAGGTATTGACATATTTGGATGGAGCAGAAGTGGCGAGCGACAAGCGCCCCCTCTCGCTCCTTTCATTCCGTTCAAAATTTTTTTTTTTTAAAGTTTCGTTATTTTTATTTTTACATAATTAAATTTTATTAATATTTTTAATGATAAATAATAAAAAACAATTAAAAACTAGCCTCGACAAAAATGTTTAAAACTAAACCAGTTTAATAGTTGTCCCGTGGACCAGATTGATGAATACTTGGAACTTCAGCATAAATTACCCAAACAACAGCCTTTGTAGCCGGCACAAGAACCATTCCTCGCGTCGGACTAAAGTCCAAAATCTATTTTTGGTTCACAGTCGTCAAAGCTGTATGGTGATGACCGGATAGCCATGTGATCACTCTATTGTCACTTGACAGAGCGCGAGGATTAGAAATCTTACAGTTCTAAGTATTGATGTCTGTGGTTCCAATGTTGCACTGATCAATCTTAGAAGGAATTAGAGGAAAAAAATTGATGGCAAGGAGACAATAAATTAAGGTAAAAACATAACTGAGTTCACACAAACACACATATATACATATAACAGAAGAAGGGATCCATCCAAATCACATGAAAATAAAATGAAATTACAAGGTATATGTGGAACAGACAAGACAACCTTAGCTAGAATTAAACAGACATGAATGACATTACCACTTCAATCTCCTCTGGGGAAATCAGATAGTCGTCACAGTGATTCCTTTGATGCCTTCGAAGAGTGGCGGATTATCGGATTGAACAGATAGTCGCTCAAATTTTGATAGGTCCGAGATCTCTATGAGAGACGGACACTTACTCACAATAATCTCCACTAAGAGTTCCATGTTTTCGATCCCTTGAATTGCCGTCAAATTTTTGCAGTCACAGATTTTTAAGTACCGTAACATCTTTAATCCAGATAGGTTAAGGGACGGTTGAGGGAAATGGCACCACAGTATACGCAAAGTCTTCAGGTTTCTCGGCAGAGGAAGCTCGCCGACAAACTTGGTATGCAAAAGCTCCAAATCATTCAATGCCTCCATCTGTCCAAGGCATGTAGATAATCTGGTGCCTGCAATGTTAGCTCTAAGTTTCAGGCTTGTTAAGTTCAAGGGAAGTTGTCCAACAACCTCCAAGTCTAAACAAAATAATTCCAGTTTCTTTAGATGTGGGAAGGCGCAGCTCTTCATCTCCAAGCTGATGATGCCTCTGGAGCCCAATTGCAAGCTCTCCAGAAGGGGACAGTTGTTGATCCAATCCGGGTTATTGCAAGTCAAGCGGTGCTCCAGGAGGGTAGGCTTAAAAACATCGCCATACAAGAATAGGACAGTTAGGAGTTCCAGGTTGGACAGATTAGGCAGTTTTCTCAGCGACCTGGACTTAACACGAAGGACGGTCAAGCTTGAGGGAAGCTTTGGCAATTCTTGAATACCATCACAGCCTTTTAGTTCAAGGTACTGCAGGAGAGAGAGTTCACAAACCGACGCTGGTAGATGATTAATACTGGAATGATTCAATTTTAGGATTCTCAGCTGGCGAAGCCTCCTAATTTCTTCAGGGATGTACGTCAGTGTCCTTGTTGTGACATGCAACACCTCAAGTTTCTCAAGGTTACCGATGGAACTGGGCAGCGCTCTTATAGAGGAATCTGTCACAATCATCACCCTCAAGTTCTTGAAGTTTTCAATGGAATCAGGCACCTCTTTGAGCCGCGGACTTGAAATTTCTAGCACAGCTAATGAACTTGAATTTTCCAATATTTCTGGAAACTTTGTGAATCCCATAGGTCTGCTGGATCTTTCAGCCAAGTTATTTGTAAGCTTCAAGACCTTGAGGTTTTCTCCAATCTGCAGCACTCCAGGAAAAAGATTAATAAATATATGCCAGTAATTAATCATGTTTCAAACATTTGCATTACGATTCTAAATAATCAATTTGAGGGTTTGAGTTAAACACATAAATAGCAAAACTACCAATCTGCAAAATCATATACCTTAATTGTGCTCAACCATTCGTCTGAGAGGTCATCATTTGATAGCTCAAAAACGACCAAATCTTCAAGCTCTAGATTAATTGCTCTAGGATCCCCCACACTCTTCCAAGAAAACCATTTTAGATCTTGAAGAGCATTCTTGAAATCACCTTCCAAGCGTACCCCATCCAGTTCGAGAAACTTCAGACTCTGTAGAGGTCTTATCTGGCTCGCCGTAACAACGTCACGCTGGATGTCTATATGGGAGTCAGGCCTACGAGTTACACGAAGCCCAATGCTTTCTTTGGTGCCCTGCAAATCAGTGGGAGCAACAAGAAATTATACTCGCAAATTGGGATAATATTTCATTCTTTTTGAAGACTAAGTTTCTAAAGGAAAATTGTAAGGCCTCTATTGTAAAATTTTGTCATTGAACTCTGGGCAATGGCTTTTCATTTTATGAGACGCTTACTGGAATTTTTCAATACACAGGCTTTAGTTCCTTCCTATTTAAGAGTTCAGTTTCATAAATATAATCATAACTTATTGTCTATTTATATTGGCTCTGCTCACATTCAAATTTCATTCGAGATTGAGGATGTGGTTTTAATGCAGTAGTGCAAGCCTTTGACTCACATCCTGGAGATTTTAATTTTAATCCTTAACGTGGGAGTTATGTGCACATCTATTTCTCTTTGTTTATTATCATAGTACTAGGCATATGAACTTTTCTTATCACAAAAAAAAAAATTCATTAGAGGAATTCAAGCTTCACTTTTGGATCCGAAAGTTGTATTTTTCATTAATATGAACACAACTTTGATAGAGAGTTATATATTTAATGGAAAAATATGTCATATTGTTCTAGAATTGGTTTTGTGGTTTGATGCAACTTTCCCTTCACTAAACTATATCATGTTCAAGTAATGCGAATGGAGAAAATTTAAAATTTGGAGAATTTTAACCATCAGGTTGGGAAAGAGGGTGCAAGACATATTGGCACAAAATAAACTTTCGGAGTCATAGTTTAGATGTACCTTTCTCCTCGATAGGACACGTTTGACGTCTTCTTGCGGCCACAGCCTGCTACGCTTTTCATATCGTCTAAGATTTTCTTGAAAAACAACTTCCCTTCCAAGTTCCCGAAGCAAGTCATGCATCAAGAAGGTATCATCTTCGGAGATTTTGACAAAAGACATGGATACAAGGCGCTGAATTCCCTCACGTGGGCGAAAATCGCAAGCCTCCCACATATGTATAGCATTGTATGTCTCCATACCAACTAAAAAGCATGCTATGTCTAGGAAGATTTCTTTCGTTCGAGGATCCAAAGTATTGTAACTAATCATAAATTTATCCTGGACATCTTTCTGTGAAGCTATCATTTTTATACTAGATTTCCAATCCTCTTTATCTATATGACGGAGATATGAACCCATGACTTCGAGAGCTAGAGGAAGCCGTCCACAAGCGTTGATAACCTCCTTTGCGACATTGAGGTAGTCAGCAGGAGCTGACTCCGCATTAAATGCATGCCTGGAAAATAGTTGAAGAGCGTATTTGGGACTCATCTCCGTCACGTTATAGTACAATACTTTAGGATGCTTGACTACACAGTTCGGATCCCTGGTCGTAACAATTATTCTACTTCCTGAATCAAACCAGGTAGGATCTCCCGCCAAGCTCTCGATTTGTTTGCATTGGTCCACGTCATCGAGAATGATAAGAACTTTCTTGTTCTTGACGATGTCTTTAATTGTCTTGATCCCCGAATCGACGTTGTAGATTTTCATTCTCACTGAGCAGAGATCTCTCAAGAGTTTATTCTGCAAATGTACGATGCCTTTCTGGATTGCTGTTTCTCGCACGTCATCGAGAAAGCAGCAATGGTGGAAGCCTCCATGACTACCGCAGAGTTGGTTGAAAATAGACTTGGCAAGAGTCGTCTTGCCGACGCCGCCCATTCCATGAATCACAACGTACCGTACATCAAGGGATCCAATATCTAGCAGCTTCATAATATCATTGACCTGATCATCAATTCCAATAACCGGACTGTCAAATGTCTTATGTTTCACCTCCAGCTTGTGCAGAACCTCACGCAGCACTTCTTGACAAAGTTCCCCGTAACTGCCATAGATAAACTATCATCCTCACAGTAGAAGAAATGATTGATTATTTGAGAATGTGATAGAGTAAAATTGTGTGTGTGTGTATATATATATATATTAATATATGTAAATGAGATTGAACACCGACTAGAGAAGTTTCCTTTCCTCTTTGTTTCCGCATCGACTAGTTTGAAGATTTCTCGAAATAATTATCCAGTAACTGTGTTGGCAGAAATCATTTGGTTTCTTTTTTTGCAGAAAATCAATGTTTCCAACAAATTTTCTTCAATTTTATCAGAAAAATGTGCGTTGAAATAATTACCGGAATTTCTTTAAAAAATATTTCAGCCAATCAAATGTGCAGAAAATGTTCCAGATTCTTTTAACAAAAAATTTCTTTAAAAATTTCTTCGAGCTAAATCGATTCAAAAATAATTTGTCACCGAATTATATCTACTAATTCCTACAGCGAAGCGTAAGCCTCTGACCTAGGATTTTTTTTTAATGGAGGAGTTACTGACTAATTCCATCAAACAATCCAGCGGGTACCCGGCCACGGTTCAGGAACCGGGCGGTTCCGGTTTCGTGGCCCCCTGGAACCGGCCCTGAACCTTCTTTTAAAAGGTTCAGGGGCGGTCCGGGTTCCGGTTCCGAACAGCGGTTCCATCCGGTTCCGAACCGGAACCAGCGGTTCGGACCCTTGCCAGCTGGGGGTAGTCCTGGCCACGGTTCCTGAACCGGACGGTTCCGGTTCAAAATTACGGTTCCGTCCGGTTCCAAACCTACTGGTATTAAAATTAAATAAAATTTAATTTAATAAAGAGTTCGTTATATAAATCACGGTTAAATTTTGATATGTATAAAATTTTTACAACCATTAATAGTCAACTCTATAAATTTTAAGATTTAAATAACGATTTATATAACGAACTTATTTATATTTTATATCATATAATAATTATTTAGATTAGGTTAACAGGGGGGAATTTTTTTTTTTTAAATTTCCCTACGATTCCGGTTTGGAACCGCCGGTTCCGGGCCGGTTCAGGTTTAGGTTCGGAACCGGCGGTTCCGGTTTCAAAGACAGGCGGAACCGGCCCTGAACCTTAGCCCTCACGGTTCGAGGACGGGTTCGGACCGGTTCCGGTTTTGACCGGTTCCGGGCCCAAACCGGCCCGTGGCCGGGACTCGCTGGTAGTTTGTCAGAAAGTTTTAGTGACAAGCGTTTCACAAATATTAGAAAAATATTCCGACAAAATCTTTTGCCGGAAAAAACACATCTTATTTTTGAAAAACATATTTCTTTATAGTATTGTTATTTTCCTGGTCATTGTTCTCAAATAGCTTGACTGACAAAAAAATTAAAATGAAAATGCTTAAATCTTATTGCTGGAAAAAATCATGGTACATTTCTGGATGGTCACCTTTTTTTCTTAAAATTTTTTAACCAAAGTGTCATTTCTTGTACATTATTTAATATTTAAAAGTCTAATTAGTATTAACTAATTTGTGTTCGAATTAAGATTAAATTATTTAAGTAATTATTACTCCAAACAGTGTCTTATCCCGGCTAAAAACTTTATGGCAAAATCGATATTTTTGGTTAGAAAATTATAACGTCTCCTGTAAAACCTTAAAATATTTTCTCCATAAAATCACTGTTCGTGCATTTAACATAGCCAGCATGCACTTCCTAAAATCACCTACTCTTTTCGTAATTATCAATTAATTCAAATATATCTGATGCAATTCAACATTAAAAAATATATACAAATACAGAATATTTGAAATCAAAGACATCAACATCATAAATGATATTTTTGTATATAATTCTAGAAAAAGTAATGTCGGTGGACTAAAGTTTAAAAGCCATTTTTTTTGTGTACATAGGAAACATATATATATATATATATGTATGTATTAATATCTATATTTCCAGTGATTACCCGGGATGATCCGTTATGGTCCATGCCTTGATCCGGCCAACCTCCTTGAATGTCCCCTCCAACTGCGCTTTGTCAAAGATGCCACCGACCTCTTTGAGAGCTCTTTCCCACTCCGCTTTTTCAGCATTGTACTGCTCCCCGAACTTGCTCAGGTGATCAGAGTATAGTTTCGTCTTGAGTTTGACATCGTCCGCTTCCACCTTGTAGAAGATCGGCATGATGTCCTTCTTAAGCTCGACAATCTTAGCGAGCTCAAAGAGGCACCACTTACTGTTGGCATAGTTTCTGGAGAGGATCGGGATGCACACTATTGATTTGTTGATCGCCGTCAGGACCTCCTCGATCTTAGTGCCCGGGCGGAGCTCTTCGTTGTCTCGGAAGACACGAACCCCGGCGTCTGTTAAGAAATGGTACAGACAGTCTGTGAATCCTTGCCGGGTGTCACACCCTCTGAAGCTCAGGAACACCTGATAATCCCTCTGCGGTTTCTCCCCACTGCTTGAGCCTTCTTCCATCGATGAGGAAAGTTTTTCTGGAATGTGATTGAACAAAGGATGTTTTTCCTTTTGATTTGTAAGAATTTGTGGTGCTCTTCTCAGACAAATGATTGCTCTATTTATTGGCCTGTTTATCTCTGTATAATGCCTTGCTTGCCAAGGAGAGATTCCTTTCCTGAAAAAGGAAGGTATCAATTAGAATGTAAGGAAGGAATCTTAGAAATGTAAAGTATCAATTCCTTTTCGAGCAAAAAATTAGAATGTAAGGAAGGAATGTTGGCCATAGTTTATATTCGTAAAATCCACAAGTTAAATTCAATTTTGAATAACTATTAGATAAAAAAAAAGGATGTGATGGTAAATTCACTAATATTCAAGTACGAAATTTTTTATATCTACTATCAGTTTCTCTCTCAATTTTTATTTTACATATATCCACGTAACAAAAAATTCAATTTTCAAATTTTATTTCCCAAAATGTTCTATTTACTATTTCATTTTCTCAAGGTTTTGTTTTCCTTATGTGCGGTTCTGGTCTTTAATGTGTCAAGAAGATCATTTACAAGGATTCCAAGCTGAGAATAATTAGAAGAGGTGAAATGTTTTTTAGCACTAATATAAAGGGTGTTTTTATAACTAGCACTTATTTACACCACATTGAAAAACTAGCACTACTATTTATAACACTTTAATAAAATTTTAAATAATACCTATTATACCCTTCTCATAATTCACACACTCCTCTCTCTCTTGGCTGCTGCACTTTCCTCACTCTCTCTCGTTGCTAGCTAAAAGTTGCTTTCTCTCTCCCCCTCTTTGCTTTCTTTTGACAGGACACCAGCCTTGCCGCCCCGCCCACGACCGAACGCCTCCACGCCAACCTCGTCGCCCATTGAAGCCCCCGACGCCCAGATCTACTGACCCCCGACCCAAACTCGTCTCCACTGAAGCCCCCAATGCCTAGATCTACCGATCCCGCCCCAAGCTAGACGATGAAAATAGAGCTACAGTGATGATGGGATGTGTACGGCCGGGCCCAAGAGCAGTGGCTGACACGGGCCAGCGACAGGAAGCCAGCCGGAACAGCGATGGTGTGCACGGCACTCAGCCGGGCGACCTCAGGGCGACGGCCGAAAGGAAGAGAGAGAGAGAGCTCGCAAGAGCGAGAGAGTGAGAGAGACCCGAAGAAGGCTCGGGAAAGTCAAGATGTGCGGCTCGTCGGCGGCTGTCACGGGCAGAGGTCAGAGGAGGCGTGCACGACGAGCGAGTTGCTGAGGCGGCATCTGACACAGGTAGAGAGAGAGAGAGAGAGAGAGAGAGCTCAAGGAGAGAGAGAATGAAATCGATCGGAGATGGGAACGAGATGGGGAGGGGAGCGGTGTGCCGGAGTGGCCGTCGTTAGCCGGCCGGGAAGAAGCTTTGTGGCCTTTCTCCATGTGCCTATTAGCTGGAGGTTGAAGATGCGGCTGTTAGCTGGAGGTTGAAGACAGTGAACAGTGCAATGCACTGTTCACGTTTTTTTTTTTTTTTTTTTTTAACTTTTTTTAAACATTATGTCTTGAAAAATAAAAACAATAAATAAATAAATAAATAAGTATGAGAAACAAATACGAATGAAATGTGGTTGGATCGAGTTAAGATCAGGTATCTACAGGGCAATTGCTGAATTATAACATATCAATTTTTTATTTTGATTTACGATTGATTGTTTCATGAACGATGCAAAAAGGAGAAGTGACCATGATTGATGTGATGACCTCAAATCAAATTATCGAATACGCCAAGGTGTGCAAATTCAATGTCTGAGATGGTGTAGAGATGGGAGGTTATATAGGTCTTGTAGATTTTTATTTTTTTGGGTAAATGGTCAAATTTTAATTATTTGTCTGCTTTTTCAAGATTAAAAAATTACATAAATAATCATTTGAAATTATGAAAAATAAATTATTTTGGATGCAGTTTTTCTAGGCATTTTCTCGATCCCGAATACAAATTTGCCATCAACAAAGACATTATAAAGGTTTGGCAATTGGTCACCCGCATAAAGACTCCCTAAATTGAGAAATTTTTTTAATTTTTATTCTAATATATGAAAAATCAATTATACTTTTAATAGAAATAATTCCAAAATCAATTAGGATAGGATGTCGATTATCAAAAATCGATCACGAGTCGGTCATTTCTCTTTTGTGCTCGTGTGAGGAGGGAGCCACACTGATACGAGTAGAAATTTCTTTATGGCACTTGACTTACTCAGTACGAGTTTCACAGATGGACATCAACAATTAACTTGAATTCAAATTAATCATGATTCGTCAGACTTTTGAATACCAGATGATCGATTATGCACATTATATCTCTTTAAAGAAAAAAAATTTCAATCTTTCACAACTTCCCAATTTCAGATCGAGATTGGTACTAGCTACACTGAGCATCAATCGTCAATCTTATGGCAATGATATGCATGTCAAGATCATCCAGTTTATGTGCAGTGATGTTGATTGAGATATCTTGTTGAATATAGAAATAAACAATAGGTCCCAAAATGTACATGTGGACTCGTCTCGAGGAGTCTGAAATAGATCCTGAAAAATCTGAAATAGGTCAGGAGAAATTTTACACTGGTCAAGAGAAATCACAAATAGGTCCCGAAAGGTACATGAGGGACTTTGTTCTTGAGGAGTCTAAAATAGGTCCCGAAAAATATTAAATAGGTCATGAGAAATCGTACACTGGTCAAGAGAAATATCAAATAGGTCCTGAATTATATATAGGGATTTTGTTCTCGAGGAGTCTGAAATAGGTCCCGAAAAATCTTAAATAGGTCATGAGAAATCGTACACTGGTCAAGAGAAATATCAAATAGGTCCCGAAATCTACATAGGGTTTTTGTTCTCGAGGAGTCTGAAATAGGTCCCGAAAAACCTTAAATAAGTCATGAGAAATCGTACACTGGTCAAGAGAAATTCAAATAGGTTCCAAAATGTACATAGGGATTTTGTTCTCAAGAAATCTGAAATAGGTCCCGAAAAATCTGAAATAGGTCATGATAAATCTTACACTGGTTAAGAAAAATCTCAAATAGGTCCCGAAATGTACAAGAGGACTTTGTTCTCGAGGAATCTGAAATAGGTCGGGATAAATATTAAACTGATCAAGAGAAATTTAAGATAGGTCCTGAAATGTACACGAGTGATTCTTCGATATGTCCGAAGTAACATACATAGTTTGCTACCAATAGTCATGAGAAAGTCATGTATGTGCTTCTTCAGTGTCAGATAGGTCTATTTTCATTGGACATGTTTGCGTGTTATGACCTGTTTGCCGGCAAATTCTACATCGATGAAATAGGTATCGTTAAAAAAGGTCCCGAAAATTTTGAAATAGGTCCCGAAAAATCATGAATAGGTCATGATAAAGTCTAATTAGGTAATGATGAACAGGTCCTGAAAAATGATAAATAAGTCCCGAAAAATCATGAATAGGTCATGATAAAGTCTAATTAGGTAATGATGAACAGGTCCCGAAAAATTACAAATAAGTCCCGAAAAATCATGAATAGGTCACGATTAAGTCTCAGCGACTGAGATGCTTTTCACTGGGATAATAACATAAAATACCTCAACAAACATCAATACTTTTCAGTGGGATGATCAGGTAACAGTGATGCCCGTGCTCCAGTGTGACTCCCGTGCTCCGGTGACGCCCGTGCCCGTGCTTCGGTGTGACCCCTATGCTCCGGTGAGAGAGAGACGGTGATGCCCGCACTCTGGTGACGCCCGTGCCTGTGCTTCGGTGACGTGCTCCGATGAGAGAGAGAAAGGAGAGGGAAATAGATAGTAGAGAAAGGAAAGAGAGATAATAGAGGGAAATGGTTGAAAGAGAGATAATGGAGGGAAGTGGCTGAAAATTTTTAAAATGAAAAGAGTTCATAAGGGTATTGTAGTCTTTCACTACAAAGAGGTGCTAGTTTTTCAAATGTTTATAAACTAGTGTTACTCTTAAAATGAAGTAGAGGAGCAATGCTATTTTTGACCATTAACACTAATTAGAATGCGAATATGAAGAAAGGAATTAGTTCTCTGGTTGCAAGATTGATTATGCTTGGCTTCGTTCCTGAATGGGGGGAATAGCTCGTGGACAAGCTCTTTTATGTATCTACCTTGCTATACTTATCTTATGGGATAATTGTAGCGAAAATCCCTGCCACAACTTTAATTAGCGAAAAGGTTAAGACGTTGCTAAGAATTGTTGAATATCAATTTTTTAGGTTTTATTAAAGTTTTCAGAGCTTTTCTAGTCCGAAAAAGAAGGATTTGGATATATGTTCTTTGTTGCGTCAATTTCGGATTATGGAATTACAGGAAAAAATAAAGCACTTGTCAATTTCAGTTAATATTGAAGGTCATAACAATACAATGACTTTCGGAAAATGCTATGATTTTGACAGGCAATTCACGAGCAGATTTGTGATTTCCGTGGTCTCCTTCCTTATGCAAAAGCAGAGGTTTTGCAGATTTAGCATAGTCGAATGGTGATGATCCGAAAGTCCCCCCCCCCCGAGTCGAAGAGCTGAATGCGGTTCTAACTAGAGCTCAGTGGCTTAAGCTGGAGCCGTGCAGTGCGGCTTTATACTAGACTACATCTGTTCAAGGTTGATGTCTCGATCGAACCCGAGTTTTCCAAAATAAATTCTCTTTTCTCATTGAACAAATTGCCGGGATCCGATTTTCCATGAAACAACTTCCCGACCCAGTAAGGGAGGACCGAGTCGCAAAGTTCTAGCCTCAGGGTCGAGTTCGGTGTATTAGGAAAGCAACGCCAGGTGTGTATCTTGAGAGATACAGGTGCTATTCAAAAGTACCTTATTATGTATACAACTCATTTAAAAAATGGGTAAAAAATTTTCAAACGCAAAATTGACACATTTGAGACCAAGTTGACATGATACATCCGTATAACTAAATATGTGTGGTGTAATTATAATTTTAACTTTACAAGTATTAAGATCCGAAAAGAATTTATACAATTAGTCCGTTGTTTGTTACATGCACGCTTAATATTTACTCCCAAGCATGGTGAATAAGGACAGTAAGTGGCGGTGCTACGTTGACCGGAGCCGGTGCTAGTACTAGTTATTCAGTTTGTCTAATATGTTTATAGTTGAAAATAAAAGCCCGAACATCATGTAACGGAGGTGGTCAGGTTACCGTTACTGGTTCACTCATTTTTTATTAAGAGAAAAAGGACAGTGAGAAATGTTTTAGGGCTTGCCAATAATAGTATTCAACCTGCCCACTCGGTTGACATTTTGATTTTTGAGGTGGTATGGAATGCAATTGGATCCACTTATTTATTTGTATAGGAGGAATTAGAGAAAGAAGATGACTGGAAGGAGACACTACAAAGTTTGCTAACTAAAACAACTGAGTTCACACACACGTGTTATACAAATACATATGTATAAATGAATATGGGTCGAAATCATATAGATTATGAAGGAAATTACGATGTTGTTCAATTCATCTAATATATTTATGGTTCAACGTGGAAATCCTATCATTATGTAGGGGTGGTTGAGTCACTACTATGACTGATACTCTTCCTTTTACGGGTAAGTCTTCAACGGACAAAATAGATAAATGGAAAACTTTAATTGAACAGACATATTGTTTTAATATCGCCCACGTAGTATGACTGCTCCACCGAGAACTTTCTTCCTCTTTAACCGAGGGGAAAAAAATGGAAGTACGGGACAGAATAGACAAGACAGCCTAACTAGAAGTACACATTCATACAGTTTCAATTCAACCCTATTTTGTTATTTTGCTATTATCCTTTTACATCTATTGATGTTCACAAATTACTAACTATGATGCATGCAGAAAACCCGCAATGTTCCCATCCATCACTTTTCCCTTCTGGGTGTAATGTCCAGTTGTACGTTCATCTTCGATGCGAGTTTGAAATCTATTTTCTGTTCACTGTCATCAAAGCCGTATGGTGACGACCGGATAGCCGAGTGATCACTCTACTGTCACTGACAGAGCGCGAGGATTAGAAATCTTACAGCTCTAAGTATTGATGTCTGTGGTTCCAATGCTGCACTGATCAATCTTAGAAGGAATTAGATAAAAAAAATTGATGGGGATGGACAATAAATTAACGTAAAAACGCAACTGAGTTCATACACACACATATATACACACACACACACATACATAACAGAAGAAGGGCTACATCCAAATCACACGGAGATAAAATGAAATTGCAAGGTACGTAGAACAGACAAGACAACCTTAGCTAGAATTACACAGACATAAATGACATTACCACTCCAATCGCCTTTGGGGGAATCAGATAGTCATCACAGTCACAGTGATTTCTCTGTTGCCTTCGAAGAGCGCAGGATTATCGGATTGAACTGATAGTCGCTTGAATTTTGATAGGTCCGACATCTCTCTCAGAGACGGACAGTTATACACAATCATCTCCACTAAGTATTCCATGGTTTCGATCCCTCGAATTGCCGTCAAATCTTCACAGCCATTGATTTTTAAGTACCCTAACTTCTTTAATCCAGATAGGTTAAGAGACGGTTGAGGGAAATGACACTTCAGTATATGCAAAGTCTTCAGATTTCTCGGCAGAGGAAGCTCACCGACGAATTTGGTATGCAAAAGCTCCAAATCGTTCAATTTCTCCATCTCTCCAAGGCATGCGGATAATGTGGTGCCTGCACTATTAGCTCTAAGTTTCATACTTGTTAAATTCAAGGGAAGTTGTCCAACA
Source organism: Lagerstroemia speciosa (assembly GCA_037672795.1). Lineage (NCBI taxonomy): Eukaryota > Viridiplantae > Streptophyta > Magnoliopsida > Myrtales > Lythraceae > Lagerstroemia > Lagerstroemia speciosa. Next base: position 12,089,357 of record CM075297.1, read on the forward strand.
ACCTTCAAGACCTTCAAGTCTAAACAACTTAATTCCAGCTTCTTTAGACGTGGGAAGGCGCAGCTCTTCATCTCCAAGCTGATGATACCCGTGGAGCCTAATTGCAAGCTCTCCAGTGAGGGACAGTTGTTGATCCAATCTGGGTTGTCGCAAGTCAGGTGGTGCTCCAGGAGGGTAGGCTTAAAAACATCGCCATACAAAAATAGGACAGTTAGATGTTCCAGGTTGGATAGATTAGGCAGTTTTGTTAGTGAATCAGACTTAACACGAAGGATGGTCAAGCTCGAGGGAAGCTTTGGCAATTCTTGGATGCAGTCACAGTCTTCTAGATCAAGATGCTGGAGGAGAGTGAGCTCATGAATCTTCGATGGAAGTCGATTAATATTGGAATTATTCAAGTTTAAGATTCTCAGCTGGCGAAGCCTCCCGATTTCTTCAGGGATGTCCTTCAACGTCCTCGTTGCGACATGCAACTCCTCAAGTTTCTCAAGGTCACCGATGAAACCAGGCAAAACACTTATAGAGGAATTCGTCAGCTTCATCACCCTTAAGTTCTTGAGGTTTCCAATGGAATCGGGCACCTGTGTGAGCTGCGGACTTGAAATTTCTAGCTCAGCTAATGAGCTTGAACTTTTCAATATCTCTTGAAACTTTGTGAATCCCATAGGTCTATAGTATGTTGGTGCCGAGGTATATCCAAGCTTCAAGACCTTGAGGTTTTCGCCAATCTGCAATACTCCAGAAAAAAAGATTAATACCGGTATGCCAATAATTAATCTTTGTTTCAAACACTTTCAAAAGGATTCTAAGGAATCAATTCGATGGTCTGAGTTAAACACATAAATAGCAAAAATAACAATTGGGACTACACATGAACGAACGATTAAAGCTAGCTGCAAAATCATATACCTCAATTGTGCTCAACCATTCATTGGAGAGATCATCGTTCAAAAGCTCAAGAACGACCAAATCTTTAAGCACTAAATTAGTCACTCCAGAATCCCCCATGTTCTTCCAAGAAAACCATTTTAGATCTTGAAGAGCATTCCTAAAATCACCTTCCAAGCGCACACGATCCAGTTCAAGAAACCTCAGATTACGTAGACGTCTTATTTGGTTCACCGTGACAATATTATGCAGGATGCCTCCGTCAGAGTCAGAATTACGAGTTACACGAAGCCCACTGGTTTCTCTGGTGCCCTACAGATCAATAGAAAGTAACAAGAAATTATACTCACAAACTGGGGTAACATTTCATCTTTTGGAGATTAAACTATGATATATCCCTGGTTGGTGAACCAAGTCTTGCTATCTGCCCTGTAATAACTGGGAGAAGTGAAAGAGTTAGAACATTTTGAGAGAAATTTTAAAGGAAAATTGTAAGGTCTCTGTTGTTAAATTTTGTAATTGAACTCTGGGGAATGCATTTTCATTTTATGATACGTTTATTGGAATTTTTCAATACAAAGATTTTAGTTCCTTCATATTTATGATTTTAATTGCATAAAATGTAATTGTCTAGCTATTTATATTAGCAACTGCTTATATTCAAATTTCATTGAGATTGAGGATGTGGTTTTAGTGAAACAGCACGAGACTCTACTTCATAACCTAGGGGTTCTGAATTCAATCATCACCTTGGGAGTTATGTACAAATTCATTTCTCTCTATTTACTATCTATTATTGTGCTAGACACATGGGCCTCTTTTGTTACCGAAAAAAAATTCATTCGAAGCTATAATATATCAAATTCAGCTGCACTTTTGAATCCGAAAGTTGTATGTCGCATTAACATGAACACAACTCTGATAGAGAGTTATATATCTGATGGCAAAATATGTCACATTATTCTAGAATTGGTTTGATGGTTTGATGCAACTTTCCCTTCACCAAGATATCATTTTCAAGTAACGCGAATAGAGAAAATTTACAATTTGGAGAATCTTAATTATCAGATTGGGAAAAGGGGTGCAAGACATATTGACACAAAATAAACTTTTGGAGTCATAGTTCAGATGTACCTTTTTCCTAGATAGGACCCGTTCGACTTCTTTTTGCAACCACAACCTACTACGCATTTCAGAGCATCTAAGATTTTCTTGGATAACAATTTCCCTTCCAAGATCCCGAAGCAAGTCATGCATCAAGAAGGTATTCATCGGAGAGATTTTGACCAAAGACATGGATAAAAGATGCTGAATTCCCTCATCCGGGTGAAAATCGGATGCCTCCCACATATGTATAGCACTGAATTTCTCTACACCAACAAAAAAGCATGCTATGTCCAGGAAGATTTCTTTCGTCCGAGGATCCAATGCCTCGTAGCTAATCATAAGCTTCTCCTGGATATCTTTCCGTGAAGCTATCTTTTCTATCTTAGATTTCCAAAACTCTTTGTTTATATGACGGAGATATGAACCCATGACCTCAAGTGCCAGAGGAAGCCGTCCACAAGCGGCAACAATCTCCTTTGAGATTTTGAGGTCGTTGGGAGGAGGTGTCTCCGTCTCAAATGCATTCCTGCAAAATAGCTGAAGAGCGCAGGAGGAACTCATCTCTGTCATGTTATGGTCCCACGCTTTAGCATGCTTGAGAACACAATTCGGATCCCTAGTCGTAACAATTATTCTACTTCCAGAATCAAACCAGGTAGGATCTCCTGCCAAGCTCTCGATTTGTTTGCATTGGTCCAAGTCATCAAGAATGATAAAAACTTTCTTGTTCTTGACGATATCTTTAATCGTCTTGATCCCTGAATCAATATCATAAATTTCCCTTATCCTTGGGCTGAGTTCTTTCAAGAGTCTATTCTGCAAATGTACAACACCTAACCGGTTTGCTGTTTCTCGCACGTTATCGAGGAAGCAGCAACGATAGAAGTCTCCACGACGATCACAGAATTGGTTGAAAATAACTTTAGCAAGAGTAGTCTTACCGACACCTCCCACTCCATGAATCACACCAAACTGCACCTGGGTAGACCCGATATCTAGTAGCTTCATCACAGCTTCAACATGATCATCGATTCCAACTGGTGGACCATCAAATGTCTTATGTTTCACCTCCAACTTGCTTAGAACCTCTTTCACCACGTCTTCACAAAGTTTCACATTGCTGCCACACATAAGTTATCATCCTCATAGTAAAAGAAATCATTGATTGTTCGAGCATGTGATATAGTGAAATACATGTTATATATATATATATATATATATCAATACTCATAAATAAGATTGAACCTGGCCAGAAAAATTTTCTCATTTATTCAAAAGATAAATAAGATTCAGACCTTGTTTTCGCACTGCGACTAGTGTTTGAAGATTCCTAGAAAAAATGAAATCAATATTTTTTTCTTTTTTTTGCCAGCGACCAAGGTTTCCGACAAATTGTCTGCAATTTCATCAAAAAATTAGCATTGAAACAATTTCGGAAATTTCCTTGAAATAATTTCCAGCAAATCGATGTGCTAAAAATGTTTCAGAGCTTTTTTATAAAATTTCTCTAAAAATTTCTTAATGCTAAAAATATTAGTTGCCAATCATTATTCATCAGGACAGGTCAAAACCAACTGGGAGGTGCCCAGGCTAGCCTATAGCCCGACGGAACCGTGAATATTTGGTCCAGGTGCGGATTTATTATACCAACATATATTTTTTACGTTTTGACTTATTGGAAAACTATCGATAAAGCCAAATTTTTATTCAATATATATATATATATATATTTTTAAAAGAATAAAGTTTCTGACTAATTCCATGGACAATCTAGCAGGTAGATTGTCGGAAATATTAACAAAGAATCAAGCGACAGAAGCTTCTATCAAGTGAAAATTTTAGTAAAAAGCATATTCCAAAAAAAAAAACATATTACATCCTTAATTTTTTGAGTTTTTACCACTTTAAATTTACCATTACTTTTTCCTTTAAAAAAAAGCATATTCCATCTAAACAAAGAAGATTTCATCCAAAAATTAATTTTTAATAAAAAATATTTTTCAAAAAATAAAGAAAAAACTGCAGAAATGCTAAGACAAATGAAAAATATTGGTATAATATTACTGGAGGCGACATTTCCTTCAAAACTTAGACACACTCTTGATTAAAAGTTGATCGATAGTTGTTATCATTATAAAATCGTGATTTATTCTTAGAAAAATGAGTAATAATTTCCAAAAGAATGCCTGCTAGTAACCAACATTTCTTTAATTAGGGACGGAATAAGCTTTTTTGAAAAACATTTTTGTTGAAAAAAATATGTTTTGGACGAAATATTCCTTTTTCGAATGGAATATATTTTTTGGATGGAAAAAATTAATGGCACGACCAAAGTGATACAAACTTAAAAAGTTGAGGACGTTAATGGTAAAAAAAAATAAAGGTTTGGAACGAAAATTCTAATTACTCCGACAACATCTTTTGCCGGAAAAAAACACATATCTTGTTGATGAAAAAAAATTATTTCTTGATTTTTACTTTCCTTGTTATGGTTCTCAAATAGATTGACCGGAAAAAAATTAAAATTAAAACACTTAAATATTATTGCTGGAAAAAAATCATCGAACATTTTTGGATGGTCAACTATTTTTTTAATATTTTTTAACTATAAGCATTTTTATACATTATTTAATATTCAAAGACCTGATAAGCATTTGCTAATTTATATTTGAATTAGATCAAATCAATAATTAAATTTTCCTCTAAAAAATATTTAAAAACTTCATGGAAAAATCAATATATTTTTTTGGCAGAAAAAATCATCCAAGCAGACAAGTATTAACCAATAGATGATGCATCGTAGCCTTAATAATATGAAGGAAAAGTTGAAAGAGACTAATTTGGCAATAATAAATTACCCAGAATAATCCATTGTGGTCCATGCCTTGATTCGACCAACCTCCTTGAAGGTCACCTGCGACTGCGCCGTGTCGAAGATGTCACCGACCTCTTTAAGGGCTCTTTCCCACTCTGGTTTTTCAGCATCACTCTCCTTCCCGAACTTGCTTAGGTGGTCAGAGTATAGGTTCGTTTTAAGCTTGACATCATCCGCTTGAACCTTGTAGAATATTGGCATGATTTCCTTCTTAAGCTTGACCATCTTAGTGAGCTCGAGGAGGCACCATTTACTGTTGGCGTAGTTTTTGGAGAGGATCGGTATGCAGACCAAAGATTTGTTGATCGCCGTTAGTACCTCCTCGATCTTATCGCCAGGACGGAGCTCTTCATTATCTCGGAAGACACGAATTCCGGCATTTGATAGGAAATGGTACAGAAAGTCTGTGAACCCTCGTCGTGTGTCGCACCCTCGGAAGCTCAGGAACACCTGATAGTCGCTCTGGGGTTTCTGTCCACTGTTTGCCTCCGTTGCCATGGATGAGGAGAGTTTTTCTGGAACGTGATTCAACAAAGGATTTTTTTTTTTTATTTGTAACAATTTGCGGTGCTCTTATCAGACTAATGATGTCTCTATTTATAGGCCGCTTGAATAAGTTTTCATAATTATATTCTTAAAATATAATCTAATTGATTCATCTACGCTAATACATGTAAACATTTGTCATTTTGGTTTTCTTTTTTTTTTTTTACATTCCCAAATTTCCCATCGACAGATGAAATATTCAATTTTGAATAACCATTAGATCAAGAAAAATCAAGGGTATGATAGTAAATCCAATTATTGAGATATATAAATGCTACATCGAAGAATTGATGAGTTGAACCTGATTTATAAGGGAGCAGGTACTACTATCCTATCAATTTGAGCTTTTGGGATGAACATGAGTCTAATCTCGCATGTGCCGGGTGAAAATTTCACATAGTATCAGAGCAGGTTGATCATGAACTCACACCATGCCAGACCCGAGTGTAGCGTTCGTGACTTGTAAGCTCGAGACTGGAAGAAAATGCCCCGACTCGAGGCCAGTTGTTAGTTCGAGAATAGTAGAGAAGGCCGTCTCGTGGCAGTTGTCCCCCATCACCCGAGACTGGAAGACAAATGTCCAGCTCGGGGTTAGTTGTTGAGGGCGAACGTTTAAAGACACGTGTTAAGTGTGAACGTTTAAAGATACGTGTTAAGTGTGAACACGTTACCACGTGAGGGTAAGTGTTGAGATACATTGGTTTATAAGAGAACGAGTGTCACTATCCTATCAGCTTGAGTTTTGAAATGGACATACGCCAAATCTCTTATGGGATGGGAGGAAATCTCACACCAACAAAATTTAACCACGAAATCTTTTTCTACTATCACTCTCTCTCCTTTCTCATTTCATATATATATTTGTGCAATAAAATATTCAAATATTCAAATCTTATCTAAAAAATGTTCTATTTACTGTTTCATTTTTTTAAAGAGAGGAATTAGTTCTTGGGTTGGAAGATTAATTATTCTTGGCTTTGCTCCTGAATGGAGGAATAGATTTTGGACAAGCTCTTTTACGTGCGTACCTTGCTATACTTATATTATGGGATAATTGATGCGAAAATCCCCACCACGCAACTTTAATCAGCGAAAAGGTGAAGACGGTACTAAGAGTTGTCGGACGCTAATTTTTTAGGGTTTATTAAAGTTTTTAGAGTTTCTTAGTCCGAAAAAGAATGGTTTTGATATATGTTTTGCAGCCTCAAATTCGGATTACGGCACGTGTCAATTTCAGTCATTATTGAAGGTGATAACAATACAGTGAATTTCGGAAAACGCTATGTAATTTGACGAGCGATTTACCAACAGATATATGATTTCCATGGTTTCCTTCCTAAAGTAAAAGCAGAGGTTTGCAGCTTTAGCATAGTCGAATGGTGATGATGCTGAAGTATTTTTTCGGAGTCGAGGAACTGAGTGTGATTCTAGAGATCAATGGCTTATGACGGAGCCGTGCAGATTTAGACTAGACTAAATCTGTTCTGGGTCGATGTCTGGATCGAGCCCGAGTTTTCCAAGTTAAATTCACTTTCTCATTAAACAAATTACCGAGCTCGACTTTCTGACCAAGTAAAGGGGCGCGAGCTGCAAAGTTCTAGCCTCATGATGGAGTTCGCTTTGTTAGGAAAGCAATGCTAGGCGTGTACCTTGAAAGATACCAAAGCTGGCCGAGACTTTCTTTTTATCAAATCCGAGCAGATCTTGAGTCATGCACTCAATTGCTGCTGGCCTCTTGGTAGGGGTGAAAGTGTATGAGTTGGGTGGGTTATCTTTTCTTTATGGACAGTCCGGTCGCGACTTTTTCGGTCCAGTTTTTTCAAGAGTAGAAAACCATATAGAGAACCATTTAGGAATATGAAAAGCTAACCGCTACAAGTGCAGTTTTTTCTAAGTCTGACAATACTTATTGTGCCATGTTTAACCGCATCACATCTAAACGCGTTAGTATCAGATGTACTCCAACATGTATACGACTTATTTAATAAATGGGTAAAAAATTTCAAACACGAACTCGATCTGTTTAAAACTGGGTTGACATGTACGATGCACCCGTATAATTAAATATGTGTCATTTAATTGTAATTTTAACTTAATATATTTGTTTAAATGGGTTAAAGAGTGCAATGCACAAACATATAATTGAACGGGTTTAACAGTGTCGTGTCGGGTTACGAGGGTTCAACCATGTTTATCCTGTTTATCTAAACAGGTTAGCAAAAAACCCATTTAGGCTCAACCCGAACCCATCTAACTCTATGTCTTGTCGTGCAGAAAATTATCACGTACAACTTTTTCAGGCTTCGACTAGAATTTCAATTAAATAATTCAAAATTTTTACAAATATAATGAAATTTATACATCAAATCTATGTTCTATAGTATTTATTTGGATAAGATTGCATTATTTTTGCTCTATTATATTAAAAATTAATTACACTCCCAATATATATGCCTAAAGGTAAAAATATATACTTAATATATTTGAAATTGGGGTGATTCGGGCCGCCTGACTTTCCCTGACTGATTTTTTCTCTCCTCAGAAACCTACCAACTTTCATGGAGGGCACTAAATTTCAGTTTTCTCGGGTTGGTTTTGGTCGGTTTTTGCTATTTTTCGGTTCTTTTTTAAGTTATACCCCTACTTGTCGGGATGATAATCGGGATTATGTTGCCTTAAGGTACTTCCATGGGGGTCATGGTGCCATTCATGTGCGTTAAAACTTTCCTAGTTATGCATTTCGCGTGCTAGGAGAAGGTGGACGGCTAGAGGTCTTTTGATTATCTGTAGCAAATGTTTATATTTAGATGATATGTTGTTGGGTTTGATGTACTTATCAATCTCACAAGCAATTTGAGAAGAAATTTATGGTAAGGAGAAGGTTACAACAAAACTGAGTACATATATACATATACACACATGTATAACATAGGAATAAGAAGTCCAAATCGCTTGAAAGGTCAGTGGGCAGATCAACAGACAATGTCAACCTAAGCTAGGACCGCACAATTTGAACAAGAAAGTGAGGCCTGCGCACAGTGACTCCTGGTCTAACCCCTTTGGAGAGTGTAGTATTATCGATTTTAACTAATAGCCTCTCAAATTTTGATAGGTCTGAAATTTCTCTTAGAGACAGACAGTAGCACACATAAAGCTTTTCTAAGAGTTTCATGTTTTCGACCCCTTGAACTGCCTTCAAATTTCTCTTGTCAAGTAATAGAAACAATTTCATTCATCATAAGAGCTTTACAAGGATTCACAAAATGTACATCTTGGAGATCTACTTTCTACATCCTAATTCCTAAAACTGCCTTCAAATTTCTGCAGTGCTTAATCCTTAATTTCTCTAACATATTCAGTCCTGATAGATTAAGGAGTGGTTGAGGGAAACTGCACCTGTTTATACCCAATATCTTCAGATTTCTCGGTAGAGGAAGCTCATGAACGAAACCTAAATTCAAAAGCTTCAAATCGCTCAATGCCTTCATCCCTCCAAGGCATGTAGATAATACGGTACCTGCAGTGTTAGCTCTAAGTTTCGGCCTTGTTAAATTCAAGGGAAGATGTCCAAGAATCTCCAAGTCTGGACAATCTAATTCAAGCTTATGAGGGAAGGCGTTGCTCTCCATCTCCAGTCTGAGGACGCCTCTGCAGCTTAATTTGAAGCTCTCTTGTAAGGGGCAATTTTTGATCCAATATGGGTTAGGACAAGCCAAGTGCTGCTCCAAGAGGGTAGCTATGCTTACCGAGATTGCTGTCACCAAAAACTAGGTCATTCAAGGGTTGCAGGTTCGATAGGTTAGGAAGTTTCCTTAAGAAGCTAGAACAAACACGGTGGACGGTCAAACTTGAGGGAAGAGTTGGCAGTTTTTGAATCCCATCACAGTGTTCTAAATGAAGATGTTGGAGGAGGGGGAGTTCATGGATCACAGATGGCATTTGATTTATATCGAAATATTGCAAGCCTATGGTTCTCAACCGGTGAAGCCTCTTAATTTCTTCAAGATTGTACGTCAATTTGCACCATGCGGCATGCAACTCCTCAAGGTTCTCAAGGTTACCAATGGAACTGGGCAGCTTACTTATAGAGGAATGACTCGGGTTCATCACCCTCAAGTTCTTAAGGTTCCCGATGGATTTGGGCACTTCTGGGAGCCACTGACTTGAAATATGTAGCTCAACTAATGAACTTAATACTTCCAGTATTTTTGTCAATCTCCTTGGTCTATGCTCATATCCAGTGACTTTAAGTTTCAAGACCTTGACATTTTCTCCAATCTGCAATACTTGAGGGACATATTTTCTAATCAACATGGGTATGCTGGTAGTTAAATCACCTGTCAAACACTTAGATTTTAATTCTAGGTAATGAATTTAAGGGTTTGAATTAAATATATAAATAGCTAAAATCAAGTGGGACCACAGATAAATAAATAAATAAAACTGAAAAATCACATATCTTAATTGCGCCCAACCACTCAATTGAGATATCATCACTGAAAAGCTCAAGAATGACCAAATCTTTAAGCGCTAAATTAGTCACCTTAAGATCCCCACACTCCACCAAGAAAACCATTTGAGATCTTGCAGGCCATTCTGAAAATCACCTTCCCAGCACACCCTTTGCAATTCCAGAAACCTCAGAATTTGTTAAGGTCTGATTTGGTCCACCACAATGATATTACACTGGATGCCTACATCCGATTAATAACTATGAATCACACGAAGCGCATTTGTTTCACAGGTTCCCTACAGCTCAATGTAAGTAATAAGGAATTATGCTCGCAAAATGTGGGATAACATTCCATCTTGTGAAGATTGAAGTTTCTAAAGGAAAGTTGTAAGCTCTCTGCTGTTAAATTTTGTAATTGAACTTTGGGCAATGCCCTTTCATTTTATGATAAGTTTATTGAAACTGAGTACACAGATTTTAGTTCCTTTCTACTTATGTGTTTAATTGCATAAATACAATCATTCATAATACTGCCTATATATATATATATATTAGTTATTAATTATATTCAAATTTCATCGGGCCTGAATTTTCAAATTCGGCTGCACTTTTTAATACGAAAGTTGTATGTTTCATTAATATGAACACGACTTTAATGGAAAGTGATTGTTTTGGAAAATTATCTCATTATCTTATAATTGGTTTTGATGGTTTGATGTAACTCCCTTTTACTCAAAAAAAAAAAAAGGAGTACTATTGAGCTACAGTTTGAACGTACCTTTTTCCGCAATATAGGACACGGTTGACTTCTTTTTTCGACCACAACCTACTACGCTTTTTTGGACGTCTAAAATTTTCTTGGATAATGATTTCCCTTCCAAGGTTCCGGAGAAGGTCATGCATCAAGAAGTATTTATCTTCCGAGATTTTGACCAAAGACATGGACAAAAGACGCTGAATTCCCTCATGTGTGCGAAAATTGCATGCCTCCCCCATATATATAGCATTGCTTATCTCTACCAACGAAAAAGCATGTTATGTCTAGGAAGATTTCTTTCGTTTGAGGATCCAATGTGTTGTAGATGATCATAAGCTTCTCCTGGACATCATTATGTGAAGCGATCATCTTTATCTTAGAATTCCAATGTTCTTTTTCTATATGATAGAGGCTTGAACCTGTTATCTCAAGAGACAGAGGAAGCCGTCCACAAGCAGCAATAGCCCCCCTTGAGATACCGAGGCAGTTGGCAGGAGGTGAGTCCATCTTAAATGCATGTCCGTAGAACAGTTGAAGAGTGCTGTTGGAACTCATCCCGGACATGTTTTATTACCACAATTTAGGAAGCCCAACAACACAATTTGAATCCCTAGTCATCACAGTTATTCGACTTCCTGAATCAAACCAAGTAGTATCTCCTACCAAGCTCTCGATTTGTTTCCAAGTCATTGAGAATAACCAGAACCCTCTTGTTCTCCACGATATCCTTAATTGTTTTGATCCCCTTATCAATTTCATAAATTTCCTCTATACTTGGGCTGAGTTCTCCCAAGAGTTTACTCTATAAATGTATGATGCCTTGATGGTTTGCGGTTTCTCGTATGTTATCGAGAAAGCAACAATGTTGGAAGCCTCCACGGCTATCACAGAACTAGTTGAAAATAACCTTGGAAAGAGTAGTCTTACCAGCACCGCTCACACCATGAATCACAATGAACTGTACCTCAAGAGACCCGATATCTAGTAGTTCCATCATAGCTTCGGCAAGACCATCGATTCCAAGTAGTAGACAGTCAAATATCTTATGTTTCACTTCTAGCTCCTGCAGAACCACACATACCACTTCTTTATAGAGCTCCCCGTAACTGCTTGATTAAATACACCATCCTCTTAGTAATAGAAATCATCTATTTTCTCCTTTATTCATCGGTGAAATTTTCACCGATCCTTGTTCTTTATTTATGTTTTCCTTTGATGATCTCATAACTAAAATAGACAATCAGACGTTGGCTAGTATTATACACGTGATTATCAATTTCATAGTTAATTATAAAAATTATCATACTGACTATCGTAAAAACTCTCGCATTTAAGTGTTAAGCTCATAATTTTTATTCAAATTTCATCATAATTAAATAAAAATAAATATATAATTTAAAGGGAGAAAATCAAGTTCTCAGAGGAATTCTAAGTGTTGATCACAGTTTTAACGATTATTAGTCTAAAAGTCACTGTTCGCAATAAGAATATAAATTATTAAAAATATAAATATTTCCAATTTATTAAAACAAAATAATAGTGAAGAAAATATGCAATAATGTGAAAAGTAGATATACTTCTAGCATAGATCTTATAGTATGGGAAGGCACATTTCTTTTTAGATTTATGTAGAGAGTAAAAGATCTCATTCCATTACCTCGTACAGAAAATAAAAATTAAATGGGAAATAAAGAAAATGAAAGATAGTTAAAAAGCACATGACAATGGAGTCCAGAGTTTTGTGGGCTCCAATTACAGCACAGAAAAATTTAAAAAATAAAAAAGAAAATTTGACAGGAAGCAAAAGTCAAGAACGATAGCTTGGAGGGTTGTGTGGACCCCACCACATAGAAAAGTTGCTAAAGGATGATGAATATACATGTCAACTGTAAATTACCCGGGATAATCCATTATGGTCCATGCCTTGGTTCGTCCAACCTCCTTAAAGGTCCACTCCAATCGCGCTATGTCAAAGATGCCACCGACCTCTTTAAGGGCCCTTTTTCATTCTTCTTTTTCAGCATCGTACTCTGTCTCGAACTTGCTCAGGTGATCAGGGTATAGTCTCGTCTTCAGCTTGACATCATCTTGTTCCACTTTGTCGAAGATCGGCATGATGTCCTTCTTAAACTCGACCATCTTAGCAAGATTGAAGAGGCACCATTTACTGTTGGCGTAGTTTTTGGAGAAGATTGGAATGCACACTATTGGTTTGTTGATCGCCTTCACGACCTCCTCGATCTTATTGCCCGGGAAGAGCTCTTCGTTTTCCCGGAAGATACGAATCCTAGCATCCATAAAGAAATGGTACAAGCAGTGCATGAATGCCTATCGTGTGTCGCACCTCTGAAAGTCAAGAACACCTCATAATTGCTCTGCTGTTTCTCTCCGGAATTTGCCTCCCTTGCCAGGGATGAGGAAAGTTTCTCTGGAATGTGATTGAACAAAGGATGTTTTTTCGTCTGATTTATCAGAATTTGTGGTGTTTATCTCAAATAAATGATTTTTCTATTTATAGGCCCGTTTGTCTTTATATTATGCCTTGCTTGCTAAGGTGAAATGCCTTTCCTGAAAAAGAAAAGCACAAATTAGAATGTAAGGAAGGAATGTCGGCCGCTTGAATAAGTTTTCATAATTATATTCGTAAAACATAACCCAATTGGTTCTTCTACATTAATACAGGCAAAAGTTTGGAATTTTGGTTTTTTATATTTCACTCCCAAATTACCCATCGACAAATGAAATCCAATTTTGAATAACTATTAGATCAAGAAAGATTAAGAGTATGATGGTAAATCCACTCATACATATATAGAAAATTTTTCTCTACTATCACTTTATCTCTCCTTTCTCATTTTATATATATCTGCGTAATTAAAAGTTCGATTTGTTCCTGCCTTTGTTGGAAGATTAATTATTCTTGGCTTTGTTCCTGAATGGGATAATTATAGCGAAAATCCCCTCCACACAACTTTAATTAGCTAAAAGGTGAAGACGATGTTGAGAATTGTCGAACAACAATTTTTAAGGGTATATTAGAGTGTTTTAGTCCGGAAAAAAAAAGGATTTGGATATATGTTTTTTACAGCCTCAATTTTGGATTATGGAATTATAGGAAATGAATAAAGCACGAGTCGATTTCTTTTATTTCTGAAGGTCATAATAGTACAGTGATTTTAAAAAAACGCTATGATTTTCAATTTTGGATTATGGAATTATAGGAAATGAATAAAGCACGAGTCGATTTCTTTTATTTCACAATTTACCAACAGATTTATGATTTCCGTGGTTTCCTTCCTAATGTAAAAGCAGAGGTTTGCAGCTGTAGCATAGTCGAATGGTGATGATCCGGAAGTATTTTTCCGGTGACGACGAACTGAATGCGACTCTAGAGATCAATGGCCTATGACGGAGCCGTGAAGCCTTAGACTAGATTAAATCTGTTCTAGGTCGATGTCTCGATCGAACTTGAGCTTTCCAAATTAAATTCTCTTTTCTCATTAAACAAATTACCAGGCTCGACACTCCGACCAAGTAGAGGGGGGACCCAGCTGCAAAGTTCTAGCCTCATGATGGAGTTCTCTTTGTTAGGAAAGCAATGCTAGGCGTGTACCTTAAAAGACACCAAAGCTGGCCGAGACTTTCTTTTCATCAAATCCGAGCAGATACTGAGTCATGCACTCACTTGCAACTGGCTTCTTGGTAGGGTTGAAAGCGTATGAGTTGGGTGGGTTTTCTTTTCTTTACGAACAGTCGGGTCCCGACTTTTTTGACCTAGTTTTTTCGAGACTATAAAACCATGCCAAGAACCATTTAGTAATAAAAAAAAGCCGACTGCTGAGAGTGCAATTTTTTCTAAGTCTGGCAATACTTATTGTGTCATATTTAACCATGTCGCATGTAAATGCGTTAAAGACTCATTTAATAAACGGATAAAAAATTTAAAACACGAACCCGATGCATTTAAAACCGGATTGACATGATGCACCCGTATAACTAAGTACATGCGGTGTGATTATAATTTTAATTCAATATATTTGTTCACATGGCTTAAAGAGTGTGAGACATAACTATATAATTAAACGAGTTTAATCGTATCGTGTCGGGTTAAAGAGTTGAATCAGGTTTAACCCGTTTATATAAACAGGTTAGCACAAAACCCGTTTAGGTTCAACTAGAACCTGCGTAGCTCCATGTCGTGCCGTGTGAAAAATTGTCAGGCCTAGTTTTTTTGGGCTCCCACTTTTAGTTACAATTAGGTTGAGATTAGAATTTCAGGTCGGTTTTTGCTGTGTTCGGTTCTTTTTTAACTTATACACCCTACTTGTCGGGACGATAATCGGGATTGTGTTGCCTTAGGGTACTTCCATAGGGGACGTGGTGCCCATTCATTTGCGTTAAAACTTTCCTAGTTATGTATGTTGCGTGCTAGACTAAGGTGGACGGCTAGAGGTCGTTTGATTGCTGCTACCACATGTTTACATTTACATGATCTGTTGTCAGGTTTGATCCACTTATCAATCTTAGAAGGAATTAGAGAAGAAATTGATGGGAAGGAGAAGGTAACAAAACAGCTGAGTTGATATATAAATATACACACATATATAATAGAAGAATAAGGGGTCCAAATCACACGATAGATTAATGAAACTACGAAGCATATCAACAGACAAAGATAACCTAAGCTAGCGCAGCACAATTTGAACAAGAGTGGGAGGCCCGCCCACAGTGACTGCTGGTCTAAGGCGTTGGATTATCTGTTTGAACTAATAGTCTCTCAAATATTAATAGGTCGAGATTTCTCTCAGAGAGGGACAGCAACACAGAAAAAGCTTTTCTAAGAATTTTCGTGTTTTCAATCCCTTGAATTTCGTCCAAATTTCTCAAGTACTTAACTTTTAATTTCTTTAACATCTTAAATCCTGATAGATTAAGGAGTGGCTTAGGGAAATTGGACCCGCTTATACTCAATGTCTTCAGATTTCTCGGTTGAGGAAGCTCATGAACGAACCTTAGATCCAGAAGCTTCAAATGGTTCAATGCCTCCATCCTTCCAAGGCATGTATGTAATATGGTGCCTACAGTGTTAGCTCTAAGTTTCAGCCTTGTTAAATTCAGGGGAAGCTGTCCAAGAATCACCAAGTCTGGACAATTCAATTCAAGCTTCTTGATGCGAGGGAAGGCTTTGCTCTCCATCTCCAATCCGATGATGCCTCTGGTGCCTAATTCCAAGCTCTCTAGTAAGGGACAATTCTTGATCCAATCTGGGTTACAACAAGTCAACTGCTTCTCTAAGTGGGTAGGCTTATTGGGGTTGTTGCCACACAAAACTAGGTCATTCAGGCGTTCCAGGTTTGATAGGTTAGGAAGTTTCCTTAAGGTCCAAGAACGAACACAGAGGACGGTCAAACTCGAGGGAAGATTTGGGTTCTTGAATCCCGTCACGGTGTTCTAGATAAAGATGCTGGAGGAGGGGGAGTTCATGGATCGTGGATGGCAGTTGAATAAACTACAGGGTTACCAAAGTAAATTCGGTTGAGGAGGTAATAGAGAAAGAAGATGATTTGAAGGAGACATTACAAAGTTAGGTAACTAAAACAACTGAGTTCACACACACACAAACACACACACATATATATATATATACATGTAAGCGAAAGGGTCCAAATCATATAGATTACAAATTAAACTATGGGGTTACCAATGTAAATTCAGTTGAGGTGTTAGGATATCTCTTCTCCCTTAAATAAGATTTCGGATTTGAATTTTGTGAATAAAGAAAATTTACACTGGGAGAGTTTTAATCTTAGCGGACCGTCCCAACTCCAACTGGATTAGTCAGGGTCAATTGGACTTCTACACACCAGTAGTTCAGGCCGAAAAAAATGAGAAACTACAGATTGTTCATTTCTCTTGGTGTATTCATGGTTGGACATGGAAATCCAAATATTATGTAAAGACTGATATCATCCTTTCGAACGAGGAAAAAGGGAAAAAAAAATAAAAGGTAGCTACGAGGGAGAATAGACAAGACAACCTAGCTAGTTGCAACAACACATTCGTATTGTTTCAATTCAACCCTATTTTGTTATTTCCTAGTATTCTTTTACATCTATCGATGTTCACACACTAAATCCGACGCATGGGGAAAACCCGCGATGTTCCCATCTATTGTTTTTCTCTTTTGGGTGTAATGTCCAGTTGTATGTTCGTTTCCAGTCAAACTTTAACCAATTTCAATGCGAGTCCGAAATCTATTTTCTGTTCACGATCGTCAAAGCCGTGTGGTGATGATCGAATAGCCGTGCGACTCTCTACTGTCACTTGACAGAGCGCGAGGATTAGAAGATGTCTGCGGTTCCAAAGTTGCACTGATCAATCTTAGAAGGAATCAGAGGAAAAAATTGATGGTAAGGAGACAATAAATTAAGGTAAACACACAACTGAGTTAATACATATATACATACACAGACATATACATATAACAGAAGGAGGGATCCATCCAAATCACATGAAAATAAAATGAAATTACAAGGTACGTAGAACAGACAAGACAACCTTAGCTAGAATTACAGTCATAAATGACATTACCACTCCAATCGCCTTTGAGGGAATCAGATAGTCATCGCAGTCACAGTTATTCCTCCTATGCCTTCGAAGAGCACAGGATTATCAGATTGAACTGACAGTCGCTTGAATTTCGATAAGTCCGAGATCTCTCTCAAAGACGGACAGTTATTCACAATAATCTCCACTAAGAATTCCATGCTTTCGATCCCTCGAATTGCCGTCAAATCTTCACAGCCATAGATTTTTAAGTGCTGCAACATCTTTAATCCTGATAGGTTAAGGGACGGTTGAGAGAAATGACACTTCAGTACATGCAAAGTCTTCAGATTTCTCGGCAGAGGAAGCTCACCGACGAACTTTGTATGCAAAAGCTCCAAATCGTTCAATGCCTCCATCTCTCCAAGGCATGTGGATAATGTGGTGCCTGCAATGTTAGCTCTAAGTTTCAGGCTTGTTAAGTTCAAGGGGAGTTGTCCAACAACCTCCAAGTCTAAACAAAATAATTCCAGCTCCTTTAGACGTGGGAAGGCGCAGCTCTCCATCTCCAAGCTGATGATGCGTCTGGAGCCTAATTGCAAGCTCTCCAGAAGCGGACAGTTGTTGATCCAATCCGGGTTATCGCAAATCAAGCGGTGCTCCTGGAGAGTAGGCGTAAAAACATCGCCATACAAGAATAGGACAGTTAGGCGTTCCAGGTTGGACAGATTAGGCAGTTTTCTCAGAGACCTGGACTTCACACGAAGGACGGTCAAGCTCGAGGGCAGCTTTGGCAATTCTTGGATACAGTCACAGTCTTCTAGATCAAGATGCTGGAGGAGAGGGAGCTCATGAATCTTCGATGGTAGTTTATTAATATTGGAATTATTCAAGTTTAAGATTCTCAGCTGGTGAAGCCTCCCGATTTCTTCAGGGATGTACTCCAATGTCGACGACCCTGTGACATGCAACTCCTCAAGTTTCTCCAGGTCACCGATGAAACCAGGCAAAACATTTATAGAGGAATTCTTCAGCTTCATCACCCTTAAGTTCTTGAGGTTTCCAACGGAATCGGGCACCTCTGTGAGCTGCGGACTTGAAATTTCTAGCTCAGCTAATGAGCTTGAATTTTTCAGTATCTCTTGAAACTTTGTGAATCCCATAGGTCTATAGTATATTGGTGCCGAGGTATATCCAAGCTTCAAGACCTTGAGGTTTTCTCCAATCTGCAATACTCCAGAAAAAAAGATTAATACGGGTATGCCAATAATTAATCTTCGTTTCAAACACTTGCATAAGGATTCTAAGTAATCAATTCGATGGTTTGAGTTAAACACATAAATAGCAAAAATACCAATTGGGACTGCACATGAATGAACGAATAAAGCTAGCTGCAAAATCATATACCTCAATTGTGCTCAACCATTCATCCGAGAGATCATCGTTCGAAAGGTCAAGAACGACCAAATCTTCAAGCACTAAATTAGTCACTCTAGAATCCCCCATGTTCTTCCAGGAAAACCATTTTAAATCTTGAAGAGCATTTCTGAAATCACCTTCCAAGCGCACACGATCCACTTCAAGAAACCTCAGATTATGCAAAGGTCTTATTTGGTTCGCCGAGACAATATTACGCAGGATGCCTCCGTCGGAGTCAGAATTACGAGTTACACGAAGCCCACGGGTTTCTCCGGTGCCCTACAAATCAATAGAAGTAACAAGAAATTATACCCACAAACTGGGATAATATTTCACCTTTTGAAGATTAAACTATGATATATCCCTGCTGATTGGTGAACCAAGCCTTGCTATCTGCCTTGTAATAACCGGGAGAAGTGAAAGAGTTAGAACATTTTGAGAGAAATTTTAAAGGAAAATTTGTTAAATTTTGTAATTGAACTCTGGGCAATGCCTTTTCATTTTATGAGACGTTTATTGGAATTTTTCAATACAAAGATTTTAGTTCCTTCGTATTTATGATTTTATTTGCATAAAATGTAATTGTCTAGCTATTTATCTTAGTAACTGCTTATATTCAAATCTGATCGAGATTGAGGATGTGGTTTTAATGGAGCAGCACGAGACTCGGACTCACAGCCTAGGGGTTCTTAATTCAATCCTCACTGTGTGAGTTATGTACCCATTTCTCTCTCTATTTACTATCTATCATTGTATTAGGAACATGAGTCTCTCTTATCACTAAAAAAAATTCATTCGAAGGTATATTTTTTCAAAATCAGCTGCACTTTTGAATCCGAAAGTTGCATGTTGCATTTAATATGAACACAGGTTGGGAAAATTTCCCTTATCACTTGAATTGGTTTTGTGGTTTCATGCAACTTTCCCTTTGCTAAGATATAATTTTCAAGTAACGTAAATAGAGAGAATTTAAAATTTAGTGAATCTTAATCATCAGGTTGGGAAAGAGCGTGCAAGACATATTGACACAAAATAAACTTTCAGAGTCAGTTCAGATGTACCTGTTCCCCCCATAGGACACGTTCGACTTCTTTTTGCGACCACAACCTACTACGTTTTTCAGAGCGTCTGAGATTTTCTTGGACAACAATTTCCCGTCCAAGATCCCGAAGCAAGTCATGCATCAAGAAGGTATTCTCCTGAGAGATTTTGACCAAAGACATGGATAAAAGATGCTGAATTCCCTCGTGTGGGTGCATATCGGATGCCTCCCACATATGCATAGCACTGTATGTCTCTACACCAACAAAAAAGCATGCTATGTCCAGGAAGACATCTTTCGTCCGAGGATCCAAAGCCTTGTAGCTAATCATAAGCTTCTCCTGGACATCTTTATGTGAAGCTATCATTTTTATCTTAGATTTCCAAAACTCTTTGTCTATATGACGGAGATATGAACCCATGACCTCGAGCACCAGAGGAAGTCGTCCACAAGCGGCAACAGCCTCCTTTGAGATATTGAGGTAGTCGGCAGGAGGGGGCTCTTTATCAAATGCATGGCTACAAAATAGTTTAAGAGCACAGTCAGAACTCATCTCCGTCATGTTATAGTACCATACTTTAGGATGGTTGGCAACACAGGTCGGATCCCTTGTCGTGATGATTACTCTACTTCCTGAGCCAAACCAGTTATGATCTCCTGCTAGGCTCTCCATTTGCTTGCGTTGGTCCAAGTCGTCAAGAATAATCATAACCTTCTTGTTCTTGATGACATCTTTGATAGTCTTGATCCCCGAATCGCTATTGTTGATTTTGTTTCTCCCTTGACCGAGTTCTCTCAAGAGTTTCTTTTGCAAATATACAATGCCTTGATGGTTTGCTGTTTCTTGTACGTTATCGAGAAAGCAGCAATGGTCGAAGCCCCCACGACGATCACAGAGTTGGTTGAAAATAGATTTGGCAAGAGTCGTCTTGCCGACGCCGGCCACTCCATGTATCACAACGTACCGTACATCAGGGGACTCAATATCTAGCAGCTTCCTCATATCATCGACATGATCATCAATTCCGACAACTGAACTATCAACTATCTTATGTTTCACCTCCAGCTTATGTAGAACCTCACGCACCACTTCTTTGCAAAGTTTCCCGTAACTGCCACAGATAAACTATAATCCTTACCAGTCGAAGAAATCATTGACTGTTGGGGCATGCTATAAAGTAAAATACATGCTATATAATAGACACACACACACATATGTGTGTATATATATTAACATATGTAAATAAGATTGAACATCGACTAGAGAAGTTTCCTCTTTGTTTATGCAAGGACGACTAGCTTGAAGATATCTCGAAATAATTACCCAGCAACAGTGTCGAGAGAAATCATTTTGTTTCCCTTCTTGCAGAAAATCAATATTTCCAACAAATTTCCTTCGATTTCATTTTTAAAAAAAAGTGCATTGAAATAATTACCCGGATTTCTTTGAAAAAATTTTCGGCCAATCAAATGTGCAGAAAACATTTCAGATTTTTTTAATAAAAAATTTCTCTAAAAATTTCTCCCAGCTAAAAATATTACTTGCAAATTGATCCAGAATTATTTCATATCGTGGAATATCCAAAGAAAAAAAAGCGACAAATGCTCTTACCAGGTGAAAGTTTTTGAGACAAAAATATGCTAATGAAATGTGTTTATCACTACTTTATAATTATTGTGAGAAAATAATTTTCTCTCACTGGATATCAGTTTATTGTTAAAACGTACAGTTTGTAGCAAGAAAAATTGTTACAATACTGAAAATTTCTTGTAGTATCATATATTATTTAATATCTAAAATCTAATAAATATTATCTAATTTATATTCGAATCAAATTAAATTATTTAATTAATTGTTCCTCTGAACGATGTGTTATCCCGATGAAAAAATTTATGGCAAAACCCATTTTTTTGGTTTGAAAATAACATTTCCCGTAAAAACCTTAGAGAAACCTAAAAATATCTACTCCATAAATTCACTGTCCATGCATTTAACATGGCCAATATACACTCCCTAAAATGACCTACCCTTTTGGTAATTATCAATTAATTCACATATATCGGATAAAATTCAACATTCAGAAATATTTATAAATACAGAATATTTGAAATCAAAGGCATCAAGATCATTAATGATTTTTTTTATATTATCCAGAAAAATAATCTCGGTGGACTAAGGTTTAAAAGGATTTAGACAGTAATATAAATGAAGTATTTCCAAGGAATTTATACATATCTACATATATAAAGTGATAAAGGAAATTATTGTTTTCGTGGAAGAAATCACCCAATTATTGAAGGGATAATAAATATTATATTGTGTAGAATAAAGAATATTAATATCTATATTTCCAGTAATTACCTGGGATAATCCATTGTGGTCCATGCCCTGATTCGTCCAACCTCCTTAAAGGTCCCCTCCAATTGGCTTTTGTCAAAGATGCCACCGACCTCTTTAAGGGCTCCTTCCCACTCTGCTCTTTCGGCATTGTACTGCTCCCCGAACCTGCTCAGGTGCTCAGAGTATAGTTTCGTCTTGAGTTTGACATCATCTGCTTCCACTTCGTAGAAGATCGGCATTATGTCCTTCTTAAGCTCGACCATCTTAGAGAGCTCGAAGAGGCACCATTTACTGTTGGCGTAGTTTCTGGAGAGGATCGGGATGCACACTATTGATTTGTTGATCACATTCACGACCTCCTCAATCTTATCGGCTGGGCGGAGCTCTTCGTTGTCTCGGAAGACACGAACCCCGGCATCTGTTAAGGAATGGTACAAATAGTCCGTGAATCCCTGCTGATTGTCGCACCCTCTAAAACTCAAGAATACTTGGTAATCACTCTGCGGTTTCTCTTCGGAGTTTGCCTCCCTTGCCATAGATGAGGAAAGTTTTTCTGGAATGTGATCCAACAAAGGATGTTTTTTCCCTTTTGATTTGTAAGAATTTGTGGTGTTCATCTCAGACAAATGATTTCTCTATTCATAGGCCCGTTTGTCTCTATATAATGCCATGCTTGCTAAGGAGAAATTCCTTTCCTGAAAAAAAAAGGAGTATCAATTAGAATGTAACGGAGGAATGTCGGCCGATTGAATAAATTTGCATAATTACTAGTGCAAAGACCCGTGCTATGCTGTGGAGAAGACAGTCATTTAAAGATTATCGTTTAATAATACAAATATTTATGTATTAATAACCGGTCCTAAAGTCTTCGTATGCTAACAACTATATTGTAAAAGGTAACAATTTTTAGAACACTAAATATATATTTTTTGAGATATTTCTCGAACAACTTAGTTACGTCCAGATGGGCCTCCTCACCATACTTCACAGCCTCTGAATCTCCTACATCCTACCTCTTCATCCAGCCATGCGTAAATTTCAGGAAAATCTTCACAAATGCATCAACTAGAGCACATCAAACGGTAATTTAGACCTTGGGCTAGAGATCTACTCTTAAAGGGACCCAACCACGAAAAATATTTTTTGACACATGGCAACTAATTATAATTTTCCAGAAGCAAAGGTATGGCATAATTTCTTGTTTAACCAATGCATAAACAAATGTATCAGATAAATTGAAAGTAAGAGCAATTCTCTATAAGGTGAAAATAAAACACAAATGACAGAGTTTTGCCTTCCATTTACTACTTCGGGTTTGGCAGCAAGAGCTTCCTCAAACTGTTTCAAGAGTTCAGTTGGAAATATAATGGCCATGTAAAAGTGAATCACATGGCAACAACAACAGAGCCAATTGAAATTCGACTACCACAGAAGGAAAGGCTCAAAGAACACCACTCAATGCAAATCCAAAATACAATAAAATAACACCAACTGCAGCCAAACTAATTGGACACGTGCATTTTTCTTTTTGCCTTGAGAAGTGCTATCAAACACTTGCACCATGGGGCTCCATAAACTGACTAACATCTTTGAACTGTATAAATTCTTTGCTCACAAACAACCTAAGAGAGAACTTCAATATTAGAATAAAATAATTATTTCTATGTTTAAAAAGAGAAACTTCATTTAGGAGTGTATTAATGTTGAAGCAAAAATATACTCAAAAGCCAAACGAAAATATATAATGCAGGCTCTTGAGTTCATACTTGTCCACATTTACAAATTGTGTCTGATCCAACAAATCAAGGTTAATTTTCTAACGATGTCTTTTGCCATTGAAACCAAACTTCCAAGATATAAAGTTAAAAATGAAAAAGAGAGGAGTGATATGATGCAAACCATGCACGAATTGCTTACTAAACATATAACAACTGAACCAACTATCATCTTCTAAAGGAGAAAAGAAAGTATCATATTAAACTCTACTCGGCCAAATGAAGGGCTCAGCTTTAAAACAATCACTAATAGGTACAACCAGAAACCCAAGTAAGATTGAATATTGATCCATCTGAAACACATAGATATATACATCTGGGTGAAGAATTTCTTGAGAAATTTCTGCAATATAATACTGTGGATTGACTTGTTTGACGTATAACTGACAAATTTTTGAGCCTTAAAACGCCAATCAACTCGTCCTCCCTTCAAACATATAAAGAAAAGCAAACTCTTAGATGCATGAGGCATTAGATGATCAGACTATTGTGGTCAATACAATGATATAGTGGTTAGTGAGCAAAAAAGTTTGTTGGCAAGCAAATAAATAGAACAGTAGAATTGTAGAACCAAAATTGATATAGCATCTTATTAGAGCAGCTTTAAAAAATTATATCAATGCATCGACTTTTTAGATAATTCTCAAAAGGATCAGATATTTTAGTCAAGATAGAGGCAATAAAAAAGTTCTTAGTTCATCACCCAAATTTTCCTTGCCCAAGTGGTTTTCCAAATTTTAATGTCAAAATCATTTAGTGTCCATCGCTAGTTCTTAGCAGTAGAAACCTCCAAGGAAATCTATGACCAAAATTCGGGTGTCAATGCATCTCAATGTGGTATGTTATACCAATTCCAGATGTCTGGGAAATGAAATGGTGTGCAATCATGTTGAAAAACGCAACTTCGATCTGCTTATTAAGGCTGAGTCGCTAATTGAAATGATTGAAATCACCATGGTGCCTGCAATGCCTCTTCACCCCTTATTTTAACGAATTGGCAATCAATTTCACACTTTCAGCTCAACACTTTCAAGGATGATTAAAAATATGAGAATTTCAGTGAGTTTAAGGGCTCCAATAATGGCAAGGTAGTGCAAAATCTAACCCTGGTGGCCGAAAATTGCAGAAACGAAGCACAAAATTGTCATGAATGGGCTTGAAATCAAGCTCCATAGAGAACAACCAACAATCACATAAAAGATGCGGCCACCTTCTTTGTGATTTGTGCCTCCAAGCCCTCACAGCGCCACTCCGATTTCAACATTCAAACAATGCGTGGAAAGAAGCCAATCGACCAACAACAGACACAGCCGAAAAAACTCTAAAACAGCGAACGAATTAAGAGGAAAGATAATGGGAAGGATGACTCACAAAGAAGGATCAGGAAGAAGCGACAGTACAACTACCCCAGAAGCCAACGGTCTCTGATGTGGAAAATCGATGGACCTCTCACCTCGCGCTGCCTTAGGGTTAGGCAGAGAAGGCACGACCACCACTTGAAGCTTAACCGAAGGTCAGCCCAGCCCCGGCCCGCGGAGGAACGGCAGACCTCGGGTACGATAAACCTCGAGTACCACCGTTTAGCAGAAACAATCAGCTCCTGCCTTTCAAAATGAAGCTCCCGATAAAGTGATCGGGCTAATGGAAAAAATGAAAAATGTGTTGGGGGGGGGGGGAGCAATGCTAGGCGTGGACCTCGAAAGATACAAAAGCTGGCCGAGACTGTCCTTTTATCAAATCCGAGCAGGTCTTGAGTCACGGGCGGACTTGCTGCTGCCTTCTTGGTAGGCGTGAAAGCGTACGACTTGGGGGGGTTTTCTGTCCTATTGGGGTCCCGACCCTTTCAGGGCTGCTTTTTCATACTAGAAAGCTATAACGAGAATTATTTAAGAATATGTTAAACTGACCACTGCGAGTGCAATTTTTTTTTAAGCCTGACAATACTTATTGTGTAACATTTAAACTGTCGTATCTAATCGCATCAGTATTAAAAGAACCCGACACATATATGACTCATTTAATAAGCGAGTAAAAAATTTCAAACTAGAACTCCAGCCGTTTAAAACCAGGATGACACGACACACCGTATATCCAAATATATGTGGTATAATTGTAATTGTAATTGTAATTTTAACTTAATATATTTGTTCAGATGGGTTAAAGAGTGTGATATATAAATATATAATTAAATGGATTTAATCGTGCCGTATCGGATTAGATGGTTCAACCGGGTTTAACTCGTTTATATAAATAGGTTAGCACAAAACCCGTTTAGGCTCAACCCGAACCCGTCCAACTCCGTGTCGTGTCGTATGAAAAAGTATTAGGCCTAGTTTTTCAGGCTTCCACTTTTAGTTACAATTAGTTTATATTAGAATTTCAATTACATGATTCAAAAGTTTTACAAATATATTGAAATTTATACATCAAATATATGTTCTATAATATTTATTTGGACAAGATTATATTTTTTTCTCTATTATATTAAAAATTAATTACACTCCTAATATGAATACTTAAAAATAAAAAAATGTATATGTAATATATTTGAAATTGGGGCAATTTGGGCGCGCTTGATTTTCCCTCCCCTCAGAAACCTACCAACTTTCATGTATGGCATTGAAATTTCGATTTTCTTGGATTGGTTTTGGTCATTTATGCTGTTTTCTATTCTTTTTTAACTTACACCCCTACTTGTTGGGATGATAGTCCGGGATTGTGTTGCCTTAAGGTACTTCCATGGGGATCGTGGAGCACGTTCATGTGCGTAAAATTTTCCTAGTTATGTATGTTGTGCGCTGGACGAAGTTGGACTGCTAGAGGTCGTTTGATTACCGCTAGCACATGTATACATTTAGATGATGTTGTCGGGTTTGGTGCACTTATCAATCTTAGAAGGAATTACAGAAGAAATTGACGGGAAGGAGAAGGCAACAACAAAGCTGAATTGCAAGCTTCTTCCCTACAAAGATCTCATGTTTGACAGACTCTGCTGGGACGGATCCAACTTCACGATCCCTTGGGCCTGGGCTGTCTTGAGACCTTCACATAATACTATCCAATGGCACAGCCTCCTCTTGTTCACAAATCATATTCCTAGAGCTTCCTTCATCTCATGGCTAGCAATTCAAGATAGGCCAACTATGAAAGCCTGGCTTCAAAAATGGGGATGTCTGCCTAATGTGTAATGCGAATTCTGCCGATGACACACCGAAAAAAGGAATCATCTCTTCTTCTGTTGCCCAATGACAAAAATGGTGTGGGAGGGAACCATGGCTTCTTTGCTCAATAGCCGGGGAGCTGGTGATTGTCATGATGAGCTAAACTTTGCCTTAGCTAACAGGAGAGGGAAAGGGATCGAGGCTCTAATCTACAGGCTATCTTGGACTACTTACATATACAACATATGAAAGGAGCAAAATTCACGAATACTCCAAGGAGCCTCGAACTCGGACAACTTTTGTCATAACTTAATTTTGTCAACTATAAAAAGTAAGTTAGCTTCTATATCAGGTAATAACAGCAAGACTAGAAAGAGTAGGCTCTCTTCTATTCCTGCCTTACAGGGGTTGATGTAATCCATTAGGATTACCGAGTACTTCATGTACATTTTGTAAGTGATCATATACGTTTAATGAAACTATTTACCTTTCGGGAAAATAAAAACAACACAGCTGAGTTCATATGTACATATACAAATATGTAACAGAAGAATTAAGGGGTCCAAATCGCATGAAAGATCAATGAAATTACAGGGCAGATCAACAGACAAAGACAACCTAAGCTAGCGCGGCACAACTTAAAAAAAAAAAAAAAAAAAAAAACAGGGCTTGCGCACAGTGACTCCTCGTCTAATGCCTTTGAAGAGCCTAGGATTATCGGTTTGAGCTAATAGTCTCTCAAATTTTGATGGGTCTGATATTTCTCTTAGAGACCAACAGTAACGCACAAAAAGATTTTCTAGGAATTTCATGTTTTCGACCCCTCAAACTGCCTTCAAATTTCTGCATTGTTTAATTTTAACGTCTCTAACATCTTCAATCCTGATAGATTAAGGAGTGGTTGAGGGAAACTGCACCTGTCTATACTCAACGTCTTCAGATTTCTCGGTAGAGAAAAGCTCATGAACGAAACTTATATCCAAGTGCTTCAAATTGTTCAACGCCTCCATCTCTCCAAGGCAGAAGGTAGTACGGTGCCTGCAGTGTTAGCTCTAAGATGTACCGTTCTTAAATTCAGGGGAAGCTGTCCAAGAACCTCCAGTCTGGACAATCCAATTCAAGCTCCTTGAGGCAAGCGAAGGCGCAGCTTTCTATCTCCAAGCTGATGATGCCTCTGGAGCCTAATTCCAAGCTTTCCAGTAAGGGACAATTTTGGATCCAATCCGGGTTATTGCAAGTCAAGTGATGGTCCAGGAGGGTTGGCTCAACAGGATTACCATGCAAATAGATATAGGTGATTCAGGCATTCCAGGTTAGATAGGTTAGGTAGATTCCTTAGCGAGCTAGACCAAACATTAAGGAAGGTCAAGCTCGAGGGAAGATTTGGCAGTTCTTGAATCCTGTCACTGCCTGCTAGTTCAAGACGATGGAGTAGAGGGAGCTCATGAATCATCGACGGTAGTTGAATAATATCGGAACGATTCAAGTCTAAGATTCTCAACTGGCGAAGCCTCCTAACTTCTTCAGGAATGTACCTTAATGTGCGGCAACTGACCGTCAACTCCTCGAGTTTCGCCAGGTTACACATGGAAGCGGGCAACTCGCTTATAGAAGAATTCAGATTCAACACCTTCAAGTTCAGTAGGTTTCCGATGGATCTGGGCACCTCTTTGCGCTGTGAACTTGAAATAACTAGCTCAACTAACGAGCTTGAATTTTCCAATATTTCTGGAAATGTTGTCAATCCCGTGAGTATCTCCTGATGTTGCTTTCTCCGAGCAAGGTTGTCAAGTTCGAGAGTTTATGTGAACTCGTTAACATCCTTATAAACTCGAAACGTAGACTCGTATCGTAAATTCCTCGAGTTTATATACCAAGTAAATTTAGTTGTCTATATTCATAATAACACAACCATTCCATAAAAACCATAAAATAAGTCCAATTCAAATAAGTTCAACTAATTAAGATTCAAATAAGTTCAATCAAAATTCTATGTTCTACAGAACATCTCTAAATTAATTCTTCAACTTAAATAGCAAGACACTATCAAACAAGTTCAAAGCATATTCAAAGGAGCAACTCCACTACAGGATCACAATCACCAAGTTCATCTTCACTATTGTTATCATCGAACTTAATGTCAAGGTCGACTTTACCTAAACTAAATACCAAAACAATGGATGGACTTGATGACAAAAAGAATGTAGAAGGGAGGTAGTGGGGAAAATGTAGAAAAGTAGACAAAATATGGAAAGAACGTAAAATGGAGGTAGAGTTACGTCTCAAATTCTAAGGTGATCTGACCCATTTAATGAGTTAAGTTAGCTCATTAATCACTTAAAGAGTGGGTCCTAAATATTAAGAAGTCTATTGGACCTAAAAAAATCAATTTATCTGATTTGCCAATTTAACGATTCAATACTTACGAGTTTACCGATTCTACCGAGTTTACCGAGTTAACCCTCGAGTTTACCGAGTTTACTATAATTTCCGATTCTACTATGAGTTAACTCGATTCTATGAGATAAACTCTTAAACTCGTACGAGTTTACGAGTTGACTCTGGAGTTTAACAACACCGTCTCCAAGGATGGTGATCGATAAGCTTTAAGAACTTGAGTTTTTTTTCCAATGTGCAATACTTCAAAAAAGATTAATCACCGATGGACACACTCAGTAAAGTAATATGATTATGCTGGTAATTAATCGTGTGTCAAACACTTGCTTTATATGATTTCTAAGTAATCAATTTGAGGGGTTTCATTTAAATACATGAATGGTAAAAATACCAATTGGGATTATGAACGAACGAACGAACAAATAAATAAAGCTGCAAAATTACATACCTTAATTGTGCTTAACCATTCATCTGAGAGTCCTCCAATTGCAAGGTCAAGATAGACCAAATCTTTAAGCACTAAATTGGTTGGCTTAAGATCCCCAAAATCATGCCAAGAAAACCATTTTAGATCTTGAAGGGCATTCTTGAAATCACCTTCTAGACACACCATATTCAGTTCAAGAAACCTCAAATTCTATAGAGGTCTAACTTGGTTCACTGTAATACGCTCGATGCTTACGTCAGGGTAAAAACTACGAATTATGCCAAGCTCGTTGGTTTCTCTGGTTCCCTGCTAACCAATGTTAGCAGAAAGAAGTTATTCTCGCGAGCTGGGATAATAATTCATGGTACCAGAATTAGGTTTCTAAAGTAAAATTGTAAGCTCTCAATTGTTAAATTTTGTAATTGAACTCTGGGCAATGCCTTTCCATTTTATGATAAGCTTATTGAGATTTTTCAGTACGCGTTTACGTGTTTAATTGCACAAATGTATACGTATTGTTTATATATGCCGATTCGGAGGTGCCCAGGCTAGTCTATAGCCCGACGGAATATATGCGCGGGTGGAATATTTGCGCTAATGTAACTCGAACTCGGGATCCATATGTCCGTGAATACTTGGTCCAGGTGCGTTTTTATTATACCAACGTATATTTATTACCTTTTGATTTATTGGAAAATTATCGATAAAGCCAAATTTTTGTCAATATTTTATTGAAAAAATAAAGTTCCTGACTAATTCCATCGACAATCCTGCTGACACTTTGTTGGAAATATTAACAGAGAAAAAAGCGACAAAAGCTTTTATCCGGTGAAAATTTTAGTGAAAAACTTTTAAAAATCTTAGAAAATTATTCCAACAACATCTTTTGCCGGGAAAAAACACATATCATGCTGTTAAAAAAAATTTCTTGATTTTTATTTTCCTAGTTATGGTTCTCATACATCTTGACCGGAAAAAATTTAAAATAAAACAGTTGAATCTTATTGCTGGAAAAAAATCATCGAACATTTTTGGATGGTCAACTTTTCTTTTTTAATATTTTAACTATAAGCATTTTTATATATTATTTGATATCCAAAAATTGAATAAGCATTTGCTAATTTATATTCGACTTAGATCAAATCAATAATTAAGTTTACCTCCGAAAAAATTTAATCCCGATGCAAAACTTCATGGCAAAATCAATATATTTTTTTGGCAGAAAATATCATCCAAACAGACAGGTGATGCATCAAAGGCATCGATATCATAAATAATTTTTTGTACATGATTCTTGAAAAAATAATGTCGGTAGACTAAAGTCTAAAAGGATTTCCACGGAATTTATACATCTACATGTATAAATGATAAAGAAAATTACTGTTTTCGTAGAAGAAATCAGCCAATTATTCCTGGGTTAATAAATAATCTCAATGTTAATAAATATTATATTATAAAGAATAAAATTATTAATATATTTATTTCAAAAATTAATCCGGGATAGTCCATTATGGTCCATGCCTTGATTCGTCCAACCTCCTTAAAGGTCCCCTCCAACTGCGATGTGTCAAAGATGCCACCGACCTCTTTAAGTGCCCTTTTCCATTCTTCTTCTTCGATCGACATAGTACTCCTCCCCGAACTTGCTCAGATGATCATGTTATAGTTTTGTCTTAAGCTTGACATCGTCCGCTTTGACTTTATAAATGATTGGCATGATGTCCTTCTTAAGCTCGACCATCTTAGCGAGCTCGGAGAGGCACCATTTACTATTGGCATAGTTTATGGAGAGGATCGGGATGCACACTATTGATTTGTTGATCACCGTCAGGACATCCTCGATCTTATTTCCCGGGCGGAGCTCTTCGTCGTCTCAGAAGACCACCCGGCATATGTTAAGAAATGGTACAGATAGTCCATGAATCCCTGCCGGGTATCGCATCCTTTGAAGCTCAGGAATACCTGGTGATCGCTTTGCAGTTTCTTTCCGCTGTTTGCCCTCCCTTGCCATGGATGAGGAAAGTTTTTCTGGGATGCGATTGAACAAAGGATGCTTTTTCAATTAGAATGCAAGGAAGGAATGTCGGCCGCCTGAATAAATTTTCATAATTATATTCCTAAAATTTGATCTAATTGATTCTTCTATGCTAATACATGCAAACTCTCAGCGTTCTGCTACATTTTTACATTTCCAAATTACCTATTATTCTCCAACAGCATAACTAGAAAACAAACAAGAGAAATTTAAACTGAAAATACTCAAGTGTCATTGCTCAATTCAATATTGGTGAGAAGTTGGCAACAGAAAAAACAATCTCGGAACATTTTCCGATGTTCCATTTTTGCATTGAAGCTTGCTTGTTTGGTAATTTTTCTGTCGATCATTTGATATATATAAAAATTCCTTAGATCCTTATTAATCCGGGTAGTCGTATTTGGGTAACCATACTTCAAAGTAAAATCTTATCTAGATTTAATATAATCAAATTATATTAAGCTTAAAAAGTGTCTTGGCTCAGGAAGAGAGATTTGTCAACGTTGATATGTATTGCCGTATTTCTTTTCAATAAATATATATTTACGTTTAATCTATATAAACTTTTTAATTATGAAAATATATTGTTTTTCACCAATGCATTTCTTAGGAATATTTTCTATATATATATATATATATATTGTTTTTTGATCATGAATATTAAAAATAGACCTGGAGAATGGGAGAGACTTTTGTGCATGACTTCCACGCGATGACATTATTGCATAAAAGACTTTCTCAGAGAGTAAGGATTTGCCACGTTATCTTCTACGTGGGACTCCTTATTCTTTATTTTTTATCACCTCATTAACTCTTCTAAACATATTAACCTAATAGCTGAAAATAAGTAGCACGTATAATAGGCTAAAATGAGCTCAAACCCAACTAAAGATCAACATATAAGCTAACAATTGGCCACTTCTCATTGGCCTAAAAAAATGAAGCGAAACTTAAAAAGAAACCAATTTGACAACAACGATTACTCGGGATGATCCATTATGGTTCATGCCTTGAACCGACCAACCTCCTTGAAGGTCCCCTCCAACTGTGGTGTGTCGAAGATGCCACCAACCTCTCTGAGGGCTCTTTCTTTCCCACTTTACTTTGTCAGCATCGTACTCCTTCCCGAGTTGCTCAAGTGATCGGAGTACAAGTTTGTCTTAAGCTTGACATCGTCCGCTTCCACCTTGTAGAAGATCGGCATGATGTCCTTCTTAAGCTCAACCATCTTAGTGAGCTCTAAGAGGCACCATTTACTGTTGGCGTAGTTTTTGGAGAGGACCGGTATGCAGACTATAGACTTGTTGATCGCCGTTAGAAGCTCTGTAATCTTTTCCCCCGGACGGAGTTCCTCATTGTCCTGGAAGACACAGACTCCGGCGTCAGTCAGAAAATGGTAGAGACAACCCATGAATCCTTGTCGAGTGTCACATCCTCTGAAACCTAGGAACACTTGATAATCCCTCTGTGATTTCTCTCCGCTGTTTGCCTAGCAGCTTGCCATGGGTGAGGAAAGATTTTCTGGACTGTGATAGAAACAAAGATGTTTTCTTCTAAGTTGTGGTGCCTTTCTCAGACAAATGACTTCACTATTTATAAACTCGTTTGTCCCTGTATCATGCCTTGCTTCCCAGGGGGCCATGACTAGAACTACATTGTGAATTGGCATGAACAACGTATTGATTTGAACGTAAGGAAAGAATTTCAATCTCTTGAATAATTGTCATAACTATTATTTGTTAAAACAATGTCATCGATTCTTTCTTGGCAAGATCATTTGAAAATCTGAAACTAAGAATGATTGGGACCCGTAAATGAAGCAAGGAATCAGTTCATTGGTTGGAAAGTTTTTCTTGACTTGGAATTTGAATGAGGGAATAACTTGTGGACAAGCTCATTATATACCTTTATTTCTTTATCTTCAATGCGACGAATCTGAAGGCCGTTGTCCCTCTGCAAATTAATTTAGATTTGAAGTGACCTAAACACGAAAGAAGATTTCATAAAAGGGACAATACTGAAGAAGCGTGTCATTTCTCCTAAATCAGTATTATAAGTATTAAAGTGATATTTTTAGCCCTAAAAATTTTCTCCATTATACACGTTAAGTTTATTCCATCATATGTTGTTGAAATGTCACTAACGACATTAAACCATCATTTTTTACGTTAATTTGTTTGACAAGGCGGTAGCATGTCTAGTTTGGCATTTTTCAACCTGGTTTATTTTGGTGAGCTCTTTTTAACCTACTCATCTAGCAGTGAATAATAATTTTTCGAGTTGGGACTGTAATATTTATTTTATTTTCAAATCAATCAAATCGATTTTTATCTAATCAGGTAATCGGATCGGGATACAAAATTGTCATGTTAACTTTTCTAAATCTTGAAAAGTCACTCAAAATTTATTTAGGGTCTCATAAAATATTTTTTTATCTGATTTGATGTCATGTCATATATTTAATATAAAAAATGCTAACTCATGTGAAGTTAGACAAACTAACGGCAAAATGAGAAGAATTAACGGTGTTAGTGACACGTCAGCGGCAATCTAATGGGAAGTAACAGAATAAACATTACATGCGTAAATGGGCAAATATTTATGACTGAAAATACTACATCAAAATTTAGGTGACTGATTTAGAAGAAATAATAAACTTTTAGGATTTTAAATATAATTATCCCTAAGAATAACTAGGAAACCCATACGAAGCAAGGAATTAGTTCTTAGGGCATTTGGAGGATCATTCTCGACTTATAACACGAATGAACGAGTTACTTGTGGACAAGCTCTTTGTAGATACTTTCGGTATATATTGCCTGAATTTAGAAACTTAATAAACCTTGACTAAGGTAAGTTAGAGTCCGGTGGACCCATTAAAGATGGAAAGCTCTCATAAAATTATTTTTCTCTATTTATAAGACTCGAACCTGAGATCTTACTTAAGTGGAAGAAATACATACCGAACCACGCTAAAGAAGGGTCAACTGACAAACGTTGGTTATATACCTTTCATTCTTTCTCCTCAACAATTGTACATAAATTTCTACATAACCTCTTGTCTTCATGTTTTTCTTGACCAGAAAATGCATGGTTCATTAGTTATTGTTCACAATAGATACAATATAGGATGAACTTCAAACATAAAAAAGGAAGCAAATTTTCGGTCTTTCGTGGAGCTTCTGACATGGAGAATGTTCCTGACATGGAGGATGAAACATTACCGAGAAGATGTGTATGTGCTTGTAAAGAGTTTCTCAGAACATGGACTACCCAGCCACTTCCGTTACGTTACTCATCCATGTTCAACTGCAAACATGTTCGATGAACTGAACGATCGGTCCCCGCCAACGATCAATTCACCATGCCACTGCGATTATTCTTGCCACATAGTGACATTGTTACACACAAGACTTGCTCCGTAATGGTCACCCGGGCCAACCAAGAAAGAAGATATGCTACCATTTTTGTCTCGAATATTCCATACAACTATTCTTTTTGTGCCCAATCTTATCTTGTCGTCAAATACTGTCTTTAATGTTTAAAAAACACTATCAATTTAGTCGATGACCGTCATTTTCATCCTTAATGTTCACAAAACCTGGACAAGTTAGTACTATAGAGGACAAAAGTGATTGCGATGGACTAAATTGATAGGGTCTTTTAAAATTGAGGACGGAATTGATGGTGAGGTTAGATATAAGATGAAAATGATAGTTGTATCAAATATGAGAGATGAAAATAACAGTTTATTCCATATATTCTCTTCAACACTCCCATCCAAGTACAATCAGATGTATTTTCACTACAAGAAAAATGCATTACTCTGTGAGTGAATCAGAATGGAAATCAATTGGGAATTCGACAGAACTCAAAAACATCCGTCCACTTTATCTCTGACGTTTGGGACGGACCGACCGCAGCTGTAATTCGTCATCCACTGCTTCGAGATCCATATAAGCATCTGCATCCAAACCCTCATGAATGATTTCTTTAATGCCTCTAAAGGGCCTAAGGTCATTAGTTGCAACTACCAGTCTCTCAAATTCTGATAGATCTGAAATTTCTTCCAAGGATGGGCACCACATCACAGTAACCTTCTCTAACAATTTCATGTTTTCGACTCCTCGAACCGCCATCAAATTTTTGCAATTGGTAATTGACAAATGCTGTAACATCTTTAAAATCGATAGATCAATAGAGCGTTGAGGAAAACTGCATCGATTTATACGCAAAATCTTCAGATGTCTTGGAAAAAGAAGCTTGCCAGTGAACCTGCATTTTGACAGCTCCAAGCGCTCCAACGCCTTCATTCCCATAAAGCATGTAGGCAACCTTATCTCTGCAGTGATAGCACTAAGGTGCAGCATTGTTAAGCTCAAGGGAAGTTGTCCAATAACTTGTAAGTCTGGACAACTTAATCGAAGCTGCTTGAGATAAGGGAAGGTGCCAGTCTCCATCTGTATGTGGGTGACGTTTTTGAAAGCTAACTCGAAGCTCTCCAGTAAGGGGCAGTCATTTATCCAACTTGCCGAAGACAAGTTCTTCTTCACTGGGGTCAACTCACCATAGTTCCCCCGCAGGAATAAGTGATTCAGGAGTTTTAGGTTCAGAAGGTTAGGGAGCTTCCACAGTGATACAGAGCTAACACGCAGGATTGTCAAACTCGATGGAAAATTAGGCAATTCTTCAATTCTATCACAATCTTCTATGTCTAATATTCTTAGTTGGTGCAGCCTCCCAATGTCTTCAGGAATATATGTCAATTCACTATCTTCGGCATACAACTCCTCAAGATTCTCAAGGTTGCCAATGGAACTAGGCAACTCCCTTACACGGGACCGAACCATCCTCATCACCCTCAAATTCTTGAGATTTCCAATGGATGTGGGAATCGTTCTGATAGGTGAATATGAAATATCGAGTTCGACTAATGAGCTCCAATTTCCCAATGTTTCTGGAAGTTTGATGTCATCAAAGCTAAAAATTCCGGTAAAGAGAGATGAAAGGTTCAAGACCTTAAGGTTCTCACCGATCTACAAAACGGGTAACTGATTAATTGTGATGCATGTGATATTAACGGTCACAAAACAAACAATCGAGACTACGAGTAAGTAAATAGATAAATAGATAGATAAAGCAAAGTTGCAAAATTGTATACCTTGATTCTCTCGAACAGGTCTGGTGAGACATAGCTACACGAAAGGTCAAGAATGACGATATCTTTTAGCTCCAAATTGGTCACACGAAGATCCCCCATACCATGCCAAGAAAACCATTTTAGATCTTTGAGAGCATCTTCAAAATTACCTTCCATCACCATACGATGCAGTTCAAGAAATCTCAAATTTTGTAGAGGTTTGATGTGAGTTGCAGTAATAGGAGAACCCGTACTGCCAAATCCATCCTTGCAATAATGTGCAGGATGCAAACGGAGGGCGTCGATATCACTTGTTCCCTATTTTAAAGTGAACGTAAATTATACTAAAAAATAAGTTTAATATCGAGAGATTTAATGGACTAATTGGACTAATATATTCATAGAAAAAAATAATGGACTAAATTCCACAATTGCTCCTCATTAAAAGAAATAGGATAAATACACAGATATATATATATATATTATGATAAACCTTTATTCAATATTGACTTTCTTATATATCAATTTGTATGGATTAGTGCTGTATAGATTTTTCATTTTTTGTTAAAAAAAAACCTAAAAAGTGATTAATTCTACAAAAATAAATATCTTTACTTATGTAAAAATAAAATACTTTTCTTGAAAAATTATTTTTATATTATTAAGATTTGTATATTATTGAAAAATCTTTCTCTCATTTTTCAACCATTCAATTTTATATTTTTTTCTACTCTTAATTTACAACCTTCCTTTTAATTTAATATATTAGTAAAGACATTTTTACACCATTATTTTATTGAAAATAAAATTCATAAAAGAAGATTGAAGTGAAAGCTAATTTTCCAAATTACATAAGCATTAAGTTTCAAAGGGACAATCAAATTCACTATCTAATGTGTAGTTCCGTAGAGCCCAGCACGGTAACATGCATGCCAATTCTGTAGCCGCAGCAAAGGGATGTGGACTGCTATTTTAAATAAGTTGAGCCAAACATATCGATCACAATGGCAGATACTAATAATAATAATAAAGAAATAACATGTGATATTATGGTTCAAACATACCTTCCCTCTCGATAGGACGCGTTCGACTTCATCAGACAACCACAACCTGCTACGTCTTTCAGGACGTTTGAGATTTTCTTGGAGAACGATTTCCCTTCCTAGGTCCCGCAGCACATCGTGCATCCAGAAGGTATTATCATAAGATATTTTAACCAAAGACAAGGTTATAAGGCGATCAATTCCCTCATCAGGACGAAAACCGCATGCCTCCCACATATATACCGGGTGCTTCTTTTCTTTGCCAACGAAAAAGCATGCTATGTCCAGGAATATTTCTTTCGTCCGAGGATCCAACATCTTGAAGCTGATCGTAAGCTTCTCCTGGATATTGTTTTGTGAAGCTACCATGTCTAGCTTAGATCTCCATTGCCGCCTATCTGTATGATAGAGATGCGAACCCATGACCTCGAGAGCCAAAGGGAGTCGTCCACAGGCGGCAACAAACTCCTTTGAGATATCGATGCAATCAATAGGAGGCGAGTCCTTCTTAAAAGCATGCCTGCAAAACAGTTGAAGAGCGTTGTCGGAACTCATCTCGGACATGTTGTAGTACCATATTGTGGAAAGCTCAGCAACACAGCTCTGATCCCTGGTCGTGAAAATTATTCTACTTCCTGAATCAAACCAATTAGAATCTCCTGCCAAGCTCTCGATTTGCTTTCGTTGATCCAAGTCGTCGAGGATAATCAGAACCTTCTTATTCCTGACAATGTCTTTGATTGTCTTGATCCCGGAATCACTGTCCCAGATCTCACCTGTTCTTCGACCAAGCTCTCTCAAGAGCTTATTCTGCAGATGTACAATGCCAAAACGATCCATTGTTTCTCGCACATTACTTAGAAAGCAGCAACATCGGAAGCCTTCATGGAGTTGGTTGAAAATAACCTTGGCAAGAGTTGTCTTACCGACACCTCCAACTCCGTGAATTGCAATGAATCGTACATCAGGGGACCCAATACATAGCAGCTCTTTTATGGCTTGGACATGATCACCGATTCCAACTAGTGGGCCATCCAATATCTTATGTTTCACCTCCAACTTGTTTAGAACCTCCCTCACCACTTCTTTACATAACTCGCCGTGACTGACACATGTAAACATTATCGTCTCAGTCAAAGAAATCATATTATTTGAGCAACGAGTACAAAGAAATCTATGTTTTGTGTGTGTGTGTGTATATATATGTTTCCTCATTTAATCCAAGATTAAAAAATAAATTTGATCTTTTTTTACTCAACAACTAATTTTAAGAACTAGCAGCAAATTTTTCTAGCAGCTTTGTCGACAGAAACCTAATTTTTTTTCCACTGATAATCAAGGTCATTGGACAAAACGTTAAATGGTTTTATTGGTAAATAATACAAGCATTTTTAATTGCATCATTTTAGCTTATTGATCAATATTTAAGAATTATGGTGAATATTGATTGTCAAGGGAGGAACTGTCAAAAATTAAATCGAAAAAACTTTCTCGTAAAAATTAGGAATGTTGGTGTAAAAATTGCTATAAAAAAGGATTAATATTATATATACAAAAAAAAGAAATTTTTATAAAATAAACGAAACCAGTTCTTTTATCAATATAATCGAAATTTTGGTCCTAGTAGAGGTTGTAAAGTTTCAGTGCAATTTATTACGTAAAACCAATTCAAATCGCTCATCTATTTGGTTTTGTTATGTTTAGTTTTCAGACTGTAACCTAATTATGCCACAGTTCTATTCCTATTCTCTTTTCAACTCATAAACTTATAACCGAAAAAACAACGAAGGTACTATGTCAACAGTGATTACCCGGGATAATCCATTATGGTCCATGCCTTGATCCGGCCAACCTCCTTAAAGGTCCCCTCCAACTGCGATGTGTCAAAGATGCCACCGACCTTTTTAAGGGCACCTTCCCACTCTGCTTTTTCGGCATTGTACTCCTCCCCGAACTTGCTCAAGTGATCAGAGTATAATTTCGTCTTGAGTTTGACATCATCCGCTTCCACCTTGTAGAAGATTGGCATGATGTCCTTCTTAAGCTCGACCATCTTAGCAAGCTCCAAGAGGCACCATTTACTGTTGGCATAGTTCTTGGAGAGGATCGGGATGCACACTATTGATCTGTTGATTGCCACGAGAACCTCCTGGATCTTGTGGCCTGGGCGGAGCTCTTCATTGTCCCGAAAGACACGAACCCCGGCATCTGTTAGGAAATGGTAGAGGCTGTCCGTGAACCCCTGCCGAGTGTCGCATCCCCTAAAACTCAAGAACACCTGGTAATCACTCTGCGGCTTCTCCCCACTGTTTGCGTCTCTTGCCATGGATGAGGAAAGCCTTAATGTGACAGGATGAGAAATATGTTTTTTTTCCCTCTTGTAAGTTTTGGTGCCCTTGTCAGACAAACAATTTCATTATTTATAGACCCCTCTGTCTCTGTACGATGCCTTACTTTGGGAAGGAGAAATTCTTGAAAGCGAAAAAGTATCAATTACAGTGTAGGGCAGGAATGCTAGTTCCCGATCATTAAGAATTCCAATTCCGAGCTTAGAATAATATAGGACACTTCTAGGAAGTAAGGAATGAGTTCCTTGATTGCAAGACTACTGATTCTTGACTTAGTTCCTGAACGAAGGAATGAATAACTTTGGTTTACACACACATAAACACAGAATCTCTTAGCTTTCGTGTCTAGAGAGATCAGCAATTCTTCTATCTTGAATGCATCTTCTTCGGCATTTGAATGAACTATAAAGGAATCACCTCGATCGTTCTTATGCTTATTATTTCTAGGACCATCTAGGATGAAGAACTAGTACGTGCAATTGTCAAGGTACCCAAGAATCGTTTCCTAACCATGAGGGGCCTAGACTTTGAGGTGAGAATAATTGGGATGCATATGCCAAGTAAGGAATCAATTCCAGGTTTGGAGGGTTTATGATTCTTGGCTTTGTACATTGATGAAGGAATAACTAGTGAACAAACTCTTTACGTACTTTTGTTTTCCCTTTATCTTTAACAGTCGATTAAATAAATTGTCATAATTATTATTCATAAGAAAATCTTATCGATTCTTCTTCGGGCATCGGTAAGATCATTTAAGAATTTTGAGTTGAGAATAGTTAAGACGCATACAGAAAGCAGAGGATTAGTTCTCGAGTTTGGATGCCTATTCTTGACGTAGAACATGTATGAAGGAGTGAGAGCACATTACTATACACAACTGCATTTTGTGTCTGTCTTTTTTTTTCTTATCAGCCGAACAAAGACACTGAACTTCCCGACATGGATTGTGACAGCATACATACAGTACAAGGAGTAGCCGATCCCTTAAATTGATATCAGTGGATCTCAAGTTACCCATTTTGGTGCCAGTCATCCATGGTGAATGCCAGTAGATATCCTCTCTAAATTCATACTAAAGCAAACATATTCATTTTCCAATCTTTTTTTTTCTCCTGTAACACACACACATATATACACACACACTAGACATCGACCCGTGGTACACACGGAATCCATTATATAAATTCTTACTTTTGACAATTGAGTATTATTCTTTTTATAGATGATTAATCTTTAAAAAGTGAATAATAAGTAAATAAAGAAAATACATCATTAGAAATGGAAAATAAGACAGTAATTATTTGGTGATTGTGGTTATATAAGTGATTTTACTACGTCATCCTCAATTGTATTTTTTTATTGGCTAAAGAACTTATTTATCAAGAGTATTTTGGGGAGTTTAAAAGTGAAACCAACTAATCTCACCTCTCGCCCATGGGGGCACAGCCCCACTGGTGGGAGCCTAGGGCCTCCTCCAAGAGGTCATGGGTTCAATCCCCAGGAGGAGCATGTTTCCGTGGGTGGGGGCTTTCAGCCCTCTTGAGCCCGTCAGGTTCGCCTGGCTTACCTGGTACACGTGGTTTGCTGGTTATTGCGTGTATCCCGAGGAAGAGGTGTCGCAACCACCGCTAGTCGGGCTCGGAAGGCGCTCGGATACCTCGGTTATCAAAAAAAAAAAAAAACTAATCTCACCTCTCCCATATAATAATAGGTAGATATATATATTCCCACCTCGCGATAACCAGGAGAAAGAAAACAAGAAAGAAAAAGGGAAAATCACTCTGTATAATTTATGCTATATTAGTACAAGCCTATCATTCGTCATTTACACAAAGGAAAGCTCCAGCATAGAATTGTCATTTATTGCTTCAGGATTGATGGGTTTGCTACATTGACAAGCCCAAACTTGAGGAGGCCCGGCCTAGTCTCACAACCTTCATAGCTACATTTTAATGGAAGCGATTGTCCTGCGGGTCTCCCACTTCAGATTCACCTGAAAAGGGGCCGACCGCTTGAAACGTATCACAGTAATGTCAAACGATCCCGTAATGATATCTTCAATGCCTCTGAAGAGGACAAGATTATCGGTATTAACTCCTAGTTTCTCAAACTTTAATAGATCTGAGATTTCTTTCAAGGATCAATAACCAAACACAATAACCTTCTCTAAGAATTCCATGTTTTCAACTCCTCGAACCGCCACCAGCTCTTCGCGGTTAGTAAGTTCCAAACACTGTAACATCTTTAATCCTGATAGATCAATGGAGGGCTGAGGCAAGCTGCATTGATATATACGCAAAATCTTCAAATGTCTCGGCAGAAGAAGCTCACCGATGAACCTGAATTGCGATGGCTCCAAATAGTTCAATGCCTCCATTTCCCTAATGCATGTAGGCCAACTCATCTCTGCATTGATGGCACTGATATTTAGCGTCATTAAGTTCAAGGGGAGTTGCCCAATAACCTGTAAATCTGGACAACATAATCGAAGATGCTTGAGATGAGAGAAGTCGCTAGCCTCCATGTATACATCGGGGACCTTCTGAAAGGCTAAATCCAAGCTCTCTAGAAAGGGACAGTTGTTTATCCAGTTCGCTTTGGAAGACAATTTGCATCGCTGGTAAATTAGACGCATGCATGCTCCCATGTACCATTAGTTCATTCAGGAGTTTAAGCTTCGATAGCTTAGGGAGCTTCTGCAGCGACTTAGAGCTAACACGCAGGACTGTCAAACTCGAGGGAAGATTTGGCAATTGCCGATGGAATCTGATCACAGTCCTCTAGATAAAGCCACTGGAGGAGGGGAAGTTTTTGGATCGTTGACGGTAATTGATGAATTTTGGAACGTGATACGTCTAAGATTCTCAATTGGTGTAGGCTCCCAATGTCCTCAGGGATGCCCTCCAATGGACAATCGGCGGCATACAACTCCTTAAGTTCCTCCAGATCGCCAATGGAAGTGGGCAAATTACTTATAAGGGAAGTGTCCATCCTCATCCCCTTCAAGCTGTTGAGTTTTCCAACGGATTCGGACATCTCTCTGAAAGATCTTGATGAAATATCCAGTTCAACTAATGACCACCAATTTCCCAATGTTTTCGGAAGTTTCACCTCCCCTTGCGCCTTGGTCTTGCAATTAAAAAGGTTTAAGATCTTAGGCTTTTGCCGGATCTGCAAAATGGTGAATGGATTAATTGTGATGCGCGTGTGACATTAACATGTCACAGCCTCATACCATCGAGAATTACATACGAATAAATAAATAAATAAAACAAAGATTTGAAAAATTGCATACCTTCACTGTCTCCAAAAAGTCAGGTTGGATTGAAAGGTCAAGAATGACTAAATCCTTTAGCTCTAAATTGGTCACATTGAGATTCCCCAAACTAGGCAAATAACGCCACGCTGGATCATTAGCATCCCCATGCCAAGAAAACTTCTTTAGATCACGAAGAG
This sequence comes from Lagerstroemia speciosa, assembly GCA_037672795.1. NCBI lineage: Eukaryota > Viridiplantae > Streptophyta > Magnoliopsida > Myrtales > Lythraceae > Lagerstroemia > Lagerstroemia speciosa. The sequence goes on from CM075297.1 coordinate 12,133,113, forward strand.
CATCCTTAAAGTCATAAAACTCAGTTCAAGAAATCTTAAATTTTGTAGAGGTCTAATATGATTCACCGTGATGGGAGAACTCGAGCAGCCGGATTCGTTGTATTCTAGAAAAGTAGGACATAACTGGAATGCCTCGATATTACTTGTTCCCTGTTTTATCAGTAAACGCAGGTTACACTCAAAATCAGTGTATTATCATTAGATTCAATGGGTAAAATTCCACAATTCTTCTTCATCAAAAGAAATTTGCTTTAATATATAAATAGTAAACTCTATCCTCATTTAATATAATAGACTTGCCCTTTCATAGTGATTGATTGTTGTGGCCATCTAAAACAAATCTGCTTTGTGGTCTGTGCGGTTATATGTATTATATGCCAACTTTTTTTAGAGAGATGCCCTACTGAGTTTGAGGGGATTTCATCTTCCACAAGGCTCTTTTACTTACTATCTAAAGTTTGAAGTTTGAAAGGTTTAATTTAATTTGAGAATAAAATAGTTGAGAAATGCATTATCGCCTGATATAGAGGGCAGGACAGGCTGCCCAGTATTCTCGTCTATATAATCCTCCAGGATCTTGTTCAATTCCATGGCCATGTTGTGGAAAATGTAGCAGATGCACTCGGGAATGAATCGCAGGTTAGCGGACTCGCCCCAGATGAGGAGGGAGAGGGCCACATAGAGGAGCTCGCGTCGGGGATCTGAGGTCGATTGGTGGCGGTCGGAGATCCAAACGTTGGATTTCTTGCCCAGGTACGAGCACCAGTCGGTGTAGTTCTTGAGGAGCTTCTTGCGGAAACGGCAGAGGATGTCGCGATCGAGCTAGTCGATGTTGTTGGGGGCAGGGGAAAGGCGCATCTGGAGGTTGGCCAGGTGGAGGACGAGGTGCTCGCGCTGGTTCCTGACGTTATCGGCCTGGAACCCGAAGAAGAGGGCGAGCCAATTGAGGAGGTCGTAGTGGGCCTTCCATGTGGCGTAGGGTGGCTTGCGAAGGTCCCCGACAGAGCGGAGGGCGGCGGTGGCGGCGCGGACCTCGGGGAAGCGGAGGGAGGGGTGGTCGGTGAGGAGGTTGTGGATGGGGATAATGTTGTATGTCTCCTCGTCCGAGGCGGGATCAAGAGGATATCATCTCTGATCGGGAGGTTGAGCTTTTGGAGCTGGCTCCCAATACCTGGAATGTTCGAGTGGTCCGTTGGCCCTGTTTTCTTCTGTGCAATGAGCTGCTTCTTGCCTTGAGCCAGGCCAAGGAATTAGTGGACGCCCCTGATAGATGGCTTTGGTACAAGATCTGCAAGAATGAATATCGTCGATGTGCTGTGATAGAAGCTTATGATAGTGTGAAGCACTTGCTGCTCCAGATCATCAAGGTCAATTCAGAGGAACATTCCATTCCACCACATACTCTTCACTTTTATATTCCCATATCCTTTCTCTGACTTAGGCATCGGAGGGCCGTTCCGGGGAACCACCCCCAGGCTCGGCTTTGTGCAGGTTCCTAGGAGCCTTCGTCGGAGCGACCCGTCACTAGTAACCAGAAGTTCACCCCGATAGGCCATCCGGATCATCGAAGGACCTATCACTTTCAGCGAAAGGAGTTTTTGTCGTTTCACATTACAGGACTGGTCCTTTCCTCTTCCTTCTGTTTTTTAAAATAAAAAATAAAAAAAAATTGTCTTTAATGATGTGGCACTCGAAAAGAGCACCTTCGTAACTGTGTTTTAGAAGAGAAATATAGATCATTACATATCTTAAAATTAAATAAAATTTATGAATACTTTTATCTTAATAAATTGGATAACAAGCACTTTATTTTGTTAAAATTATATAAATTCTAAGTGTTTTTTTTTATTTATCTAACCATACTATTATAAATATATAAATTTATGGTATATCTCAATTATATTTTATGTAGTATCTTTTTTGATAAAATGGGTTGACCCGCGCTGGCCCGCCCCCACCATTGCCATTCCTTCCAGTAAATATCTAAATAATTTCATATTGATTAATAGTTCCGCTGAAGAAGATTTAATCATGTGTCCAACAGTTGTATTATGATTCTAAATAATCAATTCCAGGGTTTGGATCAGATACGTAACTAACAAAAAAACCAATATAAATAAATAAATGTTGCAAAATTGTATACCTCAATCGTGCTCAACCACTCATCTGAGATTTGATGATTTAAATACTCGAGAATGACCAGATCTTTTAGCACTAAATTGGTGGGGTCGTCATAACTCGAAATATACATAGAAAGCCATTTTAGATCTTGGAGAGCATTCTTAAAGTCACCTTCCAACTGCACCCTACCATCCAGTTCAAGAGATCTCAGGTTCGGTAGAGGTCGTATTTGGCTTGGTGTTATCACAGGACCCTGGATATCCTCCCTATGTCTGCAACTTAAGTGAAGCGCATCAGTTTCACTACTTCCCTGCAAATCAACGCAAACACAAAAGAAATTATACTCATAAATTGGGATAATGTCCCATGTTGAGAAAGGAAAATCATAACCTCTTCGTTGTTAAATTTTGAAACTAAACTCTCGGCAACGATGAATTTCAAGAATTCTACCATGTCAACCTAACTCGGACTGGAATTATTTGCGATCAAACTAACTAATTAATGGATAGTTAGTGATAAACATTACAAATATTGTTATTAACTTAAACCCTCCAATGGAGAGAAGGGCACTCACATGCCAAACTCTATAGAGGATGGGACTGAGGAGGACAGCTATATCAAGTGGAACAAGACATCTTGACACCTTTTCCCTTGATAGGACACGTACGACTTCTTTTTGCGACCACAATCTACTATGCCTTTCAGGGCGTTTGAGATTTTCCTTGGATAATGATTTCCCTTCCAAGGTCCCAAAGCAAGTCATGCATCCAGAAGTTATTATCTTCTGAGATTTTCACCAAAGACAAGGATACAAGGTGCTGAATCCCCTCGTCTGGCTGAAAATCGCACGCCTCCCATATATATGCTGCATAGTTTTTTGGTCTACCAATAAAGAAGCATGCTACATCCAGGAAGATTTCTTTTGTTCGAGAATCCAAGGTCTTGTGAAGCTATCAATTTCATTTTAGATTTTCAAAACTCTTTATCTATATGATGAAGATATGAACCCATGACCTCTAGAGCTAGAGGAAGCCATCCACAAGCAGCAACAACCTCCTTTGAGATATTGAGGTAGTCGGCAGGAGGTGACTCCATGTTAAATGCACGTCTGCTGAATAACCGAAGAGCACAGTCAGAACTCATCTCAACACGTTGTAGTACCATACTGTGCGATGCTTGACAACACAGGTCAGATCCCTGGTTGTGACAATTATTCTACTTCCCAAATAAAACCGGGTAGAATCTCCAGCCATACTCTCGATTTGCTTTCAATGTTCCAAATCATCGAGAAAAATCAAAACCTTTTTGTTCTAGATGATATTTTTTATAGTCTTGATCCCCAAATCACTGACTTTGATTTCCGTTATCCTTGGATCAAGTTCCTTCAAGAGTTCATTCTGCAATTGAGCAATGCCTTGATGGTTTGTTGTTTCTAGCACATTATCGAGCAAGCAGCAACTGTGAAAGCTTCCATGACTATCACAGAGTTGGTTGAAAATAACCTTGGTAAGAGTAGTCTTACCGACACTGCCAACTCCATGAATCACAATATACCGTACATCAGGAGTCCCGATATCTAGCAGCTTCCTTACAGTTTTGACATGATCATCGATTACAATTAGTGGACCCTGAAATATCTTATGTTTCACCTCCAGCTTTTGTAGAACTTCACGAACCACTTCTGTACAAATTTCCGCATAACTATCGGATAAAATATCACCCTCTTAGTAAAAGAAGTTTCAGTTGTTTGAGCATATATCATAAAGAAATTAATGTTTATATCGATTTCTCAAGTAGAGAAGTTTCCTCATTTATTCAAATAACTATGTGGCAGTGAAGGTTGTCGTCAAATTTCTCGCAATTTCATCAAGAAATGTGCTTCGACATAATTACCGATTGTTTTTCTAAATTCTGGCAAATCAAACACAATGAGAAATTTCAAAAATTTTGTTTGCCGAAAATTTCTTCCAATCCTACTCAGTAGGTGAATTTATAGACTGACATTTTTACCTTTCAATTTATTGGAAAATTACCTACAGTGCAAAATTGTGTAAATATTTAAAAAAAAAAAACAAACAAACAAAGGAAAATGTGGTAAAAGCTTTTATCAGCAATTTTCCGCCAATATTGGAAAAGAAAAGTTTCCTTTCTAAGCTTTTGTCAAGAATTTTCACAAATTTATGAGAAAAAATCCAACAACATTTCTGCAGGAAATATTTGTCGGAGAACACATTAAGCTGCATGAAATGTGTTTGACACAGGAAGAGAGATTTATCCATGTTCTCATTGCAGGATTCCTCAATATATTATGTTTAATATATATAAATCTTTTAAATTACGAAAATATGTCGTTTTTAACCAATGAATTTCTTAGAAAAGTTTTCTTTAATATTGTTTTTTGATCATGTAATAATCTAGTGTCTAATACATCTGATTGAAGTCTAAGTATGAATTACAATTAACAAATAAACCAAGAGAAAAGGGTTTAGTAAATCAACCTACTCCTTGTTCTTTATTTCCCATTTCCTTCCGTTCCTTCCTTTAACTTATGCACCTCATAAATTGAAAATAAATAGCAGAGATAATAGGCTGAAAATGACCTCAAGCCCAAATAGCCATTATCAACCAACAATTGATCACTTTTCGAGGTCCAATAAAATAAAGTAAAAGTTGAATTAGGAGGACTGATGTGGCAATAGTAATTACCCGGGTTTATCCATTATAGTCCACGCCTTGATCCAGCCAACCTCCTTAAATGTCCCCTCCAACTGCGTTGGGTCAAAGATCCTACCAAACTCTATAAGGGCTCCTTCCCACTCTTCCTTGTCGGCATTGTACTTCTCCTCGAACTTGCATAGATGATCAGAGTAAAGTTTCGTCTTCAGCTTGACATCATCTGCTGTCACCTTATAGAAGATCGGCATGATGTCCTTCTTAAGCTTGACCATCTCAGCAAGCTCGAAGAGGCACCATTTACTGTTGGCGTAGTTCTGGGATAGGATCGGCATGCACACTATAGATCTGTTGACCGCCATCAAAACCTCCTTGATCTTTTTGTCCGGAGGGAGCTCTTCATTGTCCTAGACTCTGGCGTCTATTAGGAAATGGTACAGACAGTCCGTGAATCCTTGTCGATTGTCACATCCTCTAAAACTCAGAAGTACCTAGTAATCACTCTGTGGTTTCTCCGTTGCTTGCCTCTCTTGCCATGGACGAGGAAAGCTTTTTCAGAATTCGACAGAACAAAGGATGTTTTTCGTTTGTAGGTTATGTAGTGCCCATCTAACATAGATGGTTTCTCTATTTATAGGATCCTTTTACCTCTATATCATTCGCTTGCTTGCGAGAGAGAAAACTCTTGGCTTATACTGCTTAGTCACGTCAAGCATCAATTAGAATGCGAGTAAGAATAATAATCATTCAAATATTTTTCAAAACTGCATTTGGAAAATGAAATCACTACTCATTCCTCACCACGTCCGTAAGATCATTTAAGAATTTGAAGCTAAGAATAATTATGATGCATATGTGAAGCAAGGAATCAGTTCTCGCTTTGGAGAATATTATTCTTGACTTAGTGCGCTAATACAGACGGAGAGTAGACAAAGGTGAGAATAGTGTTTCAAAAAAAAATCTCTCTTTTATGATTCTTATACTGAAAATTAGCAATTGAATATCTAGTATAAATAGAGGGTTTTGATATGGATGTAAGGCATAAAATCATCAAATAAATTGAATAACATTTTATCGAGACTCAATCTTATGTTCGTCCTACCTTGACTTCGAATATATCAGGTTAATTTCCGAGGAACTATCAAGTCGTGTGCTCATTGTTATTGGGCTGTGATCCTCTCCACTTCTTGACACAATCAAGAATCCAGTTTTCAGGTTCCTATCTGAGTCACGGTCTCGTATATCCATATATTTGTCTCCGGATTCCTCCATATCAGTTCAAAACGTAAAACTTATTTATGAAAATTGTCAAATATCCATATCCTAAATATATAATTTCATGAAAAAATCTCATTGGTTCTTCCTCACACATCAGTAAGATCATTTAAGAATTATAAGCTGAGAACAATTAAGAGTACATGAAGCAAGGAATTAGTTCTTGACTTAGAACATGTGTAAAGGAACAACTTGTGGACAATACTACACACACTTGCACTTTCTGACTTCTTTTTTTTTTATTTTTTGGATTTTGTTTAAAAAAATCACAAATGTTATTGATTTATGATGCTATATAAGTACTATCATGCGATATACCCATTAGACAGAAGACTCTCTCTGAATGAAGATGGTGAATTTAACTCCTTGCATTAATTGGGATAGCAGGGAATTAAAGTGTCACATCACATTTTTATCCATTAAGACATTTATTTTTAAAATGATAGGATTTTTTTATTGATATATCAAGTAATCATTGTTTGAATTTACCACGTTGTTTGTGAGCTAGGTTCTCATAAAAATTTTTCCTATTTTCAATGCCAGACATCCATGGTGAATGAATACCACTGGATATCCTTTCTAAATTCATATTAAAGCAAACATATTAATTTTCCAATCCTTCTTTTTCTTTTTTGTAAGTATATAACATAAGATGTACACAAACACACACACACATATATCTTTCCACCTCTCCGATAACAAAGAGAGAACAAAATGAAAAAAGAAAAAAGAAAATGTCACTCCACATAATTTATGCCATATTAGTACAATTCTATGATTCGTCATTTAATAAAACAACAGATCCAACATAAAATCGTCATTTATTGCTTCGAGGTTGACTTCGGGAGGCATATCACTGTACCGAACCAGATCCTTCGTAATAATATCTTTAATGCCTCTAAAGAGCTCATCATCATCTGTCGAAACTACGAGTCTCTGAAACTTTGATAGACTCGAGATTTCTTTCAAGGATCGACAACCAAGCACAGTAACCTTCTCTAATAATTCCATCTTCTCAACTCCTCGAACAGCCACTAGCTCTTCACAGTTAGTAATTGCCAGATGCTGTAACATCTTTAATCCTGATAGATCAATGGTTGGTTGAGGCAAACTACACCGGTTTATGAGCAAAGTCTTCAAATGTCTCGGCAGAAGAAGCTCGCCGGTGAACCTACACTGCGAGAGCTCCAAGCAGGTCAATGCCTCCATTTCCCTTAGACACGTAGGAAAACTCACCCCTGCAATGATAGCACTAAGGCACAACGCCGTTAAACTTAAGGGAAGTTGTCCGATAACCTTTAAGTCTGGACAACATAATTGAAGCTGCTTGAGGTGAGGGAAGGCGGCAGTCTCCATATGTATGCAAGTGATGCTTCTGAAGGCTAACTTGAAGGTCTCTAGTGAGGGGCAACTATTTATCCAGCTTGCTTCGGAAGACAAGTGATTCGCCATTAAGCTCATCGCATAGATGTTCCCCCTCAGAAATAACTGACTTAGGAGCTTTAGATTCAATAGGTTAGGAAGTTTCCGGAGCATCTTAGAACTAACACGCAGGATGGTCAGACTTGATGGAAGATTTGGCAACGCTCGAATTCGATCACATCCTTCTAGTAAAAGATGTTGGAGGAGAGGGAGTTCATCGATCGTCGATGGTAGCAGATAAATTTTGGAATTTGACAGACCTAAGATTCTCAGTTGGCGTAACCTCCGAATGTCTTCTGGAATGTACTCCAATGCACTATTTGCCGCATGCAACTCCTCTAGCATTTCAAGGTCACCAATGGAACTGGGCAACATACTTATACCAGAAGAGTTCATATTAATCAGTCTCAGATTCTTGAGATTTCCAATGGATTTGGGCATCCTTTTGACATCCCTGGATGAGACATCCAGTTCAACTAATGAGCTCAAATTTCCCAATGCTTCTGGAAGTACCAAGTCACATCCATAACTTTTGGACAAACATTTTGAAAGATTCAAGAATTTAAGGTGTTTTCCTATCTGCAAAATTGTAATTAATTAATTTAACTGTAATTGCAAATAGATAAATAATAAAATAAAATAAATCTCAAATTTGTGTACCTTAATTGTCTCCAACAAGTCAGGTTGAATCATGCTACATGAAAGATCAAGAACGATTACATCTTTCAGCTCTAAATTGGTCGCGTAAAAATTCCCCATACCATGCCAAGTGAACCATTTTAGATCTTGGAGAGCATCTTTAAAGTCACCTTCAATATGTATCAAATATAGTTCAAGAAATCTCAAATTTTGTAGAGGTTTGATATGATTCGCGGTAACAGGAGAATTCGAGCTGCCAAACCCATCCTTGTCCTCAAATGTAGAAACCAAAAGGATGGCGTCGATGTCACTAGTTCCCTATTTTAAAACAAACATAAATTAGTTACAGGGAAAAAAACATAAATTATACTAAAAAAATCCGTGTGTCTTATTATGAGATTTAATGGACTAACTTCCGTAATTGCTCTTAATAAAAGAAATAGGCTATTATATGTATTATAAATTATATCATCATATTTATTATCGTTGCTAATATCTCATTTTGCAGATATTAGTTTTGAGAAAGCAAAGTGAATTGGTTGTAATGGTAGAACGCTTCTGGTTCGAGTCTTTTAAATTTTAAAAAAATTCAACTTACCCCAATAGGCCTATCCAACTTGAAGAGGATTAATTAGAGTCTATTGAATGTGTGGATACTAGTAACGAAGACCCAAAAAAAAAAAGTATTGCAGAGATTTTTCAGTTTTGTGTAGGAAAATATAACAAGTGAAAGAATTCTAGAAAAATAATGTTTTACTTATGTATAAACATTTTTTCTACAAATATTTTTTTTCACTATTCAGTATGGTGAGTTGGACTTTTATTTGAAGTCGAGCTACACAACACATCGACACTAGAAAACAAAAAATTAAAGAAACTTTCAATACTGTTAAATTCAAAATGTACCTTCCCTCTCGATAGGACACGCTCGATTTTATTACGAGACCACAACCTACTACGTCTTTCGGGGCGTTTGAGGTTTTCCTGGATAACGATTTCCCTTCCAAGGTCCCGAACCAATTCATGCATCCAGAAGGTATTATCTTCAGAGATTTTGACCAAAGACATGGATAAAAGGCATTCAATTCCCTCATCTGGGTGAAAGTCGCATGCCTCCCACATATATACCGCATGCCTCGTCTCTTTGCGAACGAAAAAGCATGCTATGTCCAGGAAGATTTCCTTTGTCCGGGAATCCAAGGTCTTGTAGCTGATCAGAAGCTTCTCTCGGACATCTCTATGTGAAGCTATCGTCTTTATCTTAGATTTCCAATGCTCCTTGTCTATATAATGGAGGTACGAGCCCATGATCTCGATAGCCAAAGGAAGTCGTCCGCAACTGGCAATAGCCATCTTTGAGATATGGAGGTAGTCAATAGGAGGTGATTCCATCTTAAACGCGTGTTGACAAAATAATTGAAGAGCATGTTCGGGACTCATCTCAGACATGTTATAGTCCCATACTTGAGGGTGCTTGAAAACACAGCTTCGATCTCTGGTCGTGACAATTATTCTGCTTCCGGAGTAAAACCAGGTAGAATCTCCTGCCAAGCTCTCAATTTGCTTGCATTTATCTAAGTCATCAAGAACAATCAGAACCTTCTTGTTCTTAACGATATCTTTGATTTTCTTGATCCCTGAATCAGTGTCCAAGACATCCCTTGTTCTTGGGCAAAATGCTCTTAAGAGCACATTCTGCAAATGTACAAGGCCGTAATGCTTTGTCGTTTCTCGCACGTCGTTGAGAAAGCAACAATAGTGGAAGCCTTTACACAGTTCATTGAAAATAGCCTTGGCAAGAGTTGTCTTACCCACGCCCCCGACCCCATGTATCACAACAAATCGTACATCAGATGTCCCAATACATAGTAGCCTCTTTATATCTTGAACATGACCATCAACTCCAACTAGCGGACCCTCCAATACTTTATGTTTCACCTCCAACTTGCTTAGAACCTCACTCACCACTTGTTTACATAATTCCCCGTGACTAACATAAGTAAACATTATCCTCTCAGTTATGTAAATCACATTATTTGAGAAACGAATACAAAGAAATCTATATTATATACACTCGTGCTCACACAAAAAAGAAATTCGATTTTGTTTTTTTACTTACAACTAATTTTAAGGATTCCAGCAATTTTTCTCTTGCAGCTACATCGAGCGAAACCTATTGTTTCCACTGGTAATCTTTTAATCGCATTATTTTAGCTTATTGATCAATATTTAAGAATTATGATGAATATTATATCTAGGGTGGAACTGCTAAATTAAATCGAGAAAATGTTTAACCTAGCAATTAGAAATGTTTGCTGTAAAATTTGATGAAGTCATCATAACAATAACAATAGGATAAATTTTGTTTTAAAAATTTGGGAAATTAATGTAAAAGAATTACTGCTATACATACGAAAATTAGAAACCAGAAACCAGGTTTCTGAACCTTTTAGATTCAAGAACTGAAGGTGTATCCATACCGTTTTTTTAATTTAGGTTTTAAGTTTTCATTTTTTATCCATTGCATATGATAACTGAGTTTCAAATAATCCTCAGATTCACAATCGAAGAGGGATAAGGCAGAGAATTTGACAGGCGTAACTAGTCATTCATCAATTTTCTTCCTCTCCCATCCCTTTTTTTCTCTTCTCTCCTCAATCCTCACCTTTCTTTTCGCTTTCCATTACATCTTTTTCTCTTAGACTCCTTCAACCTACCCTATTGAGATCAGACATATTGTGTGTTATCGAATCGAAACATTGATTCCATTAAAATTGCGCTTTTTTTCCCTCAGTGATAAGGTTTCAATAAGTTGAGAACTAGCTCTAGCTTAAAAACGGAGATTACTGTTAGCCCAATAGACTAATCACGCTTCATTTGTCTAACAAAAAGGGGGGAAAAGAAAAGATGGAGACTAATATATATTAAAACAGTAATTACCCGGGATAATCCATTATGGTCCATGCCTTGATTCGGCCAACCTCCTTGAAGGATCCCTCCAATTGGCTTTTGTCAAAGATCCCACCGACCTCTTTAAGTGCCCTTTCCCACTCTTCCCTTTCGGCATCGTACTCCTTCCCGAACTTGCTCAGGTGATCGGAGTACAATTCTGTCTTGAGCTTGACATCGTCCGCTTCCACCTTGTAGAAGATCGGCATGATGTCCTTCTCAAGCCTGACCATCTCCGCGAGCTCGAACAGGCACCATTTGCTGTTGGCATAGTTCTGGGAGAGGATCGGAATGCACACTATCGATTTGTTGATCGCTGCTAGAACCTCCTTGATCTTGTTTCCTGGGCGGAGTTCTTCATTATCCCGGAATACTCGGATTCCAGCATCCGTTAAGAAATGGTAGAGGCTGTCCGTGAACCCCTGCCGAGTGTCACATCCCCTAAAACTGAGAAACACCTGATAATCACTCTGCGGCCTCTCCCCACTGTTTGCGTCTCTTGCCATTGATGAGGAAAGGTTTTTTGAAATGTGAAAGAATGAGAGGGTTGGTTTCTTCCCTTTTTTTTCTCTCTTATAGGTTGTGGTGCCCTTCTCGGACAAACGGTTTCATTATTTATAGGCCTCTTTGTCTTTATATGATGCCTTACTTTGGGAAGCAGAAATTCCTTGCGGTGAATGTGAGTTGCTGATCATTATGAATACAAAGCCGAGAATAATATAGGACACATGAGAAATTTTTGGATGATCCAATCTCACCATGTGATGTGAGAAAATGCCGATCGGATTGTGACAAACCAGTAAATTAATATTAATCAACCAAGCAGTTGGCTTAATTATTCCTAATTAAAGAAATTTAATTGGTTATTTTTTACTGTATCACTGTCAGGTAGGACCATCTAAGTTTTCTTTCAGCATGAATATATGAAGCAAGGTATATTTGGTTCTTGGATTGGAAGATTATTCTTGACTTAGTGCCTGAATGAAGGAATGATTTGTGGACAAGCTCTTTTATGTACCTTGCTTTCTTTCTCCTCAACAGGTTTACACATGCAAACGATGTTTTTTTTTTCTTTTTGGGTAGGATTGTGTAGTGCCTCATCTAAGATAGATGGTTTCTCTATTTATAGGATCTTTTTATCTCTATATTATTTACGTGCTTGCGAGGGAGAAAATTCTGGGTTTATATTGTTGTGTCACGTCAAGCATCATCAATTAGAATGCAAGAAAAGAATAATAATTATTCAAATATTTTTTAAAACTACATTCCAAAAAATGAAATCGGAGATTATTCCTCACCACGTTTGTAAGATCATTTAAGAATTTGAGGCAGAGAATAATTAGGATGCATATGTGAAGCAAAGAATTCGTTTTCAGTTTGGAGAATTATTCTTGACTTAGTGCACTAATAGAGAGGGAGAGTTGGCAAAGGTGCAAGTAGAGTTGTTTCCTGCCCAACCCACGACCACTCTCGATCAAGAGATTCATCCCTTCATCGGAGTATCTGCCGACACCAATGTAGTGGATCCCCTCCTCGTTGATGTCAACGTATGCCATGACTTCGCCTGGCCGGCAGCCACGGCATGGTCAAGTCCTTCATGTCCAGCATCTACTCCTCCCCAAAGAATGCTAGTAGATTCCTGGGAGCTGTTCCCGTTCATTAGGGTCTCCGTGCAGAAGTTAACCTAGGAGTGATAAAGAATTCTAGAAGACCGATATGAAAAATTCTAAAAAGTTCAATAAATAAGAGTTGCACTAATTAAGTGGAAGTCAACTTGCAGACGAACTTCGGAGCCATCTGCGTATTAATATTGTATGGCCAAATTTGTGTCACTACAGAGGCCTGAAAGTCTAGTTTCCAATGCATCGAACCATTTACGAAACGGAATTTTCCAGAAAAAGGTTATTATCGACATCGTGAAAGGTGCTCTGCGGAATCGAGAACACATGTTAGGATTTATGGATTGTCAAGGGAATAAAAAATAGTGGTATTTAAGTGTCAATAGGGGTGTTTGAATACGGGAAGTAAGGCATAAAATCTTCCAAATCAATTGAATAACATTCTATTGATGAGACTCAATCTTAAGCTGATCCCATCTTGACTTCGAATATATCGGATTGATCCCTGGGGCACTATCGAGTTGTGTGTTCATTATTATTGTGGGGATTGATCCTCTCCATTGCCTGATGCCATCAAGAAGTCCAGTTTTCAGGTTCATCCGAGTCACGATCTTATCTATACATATATATATATATATATCTCCAAATTCTTCTACATCAATTTAAAACTTGAAACTTAATTATGGATATTACCAAAAATCCATATCGTCAAATATATGGTTTCCTGAAAAAAAAATCTCATTAGTTCTTGCTCAGTAATATCATTCAAGAGTTCCAAGCTGAGATAAATTAGAGACAATTAAAAATGAAGCAAGGGATTAGTTCTTGAGTTGGGGGTACTATATATTCTTGACTACAAACACCTGCATTTTGTGACGTGTAATACGATTTTTTTTTTGTTTTTTGCATAGAAGATGTACATTAACGTATGAGGGCTAGAAGTTAAGAGAAAATAAAGGGGTATGGAGAATCTCACTATTGAGAATCGATGGCAATACAAACTGCACCAAGTCCCCAACTTTTTCATCCCCGAATAAGGACAGTGAACTTAATTCCTTGCGTGGAATGTGAGCATATAGAAAAAGAAGATCAAATCCCTTCTAATATTGATAGCAGTGGATCACAAATTACTCCTCTTGGTGTAATACTACTTTCAAGAGAGATTCTTAGGTGAAGCCAGATTCTCCATGTCATCTGAAAATTAAATTAATAGTTATTTGATGAATCGGCAAAAAATATCATATCACGTTTTTATTATTATTAAAAATTTCCTTCTCAAAATGATGTGACATTTTTTTCTAATCTATCAGATAATTATTAGTCGAGTTCATCATACCAATCATTATCTCAATTCACCTGAGAATTTCTCCTATTTTCGCCATCCATCCATGGTGAATGCGACTGTATATTCCCTTCTAAATTCATATTAAATCAAACATATTACTTTTCCAATATTTTTTTTGTAAGATATATAACATATATACAGCAGAAGATGTACACACAATTATATGTATCTTTCCACCAGTACGATAAACAAGAGAAAAAGAAAGAAAAAAAAAAGGGAAAATCACACTCCACATAATGTATGCCATATTAATACAAGCCTATGATTAGTTCCTCATTAATCAAACAACAGATCCAAATAAAATCGTCCTTTATTGCTTCGAGATCGACTTCACGAGGAATATCACTGTATCGAAACGGATCCTTCGTAATGATATCTTTAATGCCTCCGAAGAGCTCATCATCATCTGTTGAAACTACTAGTCTCTCAAACTTTGATAGATCCGAGATTTCTTTCAAGGATTGACAACGAAACACAATTACCTTCTGTAAGCACTCCCTGTTCTCGACTCCTCGAACTGCCACAAGCTCCTCGCAATAAGTAATTGCAAGATGCTGTAACATCCTTAATCTCGATAGATCAATTGATGGTTGAGGCAAGCTGCAACTGTTTATACGCAAAACCTTCAGATGTATCGGTAACAGAAGCTCGCCAATGAACCTGCACTGCGAGAGCTCCAAGTAGTTCAAAGCCTCCATTTCCCCGAGGCATGTAGGCAAACTCACCTCTGCAATGACAGCACTAAGGTGCAGTTTCGTTAAGCTCAAGGGAAGTTGTCCGATAACCTGTAAGTCTGGACAGCATAATTGGAGCTGCTTGAGATGAGGGAAGGCACTAGTCGCCATCACTATGCTGGTGATGCTCCTGAAGGCTAACTCGAAGCTCACTAGAAGGTGGCGGCTGTTTATCCAGCTCGCATTGGAATGCTTTTGCGGTAAGCACAGCACATGCAAGTCCCCACTCAGCAATAAGTCATTCAAGCATCTTAGGTTTGATAGGTAAGGGAGTTTCCTCTGTGACTTAGAGCTCACACGTAGGATGGTCAAACTTGAGGGAAGATTTGGTAATTCTTGAGTTCGGTCACATTATTCTAGGAGGAGGTGTGGAGGAGAGGGAGTTTACCGATTGTCGATGGCAGATGACAAATTTCAGAACATGACACGTCTAGGATTCTCAACTTGCGCAGCCTCCCAATGTCTTTGGGGATGTGCTTCAACCATCCACTTGCAACATGCAACTCCTCAAGCTTCTTAAGGTCGCCAATGGCATTGGGCAACTCTGTTATATTGGAACAATCTAAATTCATCACCCTTAAGTTCTTGAGACTTCTCACAGATGATGGCATCTCTTCGAGCTGCCGACATGAAATTTCCAGCTCCACTAATGAACTTAATTTTTCCATTAGTTTTGCTAATTCTGAGGATTTCCCGGCCCTCCAGCTTGATCCCATTCCGATGATTCCGACAAAATTTGGCATCCTGTGATCTGAAAGTTTAAGGACCTTAAGATTTCTTCCGACCTGTAAAATTCCAAGTTAATCACATATGGTACATATTTTCAAGAAAACTACCTTTTGGTCTCAGGAATTCCTTTACCGACGACCAGATGTGAGCAAATGGTTGATTACTTTATTTGGACAGACAGATTGAGCATGGCCTTACCATTACATAAATAACAAAAGGTCGAGAGATAAAACTGCAAAATTATGTACGTACTTCAATTGTGCTCAGCCACTCATCGGAGAGAAGACCACTTTTAAGATCAAGAATGACTGCATCTTTTAGGACTAAATTAGTGGCATAAAGATCCTCCCTATTATACCAAGAAAGCCACTTCAGGTCCTGAAGAGTATCTCTAAAGTCGCCTTCCAAATAGACATCCCCTAATTCAAGATATCTCAGATTCTGTAGAGGTTTGATTTGGCTCGGTGTAACAGGAAGACTTTTGCAGCCAAAGCTGTCGTCGTTGTCGCCGTCGCCATTGCTGCTGCCATCATTGTTGTTGACGTCGTCATCATCATAGTCGTTGTCGTCGTCACTGTCACGAATTAGTCGAAGCGCGTCATCGTCATCGTCATCATTGTCTTGATTGTCGTTGTCACGAATTAGTCGAAGCGCATCGGTTTTCCCAGTTCCCTACAAATCAGCGCAAACAATAAGAAATTATGTTTTCAAATTCAGACAATATCTCATTTTGTGAACATTAAGCTTTCAAAAAGCAGTACTACATGCTCTCGACCTGAGGATAAGAGCATGAGCTTAATTCTCATCAGATTCTTTTATAAGAAAAGTTCATTGAAATTTATCAATAACCAGATTACTTTTTTATTAAAGCCGGGCCCAAAGCCCGAACACAAATGTAACAATACCCACACTAGTTCCAACATAAAAACAGAACAACTTTCGAAGTTATGGTTGAAACATACCTTCTCCCTTGATAGGACGCGTTCGACTTCCTTTTGCGACCATAATCTACTGCGCCTTTCAGGGCGTTTGATATTTTTGTGGATAATGATTTCCCTTCCGAGGTCCCGAAGCAAGTCATGCATCAGGAAGGTATCATCTTCACTGAATTTGACCAATGACATGGATAAAAGGTGGCGAATTCCCTCATCGGGGCGAAAATCGCATGCTTCCCACATGTATTTTGCATACCTTACACATCTGCCGACAAAAAAGCATGCTATATCTAAGAAAATTTCTTTCGTCCGAGAATTCAAGTTATTAAAGCTTATTATAAGCTTCTCCTGGACATCTTTATGTGAAGCTATCATCTCTATCTTAGATTTCCAGTATTCCTTGTCTACATGACAGAGGTATGAACCCATGACTTCGAGAGCCAGAGGACGTCGTCCACAAGCGACAACAACCTCCTTTGAGATATTGAGGTAGTCGGCAGGAGGTGACTCCATGTTAAATGCACGTCGGCTGAATAGTTGAAGAGCCCATTTGGAACTCATCTCCGGCATGTTGTAGTACCATACTGAGGGATGCTTCACAACACGGGTCGGATCCCTAGTTGTGATGATTATTCTACTTCCTGAATAAAACCAGATAGGATCTCCCGCCAAGCTCTCGATTTGCTTACGCCGGTCCAAATCATCGAGAATAATGAAAACCCTTTCGTTCTTGACGATATTTTTGATAGTCTTGATCCCTGAATCACTCTTGTGGATTTTCGTTATCCTTGGACCAAGTTCCTTCAAGAGTTTGTTCTGCAAGTGAACGATGCCTTGATTGTTTGTTGTTTCTCTCACATTATCAAGAAAGCAGCAACGGTGAAAGCCTCCATGACTATCACATAGTTGGTTGAAAATAACCTTGGCAAGAGTGGTCTTACCGATACCGCCAACTCCATGAATCACAATGTACCGTACATCAAGAGACCCAATATCTAGCAGCTTCCTTATAGTTTGGACATGATCATTGATTCCAATCAATGGACCCTCAAATATCTTATGTTTCACCTCCAGCTTTTGTAGAATCTCCCGAACCACTTCTTTAAAAAATTCCGCATAATTGTCAAATAAAATATCACCCTCTTAGTGAAAGAAATCGTCCTCTATTTTAGCGAAGTATGTAAAGAAATGTTTGTTTATGTCAATTTATGTATATGACTGAACCCCTAGTAGAGAAGTTTCTTCATTTATTCCAATAACTATGTGGCAAAATGAAGGTTATCGTTAAATTTCTGGCAATTGCATCAAGAAATGTGCTTCGACAGCATTACCGATTGTTTTTTTTTTTAAATTCTGGCAAATCAAAGATGACAAGAAATTTAAAAAAAAATGTTTGCCAAAAATTTATTCAAGTTAAAAATATTAACTACAGTTTGATTCAGTAGGCTAATTCAGATACCGATATTTTTACCTTTCAATTTATTGGAAAATTTCCTACATTGCTAAATTGTTTATATTTACTTTTTAAAAATTTAAGTTTCTGACAAATCCTTGCAACAATCTGCCTGTAGCTTATCGGAAATATTTAAAAAAAAAAAACAGAAAGGGAAATGTGGCAAAAGCTTTTATCAGCAATTTTCCGCTAATATTGGAAAAGAAAATTTTCCGTTTAAGCTTTTATCAAAAAATTTTCACAAATTTATGGAAAAGAAATCCAACAACATTTTTGCTGGAAATATTTGTCGGAGAACACATTAAGCTTCATGGAATGTGTTTGACACAGGAAGAGAGATTTGTCAGTGTTCTTAGTGCCGTATTTCTTTTCATTATTCCTTAATATATATTGTGTTTAGTATATATAAATTTTTTAATTTATGAAAATATGCCGTTTTTAACCGATGAATTTGTTAGAATAGTTTTCTCTAATAGTTTTTTATCATGAAATTATCTAGTGTTAATGCATCTGATTGAAGTCTAAGCATGAATTAAAAATAACAAAGAAAAAAAACCAAGAGGAAAGGGTTTAGTAAATTGTTCTACTAATGGATTATGGAACTCCTTGTTCAATATTTCCCATTTCCTTCCTTAACTTATGGACCTTGTAAATCGAAAATAAATAGAAGAGATAATAGGATGAAAATGAGCTCCAGCCCAAATAAATTTATCCAATAAAATGAAGTAAAAGTTGAATTAGGAGACTGATATGGCAATAGTAATTACCCAGGATGATCCATTATGGTCCATGCCTTTATCCGACCAACCTCCTTGAAGGTCCCCTCCAATTGCGATGTGTCAAAGATGCCACCGACCTCTTTGAGGGCTCCTTCCCACTCTGCTTTTTTGGCATCGTACTCCTCCCCAAACTTGCTTAGGTGATCGGAGTACAGTTTCGTCTTAAGCTTGACATCATCTGGTCACCTTGTAGAAGATTGGCATGATGTCCTTCTTAAGCTTGACCATCTCAGTGAGCTTGAGCAGGCACCATTTACTGTTAGCGTAGTTTTTGGAAAGGATCGGTATGCACACCATGGATTTGTTTATCGCGGTCAGAACCTCCTTGATCTTGTCGCCCGGATGGAGTTCTTCATTGTCCCGGAAGACACGAACGGCATCTGTTAAGAAATGGTACAGACAATCCGTCAATGCCTGTCGAGTGTCACAGCCTCTGAAACTCAGGAACACCTAATAATCACTTTGTGGTTTCTCCCCATTGTTTGCCTCTCTTGCCATGGATGAGGAAAGCTTTTTCGGAATGTGATAGGACAAAAGATGTTTTCTGTTTGTAGGGAGGTGTAGTGCCCATCTAAGATAGATGATTTCTCTATTTATGGGATCCTTTTATCTCTATATCATTCACTTGCTTCCAAGGGAGAAAATTCTTGGTTTATACCGATTCATCACGTCAAGCATCAATTAGAATGCAAGAAAAGAATAATAATCATTCAAATATTTTTCATCATATTCAAAAAATGAAATCACTAATTATTCCTCACCACATCGGCAAGATCATTTAAGAATATGAAGCTGAGAACATTTAAGATGCATATGTGAAGCAAAGAATTAGCTCTCAGTTTGGAGAATTATTCTTGACTTAGTACACTTATAAAGAAGGAGAGTACACAAAGGTGCAAGTAGCGTTTCAAAAAAGAAAAAAATCTCTCTTTTATTATTCATATATTGAAAATTAGCAACGTTTTTGTGCCAAATTGTCTACGTAATAATATTTTTATATATGTGAATGATGCAATAGTTATGACATGCTGATTCAGAAGGTCCTGGCCGGACTTAGGTACCAAGTTGCAGTCGTGGTCTTGGTCGTCTTGCTCCTAGTCCACCTAGCTAGGAAGGTTGCTTTGATTTTGGATTAGGCTTTGGCTTTTAGGGGTCTTGGAAACATTGTTTTTTTACTCTTCGATACATGAAGAATATAATTACGTAAGACAGAAGTCGGAAGAGAAGATTAATTCTAAAATTACACGATCTCTCTTTCATTCTTTGTTTTTTTTTTTTTGCCTTTTTATTATTTAGATATAATTTAAGCAATTCAAGTGTGGAACTCAATTCTCTTTTAGATAAATAAAATCGTTCTTGAATCAGTCGAATGAGATTCCTGAAGTCAATAAAATAAATTCCATATCTGGATATCTAATTTGGAAAATTCTAGAAGTACAATATGAAAAGTTCCAGAAGTACATCAAATAAGAGTTGTACTAAGTTCAAAAATTACGGACGAGTTCCGGAGTCATGTGTGCGTTAATATTAAATAGTCAAATTTGGTGTCATTACAGAGGTCTGCAAGTCTAGTTTCCGTTGCATCAAACCACTTGTGAAATGGAATTTCCTAGAAAAACTTGGTCTTGTCTACCTACATATGTGTCTCTAGATGCCTCTACATTAGTTTAAAATTTGAAACTTAATTTACGAATGTTACCGAATATACATATCATAAAATATATGATTTCGTGGAAAAATCTCATTGGCTCTTCCTCGGACATTGGTAAGATCATTTAAGAATTTCAAGTTTAGAAAAATTAAAGACACTTAAAAATGAAGCGAGGGATTATTTCTTGAGTTGGGGAACTATATATTCTTGACTACAGGCACCTGCATTTTTTGTTGTGTAATACTATTTTTTTTTCAATGTATAAAGAAGGTACATAGATCTATAAGAGTTAGAAGAAAGAGGGAATAAAGGGGTATAGAGAGTTCCACTAGTGAGAATCGAATTCAAGACCTCTTAATTCGCGGTATCAACTACACCAAGTCCCCAGCTTTTTATCTCCCGAATGAAGACACTGAACTTAATTCAGGGCGTGGATTGATACCGGTGTGGATCAATGAGGTTTGATCTATCCACAATCGTCGATCCCACTCGTCCCACTACATCATTCTTAGTAGCTATATAAATATGGGGGAGAGAGAGAATTTCTTACTTCATATCTGAATAGATTGCGTGTAAAATTTTCATAGTTTTTTCATAATATTTATCCAAATAAACCAGTAATTACACGTCGATGATATACATGATAAGTACATATATAGTTACCCCTTTTTTTTGGTTTAAACGTATATAGTTACCTTTATACCTTGGAAAACGCAAATAATTAAAAGAATGTTACTGATAGGCGTCTGCATCTTTTCAAAATACTTAACATGTCCCTCTTATGCACGATTCTTTAGTATAATGAAACATACAAATTGACTCGTATTTGATTAAATAAATTCTTCATTAATAATAAATTTTTTAAGTATGTGACTTTTCATAATACAATGATATGATCATTTAAGAAGTCCACGCCAAGAATAAGTTCTTTGGTTGGAGACTTGGTAAATGCTTTTCTTTCCTTCTCCTCAACATTACGCACACACAAACACATAAATGATTCATTCATTATCGTTCAACATTGATCCGATTTTTCACTACGATCTGATTTTTTGCTATATGCTCACTTCGTAACTGCATAATTGGCATAGATCTATCAAGAAAACCTTAAATCATGCAAAAGGAAGTGAATTTCTCGATATTGTGGGGTTTGATCCTCTCCACTTCCTGACACAATCAAGAAGTCCAGTTTTCAAGTTCCTCTCCAAGTCACAGTCTAGTCTATCCGCTTATGTGTTTCCAGATTCATCCACATCAGTTTAAAATGTGAAACTTAATTACGGGTGCCATCGAATATCTATATCCTAAAATATATGATTTCATGAAAAAATCTCGTTGGTTCTTTCTCAGACATCGGTAAGATCAATTAAGAATTTCAAGCTGAGAATAATTAAGAGTACCAGAAGTAAGGGATTAGTTCTTGGCTCAGAACATGTATAAAGGAACAGCTTGTGGACAATAATACTACACACACCTGCATTTTGTGATCATTTGTGTATAGAACCTTTTTAATCGCCGGAATGAAGGATAAGGACTTGTATGTAATAGCATATCGCGTGACAATATTTATACGGTATCACAAAACCAATAAAATTTGATTAGTTTTATTTTTTATTTTTTAGATTTTATTTAAAAGAATCTTTAAATACCTAGATATTATTTATTTATAATATCATGTAAGCACTGTCACGGAGTATATTCATTACCCATAAGACTCTCTTCAAATGAAGACACTGAATTTAATTCACTGCATGGACTGTGATAGCATATATACAAAGGAATTAAAAGATCCCTTCTATTGATGTCAGCGGATCTCAATTTACTACTTTTAGTGTAATAGTATTTTCAGGAGAGATTCTTACATCAACTTGATTTTGCCACATCATCTATGAACTAAATTAATAAAAGTTTGATAGATCGGTTAAAAGTGTCAAATCTTGCTTCTAATCTATTAAAATATTTATTTTTTAAAATGATGTGATATTTTTTATTAATTTATCAAATAATTATTGATCTTACTCGTCACATCATTCCTTTCAAAATTCATATTAAAGCAAACATATTAATTTTCTGATCTTTTTTCTCATGTTTATAAAATTATGACATATATAGCAAAAGATGTACACCCACATATATATCTTTCCACCTCTGCGATAACCAAGGTGGAAAAAAAGAAAGAAAAAGGAAAATCACACTCCATATAGCTCACGCAATATTAATACAAGCCAATGATTAAGTCCTCATTTAATCAGAAAACAGCCCGAACGCCCATTCCTGATATTCAAGATCGACTTCGCGAGGCATATCAGAGTATCAAATCGGAACCTTTGTAATGATATCTTTAATGCCTCTGAAGAGCCCGTCATCGTCTGTTGAAACATCTAGTCTCTCAAACTTTGATAGATCCGAGAATTCTTCCAAGGATTGACAACCAAACACAGTAACCTTCTCTAAGAACTCCATGATCTCGACTCCTCGAACTGCCACCAGCTCCTTGCAGTAAGTAATTGCCAGATGCTGTAAGATCCTTAATCCCGATAGATCAACTGATGGTTGAGGCAAGCTGCACCTGTTTATATGCAGGGTCTTCAGATGTACCGGCAGGAGAAGCTTGCCGGTGAACCTGCACTGCGATAGCTCCAAGTAGTTCAACGCCTCCATTTCCCTAAGGCATGTAGGCAAACTAACCTTTGCAATGATAGCACTAAGGTGCAGTTTCGTTAAGCTCAAGGGAAGATGCCCGATGACCTGTAAGTCTGGACAGCATAATTGGAGCTGCTTGAGATGAGGGAAGGCATTGGTCTCCATCTGTATGTGGGCGATACTTCTAAAGGTTAACTGGAAGATCTCTAGCAAGTGACAGCTGTTTATCCAGTTCGCATTGGAATGCTTTTCCAGTGAGCTCCGCGTACGCAAGTCCCCACTCAGCAATAAATCCTTCAAGCATCTTAGGTTTGATAGGTTGGGGAGTTTCCTCAGGGACTTAGAGCTAACACATAGGATGGTCAAACTCGAGGGAAGATTTGGCAATTCTTGAATTTGGTTGCATCCTTCTAGATGGAGGTGCTGGAGGAGAGGGAGTTTATCGATTGTCGACGGCAAATGATGAATTTTAGAATGCGACACGTTTAGGATTCTCAATTGGTGCAGCCTCCCAATGTCCTCGGGGATGTGTTTCAACTTGCTACTTGCAACATGCAACTCCCCAAGATTAATAAGGTCGCCAATGGAATTGGGCAACTCTTTTATGCTGGAATGATTTAAATTCATCACCCTTAAGTTCTTGAGATTTCTCACAGATGATGGCATCTCTTTGAGCTACCAACATGAAATTTCCAGCTCCACTAATGAGCTCAATTTTCTCATTAGTTTTGCTAATTTCGAGGATTCCCCAGCCCTCCAGCCTGATTCCAATTCGAGGATTCTGAAAAATGGAAATGTCGGCGTGAGATTTGAAAGTTTAAGGACCTTAAGTTTTTTCCCGACCTGTAAAATTCCAAGAAAAGTTAATCACATATCGGACATACTTTTAAGAAACCGACCACTTAGTCTTTATGAATCCATTTACCGACCGGATGTTAGCAAATGGTGATTAATTTATTTGGACAGACAAAGATTGAGCATGGCCTTACCATAACATAAATAACAAAGACGGATAGAGAGACAACTGCAAAATTGTGTACCTCAATTGTGCTCAGCAACTCATCGGAGAGTTCACAACTGTAAGATCAAGAATGACTATATCTTTTAGCACTAAATTAGTGGCGTTAAGATCCCCCATATTATTCCAAGAAAGCCATTTTAGATCCCGAAGAGTATCCCTAGATTCACCTTCCAAAGACACCTCCTTCAATTCAAGAAATCTCAAATTCTATAGAGGTTTGATTTGGTTCGGTGTAACAGGAAGACTTTTGCAGTCGATGCCAGCGTCATCATCATTGTCGACATCATATATTAGTCGAAGTGCGTCGGTTTCACCGGTTCCCTACAAATCAGTGCAAACACTAGGAATTCATGCTCATAAATTTGGACAATATCTCATTTTGTGAACACTAAGTTTTCAAGAAACAATATTACTCTCGACCTGAGATCAAGAGCCTGACTTTAATCCTCATTTGATTCTTTTGTAAAAAAATTTGATTGAAATTTATCAATAACCATATTCGTTTTTATTAAAGCGGGGGCCAAGCCCGAATATAAATGTAACAATACCCACATTAGTTCCAACATAAAACAGAACAACTTTCAAAGTTAAGGTTTCAACGTACTTTCTCCCTTGATATAATGCATTGGACTTCTTTTTGTGACCATAATCTACTGCGCCTTTCAGGACGTCTGAGATTTTCTTGGATAACGATTTCCCTTCCAAGGTCCCGAAGCAAGTCATGCATCCAGAAGGTATTATCTTCAGAGATCTTCACCAAAGACATGGATGAAAGGCATTCAATTCCCTCATCCGGTCGAAAATCACATGCCTCCCACATATATACAACATACTTTTTTTCACTGCCAACAAAAAAGCATGCTATGTCTAGGAATATTTCTTTTGTCCGCGGATCCAAGGTCTTGAAGCTGATCATAAGCTTATCCAGCACATCTCTATGTGAAGCTATCATATTTATATGAGATTTCCAGTGCAACTTGTCTATATGATGGAGGTATGAACCCATGACTTCAAGAGCCAAAGGAAGGCGTCCACAAGCAGTAACAACCTCCTTTGAGACATGGAGGTTGGCGGGAGGTGACTCCTGCTTAAATGCATGTATGGAGAATAGTTGAAGAGCATGACCAGGACTCATCTCGGAAATATTGTATTCACATACTTCATCGCTGTCCCTTACTTTAACATGCTTGACAACACAGCTCAAATTTCTGGTTGTGATGATCATTCTACTTCCCGAATAAAACCAGGTTGAATCTCCTGCCAAGCTCTCGATTTGCTTGTGTTGGTCCAAGTCATCAAGAATAATCAAAACCTTTTTGTTCGTGACGACATCTTTGATACTCTTGATCCCAGAATCGTTGTCATAGATTTCCTTGGTCAATGGACTAAGCTATCTCAAAAGTTTATTTTGCAGATATACGATGCCATGACTGTTCGTAGTTTCCATCACATCATCGAGAAAGCAGCAACAGTCAAAGCCTCCATCATGATTGTAAAGCTCATTGAAAATAAACCTGGCAAGAGTTGTCTTACCGACACCTCCCATTCCATGTATCACAATGAACCGCACATCTAAAGACCTTTCATCTAGTAGGTTCCTAATGGCATCGACATGGTGATCGATTCCAACTAGTGACCTGTCCAGCATCTTATGCTTCACCTCCAGCTTAGTTAGAATCTCCTTCACGACTTCTTTACAAAGATGTCCATCACCGCCACAGATAAACCATCACCCTTTCAGTAAAGGAAATCACTGATTGCTTGAGGAAGGAGGATATAGTCAAATGTATGTTATATATCAACATATGTATATGTATATAATTTAGAGCCTCACTCGAGAAGTTTGCTCTTTCATTCGAGGATAAAATTTCTGTTTGGTTTTTATACTTCCTTTTGGCTGAATTTCCGTCAAAATTTACTAGCAATTGCATCGATCGAAACCAAATTATTTAAATAGTGATCATGTTAATGGTGAATTTTCACAATTTTAGTTGAAAAAATGAGTGTCCAAATAATTATCAACGGTTTTTGTAATTAAAAATTTTTGGCAAAAAATGGAACAAGAAGAAATAGAATGTAAAATACTGAAATACTATTGCTGAAAACCGCCTAATATTCTCCCTTTTCGGGTAATAACACATCCTAACAAATTCTTATCCTAAATAAAACCTTTATGGCAAAATCTACATTCTTGGCAAATGATATCATATCCTTTATAATTTCAAAATTCTTGGCTTATCCTACCTGATACTTAATATGAGAAAATAGTAATAAAAAATAACAATCATCTTGTAATAAATAAGCAAACAAGTATTAATCATCTTGAATAGTTGTCATAATTATTGCTAATTAGAATAATTTAATTAATATTTTCTCATAACGCCAATGTAAGAATTACGGCCAACATATTGGTAATGCCTCATGGTCTAAATAAAAGGTATAAACGTAAAACATGTAGTTACCCAAAGTACTGGGTTATGTCCCATGCCTTGATCTGACCATCATCGTTAAGGTTCCTCTCCAACTGCGTTGTGTCAAAGGAAGCACCGACCTGTCCAAGAGACTTTTCCCACTTAGCCTTTCTGGCCCCGTGCTTGCCCTTGAAGTTTCTTAGCTGATCCCAGTACAGATCTGTCTTAAGCTTGACATCTTCTGCTTTCACATTGTAGAAGATCGACATGATGACCTTTTGAAGCTTCACCATCTCGGCGAGCTCCAAGAGGCACCACTTGCTCTCAACGTAGTTCTCGGAGAAGATGGGTATGCAGACTAGCAACTTATTGATCGCAGCCAAGATCTCCCTAATCCTATCTCCCCAGCGGAGCGCTTTGTTGTCAAGGAATACACAAACTCCGGCATCTACTAGGAAGTGGTACAGACCATCCATGAATCCACGTCGAGTGTCACGTCCTCTGAAGCTCAAAAACACTTCATAATCACTTTGCGGTCTCTCTGCACCGCTTGCTCCTCTCTCCATGGTTGAGGAAAGCTCTTTTTTTTTTTTTTTCCTTTTTTACAATGTGACAGATAGAGAGAGGTCTTTTCCCCTCCTTTGTAAGTTGTAGTGCCCTTCTCATACAGTGTTTACACTATTTATTGACCCTTTTATCTCTACTTGGAAAATATTATATAACGAGTATATCACATGATAGCACTGACGTGATATCATAAATCAATAAGATTAAGTTATTTTTAAATTTTTATATGGTTTTATTAAAAAAATCTTTAAATGAATGAATCTTATTAGTTTATGATATTATGTCAATATTGTCACGTGATACACCAATTACACGTGATATTCTTTCCTTTGCTTGGTGTCTTCCTTGTAAGGAGACGCTTAAAATAATCAGAATGAATGAATGGAGCAGTTGTTTAGACAATGACTTTACTCCACTTGCAATTTTTTTTCCCGATATACAGTCCAATTACATTTTGATATATTATTGGTGCTATAATAAAAAGATTTTTTTCTATCTGTATCACTAACATTCAAAAATCTAATGAGCCATGATGAAGAGCCCACTAGAGGATAAATCTCTTGTAATATGAATTTTCTAAGAATGAGATAGTTTAAATTTGATGTAATTTTGTATAATTAGTCAATATGCAATTACCTTAATTAGCATCTTTTTATTACCGATTTATGATTTTGGTCTATTTCTTTGCATGTGTGTAAAATATCCACCCAGTCCTATTAGAAGTTAGACATTTATCCACTTAAAAATTGAAGCTATTAAATAATAGTATCTAATTTTCTTATAAATTAGAGTTGATGTAGGATTTAGCTTATCACTGTGCATCTAACTAAATTATCGATAAAATTGTTTGGTGTGAACTATAAACACAAGATCTAACTTGCAGTGAAATTTGAAGGTAAATTCTAAACACCTTCTAGGTAGAATTCCAAGCAATATCAATCGATTGTCATTGGTGGTGGTTTTTTATTATAGTGGTGTCGTTGGTGGTGTGTGTGCATATATATATATATATATATATTGAGGTCATTTTTTATTATAGTGGTGTTGTTGGTTGTTTGTGTGTGTATATATATATATGGAAGTCATTTTTTTTATTATAATTAGAACTTTAGTGTTATTATAGTATTAGTTTTGAATTGAGCAATCTATCAATTAAAAACTAACGTTGTGATAAGAAATTTAGAGTATAAATTTTTTTTTTTAAATATGTAAAAAGGAATGTAGTAGCAGTAGTGATTTAGCGATCATCAGGGACAAATCAGACGTATTGAACAAGTGAATTCAGGTCAGGTTCCGTCACTATGGTACCATCAAAGGTCTAATATAGTTTAAGACACTATTATTCTCTGAGCCCAAATGCAAAGAGCAAACTTCTAACGGATGTTTTGACCGAAATATGTACCAAGGAATTTGAACATTAAACTTTCGATTCACTGATCCATATGAAGATGAGTTTCGAACCATCAAATCACCATCATCAATAGTGAGTACAATCTTTCTATCTAGGTTTAGAAACTACCGACTTCTTGAGCAGATACTAGACTTCTTGACGGGATTAGTATCGAGTACTAATTATTGAGTTCGTGAATGTAGAATTCAGAGTACTGCATAATGGGGATGTTCATTTTGAAAAGTCAAAAGTGGCAAGTCACCCGGGAAAAAACAGAAAAGGGGCATTGACTTTGCTTCCTTAACTTAAAAACCACCCGTGAGTAGGTCACTATCTTTAACTCCTAACAAAAATAAACATGTAATCTCTTGATGGTGTAGAAGAAAATACTTCAGAAAAAAAATGGCGTCTTAGGAAAATTTTATGGACGTACAACATTTTGACCCATTCCTTGTGTGTTCACAAACACAATTAGCCTTGGAAGTGGCACTGATACCAAACTCCTGTCACAAGATGTGGGAACATTACTGAGAGCTGAGAAGATGGGTGACGGAATCGTGGAGAGTTTCTCAATGGTGGACCTTAATAATGAGGATATTGCCTCTTCAAATATCAAGATTTTGACAAAACATCAACCAAATTGTGCCCAGCAAGGGGGAATTCATAGTTTATGTTGTACTTCAGCACAACAGCAAACACTGAATGGGGAGAGAAGGCACTTTGGTTGACCTTATATTGGAGGATCAACAAAATTATATATATATCGTTTTGTTTATATCATGCTCCCCGCAAATCTCACAGCAAAATGAAGAAGTAAATATATAGAAACAGACAAATAAAATAATAATATAATAGAAAAAGAAATGAACGGGACGGATGGAGCCTTTTCCCCGTTTCCTCCGGGGCGTGCCTCCAGCCTGTCTCCTGCTTCAGCCTGCCTTTCAAGAAACTCTTTGGTGGAGCGGTGCTACCATGTGACAGCACCACATCGTAGCGCCGCTACGCCAAAGACTTTCTCTTGCCCTTCTCCATCTTCTTCCCTCGATAAAAGGGGAAAGAGCTCGATCCTTCAAGGGGGACGCCCCTCTGCTCCTCTTCCTCAACCCTGCCCAAGCCCTCACCGGTTCTGCCATTCCTGCCCGGCCTTTTCGCGGCTCGATTTGAGATTGTCCATCTCCCCTGCTGACGTCGCCTTGCTCGAGCCATCCACTGATGCCCGACTCAATCACGGGCCCACCTCTCGGCTCACCAGACTCAGGTACGATCCCTGCCTGAGCTTCTGCGATTGAAGTTCTGGACGGACTAGACTCCAGCGACGCCGAGCCCAAGGTCTCCATCTTCCCCAAACACCACTGAGTGACCTCTTTCTCCTCCACCATCATAGAGCTGCCCTGAGCATCCCGAGGCCACCCGAAGCTGACTTGAATCCATTCGGGCTTGTCCTGTTTCTGTGGTGGTAAATGGGTAAGGCTCTATTCAGTCTCCTTGATGACTGCGGATTCGAATCTGTACTGCTAATAGTTGCATTCTCTTCCATATGATTCTGCAGAAATCATGTTGTTCGGTCAGCCCACCTAAATATCCTCCATTGCTGATATGGATTGGAGGTATTTCTATAATGTTGCTGCAAAGTTCTGTTGAGGCCGACTGCATTATTTGCTGTGGAGCTCGTTGTTGTTCATTGTCTGTTTTCCTGCCAGCCCGTTGCTGTGAAATCCTTTGCTTGCTGTTTCTTGTCGTCCTGTCTGAACCGTCGTCCACTCGTGCATTTATCAAGTCAAGCTCATTACTGTGGTGATTATGATAGAAACTCTTTTCTCCAACCCATGTTGCTGATGCTGCTTCATTGCCTGATATTCTCTCTTGATTTGAATATTATTTTCACCGAGAATGGGGCTGTGTATGCCCTGATAATGCAGCAGCCCCTTGATTGATAGTTTCTCAGTGTCTCCTTTTGTTTCCAATGGTATTTTCGATAGAAAACGGGGTTGTTCAATGTTTGTCATTGCAGCTGCCCTTTGCGCAAACTTTGCTTAGGATTTCAATGATCTTTTTGATAGAAAATTGGGCTGATTGGTTCTTATAGTTGCTGCTGATTCTTTGCCCAATGATTTCCCACATTTTCAATGTAATTGTGAGAGGAATAGGGCTGTTTTACTATCGGCCACTGTAGCAGCTCTGTGCTCTATTTTTCCTTCATTTTAATGATGGTTTTTAATAGGAATCAGGCTGAATGGTTCCCCTGGCTGCTGCTGGTTCCTTGCTCGAAGATTCCCCTTGTTCCGAGATGTTTTTGAGGAGAATGGAGCTGTTTTACTATTGGCCATTGCAGCAGCTCTTTGTTCTGTTTGTCCTTCATTTTAATGATGATTTTTAATAGGAATTGGGCTGAATGTTTCCCTTGGTTGCTGGTGGTCATTGCTCAATGATTTCTCATTATTTTGATTCCATTTCCAATGAGAATATAGCTCTTATTCATTTGATTTTGCAACAGCCTTTTACTCGGTGTTTTTCTCTAGACTTCAATGACTCTTTTATGGAGAATTGGGCTTATTGGTGTCTATAATTGCTGCTGGATATCTGCTCGATGAATTCCCATGTTTTGAT
Source organism: Lagerstroemia speciosa (assembly GCA_037672795.1). Classification (NCBI taxonomy): domain Eukaryota; kingdom Viridiplantae; phylum Streptophyta; class Magnoliopsida; order Myrtales; family Lythraceae; genus Lagerstroemia; species Lagerstroemia speciosa. Next base: position 12,164,076 of record CM075297.1, read on the forward strand.
GCAATCTCGAGGGGAATAGGGCTGTTTAATGCCAACAGCTGCAGCTGCTTCTTTGCTTGAAATCTTCCCTTCTTTTCAATGGCTTTTCCTAATGAATGAGGTTGTTTGTTGTCTTTACTTGCAGTTGGTGTTGGCTCAACGGTTCCCATGATTTCCATGCCATTTTCGATTAGAATAGAGCCGTCATTTGTCTGTAGTTGCAGCTGCTATTTGTTCGGTATTTTCTCTCGATTCGATGATATTTTAATGGAAAAGGGGCTGCTCAATATATGGTACTGCAGCTGATTTTTGTTAGATGATTTTCCTTGGTTTCGATGAATTTTCGAGGGGCATAGGGCTGTTTATTATCAGTCATTGCAGCAGTCCCTTGCTCCGTGTTTTTCCCTCCTTTCAGTGGCTTTTTTGGCATAGAATTAGGCTGATTAAGCTTCATAGCTGGTGCTCGTTCCTTGCTTCCCGTTCCTCCATGTTTCAATGCATTTTGGAAGGGAATAGAGCCCATGTTTACTAGATTTTGTGGCAGATTCTTGCTGGTTATTTTCCCTAGATTTTCATTGCTTCTTCAAGGAAATGGGCTGCATAGTGTCCATGGCTGCAGCAGCTCTTTACTCGATGATTACTCCCATTTTCCATGCTATTTTCAAAGAGATTAGAGCCGTAGTCTACATATCTGTGCTACTGCACTTTGCTGCAAATTTTCACCAGATCCTTATGCCTTTTTAGTCAAAATAGATCATCTCTGTATCCATGAATGCAGCAGCCCCCTGCTCGACATTTTCTCTTGATTTGAGTGTCATTTTTCACCGAGAAAGGGATTGTGTACACTTCCATAACGCGGCTGCTCATAACTCGCTTTTTCCCCTTGATTTTAATGCCAATGTTGTGGAGAATGGGAGTTTGTTTTTTTTGGTAATTGTGGAGAATGGGAGTTATTCACCTTCTACCATTGCTACTACTAGTCATTACTTTATAAAATTTGAACTTCAGTCAGGGTAATAATTGGACTTGATAGAATAAGGTTAGTTTAGAAATACTATGGTACCGATTTAGGGTGTGTCGACTGACTTGCGAGCATTTCGAACGTAATAGAACTCCCAGATCTAAATTTTGATTCGAGACTAACTAATAAAAACCTATATGGTTAGTGTCATGCTCCTTTATGTGAGTAATAGAGTTTCTAATTGATCTTAGAACTATATTCTTAAATACTTAGTGACGACTCTTTTGTTCACATATTTATGACAATAACATCGCGAGACAGTCTACAAAGACACTTGATTTCAAAGTGCGACACCTAGAATAAGATCCGTCCTGCAAGGTAAACAACTGGATGATGACCTTATCCTTTACACCTAGAATAAGATCCATACGTACAATATATATCCTTCAATCATCTTTTGTTATTATTATTATTATTTAAGAAGGGAAATAAGAAAATATACTAGCACGAAATATCTATGGAATAAAAGCGTTCCATGATTCTCTCTAACGGATGGTAGAGATTACCTTATTAGTAGATTGGGCCAAGCCAATATTTTTTATTACAAAATGAATAAATATCATACGTAAGACTTTCTATATTTAACCTAATCTAATTCGGTAATTTACATGTATTTGTAACCGAGAATAATCACCAAATTTATCTAAATTTTATCAATTTTCTAATCTTTCTTTTTATTTCTGTAAGATTCATAACATATATATATATATAGAAGAAGATGTACACACAATTATATGATCATTCCACCTCTACGATAAACAAGAGAAAAAGAAAAGAAGAAAAAGGAAAAAGGAAAATGTCACTCCATATAACTGCTCATGCCATATTAATACAAGCCTATCATTCGTCATCATCTGAATCAGATCCATCGTCAAAGAATCCGTCATCTGAATCGTATCCATGGTAAAATGCTTGATTCGTATCCATCTTTATGATATCCTTAACGCCTCTGAAGAGCTCAGGCTTATCTGTCGTAACTACGACTCTCTCAAATTTTGATAGATCCGATATTTCTTTCAAGGATCGACAACCAATCACAACAACCTCTTGTAAGAATTCTGTGCTCTCGACTCCTCGAATTGCCTCCAACTTTTTGCAGCTAATAATTCTCAGATGCTGTAGCTTCGTCAATCCTTTTAAATTAATAACGGGTTGAGGCAAACTGCACCGCTTTACATGCAAAGTCTTCAGATGTGTCGGCAGAAAGAGCAAACCACCGAACTTGCATTTTGATAGCTCCAAGAAGTTCAACGCCTTCATTTCCCAAAGGCACATAGGAAAACTCACCTCGTTATGGATTTCTTTAAGGCGCAATTCTATTAAGCTTAAGGGAAGTTGTCTAACCTCCTTTATGTCCGGACACTCTAATCGAAGCTGCTTGAGACGAGGGAAGTCGTCATTCTCCATATGTATGCAAGTGATCCCTCCAAAGTATAACTCGAAGCTCTCTAGTGAGGGACAATCACTTATCCAGCTTGCTGTGGAAGACAAGTGATTATTCTCCATTAAGCTCGTCTCATCCAACTCCCCAGCCAGCTCTAATTGCTTCAGGCACGTTATGCTCAATAGGTTAGGGGGCTGCCGGAGTCCATAACCCCCGTTGTAAACAGCATGCAGGATGGTCAGACTTGATGGGAGATATGGCAATTTTTGAATTCTGGAATGTGATAGTTTTAATATTCTCAGTTTGTGTAACTTCCCAATGTCCTCTGGAATGTACTCCAATTCACTAGCCCCCGCATGCAACTCCTCTAGCATTTCAAGGTCACCAATGGAACTAGGTAACACTCTTATACCAGAAGCAACCATGTATATCACTCTCAAATTCTTGAGTTTTCCAATGGATCCGGGCAACTTTTTGACATAATAAACTGAAACATCCAATTCAACTAATGAGCTCAACCTTCCCAATGCTTCTGGAAGTACCAAGTCAGGTCTCCCAATGCTGGATGAACAATTTGAAAGATTCAAGACCTTGAGGTGTTTTCCTATCTGTAAAAGTGTAACAAATTAATTAATTTAAATGTGATTGCAAATAGATAAATAATAAAATAAAATAAATCTGCAAATTATTTGTGTACCTTAATTCTCTCCAACAAGCCAGGTTGTGAAAGATCAAGAACGATTAAATCTTTCAGCTCTAAATTGTTCACATTATAAGAATTCCTCGTACCATGCGAACCAAACCATTTTAGATCTTGAAGAACACCATTAAAGTCACCTTCAATTTTTGTATCATGTAGTTCAAGAAATCTCAAATTTTGCAGAGGTTTGACATGATTGACGTTAAGAGGAGAATTCGAGCTGCCAAGCTCATTCTTAAATGTAGGAGCAAAACGGAGGGCGTCAATCTCACTTGTTCCCTATTTTAAAACAAACATAAATTAATTACTAGAAAAAAAACATAAGTTATGCTAAAAATTTGCATCATATCATGAGATTTAATGGACTAATATCTACAATTGCTCATAACAAAAGAGATCGGCTAATATATGCATAATAAATTGTATCATCATATTTAATTTATTATAGTTGCTAATATATCTCATTTTCCAAATACTATTGCTGGAAAAGCAAAGTTAATTAGTTAGAGTGACAGGACCCTCTTCCATTTAAGTAAGGTTTTGAGTTCGAACACTCGATATGTTAAACTAAATAAAAAAAATTGTTTAATGATATACCTATATATTTTTTCTTAAAGAAAAAAATGCGCGTGTGCCACCTCTATCTAATTCACGTACTACTACTTTATCTTCAAAAGGCCCTCGAAATTTGTATGTTTCTTTAGTATGAATGCAACTCTAGTAGAAAATTATCTATTGTTTAGAAAAAATAAATAAATCATTATGTAAAGTACCTAAAGTACTGTTCTATATTAAATTAGCCGAGCACAGTCAACTCAAATGGTGTGCTATGGGATGACGAGCAGCATGGGGATTTGGACGTTATTTTAAGCCGAGCCAAACGACACATCGACCCTTGGAAAACAAAAAATTAAAGAAACTTTCAGCACTATTAAATGCAAAACATACCTTCCCTCTCCACAGGACACGTTCTACTTCATTAGGTAACCATAACCTACTGCGCTTTTCAGGGCGTGTTAGATTTTTCTGGATAACGATTTCCCTTCCAAGTTCCCGAAGTAAGTCATGCATCCATAAGGTATTATCTTTAGAAATCTTCACCAAAGACATGGATGAAAGTCGTTCAATTCCCCCATCCGGTCGAAAATCACATGCCTCCCACATATATACTGCATGCCTTGTCTCCTTGCCAACGAGAAAGCATGCTATATCTAGGAAGATTTCTTTCGTCCGTGGATCCAAGGCGTTGAAACTGATCATAAGCTTGTCTTGGATGTCCGTATGTGAAACTACCATCTCCATTTTAGATTTCCAGTGCGCTCTATCTACATGACGGAGGTATGAACCCATGACCTCGAGAGCTAAAGGAAGGTGTCCACAGGCAGTAACAATCTCCGTTGAGATATCGAGGTAGTCTGCAGGAGGTGACTCCTGGTCAAATGCATGTTTGGAGAATAGTTGACGAGCATGGTCAGGACTCATCTCGGAAATGTTGTACTCACATATTTTTCCATTATCCCGTACTTCAACTTGGTTGACAACACAGCTCGAATTCCTGGTTGTGGTGATTATTCTACTTCCTGAATAAAACCAGGTAGAATCTCCTGCCAAGCTCTCGATTTGCTTATGGTGGTCCAAGTCATCAAGAACAATCAGAACCTTTTTGTTCTTGACAAAATCTTTGATAGTATTGATCCCCGAATCGTTGTTGTCAGTTTTCTTGGTCCCTCGACGGAGCCCTGTCAAAAATTTATTCTGCAGGTATACGATGCCATGATTGTTTGTTGTCTCCCGCACATCATCAAGAAAGCAGCAACAGTCAAAGCCTCCATCACGATTGCAAAGCTTGTTGAAAATAAGCCTGGCAAGAGTCGTCTTACCGACACCTCCCATTCCATGAATCACAATGAACCGCACATCTGAAGACTTTACATCTAGTAGCTTCCTCACAGCATCGACATGATGATCGATTCCAAATAGGGAACCAGGCAATATCTTATGCTTCACCTCCAGCTTAGTTAGAATCTCGTTCACAACTTCTTTACAAAGTTGTCCATCACTGCCGCAGATAAAACATCACCCTTTCAATAAAGGAAATCACCAATCGCTCGAGGAAATGTAACAGTAAAATGTATGTTATATATCAATATATACATATTTATATAATTTAGAGCCTCACTAGAGAAGTTTCCTCTTTTATTCGAGGATTAAAAATTTCTGTCTGGTTTTTACACTCTTTTTTGTTGAATTTCCGGCAAAGTTTACTAGCAACTGTGTCAACCGAAACCACATTATTTAACTAGTAATCAAGTTAACAAATTTTAGTTGGAAGTATGAGTGTCCAATTGATTATTGATGGTTTTTGTAATTGAAAATTTTCTAGTAAAATATGGAATAGGAAGAAATAAAATGTAAAAATACTAAGATATTATTGCTGAAAACTTTCGAATATTCTCCCTTTCCGGGTTAACAACTCGTGCTCACAAAACCTTATCCTAAATAAAAAATTTATGGCGAAATCTATACTCTTGGCGAATGATATCATATCCTTTATAATTCCAAAATTCTAACTTTAATTTACCTCTACACTTAACGCGAGAAAACGTCAATCAATTTATAATAAATAAGTAAATGAGTGCCAATCATCTTTAGTAATTATCATAATTGCAACTACGGGAAAGTTACCAAAAAAGGGTACATTTCCTTTAAAGAATGTTTCATAATGGTAAATTTCCTTTTTCTTCGTCACACTTTAGTACATTTCCTTTAAAAAAGTGTTACAATTTACTGTAAAATATCAAATTGTCATTAACCCGTTAATGCTTGATGACTTGGCGATCTGAAATGGATACTATGTGTGCACAGAAGCTGAGCAGCATGTCCACATAATATTTTAAACAACAACAATAATATTATTATTAAAAATAAGCATAAGATTTTTTAAAAATAGAAAATTTTGAAAAAAAAAGAAACTTATTAAAAATTAAAAATATTTTAAAAATATGAAAACTATATATAAAATTTTAACATATTATAGAAAATTTTAAAAATTATATAAATTATCTAAAATTTTAAAGAATATAAAATACATAGAAAATATTATAAAAATTAAATAAGTTATATAAAAATCTTATAAAATTACATAAATTATTTTAGAAACTACAAAAAATTATAAAAAAATATATAAACTTATTTTTAGAATTTTTAAATTATAAAAAAATTACATAAATTATTTAAATATATTATCAAAATTGAATATCAATATTATAAATTTAAAAAATTTACTAAAATGTATAGAAAAAATATTGTGTATTTAGGCTTATTTACATAAAAATTCTCTATTATTCTAAATTTTTTTAAAAATTACATAAAATATTTTAAAATTTCTGAAAAATTTAAAATTTATAAATTTGTTAAAAATAAATAATTTCTAGAAAAAATATAAATTATTTGTAAATACTATAAAAATACAATAAATTATTTTAACAATTAAAAGATATATGAAAATTATTTTTAGAAATTTCTTAAATATTAAAAAATGTATAAATTATTTCAATATATTATAAAAATTTGACTAAAATATTATAAAAATTAAAAAGTAAATCTAATAAAATTTACATAAAATACATAAAATTTTTTAGAAATTTATAAAATATTAAAAAATAAAAAAATTATTTTTACATAATATAAAAATTATAGAAAAATATTACATATATAGGATACATAAAAAAATTTCTAAAAATTACATTAAGTATTTTAAATTTTCTAAAATTTTAAAACTTATAACATCTTTAGAAAAATATTATAAAATATATATATATATATTATTCTTAAATATTATGAAAATTACATAAATTATTTTAGAAATTACTAACAATTATTTTCAAAATACAAAAAAAAATCATTTTAAAAATTATTTTAATAAATTTCAAACTTGAATTATTTTAAAATTTTATGAAAATTAAAGAAAGATATTATGAAATTTCGCAAATTGTAAAATATTTAGATCATCAATTGGCTCCAAATTATAAAATTTAAAAGCTAAATTGCTGCATAAAAATTAAATAAAAAATGCGACAAACAAAATCTGAAAGAAGCAACAGATGTCATATTTACCCTCTCTTGATAATTGAAAAAACAATTTATTCTTTCTAAAAAAAAGAAAAAGAAAAGATCACTCTCTCTCCTCTACCTCAGCCCTTCTCCCTTAAGCTTTCTCTCTCCTCTATGGGATTTGCTACAACTGCAATGGCTCTCTCTATCCTCTACGAGATCAATCGACGATAGGAAGGGGCACAGATCGGCAACAAGTGGACAATGGGTCGATCTCGGGAGGGCGACAGGTCGATGACGACAGGACCGACGACAACTGGAGGGCGACTGGAAAGGTGACGGCTGGAGGACGATGGGAGGCAACGGGATGGGTGACATGAATGGCGGGAGACAACGGGAAGGGCAACGGGAAGAAGGTCAGCTGACAGGAGTGTGGGGTGATGGGGACGGACACAAGTGGCCGACGAGAAGTTGGGAGGAGGTGGGGGAGAGCGGGAGAATTTTAGGTAAGTTGGTGAAAAATGGGAGGGGCAATTGTGGTATTATGAAAAAAATTAATAAATATTCTTAAATAGTTGTGCTAGTTCTACAAACTATTACAAATCGGTATTATTCGTAAAAATGCATCTTTTTATTGTACTATATAAATTTTTACCTCTATATTTTATAATCTTTCAAAATCTTAAATAATTTATATTTTTAAAATTTTTCTAGAATATTTTAAAACCTTTAAAATAATTTTTAATTTTTAATAATTTTCTTTTATTTTTTTCAAAGTTGTCAAAATTTTAAACTTATTTTTAGTATTACTATTATTTTCTGTTTAAGATATTATGTGGACATGCTACGTTTCTATGCACACATGTGTTCCATGTCAGATCGCCACGTCATCAAGTATTAACAGTGTTAACGGTAATTTGACGTTTTGTAGTAAAATGTAATTATTTTCAAAGGAAATGCACTAAAGTATTACGAAAAAAAGAAAATGTACCATTATGAAACATTCTTTAAAGGAAATCTACTAAAATGTGACAAATAAAAAGAAATATACCATTATGAGGTATTCTATAAAGCAAATGCACTAAAATATATTGGAATAAAAAAAAAAAGAAATTCACCATTGTAAAATATTCTTTAAAAAATGTATTTTTTTTTGTTTTCTCTTACTACTAATTGGAGTAATCTTATTGGTATGTTTTCTCACAATATTACTGTAAAAATTAGTGATAACATACTGGTCATGCCTCCCAATCTAAATAAAAGGGAGAAGAGTTAAAAGGACTCGGATGAAAAACTTTTAGATGGTTTACCTTACAATAACGTAGCAAAAGATAACAATAAAATTATTCTGATTAGTAATAAATTATGATAATTGCTCGAGCAATTAATATGAATTTATTAGTTTATCACAATTTATTTAGTATATTCTTGTCACACAGTGAGGTATGGTTATGTAAAAATTCTCAAAAGAAAGGTAGAAAAGTCAAAAAAAAAAAAACAGAGAGAGAGACTCATATGGCAACAGTAAAGTAATTACCCAGAGTATTGAGTTATGTCCCATGCCTTGAACTGACTAGCATCGGTGAAGTTCTTCTCCAACTGCGCTGTGTCAAAGGAAGCACCAACCTGTTCAAGAGCCTTTTCCCACTCGACCTTCTTAGCCCCGTGCTTCTCCTTGAAGTTGCTTAGCTGATTCCGATACAGATCCGTCTTAAGCTTGACATCTTCCGCTTTCACATTATAGAAGATCGGCATGATGTCCTTATGAAGCTCCACCATCTTGGCGAGCTCCAAGAGGCACCACTTGCTCTCGGCATAGTTCTCGGAGAAGATGGGTATGCAGACTATTGTCTTGTTGATCGCGGTCAGGATCTCCTTGATCCTAGCTCCCGGGCGGAGAGCCTTGTCGTCCAGGAAGACACGAACATTGGCATCATCTAGGGAATGGTACAGACTGTTGGCAAATCCGCGTCGTGTGTCACGTCCTCTAAAGCTCAAAAATACCTGATAATCCCTCTGCGGTCTCTCTGAGCTACTTGCACCTCTCTCCATGGTTGAGGAAAGCTTTTGTTCTTTATGGACAATGTGGCGGGGAGAGAGAGAGTGTGACTTTTCCTTTTTCCTGTTGTAAGTGGCAGTGCCCTTCTCATACAATGGTTTCAGTCTTTATAGACCCTTTTATCTCTGCTTGGAGAAAGTTTGGAGGAGAAAGTCTGGTAAGTACTAACGCAGTTAGACCCTTTTATCTCTGTTCGAAGAAAGTTAGGTAAGTATTGATTTAGTACCATAAATTAATAAAATTAAATTACTTTTAGAATTTTTATAATTTTATTAAAAAATTTATAAATTTGATGAATTTTACTAATTTGTAATGTTACGACAATCTTATCATGTGATACAATTTTATTAGAATGTACGAATGGAGACAATGACTTGACTCCACTTGCAAATTTTTTTCCCATATACAGTCCAATTGCATTTTGAGTCATGTGCGCGCGCACATATATATTATTGGTGCTATAATAATGAGATTTTTTTCGTTCTGTATCACTAATATTTGAAAACTTAACGAGCCATGATTAAAAGTTCACTGAGGATAAAATTCTTTCAATTTAAATTTTTTAACAATAAGATGGCATCTAATTTTCTTATAAATTCGAGTTGACGTAGGATTCAGCTTATAACTGTGCATCTAACCAAATTATCGATAAAATTTTTTGGTACGTGCATGCGGTTAGGCACATCGTCTCGTCAACAAATTATAAACACAACAACTAACTTGCAATGAAATTTGCAGGTAATTTCTAAACATCTTCTTTGTTGAGTTCCAAAGAATATCAGTCGATTATTGAGAATTGATAGTACCTTCGAGTGGCCTATCCAGTTGAGAGATCTTCAGGTGAAATCGGGGCTAACCTCGAGACGGAGAAGGCGGGCGGACTTCACCGGAGACCTGCAAAAAGCCAAGCCCGGGGTGGTTCCCTGGAATGGCCCTCCAATGCCTAAGTCAGAGAGTGATTTGATCAAGTGGAGGAGGGAGAAGAAGGAGAAAAGATGTTGAAGAGGGGAAGAGTTCATCCGTTCTACTTGCCCGTGATGGGGCTATATATAGATCCCGATTAGTACAGAAGACTGACGTGGTCATGTCTCCCACGTGCTGAGCACATGGGCGAGGGTCCGACTTGCGGATGTCCGATGTCTGACGTCCATGTGGGAGGAAGTCGGACTTAGCAGTAGAAGTCGGACTTAGCTGATGTCCAACTTCCATATGAGAGGAAGTCGGACTTAGCAATGGAAGTCGAACTTAGTTGATGTCTGACTTCCATGTGAGAGGAAGTCGGACTTAGGGATGAAAGTCGGACTTAGTTGATGTCTGACTTCCATGTGGGAGGAAGTCGGACTTAGCGATGGAAGTTGGACTTAGTTGACGTCCGACTTAGCGATGGAAGTCAAACTTAGCGGTGGAAGTCGGACTTAGTTGATGTCCGACATCCCTGTGGGAGGAAGTAGGACTTAGTTGATGTCCGACATCCATCGGATGTGAGTCGGTATTTCTTGAGTCAGTCGGTATTTCTTGAGTGACTCGGGTCTCAATAAATCGAGCACGTATATTAGTCCATATCAAGAATGGACTTTTCAAATGTGGAGTTTCGAGGAACATGTTGTTCCTGTTTGTGGTGGTGGTGGCGGCGACACATGGCAGCTGCTTGGGCTTTCACTTTCTTTCTAATTTTTTTAATTTAAAAATGTTAGGATGACTCTTCAGGGAAGTTTCGTGCCTGCTTTAAGTCTTTGACCATTTTTCCTTTCGCTTTCCCTCCTGTCTGTGTTCATCTCTGGTTCCACGATGTTTCGGCACTGCTAATCCGTCTCTTCTTCCTCTCAATCGATTCCCTTGAAGTCGGTAAGGTTTACGTCGTCGGTGTGGATAGGAAACAGATCTGTCTCTTCTGTTCATTTTAGGCTGGGGCTCATGCCCTCACTACTCCCCACTTTATATATATATATATATATATATTGAAGTCAATTTTTATTAAAATTAGAACTTTAGTGTTATTATAGTATTAGTTTTGAATTGTGCAACGTATCAATTAAAAATTAGCGTTGTGATAAGAAATTCATGGTATCATTCTTTCTTTTTTTAATATATTAAAAGGAGAGTAGTAGTGATAGTGATTCAGTGATCATTGGGAACAAATTAGACGTACGGAACAAGTGGAATTCATGACTGGCTCTATCAATATGGTACCATCAGAGGCCTAGTACAGTTTAAGATGCCGGTATCATCTGAACCCAAATCCAAATAGCAAATTTCGAACAGATGTTTTGACCCCAAATGTGTAGCAAGGAATTCTAACATTAAACTTTGGATTCATTGAATCGTATGAAGATGAGTTTCGAATCATTATATCGCCATCCTCAGCGGTGGTTGCACTCTTTCGACCTAGGTTTGGAGGATACTGGCTATTTACACTAGACTTCTTGACATGATTAATATCGACTACTGACAGTTTAGTTTGTAAATGTAGAATTAAGAGTATTGCTTGATGAAGACGTTTATTTTTAGAGTTTTTTTATAATTTTATTAAAAATATTAAAATAAATTAATTTTATTAATTTATAATATTATAATAGTATTATCACACATAAGACTCTCCCCTCTTCTTCGTGTGTTGCTTGGAAGGAGGCGCTTCAAATAATTAGAATGTACGAATGGAGACAATTACATTAATTAGCATCTTTGTATTATCGATTTATGGTTTCGGTCTATGCCTTTGCATCTGTATAAAATATCCACCCGGTCCTATTAGAAGTTAGACATTTATCTACCTAAAAAAAAGTAATTAAATAATTGTATTTAATTTTCTTATAAATTCGAGTTGAACAAGATTTAGCTTGATACCGTGCATCTAACCAAATTATTGATAAAATTTTTGGGGGCGTGCATGCGAATCGATTATTGAGAATGGATTTTCAAAATGTGGAGTCTCAAGAAATGTGTTGTTCCTCCTGGTGACTTTCCAAACGTGGAGTTTCGAGGAATGTGTTGTTCCTACTAGTGGTGGTGTGGTGGTGGAATGGATTTTCCAAATGTGGAGTTTCGAGTAACGTGTTGTTCCTGCTGGTAGTGGTGGTGGTGGTAGTAGAATGGATTTTCCAAATGTGGAGTTTCAAGGAACATATTGTTCCTAGTGGTGGTGGCGGCGGTGGCGGCACGTGGCAGCTGCTTGGGTTTTCATTTTCTTTCTAATTTTTTAATTTAAAAATATTAGGATGGCGTTTTCGAGAAAGCATTTTTCCTTTCGCTTTCCCTTCTGTTCGTGATCATCTCCAGTTCCTTGATGTTTCGACGCTGCCAATCCATCTCTTCTTCCTCTCAATCGATTCCCTCAAAGAAGTGCGGTAAGGTTTCTATCACCAGTGTGGATACGAACCCCATGTGTCTCTTCTTTTCATTTTAGGTTGGGGCTCATGCTCTTACTACTCCCCTCTTTATATATATATATATATATATATATATATGTATATATTGAAGTCATTTTTTATTATAGTGGGGTTGTTGGTGGTGTCTGTGTGTATATATATATTGAAGTCACTTTTATTATAATTTGAACTTTAGTGCTATTATAGTATTAGGTTTTGAATTGTGCAACTCATCAATTAAAAATTAACGTTGTGATAAGAAATTCATTGTATCATTCTCTCTTTTTTTTCTAATATATAAAAAGGAGGGTAGTAGTGATTGTGATTCAACGAACTTCGGGGAAAAAAACAGACATACGGAACAACCGGAATTCATGACTGTTTCCGTCAGTGTGGCACCATCAGAGATCTTGTAAAGTTTAAGTTGTTGGTATCCTCTGAGCGCAAACGCAAAGAGCAAACTTTTAACGGATGTTTTAGCCCAAATGTGTAGTGAGGAATTCGAACATCAAACTTTAGATTCACTAAACCTATGAAAATGAGTTTCGAACCATCAAATCACCATCATTAGCAGTGAGTGCACTCTTTGTACCTAGGTTTGAAAGATACCGACTTCTTAAGCGGATAGTATACTTCTTGACAGAATTAGTATCAAGTACTGATTGTCCAGTTCACGAACAGTTTACCGCATGCATGATGGGGACGTTTACTTTTGAAAAGTCAAAAGTGGCAAGCTATCCGGCCCGGGGAAAAAGCAGGAAAGGGGCATAGACTTTGCTTCCTTAACTTAAAAACCACTCGAGAATGGATCGCATCTTTAACTCCAAACAAAAAATTAAAGTTGTGATAAGAAGGATAGGGCATCAATTTCTTTTTATTAATATATATATATATATATATATAAAATGGAAGTAGTGGTGGTGATTCAACGATCATTAGGAACATATCGGACGTACGAAACAAGTGAAATTCAGGACTGGTCCCGTCAGTACCGCACTATCGAAGGTTTAATATAATTTACAATACCTATATCTCCTAGGCCCAAATCCAAAGAACAAACTTCTAACGAATATTTTGACCCAAATATGTAACAAGGAATTTGAACATTAAACTTTGAATTCACTGGACCGTATAGAGATGAGTTTCGAAGTGTCATATCACTATCAACGACAGTGAGTGCACTCTTTCTACATAGGTTTTGAAGATACCGATGTCTTGAACGGATACTAGACTTCTACACACAATTAGTATCGAATACTAATTAATCACTGCGTGAACGTAGAATTCAAAGTACTATATGATGGAACATTCACTCTTGAAAAGTGATCAAAAGCGGCAAGCCACCCAGTCCGGGGAAAAAAACAGAAAAGGGGCACTGCATGATGGGGAGTGGGGACGTTCACTTTTGACTAAAAACGGAAAGGGGGCACTGCATGATGGGGAGTGGGGACGCTCACTAAAAGCAGAAAAGGGCCATTGGATGGTGGGGAAGTTCACTTTGGAAAAGTCAAAAGTGGCAAGCCACCAAGTCTGGGTTAAAAAACAGAAAAGGACCATAGACTTTGCTCCCTTATCTTAAAAACCACTCGCGAATAGATCATATCTTTAACTCCTAACAACAAATAAATGTTTATTCTCTCAGCAGTACGGAAGCAAATATTGGATTGGAGGACCATCTCCTCTTCAACTCAGTTTTCCATCTCACCTCCTTGAGCTTCCCATCCAAACCGTAGTCCCTCTCCATCACCAGATTCATCCCTTCCTCGGAGTACCACCCGACCCCGATGCAGAGGATACCTTCCCTGTTGATGTCCACATATGCCGTGACTCCACCCGGCAGCCACAGTATGGTCATGTCCTTCGTGTCCAGCATCTCCTCCTCCCCAAAGTAGACCAGATTCTCCGGAAGGCTCCTGTTCTTTAGAGTCTCGGTGCAAAAGTACACGTACGGAGTCCTGATTGCTTGTTCCTCCATCAATGTCTCATCCTCGCCATATATAGGAGTGGCACTCACTTCAAACACCTTCCAGGAACCAATGAGATCCAACGGCTGCGTCCTTTTTCGTTGGGAGAATGTGTCCATATTAAACTTGAGATTGCTGCTCAAAACACATGCAACACTGTGACTAACATGTCCAATACATAGCAAAAGTGCAATGCATTTTAGATAGAAAGTGAAATATGCCTAAATACTCCAACACCTATGCAAACGAGACCATTTGACCCTCAATAAACTCTGCTTTAGGATAACTTGTCCTATAAATTTAAGCCCAACTCTTAAGGTCATGGTTTCCATCGGGCAAGAGGATGAGTAATATCATTAACCAAGAATATCATTAACCAAGTAGATTTGCGTGCCCAAAGTAATCTTAGCCAGTCATGTGCGAAAAGCTTGTAAGATCCCTAATCCATCTTTATCAAAAACTTGTATCAGGAGATTGAACCCGGTCAAAAGCTTTTCTACATCCTAGTTGGTTTGACATCAAAGAACAATCTTGCTGCATTTACTGATTCCATAGTAACTTATGACTGACTATCAAGCTCCTCTAATTTTGCCTGAGAAACCAAACAGCCAAATTTTTGTATCAGTTTCTTATAAACGTAATAGGATCAGAAATGCTTCATTTAACCAAAACAATGTGACTAATAGACTGGGGCATTTTAGTCACACGTACCTCTCATCCTGAAGGTTTGATGGACAAATCCACTCTTCCTCGTAGACAGCAACTCTCATTATCTGAATATCAGCACCACCATTGTTGAATTCAATGGTATGGACTATACGCAGTCTCTTGTTGCAACCCTTAATCAAACACTGTGAATAGGGAAAGAAGGCACTTTGGCTGACCATTTATTGGATGATCAACAGAATATTATATATATATATATATAGTTTTGTTTATATCCTGCTCCATGTAAATCTTACAACAAAATTTCATGTAAGCAAAGATAGCAGATCAAATGATTGACCTAGATTTAACACTATTTCCTATTTGAAGATTGTGAAGCAAATGTATCAAATCTTAAAATGAAACAAGTTTGATGATTTAAGCCATGTTGACTAAAATAGCTATCACTTGTTTCTCCAACAATTGAAACGGCTAGGAGAGTTATAACAAATTAGACAACTTGGCTTAGACACACTCACGTTTTATTATGGAAAGTAGAACAGTAATATCAGAATGGCTACGGCCGTTTTCAGTAAGCAGAAGTCACAATCAATCATTTGGTCTACAGGATACGGAAAATTTCTCCAGCTTCCCGACCTAAACGTCTTGGAAAACACAGGAGAAAAAAGGGATCAGCGCATTGCAATATGCAGTACATATCTTACGCAAGACATCTTACTATGGACAGGAGAATAGGTTTATTCCTTATTTCACACATCTTAAAAACATGAAAGGGAAAAAAAACCTGGAGAATCCCCAATTCTATAGACCCATAAGAACAATCATGGGGCATTTGGTTGGACTCCCCATACTATTCCGGTAAACCAAATAAGTCTTAAATATCTGGATTGAAATAGAGGAGGATTACATGGGCATTGAAGAACACTCCTTCAAAACGTCTAGAATAGGGTTTTTATACCGGAAATAGAGTGTGAAATCTCCAAAATAACCTTCCTATTTATCTTATTTACATTTTTACAACCCTTCCTCTCAATCTGTCGTCTTTCTTCGTCGACGTCTCCTCCGATGGCAATCCCTCCGGCGACCCCATCTTCTCCCACCATCCCTTCTCCCTTATCCGGTGACCCTCTCCACCGACGAGCACAACCGGCGATGACTCATCTCATTCACCCCTCCCCTCTCGCTCTCTCTACTGGTTCGACATGGTAGGGTGCAAAGGTGGGGCTCGTCGATGGGGTTCAACGGTGAGATCAACGGTGGGGGCTCAACTGGGGCTCGAAGGTGAGGGATCGAGGACGGGTCGAGGGCGGATTTTCGACTGCGGCTTTTCGACCGCGGGGGCTCTCTGGCGGGGCTTGGCCGACGGCGGGGCTCGGCGGTGGGGGATCGGCCAACAACGGGGCTCTACGTAGGGGGCTCGGCGGCGCTCTTTCTTATTTTGTGTTTTGGGTTGGGCGGGGGTGTGGAGGAAGACGATGAACACGAGTTTCTTTATTTTTTTTCAAATTTTAAAAATTTAGCTTTTCATAAAAATAATGTTAAAATAATATTAAATAAAAATATACTTAATAGTAATTTTATCTTTTCATATTTATACATTATATTCTTTATTCTTTTATTCCCTCCAATCAAACAAAATATATTTATTTCCTATTTAACTATATTCATCATACTATTCATTATCTCTATTTATTTTATTCCCACGAACCAAATATGTCATCAATGATTTATTCCCTCAAAGCATATTTATGGGACTACAGTTCCTAAGGACACCGCTGGGGACTAGCAATGATACTAAATCGAAGTGACAAACAATAAGATGCAGAAAAAATCAACATTACGTGACCAAAATGAAAAATAATGAGCTAAATTTTTATAATCTTCAGCTGAAGGAAACGTTCTTGGAGCTCACTTGTTCAAATTTGAAAGTTGGCGTCAGATAATATTTGGAATCATCAATCTCGCCCACTGAAATACTCTTGGAACCCATTGATATCTCCAACCATTATATGCTTAAGCGATTTTTACATCGCATATCTAGTTATAGGGGGAGAAAAAGGCAAATCATAAGGAAATTGTAGCAGTTAATAATCTTAAGCTAGGGATGCCCTTGTTTGGTGAACATGCTTTGAAAAGATAACATGAAGAGAAATCGTTCTGTGCAAAATAACAATAAGGGTTTGTTTGATTAAACTTAATCAATTGGCATGTGTCATGTATAAGTTTGTTATGGACAGGAAGGAAAGAAAGATGAAAGTGCGTGAAGATATTTAAGTGAAGCTACTTTAAGGCATATCCAAGAACACACTATAAACACCAAGTCTTTCTCTACAGTAGAAATTATATTTCTTCAACACTTCATAAGTTATCTAAGAAAATGTGTAAGCTATAAACCTCTGTGGAAGAACATACATATATTTCTCAAATCTGCGAGTGCAACAGACAACCATTAAGTCATGTAAAAAAAAGAAAAGAAAAAGAGAGAACTTATGTACCAGCGGTTTGATATCAAAGTAGATTCTAAGAAAACATTTCCCACTTCCAGCAATTTTTAATAACTACAAGAGTCAGAAGATGATTGAGAAAATCATTACCTCTAAGGAAACAAGGCCTGGCTCATTGTCCCATGACATCTTTCTCCATTACATCGCTTGCTCCGAAGTCAAAAGAATCAAATTTTGGAAGACTAGGCTCGCTACACCTTCATTCTTTGTCCTTCCCTTTTCTGAAAGAGATGCATCACCATTCTTGTGACCTTTGCTATCACCCGTTAGTTAATGACAGCTTGTTAATAGAGATGATGTCCTTCGGAATCTTGACTTTCACCACACTGATTCTTCCATTGCCTTCAAAGAATCTAGGATTATCGGTTGAAGCGACCAGCCTCTTGAAATTCGATAGATCCTAGATTTCTCTCGATGATGAGCAACCGACCACCGTAATCCTCTCTAAGAATTCCATGTTTTCGACCCCACAAACTGACTCCAACTCTCTGCAGCCATCAATTTTCAAATGCTGCAGCCACTTGAGCTCTGATAGATCGAGGGAAGGTTGAGGTAGGGTGCACTTGATTATATGCTGAGTCTTCAGATTTCTCGGCAGAGGAAGCACGCCTATCAACTTGCTTCGTGAGAGCTCCAAAATGCTCAATGCCTCCATCTCCACAGGGCACGTAGCTAATCTCGTGCCTGCAGAGCTAGCACGAAGGTGTAGTGTTGTTAAACTCGAGGGAAGCTGTCCAACAGTCTCCAAGCCTGCACAATGTAACCTAAGCCGTCTGAGATGAGGGAAGTCGTCGGTCTGCATCTTCACACTAATGATGTTTCTGAATCTTAATTCAAAGCTCTCTAGTAAAGGACAACCGCTAATCCAGTTTGAGTCAGTGGGAGACGAGTGCTGCTCTGGGAGTTTCAACTCGTCCATGTCGTCCCTTAGCAATAGGTCATTCAGGCGTTCCACGTTCACTAGGCTCGCGATTTCCTTGAGGGAGCTTGAACTAACACGCAGGATGGTCAAACTTGAAGGAAGATTTGGCAATTCTTGAAGTCTCGTACTGTATTCTAGATGAAGATGCTGGAGGAGAGGGAGCTTATGATCGTCAATGGCAGTCGGCGAATTCTGGATTGTGACACGTTGAGGATCCTCAGTCGGAGTAGCCTCCCAATGTCTTCCGGGATGTACTGCAGCATACTCTGTCTTACATGCAACTCCTCGAGCTTTTCAAGGTCGCCAGTGGAGCTGGGCAAGCTACTTATGGAGGAATCATCCAGTCTCAACACCCTCAAGTTGTCAAGATTTCCGATAGTTGTGGGTATCTCTGTGAACCGTATACATGAAATTTCCAGCTCAACTAACGACCTCAAACTTCCCAATATTGCTGGATATTTCGTCAAAGCTGAATTTTCATCCAGTTTTCTATTGATACTGTCAAGTGGCATTACAGGCCTGCAATCTGAAAGCTTCAGGACTTTGAGGTTTTCTCCGATCTGCGAAACACCGAGAAAATATGGAAAGGGTACGGCTTCAAACTCCAGGCTCTTTTACAAATGGAGAAACTTTTGTATGTAAAGGGTATTATGTTAACGTAATATCACAATTCAATAAGATTCTATTACTTTTAAAATTGTCTTTTTTTTTGTATTTTATTTTAAAAGATCTTAAAACGACTGAATTTTCTTAACTTGTAAAATCACGTAAATATTATCATATGGTATACTCATTGCACAGAAGAGTCTCTCTTACAAATGAGCATGGGCAGTGTCATTAGAGACATTATTATTGTTTTTTTTAAAAAATTATTTGAGTAATTATTTTTGTTGTATTATAAACTTATAAAGTACTGAGAATATTTTATTTTTTGTAGTTTAACATTCCAAACCAATTTCCGCTGGAAAATTCTATTCGGAGTTCTATTTTCCAACAGCACGCTTTTGCACATAAATCTGTCATCGAGTATCCCAAGAGGTTCCACAGGTAAATCATTTTTGAAATTTTCCATGAGAATGCATGCGTGAAAATCCCTTGTAAAATTTGAAAGATATCCGATGGACAAATTTTCCAAGGAAATATTTCGAAAAGATTCCATATTTTACTTTTGGGAAACAAACCAAATTATAAAAAGAATCCTCCGTAAATAATCACAATTAAATAAAAACAAATACATAATTAGGGAAAAAAACAAAAGAGTAGTTGGAGAACATTAAGCGCTAGTTATAGTTTTAAGGATATTTTACCATTGAAACCATTTTCTTATGTTTTATTTAATTTATTCTCATTTATTAAGGGTATTTATGCAAATTTTAATAATGGAGTTTTGAGATTGTTTGCCTTAATTTTCCTTAAGAAGTCATCCGTGACATTGCACCATGAAAGGTCAAGAACGACTAAATCCTCTGGCACTAGATTAGCTGCCTTCACTTCCACATCACGCCACGAAAGCCATTTTAGTTCTCGGAGAGCATCCTCGAAATCACCTTCCAAGCGCACCCATTCCAGCTCAAGAAAACTTAGATTCTGTAGATACCTGATGTGGTTCGGTGTAATAGCAAAATCCGGGTTTAAGGCCATGTACTCCCCATGATGATGAAATTTAAGTGCACGGCTTTCACATGTTCCCTACTCATCAATGAAAATAATACGAAATTCGCTTTAATATGTTATTACCGTCCATTATCAGGATTCACATTTACATGGTAAATAAACGAGGCATAAATCCAAATGAGACTTAAATTAAACAAAGATAGAGCATGGTATCAGTGAGCTGAACTCGAGTACCAATCAACGACAACAACTCTCCATGCATGTTCAAGAACTTGAGAGAGAGAGAGACAGACAGAGGGGGGAGAGAGTGTGTGAGTGTTTTGGTGTTTCAGCTCACACTTCTGTACCTTCTCTCTTGATAGAACACGTTTGACTTTATCGGGTAACCATAACCTACTACGCTTTTCAGGACGTCTGAGATTTTCCTGGATAACGATTTCCCTTCCAAGGTCCCTTGAAGCTGATCATAAGCTTATCCTAAATACCCTCACGTGAAGCTATCTTATGTATATGAGATTTCCAGTGCTCCTTGTTTATATGAAAGAGGTATGAACCCATGACCCAGAGCAAAAGGGAGGCGTCCACAAGCAGTAATAACCTCCTTTGATAGATGGAGGTAGTTAGCGGGAGGTGACTCCTGCTTAAATGCATGTATGGAGAATAGTTAAAGAGCATTGTCGGGACTCATCTCAGACACATTGTACTCACATATTCTATCGTCGTCCCGTACTTTAACTTGCAGAACAACACAGCTCGAATTCCTAGTTGTGGTGATTATTCTACTTCCGGAGTAAAACCAGGCAGAATCTCCTGCCAAGCTCTCGATTTGCTTGTGCTGGTCCAAGTCATCAAGAATTATCAGAACCTTTTTGTTATTGACTAGATCTTTGATACTATTGATCCCCGAATCTTTGTTGTCGATTTCCTTGGTCCCTTGACTGAGCTGTCTCAAAAGTTTATTCTGCAGGTATACGATGCCATGACTGTTTGTTGTCTCCCGCACATCATCGAGAAAGCAGCAACAATCAAAGCCTCCATCACGATTGCAAAGCTCGTTGAAAATAAACTTGGCAAGAGTCGTCTTACCAACACCTCCCATTCCATGAATCACAATGAACCGCACATCTGAAGACCTTACATCTAGTAGGCTCCTGACATTATTGACATGATGATCGATTCCAACTAGTGAACCATGCACTATCTTATGCTTCACCTCCAGCTCAGTTAGAATATCCTTCACAACTTTTTTACAAAGATGTCCATCACTGCCACAGATACACCATCACACTTTCAATAAAGGGAATCACCGATTGCTTGAGGAAAGCATATAGTCAAATGCATGTTATGTATGAACTTACATATGTATATAATTTAGAGCCTCCCTAGAGAAGTTTCCTCTTTTATTCGCAGATAAAAATTTCTGTCTGTTTTTTGCACTTTGTTTTTTGCTGAATTTCCGAAAAAATTTACTAGCAACTATATCGATCAAAACCACGTTATTTAACTAGTGATCAGGCTGACAAGGAATTTTCAAAAAAAAAAAAAATCAGCCCGAATTTATTAATCAGAATTTTCAGAAATTTAGTTGGAAGTATGAGTGTCCAATTAATTGTCGATGGTTTTTGTAATTGAAAAATTTCTAGCAAACTATGGAACAGGAAGAAATTAAATGTAAAAATGCTGAAATATTATTGATGAAGACCGACTAATATTCTCCCTTTTTGAGGTAATTACTCGTCCTCACAAAACCTTATCCTAAATAAAAACTTTATGGCAAAATCTATATTCTTGGCTAATGATATCATATCCTTTATAATTCCAAAATTCTTACTTCATTCTACATCGTCACTTAACATGAAAAAATACTAATCAAATTGTAATAAATAAGTAAACGAGTGTCAGTCATCTTGAGTAATTGTCATAATTACTACTAATTAGGGTGATCTTATTTATGTTTTCTCACAACGTCACTATAAAAATTACGGATAACATACTGGTCATGCCTCGTAATCTAAATAAAAGGGAGAAAATTTAAAAGGACTCCGATGAAAAACTTTTAGATGGCTTACCTTACAATAATGTGGTAAAGAAGTATCAATTAACTTGTTCTAATTAGTAACAAATTATGATAATTACTTGAATTATTAATATTAATTTACTAGTTTGTCACAATTTAATTGGTATATTCTCACGTCACACAATGAGATATGATTATTTAGGAATTCTTAAATGGGAGGAAGAAAAGTTTAAAAAAAAAAAAAAGGGAGACTCATATGGCAACAGTAATTACCCAGAGTACTCAGTTATGTCCCATGCCTTGATCTGACCAACATAAAGGAAGCTCCTCTCCAACCACGTTATGTCGAAGGAAGCATCATCCTGCTCAAGAGCCTTTTCCCACTCGACCTTCTTAGCCTCATACTCCTCCCTGAACTTGCATAGCTGATTTTGGTACAGATCTGTCTCAAGCTTCACATCTTCAGCTTTCACATAGTAGAAGACCGGTATGATGACCTTTTGAAGCTTCACCATCTTGGCGAGCTCCCAGAGGCACCACAAGCTCTCGGCATAGTTCTCAGAGAAGATGGGTATGCAAACTTGCGACCTGTTGATCGCAACTAGCATCTCCCTCATCCTATCACTCGGGTTGAGTGCCTCATCGTCCAGGAAGACACGAACTCCAGCATCTACTAGGAAATGGTACAGACTATTGGCAAATCCGCGCCGAGTGTCACATCCTCTAAAACTTAAAAACACTTGATAATCCCTCTGCGGTCTCTCTGCGCTGCTTGCTTCTCTCTCCATGGTTGAGGAAAGCTTTTGGGTAGAGAGGGAGAGAGACTTTTCCTTTTTCCCTTTCTAGGTTGCAGTGCCCTTCTCATACAGTGGTTTCACTTTTTGTAGATCCTTTTTTTTTTTTTTTGGTCGCCAGCCACGGTATCCAAGCAGGCCCCACCAGTGGTGAGATGGCATCTTTCAGCCAACCATACTTGACTAATCCGTTGGTCGCCCCGGGTCGCACGCCTGGCAATGGCGGGTGAGGCTCCCAAGGGGGGTGTCTGCGTACGTGAGGTCTCAAACTCGAGACCTCCTTAAGCGGCACCGAGCTGCTTACCACTCGGCCCAACCCCCCTTGGTGTAGACCCTTATATTTCTCCTTGGAAAAAGTTACTAAAAAATTAATAAAATTAACTTATTTTTAAGATTTCTTATAATTTTATTTAAAAAATTTTAAAATTAATAAATTTTATTAATTTATAATATTATAACAGTATTATTATGTAATATATTGATTACATACAACACTCTCTCATCTGCTTGGTGTCTTGCTTGTAAGGAAACACTTAAAATAATTATAATGCACGAATGGAGACAATGACATGACTCCACTTGCAATTTTTTTCCGATATACAGTCAGTTTTTGCATTTTGATAAAATTAGAAGTGTCATGCCCAGACACACATTATCGGTGCTAAAATATCAAGATATTTTTTTTATCTGTACCACGGATATTCAGAAATCCAACAAGTTATGACTAAGAGCTAACTAGAGGATAAAACTTTTCGAATGTGAATTCTCTAACAATGAAATGGTTTAAATCTGATGCAATTTTGTATAATTTGCCAACATGCAATTACATGAATTAGCATCTTTTTATTATCGATTTATGGTTTTGGTCTATTTCTTTGCACATGTGTAAAATATCCACCGGTCCTATAAGACGTTGGACCTCTATCCATCTAAAAATTTAAAATATTAAGTAATATATCTAATTTTGCTTATAAATCTGAGTTGATTTAGGATTTAGCTTGTAACTGTGCACCTGACCAAATTATCGATAAAATTTTTGGTACGTGTGCATGCCATTAGGGACATCGTCTCGTTAGTGAACTATAAACACAAGAACTAACTTGCAGTGAAATTTGTAGGTAAATTCTAAACACATTCTTTGTCGAATTCCAAATAATATCAATCGATTAGTGAGAATGAATTTTTAAATTGTGGAGTTTCGAGCAACGTGTTGTTCCTGTTGTTGGTGGTATGTGTGTGTGTATATACATATATATATATATACACATACATATTTTGAAGTAATTTTTTATTATAATTAGAACTTTAGTGTTATTATAATATTAGTTTTGACTTGTGCACCGTATCAACTAAAAATTAAAGTTGTGATAAGAAAGATAGGGCATCAATTTCTTTTTATTAATATGTAAAAAAAAAAAAATGGAAGTAGTGGTAGTGATTCAGCGATCACTAGGAACATATCGGACGTACGAAACAAGTGAAATTCAGAACCGGTCCCGTCAATATCATTCTATCAAAGATCGAGTATAATTTAAGATACCAGTATCACCTCCACTTCGTGTCTTGCTTGGAAGAAGGCGTTTCCAATAATTAGAATGTACGAATGGAGACAAATGACTTGACTCCACTGGCAGCTTCTTCCCATCATACAGTCCAATTGCATTTTGATATAATTAGTCAGTATGCAATTAAATTAATTAGCATCTTTGTATTATTGATTTATGGTTTCGGTCTATTTCTTTGTGTGTATAAAATATCCATCCAGCCCTATTAGAAGTTAGACATTTGTCTACCTAAAAAAATAAAT
Source organism: Lagerstroemia speciosa (assembly GCA_037672795.1). Lineage (NCBI taxonomy): Eukaryota > Viridiplantae > Streptophyta > Magnoliopsida > Myrtales > Lythraceae > Lagerstroemia > Lagerstroemia speciosa. The sequence goes on from CM075297.1 coordinate 12,188,925, forward strand.
AATTAAATAATGGCATTTAATTTTCTTATAAATTCGAGTTGAACAGGGTTTAGCTTGTAATCGTGCATCTAACCAAATTATCGATTGGGGACATCGTCTCGTTAGTGAACTATAAATACAAGACCTAACTTGCAGTGAAATTTGTAGGTAAATTCCAAACACATTCTTTGTCGAATTCTAAACAATATCAATCGATTATTGAGAATGAATTTTCAAAATGTGGAGTTTCGAGGAACGTGTTGTTCCTGCTAGTACTGGTGGTGGTGGTGGGAAGGATTTTCCAAATATGAAGTTTCGAGGAACGTGTTGTTCTTGCTGCTAGTGGTGGTGGTGGAATGGATTTTTCAAATGCGGAGTTTCGAGGAACGTATTGTGCCCAGTGGTGGTGGGGGCGGCGGCGGCACACGACAGCTGCCTGTGTTTTCATTTTCTTTCAAATTTTTATAATTTAAAGATATTATGATGACTTTTTCGAGGAAGTTTTATGCCTGCTTTGATCCTTGACCCTTTTTCCTTTCACTTTCCCTTCTGTCCATGATGATGTTTCGATGCTGCCAATCCGTCTCTTCTTCCTCTCAATCAATTCCCTCAAAGAAGTGCAGTAAGGTTTCTGTCACGGGTGTGGATTCACTGAATCGTATGAAGATGAGTTTCGAACCATCAAATCATCATTATTAGCAGTGAGTGCACTCTTTTTTTTTTTTTGTCGCCAGCCACGGTATCCAAGCAGGCCCCACCAGCGGTGAGATGGCATCTTTTAGCCAACCATACTTGACTAATCCGTTGGTCGCCCCGGGTCGCACGTCTGGCAATGGCGGGTGAGGCTCCCAAGGGGGTGTCTGCGTACGTGAGGTCTCGAACTCGAGATCTCCTTAAGCGGCACCGAGCTGCTTACCACTCGGCCCAACCCCCCTTGGTGAGTGCACTCTTTCTACCTGGGTTTGAAAGATATCTACTATTTAAGCGGATACTATACTTCTTGACAGAATCAGTACCAAGTACTCACCGTCCAGTTTGTGAACAGCGGATTGCATGCGTAATGGGGACGTTCACTTTTGAAAAGTTAAAAGTGGCCAGCCATCCGGTCCGGGGAAAAAACAGAAAAGGGGCATAGACTTTGCTTCCTTATCTTAAAAATCACTCGCGAATAGATCACATCTTTAACTCCTAACAAGAAATAAATCTCGACAGTATAGAAGAAAATATTTTTTTTAAAAGACAGAGCTTTAGGAAAATTTTATGGATGTATGGTATTTTGAACCATTTCTTGTGTGTACATATACACACAATTAGCCCTGGAAATGGAACTGATACAAAACTCCTGTTACAGGATGTGGGAACAGTACTGAGAACTGAGAGGATGGGTGGGGGAATCGTGGGGAGTTTCTCAGTAGTGGACCTTAATAACGAGGATGTGGCCTCTTAAAAGATCAAGATTTTGACAAAAACATGAGCCAAGTTGGTAAGGGGGAATTCCTAGTTTATGCTGTACTTCAGCACAACAGCTAATGTATCTGTCCATGTTGTGCAAGGAAGGCGACAACAATTGGCTAGAGCCCCTACCGTGTTGGCTGACAAGACCTTGGGATTGTCAATTGTCATGCATAATGAACACAGTGATTTCTTTCTATTAGCGTAAGTGTACGCGAAAATTCCCATTTTCCTAAAGGGTATGAGGAGGAGGGTAACTAACAACACAACTTATTCACATTGGATTGGAGGACGATCTCCTCTTCACCTCAGTTTTCCATCTCACCTCCTTGAGCTTCCCATCCAAACCGTAGTCCCTCTCCATCACCAGATTCATCCCTTCCTCGGAGTACCACCCGACCCCGATGCAGAGGATACCTTCCCTGTTGATGTCCACGTATGCCGTGACTCCACCCGGCAGCCACAGTATGGTCACGTCCTTCGTGTCCAGCATCTCCCCCTCCCCAAAGTAGACCAGATTCTCCGGAAGGCTCCTGTTCTTTAGAGTCTCGGTGCAGAAGTACACGTATGGAGTCCTGTCTGCTTGTTCCTCCATCAGTGTCTCGTACTCACCATATATAGGAGTTGCACTCACTTCGAACACCTTCCAAGACCCGATGAGATCCGACGGCTGCGTCCTTTTTCGTTGGGAGAATGTCTCCATATTAAACTCGAGATTGCTGCTCAAAACATATGCAATATTGTGACTAACATGTCCAGTACATAATAAAAGTGCAATCCATTTTAGATAGAAAGTGATAAATGCCTAAATACTCCAACAACTATGCAAACGGGACCATTTGACCATAAAAAAACTCTGGTTTAGGATAACTTGTCCTATAACTTTAAGCCAAACGGAAACTCTTGAGGTCAGTTTCCATCGAGCAAGAGGATGAGGAATATCATTAACCAAGTAGATTTGCGTGCCCGAAGTAATCTAAGCCAGTCATGTACGAAAAGCGTGTAAGATCCCTAATCCATCTTTATCAAAAACTTGTATCGGGAGATTGAACCGTGTCAAAAGCTTTTCTACATCCTAGTTGGTTTGATGTCAAAGAACAATCTTGCCGCATCTACTGATTCCACAATAACTTATGACTGACTTTCAAGCTCCTCTAATTTTGACTGAGAAACCAAGCAGCCAATTTTTTGTATCAGTTTCTTATAAACGTAATAAGATCAGAAATGCTTCATTTAACCAAAACAATGTGCATAACAGACTCGGGCATTTTAGTCACACATACCTCTCATCCCGAAGGTTTGATGGACAAATCCACTCTTCCTCGTAAACAGCAACTCTCATTATCTGAATATCGACACCACCATTGTTGAATTCAATGGTATGGACCATACGCAGTCTCTTGTGGCAACCCTTAACCAAACACTGTGAATGGGGAAAGAAGGCACTTTGGCTGACCATTTGATGGATGATCAACAGAATATCACATATATATATATATATATATATATATAGTTTTGTTTATATCCTGCTCCATGTAAATCTTACAGCAAAATTTCATGAAAGCAAAGATAGCAAATTAACTGATGGACCTAGATTTAACACTATTTCCTGTTTGAAGATTGTGAAGCACATGTATGGAATCTTAAAATGAAACAAGTTTGATGATTTAAGCCATGTTGACTGAAATAGATATCACTTGTTTCTCTAACAATTGAAACGGCTACAAGAGTCACAACAAATTAGACAACTTGGCTTAGACACACTCACGTGTTATTATTGAAAGTAGAACAGTAATACCAGAATGGCTACTGCCGTTTTCAGTAAGCAGAAGTCACAATCAATCATTTGGTCTACAGGACACAGAAAATTTCTCCAGCACATCAACTTTAACGCCTTGAAAAACACAGGAGAAAAAATGGACCAGCACATTGCAATGTGCAAAGCATATCTTAAGCAAGACATCTTACTATGGACAGGGGAATAGATTCATTCCTTATTTCCCACATCTTAAAAATATGAAAGGGAAAAAAAACCTGGAGAACTCCCAATTCTGTAGACCCATAAGAACACTCAATGATTTATTCCCTCAAAGCATATTTATGGGACTACAGTTCCTAAGGACAACACAAGGGATTAGCAATGATACTAAATTGAAGTAACAAACAATAAGATGCAGAAAAAATCAACATTACATGACCAAAATGAAAAATAATGAGCTAAATTTTTATAATCTTCAGCTGAAGGAAACATTCTTGGAACTCACTTGTTCAAATTTGAAAGTCGGCATCAGATAATATTTGGAATCATCAATCTCGCCCACTGGAATATCAGCCGGACCCCTAGAATAAGATCCGTCCTGCAAGGTAAACAACTGGGTGCTGTCCTCATCCTTTACTAAGGAATCAAAAGCCTCCAAGATTGTGGCTAGTTATAATGGAAAATACTCTTAGAGCCCTTGATATGGTTAAGCGATTTTTACACCTCATATCTAGTTCTAGGGAAAAAAAGGGCAGATCATAAGGAAATTGTAGCAGTTAATAATCTTAAGCTAGGGACGCCCTTAGTTGGTGAAAATGCTTTGAAAAGATAACATGAAGAGAAATTGTTCTGTGAAGAATAACAAGGAAGATGAAAGTGCGGGAAGATATTTAAGTGAAGCTACTTAAAGGCATATCCAAGAACACACTATAAACACCAAGACTTTCTCTACAGCAGAAATTATATTTCTTCAACACTTCATAAGTTATCTAAGAAAATGTGTAAGCTATAAACCTCTGTGGAAGAACATACATATATTTCTCAAATCTGCAAGTGCAACAGACAATCACTAAGTCATGTAAAAAAGAGGAGGGGGCTGCTTACGTACCAGCGGTTTGATATCAAAGGAGATTCTAAGAAAACCTTTCCAGCCCCCTTCTATTTTTGATAACTACAAGAGTTACAAGATGACAGAGAAAATCATTACCTCAAAAAAAACAAGGCCTGGCTCATTGCCCATGACATCTTCCTCCAGTACATCGCTTGTTTCAAAATCAAAAGAATCAAATTTTGGAAGACTAGGGTTAGCTACACCTTCATTCTTTGTCCTTCCCTTTTCTGAAAGAAATGCACCACCACCATTCTTGTAAACTTTGCTATCATTGCCACCATGTTGTTGCAGAATTTCACCGTAAGGGTTAAAGGTCGCCCAGTTTATCTTCCGATGAATCTGAGATGTTTGTGCTCCAGCTGAGGGGTCTGACACAGCTTTAATACAAGACATGGTATAGCAGTCATATAGGCTCTCATTCTTATTTCCAATTTCAATTGGCTCCATTTCAGCAGTGATTGGTGAAAATACTGCTCCCACGCCCTTCCAAATCCCACTAAGACTGCTTGCAAATGTGTTCCATGATGGTTTTATCACTGGCTCCTGAAAGCAAAGAATTTGAATCACTAAATAAAGATCTTTCTATCTCTTTGGTCAATGAAGGTTTCAGTTGTACCAATAGATGCTCGTTCATAAATTCTCAGGGAGCAATTGTCAGCTTCAACCAGATATACCATAATGACGGGTTCAGTTCAAAACTAAATAAACAAGAATGGCCCAAATCTTCTAACGAAGCCTAAACGTGTTTATATCGACAAACTCCACATCCCACCAGACGAAGTTTTGCAGGAAACAATGTCAAATTCATCAGGAACCAACAATATCCACCATAACGCAGCTAACTTTGTTCGTTAGTTCTGATGTTGATCAGGCATAACATAGCGATACATATAGATATCAAACACCATTCATCATAGAGAACATGTTAGCTAGAAATTCATTGCCTAGAACACCCATAATCTTAGCAAAAATTGATCCAGCCATGGAACCCTAAACATCAAGGAACTGGTTCAACATGACCAAACAACATTTCCAGCCTCAGTTTTCGTGTTGATGAATTAAGAAATTTCTCGTGAATGACCTGAGCTTGTAGGACGGTTTCGACTTCCATGAGCATAGCACCGGACACCATGACCCTGCCATCCTTTCCCCTCTTTCCCCTCACTGGTCGCCGCCCCTTCCTCCTGCGCTGCCTCGTCTTCTGCCCCTCCTTCTCGGCCAGCTCGTTGTCGATGCTCCAGACATTGTCCTTCCTGCCCTTAACCTCGACCTTCCCGTTTGCGCCGTAGTCTCTGCGGCTGCTCCGGGGAGCGGTGAGGGGCCGCCTCTGCTGCTGCTGCTGCTGCTGCTGCTGCTTCTCGGGATATACGGGGCCGAGAAAAATGGGGCTTGGGGAGGAGAGAGAGTGACGGAAGGCGAGGACGGGCCTGCTAGAGCGAGATGAAGAGGAGAGGGCTCTGCAGAGCCGCAGACATGGAGGAGGAGGAGGAGACGCAGGAGAAGAAGAGCACTGCATTTTTCGGAGAGGATTTTAGGATTGCCCTGGTTTTTGGGTCAATCCCTTCTGCACTGTCACGTTCCCCTAATTAAACCATCAAATTCATCCTTAAAATTTAAATATCATCAATCTGATCATTAATATTTATTTTTATCAATTAATTTGATCCAAGTATTATAATGTCATTTACAGATGCTAACGTGGATGGTAATGACCACGTCAACGAGTCGCACATACCACGTAACGAGTTATGAATAGTTGAAAATTAAAATTAAAATATAATTTTATCCACTTATTGATTATCAAGTAGTATGTGCGGCCCTGAAAAACGACGGCCAAAGTCCATGTCAGAATCCATAAACGGCGTGGACTAAATTGATTGATGGAATTAAACAGTGAGGACTACATTGATTGTTTTGAAATTTTGAGAACTAAACCGATGGATCACTACAAATTTGAGGATCAGTCTAATAGTTTACTCTTTTCTTAGTGTATAATTTCGAGTCCATTTAAAAATAAAAGAATATATCATCATATCAAATTAATCTTTTTTAAAAGGATACTCTCTAATCTATATATATTTATCTTTATATTATATATTAGGAGCATAATTTTTTTTTGATAATTTATTACTTTCACTAATTATTAATGACAACTAAATTTAGTTCTTAATATTTATTACATTAAGAATAAATGTGAGTAAATAAAAGAATGAGAACAACAGTGACAATCCAATCACTCATTTACGTAATGTTTGAATATTACTGTATTTTCTAATCGATAAGAGCGATGTGATAATTCTTTGTTCACTCTCTTTTCGCTCCCACTTCCTCTCCTTTCTCTCCCTATTTCTCTTGATTTTTCTCGAAACCCTTTGTACCTTTTTCACTGTATATAAAATCATCGAACTATTTCTTGAATTTGTAACTTAATTTTCACATTTGATTTACCGAAAAATTACTTATTTGTAACATTAACTGCTACTAAAATTTTATTTAAACAGTTAAGATCTCATTTTCTTCTTCGATTTCATTAAATAACAAAAAGTTAAGCCTGACATGGGTAAAAAATTTCCCCTCCCCTCCTTTAACCTCCATCCAAAACGGGCAAGGATAAAACTCTCCGGTTATAGAATTCGAGACCAATACGTCTTAACGAAGGAGATATCGAACAATTTCAAACAACTCGTAATGCTTTATTGTCAATTTTTTAATTTGCATAGCCCGCCCGTCAAGGTAGGCCCAAACATGCCCTGGGCCCACATACTTTATTACATAATCCATAACTATTTATTCATTGGGCTTTTTTTGGGCTTTAAAAAAAGGGGTAATCTACATAATCAGATGTCATATTGGATTCTGATGTAATTTAAATAATCAATCTAGAAATTATGAGAATTTGAATCAAATTGGATCTAATCTGAGAATTTGCCAAAAAAAATAGAGTTATGGTTGCCATTACCAATCCAATAAATGAGAAAGAATGAATGTGTCCCATGTGATGCGAACGATTGAGAAAAAAAATTTTAGATGGTCCTATCTTACAATAACGTAATAAAGAAGAATTAATCAAATTACTTTAATTAATATTAATTATGACAAATACTTGAGTGATTAAGACTAATTTAAGTATTTATCATATTTTATTTAGTAATTCTTTATTTTACATGATGAGGTAGGACCGTCTAAGAATTCCTCCCATTGACCAAGACTGATTAATGGCAGGTCAACTAAGAGAATTGATTGCCGTGGCCTTTACATAAAGTTACAGTCAAAGTGGTTGACTGACAACTTGACGAAGTCTCGTCAAAAGAGAAGAGAAGAAAAAAATTAGGGCACAATTTAAAAAGAAAATCACCAGCCTAGATGATGATAAAAGGATGAAGCAAATAAAAGGTATAGAAAATTACATTTACGAGAATAAAAATCGAGATCTCTTTGATTTTGAGGCCAATGACATTGCTACAAAAAAATTGAGAATAATTTTTTACCTCATTTTCTTATAATATGTGATTTTTTTGAGCATAAAAATATGTTCACAACGGCTAAATTATTACTGAAAAATACATTAAAAATATAAGCTATCCTATCATCTAAGATATTTATTAGAAATTATAGATACGGGAGTCGGGTCCTTGGACGTATGGGTGAGATCATAATCAGTGAGTGTCATTGTAAACGAGTGCTTCGTGACTTATACGTCCATTTTGTTTCCCTTAATACGTGGATGAAATGAAACGATTATAGCTGTCTCGACTCATGGATAATGTACGTGTGATTATCTCCAATGTATTTTCGCGATTTATTGTTCGTTGATAGCCCGAGTTCGGTTCCAACACTTAAACGCCACAAACAAAAGTGGAAGCCCTACATATCGAAGCCCTATAGTAACGTATTACAATTTAAATTTAAAGATTATACATTTTTATGAACCGTCACAACCCTTAACAAATTGAAGGAAAAGTTAAAAGATTGAAATAAAGAATTACGACTTTTTAATCGTTATTGTACTTTCAAAATTTCTCATCTGTTATGTTCTTCTAGCTACATCCATTCTTCTACAAGGATTGTCGTGTCTACGTTCACGAGTTTCTCTCATGAGCACTGTATCCCAGGAAGTCGTGCTGCAACTTAACGGAGGAATATCTGCCCTCGAAACAATTTTTTGAAAACATCTTATTCAAGTATTCTGTTTTTTAAATTTTCGATTTTCTTGAAATTCCGTCAGTTTCACCTTTTAATTACGATATTTTATTTTCTACAAATTCGACTTGAATGATCATTACTGTGATCTTCTCATTATTTTTGGAAACTTCATATCTTTTTTATCTAAATATTTTCTCACATCTTAAACGACTGGCTACATCTTTTAAGATCTAACTTAACTTTCTTACATATTATCTTCAGCTGTGTTATATTTCCAAGGAAATTCTATGGTTCGGTCGTTAAACTGTTAAACGTATAGGAAAAATAATTATGACTTGTTAGATTATTTTCTTTTATTTAAATTATCAATGGCAAGATATTAAATTAAACGGTTAAACGATCCAATGACTTGACCGGAAAAACTTCCATGTAACCATGAACCCGCCCCCAGAAACTTTGACTTTACTAGAAATTTACATGTTATTCTTCAATTTTTGTTTAGATTTTGTGTATTTGTACTCTAAATTTAAAAATGTATAATGTAAAATAAGTCATCTAACCACTAAATAAATAAAATCTGTGAAATTGTTAAATTTTTTGCATATTTTTTCGAGTATGAAGATGATAATTGCTAAATTCATCCATGCTTGCAACCTTTTCAAGCCCAATGATGAAATAATGGATGAGTATTTATAAGCAGGCAGAGATCATATGGTTTGAGTTTACTATCTCTAGTTGTGGATTTTATGTACTTATATTCAGGGACGGATCTAGGACGGTCGAGCTAGAGGGCGAAATCAGAAGAAATGCTAATGGACGGATTTTAGGTGCGTGAAATAGGATAATTTAATGAAAGTATAGTTAAAATTAGTAAATTAAGACTTAATGAGCAATCATCCCCTCGCACGAAAAAGTTTTCAGTGACATAGTTATACTACGTCTCAATGATAACGTGGTATATCGTTCAATTAAAACTTAATATGCGATCAATAATTATACATATATAATTACTAAACTCTAAAATTTCCTTGAGAATATAAAAAATTATAATAATTGATAAACTTTAATCAGATAAATATATAAATGATAGATTTCAATTGGACGAATATAATATGTTACCATTACCTATGTGACATGACCGCTCCATTAAAAATTTTCTCTCCTTGCGTACCACTAAATCCAACGCTGCTTATATTTGCTCTCATTAATTCTTCATAGAATACACATATATACATATACATATACATACATACATATATATATAAACCTTCAACTGATTAAAGATATATAAGAGAAAATATGGGATAACACCCTATGTAAGTCCATCCGTCTATGTATATATATAATACATACATACCTATATATATGACCAAACAACGATGTAGTAATTACAAGCTAGCTGTCGCATAAATTAAGGGTAGATTAAAACTGAACACTTTCACCGTCTCTCTCTCTCTATCTCGACCGATCGAGGTTTATAACTAGAAGGAGGAGAAGCATTCATGTTCGGAGGAGTTGGAGTCGTCGCACGGGGTGTGGTTGTGCCGCCCCTCGTAGGTCGTTATCACCATCCGGCAGTCCTCCGACAGCCGCTCGACCCTCTTCTTCACCCGGCAGTTGCTGTGCGTGCAGCGGTAGTAGCTTCTGTGCAGGACCAATGTAAATCAAGAAAAGCCACTGTCAACTCACCAAGTGATGATGCCCACGTATACGTGTGTGTGTATATTAACATGTATGCATTGAAGAATGCAAATGAATAGGATCCTCTAAATTTACCTTCATTACATTCACCTACCATAGGAGCTATTCTTTCTGTACATGCATCACTCGATATCTAAAAATTTTGAGTTAATTTCGACTTATTTGAATTCAAGTATGTACTATGGATTCATTAAGAGGTGGATCTATGACAATTATAGATTTTTCGCATTAACAAGACTTAAATCCTGACTTTTTTTGCTTATTAAAAGAAGACGATAATAGTAGTGATAATTTAGACAATATATATAATGTTCAGACTTTGCGTTAAATCGCAAACATACCAAATGTACTGAACAGTCAGTGCGCAACAACGGACTTGTCAGTGCAAAAATTGTTAAAAATCTAGTATAACTCAAGTTTAGGTTAAAAGAGCACATTTCTAACAAATATCTTAATACAAATAGGTGAAGACAATCGAATCCAGGACCTCAAACTTACTAAACTACATGCAATGAGGTATGAACAATAAGACCACCTCTCTTAGCGGTACTGAGACCTTACTCAGGGTTAGGAGGGTGAATGCAGGTTACTGTTGTCTTAGAGTTTTAATTAATTGTCAACAATTCCACCAATAGAACTGAAATCTGTTTCCTCTTCATTCTGCATACAATCGAAATTATTGGTCTATCTCTATATTGTCAACATATTCTGCAAAAAATTTTAAAAGGGAGTGGTGATGGAGGAATATAATAAATGGGTGCAAAGTAATGGAAGAGAGTGACACTGCGTTTAGTTGAACATGAAAGCATCTCAAATATTCATCAGCAATTTAATACGAGAAAGTAAATAAGATCGAATGAATAAAGATCGAAGCACATCACGGGATACAAAAATTGCATCTTCGCATAATGCTGTCATATTTTTATCGAGTTTAAGTTCGAGGATGCAATCAAAGGAAGGCTGTGAAAATGTACTGAACGATTGATCTATGAAATCTCCAAACAGTAATTCATATTCCATTTCTTTTTTTTTTGTCAACTGAAAATCGAAAACTTTCCATGAATTAATACCTCTAATCAACAATAAGTGAAAATAAAAAGTACAATTTTTAAGTTCAGTGCAATAATGATTAGTTTTGTTGCTTGAATTTCCATTAAAATGAGCTGATGAGCAGACAAAATATGAAGATGGTGTGATGAAGCAATGCCATCTAACAAACAGTGCGTGCCTTTTAATATAGAGAGAGACCAAGCAGCTGACACTGGGAGTTCAAGACTCTTCCTACCAGAAGTTTGTTCGATTTGAAGTCCGATAGACACATCTTCAAACATCGTGTGCTGATGTTTGAGATGCAGTCACAATCAGAAACTTTGGTTTCAGTGAAGTAACGGGGATGAAGCACAAGAATACAGAAAGTCGAAGATAAAAACCTTGAATTACTGTCACATTTGAAAAGCTCGAAAACTGATTATAAATTGAAGCCTTCCAGTGAACTTGCGAGGAGATTCTCCGATAGGAATTCTGACAGAAATCGATCGATCTTGCCCAAAATAAGGATCGTTTTCGCCAAAAACTAAGGAAATTGAAATAGAAACTGGATAGAGTTTGTATTCATGGACGTCACTTGGAAAGAACAAGGAAAAAGAAAGGAAGAGGAAGCAATTCATCAACTGTTTCTGCAAATTTGTCTAACAAGATAAAATGTAATAATTCTTTGGATACGGAGGAATTGAATGATTTGGATGGAGATGGCTGTTCTTTTTAAAAAAAATTTATTTTTCAGTTATAAATGAGAGTTGCAAGCACAAAATTACGTGGACAGTAGGAAGAGACGAATAAGGTCCACGGTAGTTTGAAATTATATTTTACATATGAAACACAAGAAATTTTTGAATTTACATCTATTTCTATCAAAAACAATAATTTTACATTTTAATTATAATCAAGAAAATTTCATTATTATTAATAGTCCTCGCATTATTTCGGTAATATAATAATACTTGAATCCAAACAATCCGAAATTTTTAAAGCTTGAGCCTTGAGAGACAAAGTTGCAACACACTTCATGGCAATTAGACTACCCACATTTCCATTTTACAATGTGCTAAAAATAATGGACAGGCACAAAACGAAACACACGTGTGCTTATAGGCATGTGTCGGTGGCTATCGCATTACGTGTACCAGAAATAAAAATTGACTTTCTATGGTAAACGATAAATTCAAATTATTGAAGGCATTTTAATTGCGATATATATAATTTGTACAGTTTTCTCATTATGTGCGGATTGATTATCTCAAAATAATCTACATCGTACTTCTAAATCGAGTTTCTTATGATCTAGTAATTATGTGGGGGTAAAATCCTAATTTTATACTGTGTATTACATTTTTTGTTAAAAAATTATCAGTATTTAATGTTATATGAGTTAAAATTTTTTAACATGAATGGTAAAATCCTTGAACTAGTTGAATTGTAACCAATTTTATAATCGTTTTTACATAATTTTACCAAACTTTATGATGATTCAGCTTACTTACGAACAAAACAATCTTCCATTTTGATTTATAACCCAAGAAATCCTCTTACAGTCAAAATTTTTATTATAATCTTAGCATTCTCGGTAATTAAGCAGTACTTAAACCTAAAACACCCTACCTCTAATGTAAATTAGCTAATTATTCAATAAATTACCTGGACTCTCAGTAAATTACTTAGATTTTGATAAGAATATAAACGTACTTGCAAACTAATTGCCATGTTATTTTAATAGAACTCTCTCATATGCACACTAAAATTGATGTCTATAAACTCGATAGATGAGACTAAAACCGCACAGTTTTATTAAAAACATTTCGATCGTAATGAAATTACATATTTATTACTCTTAGGTATCCTCGCAATGTTTCATCGGGGTTGAGTAAGGTTAAAGTATTCATTTCCTGACAAATGTATCCACAGATGTTCATAATCCTCTTTATCAGTTCTAAATCGGCTAAGAAACTGTGTACCGAGGAAGAGAACCGGTTTGGGAATTGTAAATGGAAATGAAGGTATCGTGAGGCTGGTTCGAGTAGCCATTTATGCGGAAAAACAACATGAATGAGCTCAGGATTTGTATCGAGAGGCGTTCTGCCGCTCGGTCCATTCCCGAAAGATATGCTCAGTGAATGTAATAGAAGAGATGAGACCGATGGATGTATGTATATGCGTGTGTGTGTAATGCAGATATGGAGCTTTTCTCATAATCAGGTTACCTGGGATGGAGACTGTTCTTCACAACCTTCTGGCCATACTTCCTCCATTTGTAGCCGTCGTCGAGGACGTCGATGTCGCTCCTCGTCTGGAAGCAGAACCTCGGCTCCCTCAGCTTTCTCCTCACCTTCATCTTCCCTTTGTCCGCCGTCGCTGCATTCCTCCACCTGTGATCGCATTTTATGCACCAGAAAATCCCGAATTCTCTTCATTAGAATGGATAGATCACACTATTCCATCAGTACAAACAATCGAGCTGACATTGATTGGAGCATTAAAAATCAAACTCAAAATTCTGTCATTTCGTTTTCCTTGAGATCGTCGAATGTGCTTAGCAACCCTGGATACTAATAGATCTATCAGCTGGAAAGCCGGGAAGCCGAGAGAAGGGAGTGTTCATATGATATTTCGAACTTCAAATAGTCGGTTCGGTAGAGGGGTATAGAAGTACGAAATAAGACAATTTAACAGAAAAATAGATAAAATAAAGTGAAAAATATAATATTTCACAGATTTTCTCAGTTTAAGGTGTACAGTTGTCGCATTGCCGCATCCACCTTTAAATCCATCCCTAGCTCTCCCACCACTCGGTTTCTCTCGGGTTCATACGGAGAACCCGATAAAACCTCGTGTTCTTAGCACCCTCGTGAGCTTCTCTTGCTAGCCGGGTACCGTGCACCATGTCTAGTAAGTACAGACAATATGGGGAACAAGGAAGAATGGAATCGCCATAGAGTCCATATATGTAAATTTTACATATTTATACATATTTGTGTGTGTGTATATAGAGAGAGAGAGATAGAGAGAGGGGAAGAGTGATATACCAAGAAGAGTTATTGGGATCGTGAGGAGGAGGAGCATTGCCACTGCAACTCTCGTTGGGAGCCGCCTTGTTGGAGTTGGGATCCACTGTTCCCACCACCTTTTCAGCAGCCCCAGAAAAAACACAGACAAACAAACACATATATAACACACAATCAATTCCCCAACAACACGCAGAGGGTTGAGCTCCCAGCAAGCACAGAATATAATAACCTAATCGTAATTCCAGAAACCCGAACCCGAACAAACCGCCACCTGATCGCTGCCCCAGTTCGAAGATCTGGCGGCCATGTGGTCGCCTCCACCGGCGCCGTGGTGGCTCATCGTCGTCGCTCCCACCCCGCCGAGGCTGCTCGGGCCCGGAGGCTGAGGCGGAGGCGGCGGGGCCAGGAACCCTAGCACCTGGCTCTCCTCGAATGGGATGAACCCGATCCCGGCAATCGCCTGGGGATTACTGCTGCTGGTGTTGTTGTTATTGTTGTTGTTGCTGCTGCTGCTTTCTTCTTCGGTGTGGGTGTTGCCTGCAGAGAAGAAGGAGACTTGGAGCTCGTAGCTTCGATGGTGATGGTGCTGGTGATGATGATGATTATGATCTCCTTCCATGTCCGTATCAGGTCGAATTCGAATACCGAGTCTCAAGATTATTCGTGGGGTGTTACAGATCTCTTCTCTCTAGTCTCTACAGCTATACTCTCTGTGATCATTCAGTGTGCCTCCATACAGTAGAGATATCTTTTTAGGAGGAATATGTTGCATTCACACTGGGGGAAGAGAGAGGAAGAAGAAGAAGGAGATGTTTGGTGGAAGTCTAAATGTCTTCAACTGGCTGTGAAAGATGCCAAAGGGAATGAAATGGAATTTTTTGCACAGTTTGTATCATTATTCTACCGTCGGAAATTGCCAGTTTTCTTGTATAAGTGGAAGTTAAAAGACACGAAAAATTTTAATAATAAAAATCACATACAGGATCTCCGATCGAGAAAGTTTAGTATGTAATCAGTACATCACATGAGAATACTTACACGGTATCATAAAGTGATATAATTTAATAAATTCATAGGCTATTTTTATATTTTCTAAATTTTTAAAAAAATATTAAATTCTATTGAATTTTATCAGTTTATAATAATGCATGAGCACTGTCACGTGATACACTCATTATACAGAAAACTCTCTTCTCTTGATCACAGTTCAAAGATGATATCACAGCACCAACCCGACTCTCTTATTGTTATCAATATTTACTTGTTGTTAGAGATATTTTATAGTTTAATAATTGAATGTGTTTTCATCTGATTTTTTTCTAAACCATAAAATAATTTCAATATATCCCATCTTTACCGAGTCTATAAAAAATTGTACCCACAGCTACCTAAAACTTCAAGCCAATAGTAGTGGTATTGAATTTTCTCATACTATGAAATTCTTTTAATTATCTTTCTAACCAGGATTAAATCCGTAACACTTACCCTAAGAGAAGAACAAGAAGTATTTATTTCTTTTTACAAAAAAAAAACCACGAATTTATAACAGATAAACAAAAAAAAAAAAAGCGGGTCAAATTTTGTTCACAGGGAGTGCCCATGGACATGCAGTGATGAAAAGAAAAATACCCTTATTCGGTGATATTGTTGAGGTCACCGTACTTCGTCTTTGTAAAGTCTGATTTATTTTAATGCACTTAGATTTCACGTTTTTTCACAAAAAAATGGATTATATATGTTAAAAGACGAGAGTCTCATTCAGGCATCTAGATCTTATACTAAAGGCGATACGTTTGTAACAAACCCTCTTCCGATGTGTTGGTATCAAACTCTCTGTCTCATATACTCTCTTTCCCTACCTAATTGTATGAAAATCACGGACGTGATTTCTAATCCACTCGCATGGCATATTTTATAATATTTTTTTGGTTTAAAGGGTTTCTTAAAAACTGGGAAATTTTGTTAGGTGAGGTGAGTTTACTGATAACGTGGTGACTTTAACCAATATATTCGACACGTAAGTCAATATAATTAAAAAATAAATATTTTAAATGAATAGAAAAATGTGATGTTATAATTAATGATAATGTGTTAAGCATTCATTGGTAGAATTTACGAATAGTATAGTAAGATGAGCTCATACAAGAATCTCTCAAAACTGGCCATCAATATGAAATGACAACTATCTCATAAGCTTATCCAAAAAAGAAAGTTATTTTTATAAGTTCTAAGAAAATTTAAATCCGATATCTTAACGAGGAACGAACTTCTTTGCCATTGTAGTATAACCTAATGACATTAAAAGTTACAAAGGACAAATTATTATGAAAAGAGAAAAAAAATCTAGAGAAAAGGGAGTTTGGTGCAGTGTAGTATTTATGATATAAAAAGAAATCTTAGATTTAAAGTATCTCCTTAGTAGTGATACTCACGGTACCCTTTTATTTTCAGTACATTTCCAACACGAATTTTCGTCATTCATGAGATTCTACGGGGTTCAACACGAAGATAACCCTCTGATGTCCGGTGCCCTTTTATTTTCGTCTTCTCTTTCATTTCCTAACGAGCTCATAAACATTTACTGTAATGGAAAAAAGCTATTCCCATTTGGAAAGTAGGGTAGAAAAATAAAATCTACGGTTGCTAGGGCATGCTTTTGCACAGTTGAAGATATGTACCAATCCAACCAAAAATCTTTTGCATTAACATGAAGACATTGTTTTTGACTTGATCAAGAGTTTTTATATTCGATTCTTGTCCACAGAACTTTTTATATCTCTCTATTTGCTTTTATATTTTTATGTTATAAAGGAGATCTGTAAGATGAAAAGAGAAGTAAAAGAACATACAAAAAGAAAAGGATCGAATTGAATCGAATACTTCATTGTCTCAAATTAAAGGTAATATTACTGTAATAAATTTTCATTTTTCTCCTCATTTATTTGCACTGCTTCTATGCCCATGGCATCTTTTATAATCTAGAAATGGGTCAGCAATACATTGTACAGGTATTTTCGACTTGCTGAGAATCTCTAGGCTCATTTAATTGATCCCAAAGAATGAAAATACGTGACGATGGTGTCAATAGACCTGGAGTGTTAATTTTCGCATTGGTAAGACTTTCTCATCATAAAATAGATCAAAATATTATTCGAATGCGAGTTAATATAGCAAAATTATCTAATAATCCGCCCGGAGGAAAAGAAATCAGAGTTGCAACAACAAAATTTTGATACCAACCATGTTCACGTACCATCCATCAAGTATCCCACCATGCTCAGACCTCCCACTTTGCAGAAGGGGCGAGGGTCCACCGATTCCTTAACGCGCTTCGTTGAATTTTTTCAGTGGGATCACGAGCTGGTTAAGGTTAAATTAAACCCTAATTGAACCATGTAGATCCTGGCAATACTTTTCCAAAAGAGGAATTGTCCAGTACGCTAGCAAACCTTTGTCTTTCGATTGAAACATCTTATCGCAAATTTGTCGTTCAACTCAAACTTCGCCATTGCGATGTTACTCCGCTCCACCACTGGCTACTGTAAATTTTTTAACCCAAGCATCATGTAAACCCTAATGGCTATGTTCGGTTGTCTGGTTACAGAGAATGTCCATATGTTTTGATGAAGGTAGAAGGAAGATAGGAATAAAGTGATACATAAAACCTTTATAAAGAAATTCAAATACAAAACATCTTAATCTCATATCGAGAATGATATCAACTATATCAATCTCATTTTCTTGAAGCATATTTGTATAGGTATGGGAGCTTATCCCATTGAGTTTTTCAATGATTGCTTCCGGTAGATCCTCAACCAATGAAGAAAAAAAAAACTATAATAAGTGGGCTGTCATGACCCACCACTTAAACCCTAGAATCGCGCAGTTTTCCGTATTTAGTGTTTTACATGTATATATATGTATATATGTTTGTAGAACAATTATGTATCGCATGTATATAGTATCATGTATAGATGTATATACTTTTTAGTTATCAAACAAGTTGTCCCTCATTCATGTTGAAATTCTCTTGGGCAGTTAGCACCCATGAATTTACTCTATCATGTGCGTTTATTAGCGTGCGTAAAATCGTGGGAATTAGTTGGGCGAAATCTGAATGTCTTCGATATAAAAAGAAGAAGTTCATTTACATATTCTTAGTCGAAAGAAATCGTGATTCTGTACAATGAAATCGCTTTTAACTTATGATAAAGAAATCATTCACTTAATTTAAAGGATCGAGGATAACTTTTTATGTTCATTTATTTCTCCTTTTCCTAATATCCATTTTCAAATGAAAAATATCATTTATAATCCAAAAAGATTAATATTTTTTTTATTATTCACTGGATATTTTGAATAAATTATAAAATTTTAGATTACCTTTTTTCCCATTCAATAAATAAAAGAAACATATAGAGAAACTAAAGGGTACTAAAGCAGAAGATCTAACAAACAACAGAACAGCATGGTAGTGGCGACCCAAGTGGGCCATCTAACATGTATAAAGTTGATCTACGAGTGAGTGTTAGGGCTACCACCACGACGCACAGCTAGCGATTCCTCGATATCTGGCCGATTCGATCTCAATGAAGGTTGCTTAGATCTCGATAAAGGCCTACTCAGTCTCGGAGAATGAAGTAAGCCCCAATTGAAGCTAATGAAATTAGGGTTTGCAACTAGGGGATCATATGCTACTATCTGAAGAGCAAGAAGGAATTCGTTCACGGAATTTATTCATTTACCCTATAATTATTTGTAGGTAAAATAGACTAAAATTACCACGTAGGGTGATGGTCCGGTTGCTCAAAATTCACTCTTTCATGTAGTTTGTTGAGGCTAAGATTTTATATTTGATTCTCTCTATGCAAAATTACTGTATAGAGGGGACCTTTTAAGTTTAAGTCTTAACGAACACCGATTTCTTGAACTGTACTGGTTATTTGATAGAATTATATTGTCAGTATTTGTATTCGTACCGGTTATACCATTTGCCTAACCAGTTCCTAATCAAATATAAAAATTTGAATATTACGTATGTAAGGTAAGTGATTGAAATACAACCACTTATACCCTCCTTTCTTACCGACAAAAAAGGCTAAAATTGTCTGCCAAATAAACTAATTCTTTAAGTTGTCATGGCACAGCAGGTAGACATCTTCTCCCACAAAAGAGAATGATAATGACAAATTTTAAGTGTTTGAGTTTGTCATGTTATTAATGAATTTAGCCGATAAAAATGTGACATGTTGGTAAAAAAATATCCGTATTATCATTCTTATATATCTATTAGTAATATGAAAATTTTTAAATATATTAAATAATTATTAATGGAATCTATTAATATAGCAGGGAAATTCATTCATGAACGAATTTTCTGGCATATGACCTCATTTTTAAATCATGCGGTTTTCCTTCCCGAGAAGCACTTCACATCCCAAAGCAGACAAAATCCTGCAGAGCAGAGATACAAAGTGGAAAGCTCGATTTGAATTCTCTGCTTCTGCCCTGAACAGATAAATTCATTTTTTTTAATATGTCCGGTGATTCTATAAATGGAATTCGAAAGTCCAGAATTAATAAATTACGGAAAATATTAAGCTTAGTTCATTTTCAATTTAATATGTGATATAAAATCTGCATTTTACATGTGATATGCTATATATCGATTTCTATGACTGGCTGATTATCATATAAGAACCATTATCGGGTGGCATTCGAAGTTCTCCAAGTGCTTTGCAACCAGAACAATCTATCGTGCCATCGGTTTGGCTCGACTTCAGCTCGATCGATTTGAGCTGATCTTTCTAGTAGGCAGACCCGTGCTCGAGCAGAAGATAACGCTTTAGTCACGGGTATGCAAGCTCTCCCAGGAGAATGATGCATCAATGATCGATCGTATGGTATCTCGGGCTGTGTTATTCCTGATCAGATCAAGGCATGAACAAATTAGACCGAACTAATGTCATCTCTACGGTTAACGATCACTGTCGATCCCATTATGTCACCGCTACTGAGAGAGACACTTCTTCCATCTAAATATGCAGAAAGCGATATGCCATCCTAGTCCATTTATATATATATATATATATGTATATAAAATATGACAGCACTGGAAAACTCTCCTTCCGTTTCCAATTGAAGCAAGCATCATTGTCCGGTTTGATTTTGGGATGTCTATGCGAGTTATGGTTGATGTTGTTAAAAGAATCTGCCATTTGAATTTAACGTTGCGAACTATACAAACGTTTTCCCTCCCTCCAAAGCAACCTTTCCAACTTTAAAGCCACAGAACCAACTTTTTCCCATTACACGGAAGACCCATTGGCTTGGAAGATGATAGGATGAAGAGAAGAATAATGGGTTATGATGTGTTGCACCGATGAAAATTGAATATTAGGGCAGTCGGTTCCAAGTTGATGGCTATGCCACTATACAAAATTTCATAGTAAAAGCCAAAACACAATTGTCAACATGGGTTAATTGAGCTAGTTCGACACCTCTTTTCTTTGAATAAGATTTTGGGTTCGAGTTGAGATATTGAAAAAATTATAGATCGAAAGAGCATTACCCCTGGTGGGTGGACATGATTCAAATATGAATTAATCAAAATTCGTTAAACTTTTGGACGCCAAGTGATATAAACAAAAAAAAAAAAAGCCACGAACTTGGTTCAAGTGGTTCATACTCATTTTCCTAAATAAGAACAAATATCCAATTACTATAAGTTATTGTGAATAGAGAAAATCTAGGAGAATGCAGATATTATACATCTACGCGTCAAATCAATTTGAAATTGAATTAATTGAAATTAAGGCCGAAAATAACTTCAAAGTGACGAGAGGCTCCCGTGGCGCTGCTGCCAATGCTGCGGTCTCTCGTTCTTCACTTAATGATTACACCCAACAGCCAAATACGTACACCCAGACATACCCTTATAAAATCTTTCGATACCTACCAGACAAATAATTGTCGTCCAAATCAATCATCCGGTCCCTTTAAGAGATCATTTCGACATCTTTTATATCAGAAAATCGACTTTTCTCGAACGGATTAATCCACCGAAAGAAAAGGACTTAATCCAATTGTTATACAGAACCATCTGTGACGGTGTCGGTAGAGCCTTCCTAGGTACAGGGAAAAACAATGTCGTAACTAAAGACACAATCCCGTCTCCTCTGAGACGATGTTCGCAATGTTTTGCCAGGTGTCTTCGACATTCTACTTAGGTTATGCCCAGGAAATTACGTACGACCCCTTTAAAGTACCATTTGATGTGCAGATTACACTGCTGCACGCTAGACATGCGTTGTTCGTGTAGTAAACTTTCGGGTATGAGCATGGTTTGATCAAAAAATTCAATTAGACCTAACTCGACTCCGACTTGGTAAGCGCAAGTCCCAGAACTTGCAGGGTACGAATATCATAAGCCTATGGCTGCCATTCGATGAGACTAACAGGCATCCATTCGATTCAATTCAATTTGCTCCTTCAATAATTAAGTTAGTAATTCAAAACAAAAATAATAGACATAAGGGCAGTTTTAGCATGAAAAATTTTGCTTAAAATGAAAACTTTATCTGAATAACCTTTTTTCATTAGCAATGTGATAACATGTTTACAGGGAAACCAATGAATTAGTTCAGTGAAATTAGATTAGAGAAAATCAACTCGTTATCTCTTGATATAAGTATTGCTCACACATTATCAAAAAAAAAAAAAAAGTATTGCTCACACATACTGATCAAAGCTAAAAAGACAATTTTATCCTCATTATTATTTCTTCGCATGTGGAAACCCTAAATATTAGTATCAGTAGATATAAAGTACGTATATTTTATAAGCAATTTACCAGTTGATACTATCGATCTCTATGTATATACATGACACCGATGTTGTCATTATTATAACCTCTCCACCCTTCCCACAAATATTATTTTTTGTTAAGCACGGTTGGCATACGTATATCCAGCAGTCCTACGTTCCTCATATTGATATAATTCTAATCGAGTCGGCCTAATAAGTAATGAAATTCTTGCAATACAAGTTTCTTCCATTTAAAAAAAGCTCGAACATGAGATTTAATTAGATCCTCTCGTTCATATAGAGAAGGAATTTCATAATTTGGCATCTTCCCTCTCACTCACTATCACCTCATGGAGCAGTCCCACTTTATATTCTCCCCATCATCATTCGACATTCGACAAGACCCCTCCAATCTCTACCCCCCACCCCACAGCCACACAGCAGCAGCAACCGAATCTCTCCCGCCCAGCATCCTTCCACCTACATAAAACCAGACGATCCCCCGGTCCAAGCATCATGACGGCATCGTTCCAACCTTCAATGACCCTTTCTCGGTGTTGTCCCCGTCACAGAAAAAAGGTCGATCCGACGGTGTACAGATACACAATGCATGGATGATCGCTAGTGTAATATTTCATGCCGGTCATCTCTTATATACGCTTGATGGGTACGAAATTGGCAACCCCACATGAGAAAGGATTAAAGATCTCTAGAGTTCTTTGTAAGTCTTGAAGGTACTACCACTTGTTTTAAAAGACATATTT
Source organism: Lagerstroemia speciosa (assembly GCA_037672795.1). Classification (NCBI taxonomy): domain Eukaryota; kingdom Viridiplantae; phylum Streptophyta; class Magnoliopsida; order Myrtales; family Lythraceae; genus Lagerstroemia; species Lagerstroemia speciosa. The sequence goes on from CM075297.1 coordinate 12,211,701, forward strand.
TAGACGACAAAAACATGCAATTGACGTTCAAAGTTGGTGTACAATATTTCTTGATTAGGTCTCTGCATATCAAGGACTCTAGACTATCATGATGAGTTGTCCTCGTCAGTTGGTGCTCTTGCTGATACTCAAACTCGAAACCCTCATCGTGCATATGGTACCAATTTACCAATTTCACATAGATAACTCGTCCTGGAGTTCCACATGAATAGGATCTTGAGTTCTTTGTAAACTCAGAGGCACCCCCTCCCCTTCCTTTCCCCAAGAAGCACGTTCCAGGTGATAAAATCGTGCAGATAATATTTGAAACAATTAATACATTTTGAATAGATGTTTTCATAGTTTGAACGTTAACTATCATGATGACTCAGAAGAATTCCTCCCCTCCTTTCTCTAAGAAATGCATTTCGGATGACAAAATCATGTTGACTGTACTCAGAATAAATAATGCCTTTTGAACGAATCTGCTACCACGATGAGTTGCTCGGTCAATTTATAATATAGCAAGATGGGTATATATGCGTAGTGTTATATTATTAGATCCCTCTGCATTCCTCTCCAGAAGTGCATGTACGAAATTGCTTTCCACTTTTACCCTTTTGCATTAAAGAGAGAGAAAGAGAGTGAGTGGGGATTCAAGAAGGTTTTGTATTGGCGAACTTGAGAAAAATGCGACGGAAACCCTAGCTGCTATCAAAGTATTCTGTATAATGAGCATATCACGTATATATAAATAAGTGTTTAGTACATTGACTTAATATGCGTAATCTGTCATATATTTGTATTTATTCTGTTAATATATTAAATAGTCATTAAATTGTAATATGTTTCACTTGGTATATCTATTACGTTACATGTAAGACATTTTTCTCATGTGTAATAGATAATTAGATGCTTTCCTTTCTTGAAGAGAAATCGGTGCGCTGGGACCACTTCATGCATTCAAAATTATGGCTGAATTTGAATTTTTATACCCACAAATCGCGGCATCGATGTGCAAACAAGTCGTTGTACGGCCGTGACTCGAGGTCGGGGGATGGACTAGCTAGCACACCGGCCCGTTCGATGAATCCACAGCGGCTCCGGCAGCTGCAAGATAGGTTTTTCAGATCGTGGAAGAAGAGTGATGTGAACGTGTATGTATGTTTTAGTGCATACATAGCTATGGATACATGAATAGAAGAAGCGTGCCATTCACACATGACTGAATGAAAAAAGAATTGGTGAAAGCATATTTGATACAGTATTATCACCATCCACTTAAAATCAAGAAGTTTAAATTCGATTGTGAACTTTGCTTAATCTTTATTCCTCTCTTTTTTAAATTTGATTGCGAAGTTTATCACATATAAGTATGTGTGTGCATATACACGTAGGTATCAACATGTGTTATGTACGGATTTTATTATTTAATGAAATTTATTTAAAAAAAAAAGTGAATGTGTGGATGATAAAATAAAGTTTTTAAGCATAATTAATATTGGAGTGCGTTAATTTTTAGCAAACTAAATGTAAAATTAAATAATAAATTTTGTAGAACAGAGTGAGTTATGTATAATACACCTGATGAAAAAGTATTTTGAAAAAAAAAATGTTTGAAATAAGAGATAGCAAATCAGTGGGTTTACCGTTATACCCTTATTTTTTCTTGATCAAATTCATATTTAAAAATAAATTATTTATACGTTAACGGGTAGTGTGAAAACTGAAAAATACACCAAATTTCCTAAATGTTTAGATATTTAATATAGATATAAATATATATACACGTTAAAGAAATAAAATTTAAGACAAAACCCTAAGGATAAATGCTGGAACTTCAAGAAATAAAGTTGAAGAAACATTTACATAATTTTCAAAATGAAAATTTCACAATATTGGTTTGTAAGGTATTTACATGGCACATGAGAATTTAGTCAAGGGAAAGGGAGACTCCTCATATATATATATATATATATATATATATATATATATATTAATTAATTAAGTACACTGCGTCATACAAATTATTGAGATAGAATTTCGTATCGAAAAGTGAATAAAAAAAGTGTTATGAAATATAACAAAGTTGGAAATCTCCATTGTCAGCTAAAATTTCTGGATCGAATGTTGATCGATTTCAGGGCTTTTTTTTTTACCAGTCATATAAACCAAAATATTCAAGAATTCGAGAAAATTGCAAAAGATAACGTTATAAGTTCGGTACATGTTTGCATCAGATCTTATATGTTTAACTAGAGTACATTCAATTCTATTTTATGTAAGCTCAAAAGTGTCAGGGAACGTTATCTATGTGATAACATGGCGATGAAGGAAATTCTTGGCGATATGGAGAAAACGACGTCGTAATTTACTCTAAAATGGTAAAATACTCGGAGAGGAAGAGGAAAAAATAACACAAAATGGGAATCATGTCTTCTTGAAATGTTGACCGCCATCTAAAAATTCCTAAAGTTGTAGTAAGTATGCCTAATTGCTTCTAAAGTCTATTTTCGGCTTTTATAAATACAAAAAAAATCTTAAAATATTTAAATTTAATCGGTTTGTGATACTACGTAAGTACTGTCACGTAATATATTTATTATATAGAAGACTCTCTCACCATATGGGATATCAGTGGGAATTAGGGATGGCAATTGACTCGGACATGCGAGACCCGGCCCCCTCCCCCCAACCCAAACCGTGAAGGGTGTGGGGCGGGTTCGAGTATTCAAATACCTGCCCCCTCCATCCATTGCCATGCCTAGCTTGAATTTTTGTATTTTTATTTAAGATTGATTTTGTTAAAATGTGAATGTAATTGCAGCTGTGCAGCTGTATACATGTACAGTTGAATTTATTCATTCATTTTTATTAAAACCCCTTGTAGTATGATACAATGTCTGTCAAACTAGCCACAAAATCTAAAGACATTAACTTTAGAGAAATCAGGTCTGACGTAGTAGCACCAATATTGATATATGATTAAGAAATTTCGAATTCAATTTTTGTTAGTGAAATTCAATATGTCGTTTTATTCTTCTATTTCTCGTATTCCCTTCTAAATTCACGGTCTTATAGTAAACGAAAAAACAAGGTTTAACTTTATGATAGTAGCTGATAAAGCATAAATAGTTCAGTTGGTCCACCCTTTCAAGTTGACCGCTAATCTTTTCACTTTGATTTTCAAAAAGAAGCTTGATTAAGATTATATTTATAAAAAAATTACTAATTATCATTTAAATTTACCCAAAATCGTATCGCCATTTAACCGTGCCGGTCTAATTTACGAAAACTTTTCTAAAAAAAAAGGCGCCGTACTTGTTAAAACTGAATAATTGTGTCATCAATAGCTAATTATAGTTTTGAATTGTATGATTAAAGCGATCTAAGTAGTCTCATGCTTGGTGACAATTACCATAAGGAACAAAAAACAGGAAAAAGAAAAAGACTGTTGTGTCCAGTCTGACTTTGACCTTCTGGAAGTGCATATTACATAATGGACTGAGCCACTCAAGGTTCATTTGATTGGGTGGAGGACATCCAAGTAATTAATCTCAATTATTGAAAATCTATCTGTTAGGTTTCCTCTCAATGATTCAAACTACAGTAACAAATTTAAAAGAGATTTGGTGCAGTGAAATTGCTACGGTCTTGGGACTAGGAACGTCTTAGCTTGTTTCATCGTAATTGTGCTCTAATTTTTGGTACACAGAAGTTCCACACCACACACTACGATATTTGTCTGCACAAAATTTATTAGATTACAAATAATTTTACGATCATTTTAACGATTATTATCAAATGTTACAACATACCCGATATTTTCTCAAGCAATCCAATACACATACCAATACGACAAATCTCATATTTCAACTTATACACCAAAAAATCTTACCATCGTCCGATTTTTATCATAATCTTAATATTCCTCATAATCTAGAACTGTGTGCCCTCTAGTAGATCAGGGCAGTGAATTTTCATACTCATTTATTCCCTTTTCAGGCTTACTGGACTCATTAATTTATATAAATGAAAGAAAGATATATTAATAAATTTATTACCGTCAAATTTTATATAAGCTAGGAGAGAAAGGAGAATAATGGAGAGAATTTGGTATCCGAAAACACGCGAAGAAAAGATAATTATTTATTTAACCTTTCAACGATTACAAATTTACAACAGTCATTTAGTCATTTATAGGTTGAGTGATGAATAAAATGAGGTAATAGAAAATCTGATAAATAACATAAAATATAATTAAATATTTAAAAAGCCATATATATATTTAATATCAAGAATATTCTTTTCTAAAAATAATAAAATCATATTTCAACAATTACTCACTGTCTTTACACCACACTCGTTTATCTTCTCACACTGGTGAATCCTCTATTGTGGACTGTGTCAAGAACTCTCAAGACCGGACCTTCTCATTGGTTGATTCACGGGAATATTGGTAGTCATGCCCTCACTTTCCTATCGACTGTCTCGCACTTACTTCTTTCGCTCCACTGTTTACGTTTACTCGTTTAGGTACCGTATTGACCGACTTTGCTGTGCAACGCCGGCCGACGCGTAGAAAAGAATTAAATCAATTCAAAGCAAGGAGAAAAGGGGGGATATATCGGCATGAGATCTCAGCTGGAAAGAGGAGGGAGTCATGTTTCCAACATAAAGAAGAACAACACAGTGGAAAGAGGCAAAATTGCTAGGTCGGTGTTTGGCTTTGATGTAAAATCATACCTGCCGAATTCACTTAACTTTACGGCCAACTTTACATTTTTAGCGGGCATGATAATCTCACATTTCGATGCGCGGCTCAAGAAAATATCGGCGCGGTTGAAAATTTCGTTGTAATGTCAATATTTCCCGAAATCCTTGCGATACTCGAAGTATCTATTACGAGAGAGAATGAGAGCACGAGAACAATTCCGAAACCCTAAGGGGAATAAAGAAGATGAATTGATCAAACAACCATCTTATCAAACTTTATAGCCAACTCCCTTTTGACAATTTTACGGCTATTTTACTCATACTCAGAGAACGCTACATTAAATTTTATATTTTACCGACATAATAATTTCCCATTTCACCACATAGCCCGAGAAAGCTTGGCTCCGATTAAATCTTTTCCTATAATATTAAAATTTCTCGTAATCTAGCAACGCTCGATACCGTCGACGATGATGGAAGATGAAAGCAAAAGAACAACGCGGAAACCCTAAAGCGAACAATGAAGAAGAAGAAGAATTGATTTTTTTTTAAAAGAGAAGAAAAGAAAGAAAAAGACTCTCTCCCTCCAACGCTCCAATAATTCAAAGCCAATTTGCAATAAGAGGTTTTTACATACGGATCCGACATCTTCATGATTTCCAACATTAAGTTTCAAAAGTGTAATACATTATCTATCCCTCTCACAAAAATAAATGAATAAATAAATTAAGAGGGATGGGTACGATACAGTGACACTGTTCTCGATCTGAAATGAGAAAGTTATAGCTTCAGCTCTCATTGGTGGGACTTCTCGTATTATCTATTCCCTCTTCATTCCATGTACTTCTAAGGTTAGATGCATCTTCTGTACACCGAAAAAAGTGAATAAAAATAAGTGAAAAGATTGAAATTTGAAGCAATGAGAGAAGGGGATAGAGGGTGAGGGGGAGTAGAAGCTGAATTCCATGCAACAATAATGGCTTTTCCAATCAATTCTTAAAGTCTTCTAAATCTCATGATGAGGGAGTGAGGCATCAGATATTTGGTGGGCCCCACCCCCTGTCTCCCTATGTGTGCACTGTGGACAATCCCTCCCCCTTCCTTCTCTTTCAATTCCTCTCCTTACCCCACTCACACACCCAAAAAAGATTGAAAAGAAGAGAAAAAGAGGATGACAGAGAAATGGATTGGTTGAGCCGGTTCGGTTTTGCTTTTCCAAGATTTCGTGGTTAAGTCACGTGAATGGAAAAAATTCACATTTGGGAGAGTTCTGTCCTTCATGGGTCGATCTCGCTCGATTCATAGTGGTTACGGTTATCGAGAAAAGGAAAAGAGAGAAACTCCCATGCTTGGGAGCGGTTCGATCTTGAATTCCTTGCAATTATTGAATTTCTTAGTATCGAGCTGTGAAATTTCCACCCGGCCCATAAGAGGTTTGGTTCATGTCCATCCCAAAAGTTCAAGCTGATAGAAATTTTCTTCCGTACTCGGGTGAGGGAGAACAACTGACCACAAGCCAGGTATCTTTTTCTTTCGGTCTCGAGCTTAACGGACCATGAGTTTCACACTCGGGTCTGGCTTGATGTGAGCCCATACGGTTGACTCTGATACCATGTAAAATTTATACCCGGCCCATAAGAGGTTGGGCCTATAGCCATCTCAAAAGCTCAAGCCGATGTGTTGTTTTTCGTAGGAGAAAGAAAGTAGGTAGAGGGAGAGAGAGAAGGGGGAATGGTTTTTCCAAACTAGTTTGGAAGGGGGGAATGTTCCTGCTGCAGGTGAGACTTGGCCATCGTCACCCACCCACCAGCTTCCCTGACATCTAACAACACATCAGAGAGAAAGAAAGCATTGAGAGAGATGATCACCTTCAACCGAAGACAATACTGACCCTTTTAGGGTTTCAACAGCTGCGCTCTCACTCAATGCTGTGAGGTTATTTATAATTTGGGTGTAATTTTGTGGATAATCATCATCATAATCAACAACAACACCGATCATTAATCGATGATCGACCGAGAGAGAACTGAAGCAAAATGAAAGTTAGATTACTTCTAGTTTAAGTTTTTGGGTAGCCGTTGCAGAGAAGAGGTCTCGGATTTCTCGAATTAATGGACGGTGCTGACGGAGCGGGAGCCCGACGCTGACATGCACGGTCCTCTCAAAAAGAGAAAACATCATCGAATACAATTGACCCCACGATCAGTTATTAATCATGGTATAAAGCGAGCTCGATCAACATCTCCCGACCAGCCCTTATCATGTAAGATATGGATTTTTCTCTCATTGCATCTCATTCATAAAATTGAAGACTGACTGAATTTGTATTGCGGGCAGCAGGCTATTTACGTTTTGAACGAGTCAGTTACCGAATGAGAGGGGATCGTGTTGAGCGAGCAAGGCCGGAAGAGAAGAAGAATGAAGGAAAGAGGTTAGAATGATGTACATGTATCAAGTTTTCGACACGTATTGCACGGGGTTCACGTGGTGTATGGTGAGCACGGTTGTCTTGTTGAAACGACAGAAAGTGCACCTCAGTGCCATCGATCGTGTCGGGGGATTACACCCCACATGTTAGACACGGGATCGAGCCAGCTCGAGCACATTAAATTAGTCACTATCTGCCCGGTCCGACCTGTACCGGGGACTAGTTGTATGGAAAAGCATTTTATGTGAGAAACACACGTACGCGTACCTCTTGCAAATCCAGCGAAGATCATTGAACCAAATTGCAGAAGAAAGACCGAACTCTTATCAATTATCCTCCGGTTCGAGTACATAAAGAATATGTCTAGTTTAACCATCAATTAATTTAAATTTTTTAAAATTTGAATCGAACATAGATCCAACTTCAACAATTTGCCTTTGTTTTTTTCATTTTTCATTTTCTGCTAGCACGGTAAGAGATTTGAGGCCTCTCTTAAGTCCATCATATCACCCGAAGCGAGGGGCCCCCGGAGACATGAGAGGGCACCGTCTGATTACCAACCTAATTAGCTACCAATAGTCACTTCCTTAATGAAAAGGGATCGTATAAAGCAAAAAAATCCGACAGCCTCAGAGCAAGAATAGAAGCAATAAAACGCTGGCAAATTTTTTTTGTCGGAGCTAGGTGGGATCCCTTCGATGGTATGCGATGCAACGCCTCGTGCATTAATCTCTTCGGCTTTTGCAGAGAACCAACGTTGAAGGGACCGCGAGCAAATGAAAACAGAGCAGATATCGGTCCGTATCCAACCGAAACACACCAGTGTCAATGTCGATATCGGGCACTTCTGCTCGGCATGTCCAGGTCAAATCCAGCTACAGACAAAAACCAAAGGTAAAAACCACGGCAGCGAGAAGTGAAAGACTGAAATAACACTCAGATGGAATAGATTCACGGATGTATTCGCAATACGAGCTACATTTTCACGCATCTGACATATATCCGGGAAACCAGGGCAAATTTTTCTCAAGCAATATGCAGGAACACTCGGAAGCTCGTAAAGAGAAGCTTAGAGATAACATGGATGCCATATCAAACAGAAAGCCCATCTGTATCCAGATTTCGAAATCGGAAAGAGGAGAGTAAACAAAGAGAAAGAGGTTCTGAAGCACCCGTCAACCGCTCCTGCTGCTGTTGCTGCTATACCTACCGCTTGAGTAGTCTGTATGAAGGCAATTCCTCGAGACGTGTCACATCTTCGAGCAGAAGCTCACTTTCCAATTGACGGCGTGTTGATTTCATTACCGCCTGCGCAACAAGAATCAGAATTACTCGGGATGATCCAGGACATCTTCCTATTCTCAAACTGCACGAGCATTGCTTCATTGTTAAGATCATTAGACAAAAAAGTTAAGGGGCATTGAATAAAAGGGTTTCTCCAGCACGTAAAAGGTTGCGAATTCACAGTCTCATCATCCTTTGTAAAATCAAGTCCACCATGAATTAAAGAGATTCACAAATATCTCTACCATAGTTCTTAACAGATAATCACAATTTATGTTTAATAATGCATCCCAATAGGGGATGCCCAGTACCAGGAAAAAAAAGTTTATCTGTCCATGCATGAGTGTTCATAATGAGCCAAAGAAGAAGACTATGTGGTCGAGAAATGCTTACATTGAAGTCCATATACGATGCTCGCATGGCAAGCCATTGACGATCCATTAACTTGAACGTGATGCAATATAGAAGATCAAAGGCAGATTCATTTTCTGTGCAGTGAGAGTAAAACTGTAAGCTAATGAACAGGTCAGAAAAATAAACAAAAATATAATTACTTTAGACCGTGCAACTTGTTGATGCAAATCTTACCAAGGGGCTAAGTCGGGTATAAATGAAAAGAGAATGGCATCTTAAGATACTTTACAGAGTGATGAAACTCCCAAGCACGGAAATAGATATCGTGATTATGGTCATCAGGAAAAAGGAATTCCTCCAACTTATGGTTAACCATAGAGAAGACTGATATAGGTAAAAATTCCCTTGAATTTTAAAACATTAACAAATTTTGAAACATTAACGGAGTAATTTGTCAGCACTGCATACTAGCGGAAAGAGAAGTAAAAGGGTCTCACTGGAAATGATTTTAAAAGCCTTTTCTCTGCTTTTGAAAATAAAAAAGCAACTGGGCTTGCTTGCCAAAGTGTTGGCAGAATTATGGATTACGACTGTCTTTAATGAATCTACTTTCAAGGACATCTCAGAAGGACATTCATTATATTTTCAAAAATAAAACCATTCTTTCCATCACCGCCATCAACTGTATCACTATTAGCTAGCCATGGCACCAATTCAACAGCTATTGATCATGTACTAGTCAACAGCTGCCAACGGCAATTGACAGATCTAGTTGCCCATTACAACTTGCAAGGTCAACTTTTAAGTGCAAATCGTCAACCCAAACATACGGAATCACCCACAGAAGACAAATCACTCGGCTTGCACCCAACTGACTTGAATTACCCAAAAACATATTCCAACTGTTAGTGAACTAAAAACAGATTCATCAGGAGGTCTAGGCATTTGACAGAATTTTGGTAAACGTCCAAAACTAACAACTTCAATCTGGCTATTCGCTCTTGACCTCCCCCCCAAAGGTGAGGATGGCAGCAGCCGCAGCACAAGAGAGGGAGTTGTCCAATATCACTGCCATAGACTAAATGGGCCCAGTCCAAAAGACTAAGTGTATCTAGTAGGAGAACCCCACCTATACCTGCATTATTTGTTGGTCCAATCAATGTGGAGTTAGTTTCATGACATAGCCCCACACTTGGAGAACCACTGCCCGGGGCCTTGTTGGTCCCTCATGTGCTCAGGTCTCCTTTGACTGGCTCCATTTTTTCATTTTTTCTCTTTCGGCCCAGGCCACCACTCCATGGTCCATAGCTCAGGCTACGGCCTCAAGCATGGTCCAGATCTCAAAATAAGTTTCAAGAAACACAACCAAAATTATTTGCATAAATGCATCTTTCTATCCAACATATATAATTTCAAAGCTTTCTTTTTTAGTTTTTGTTTTTAGTTTTTGGACAAGGGTTTAGTTTTGAAGCTACGGACCGCTCACTAGCATGGCCTCGTCTGAGACAATATTCCACACCACTCTTACAACCTAGACCCATCCATCCTCGTAGTTGCGCTGACAAGAGTATAATGACGCAAGCAATTGAGCCACTTTAGTTCCATATATTATCACTTATTAGCTTATCTAGCAGTTAAGGAAAGCCTCTCTGTTTAGGCTGTAATAACCTCTTCCAGTTCACATCTCTAAAAAGTTATCTCGCAGAACTGTTTTCATCATGTTTCAGAATTTCTATTCTTATCCTTCTTCAAAATATGATACATACTGCAGTTGCTAAACAAAAACTGCATACTGCAGTTTAGAAAGTTAATAATCTAAGAACCTCACCTGAAAGAAACTTCAAGAAAGTTGCTCCAACAATTGTTCGTGGTTTTACTGCAACATTGAATCATTACAATTAATGAATACGAAGCATATTGGATTTTAGTAGACACATCACTATTGGTTAAACAATTGAAAATCAATTGGAGGCTTTTTAGAGAAAATATCAAAATTCCATCTAATATTGCCTCCTAAGGCAAAAGTTGATGTGCTCCCAAAGTTATAAGAATGACATAGACCTTCAGACCACAAGAATATGAAAAAATATACACACACACACACATATATATGCATAAATATTCAAATCAATGTGTACTGCCACCTAACCTAGCTTTAGTAGTACTTGTGAAGCAAAGAAAATCTCAACTCTCCAATATGGTGGCATCCTTACTATGCAGAAATGAAGCAAAAATGCATACAAAATTCACATGAAGTGAAAGGGGAAAAAACAAAGAAACATAAATATACCTGCTTCCAGGTCCAGCATTTGGATGAGCATAAAAGTGATATTAACACCAGCTACAGCAAATGGGTATTCCCACAGTGACCTATCCCCTTCTTGCTTTCTAAGCAAATCCTGGAAAGATTTCTGCAAAAACAGGAGCAAATCATGAAATCAGCAAAGGTGCATCCTTACAAACAGAGAGAATGATGTAGCACGAAAGGAGAGGAAACAGCTGCAGTAATATAGACCACGATATCCATCACTGTTCATCTTGGGTAAAAAAAATGCATCAGTATAGAGCTTTTTTCTCAGCCATAAAGGGCATTACAAGGACTATAATAAACACTCAAGTATATAGAATACAGGCGGAAAGAGAATTAATTTAAGATGAGGTAAATTTTCTGCAGATTAGTTGAAAAGGAAATTGGCAAGGCCATTTTATTTAGCCCAATAAAGAACCAAGCGTAGAAAATCTCTAACTACCTTCCATGTAAGTCCAAAGTCAGAGTGCTCAAATCCAGAGTATAAGGGATAAAAGTACTACATCGACGAGCCACTAAAATAAGTTAAAAAGAAAAATGAACTGAGAGGGGAAAATGACCCAACCAACATAAACATGGAACTAAGTAAAAAAGACAACTTGCATGGTATCGCAAATTTAACAGCATGCTTCTTGGTCAAAAATAAATATATTATATTTTATAGTTCACTCACATGCTGTTTCACATCATCAATTTCCTAAGAGCAAATCCACATCTAAAAGTTGATAAAAGCATATCCAGAAGCCTGTCATAATTTAGTAGAAATAAAAGTTCTATTTAAGAATCCAACATTCCTAAAGGAAAGAATTGATGACTTCTAATAAATTGAAATTTTAAGGGCCCTGAAATTCACATAGCAAATAGTGTCCTCTAAAATAAAATCATCTTGGCCAAAAAATAATAATAAAATCATCTTCAAAGGACAGAATTGAATGATATAGCACCTGAAATCATCAATACAGATCTCCAGGATCAAATCAAGATAGCATTATACAAGTTTGAAATTGTAAATGAAATCCACAGATAGGCAGCTTAACATGAGGTGATACCGGAAAACTCCTTGCAAAAAACAGCAAGTTTTCCAATGATATGAAACCGCCACCCCTGTAATTCACATATCAACAATATAAAATCAAGAATATTGTATGTAAACTGACAATAAAACAGCAGCCAGGAGCACAGCATATTGCACAAAATTTACCTAAAATCAGAGGAAGGGTCCTTCCCTTGCCAACCCATTTCCTTCCATTGCTCAGATACTAACCCATGAAGTTCCTCTTCAGGAAAGGCTGCATGCCACAGTGCTCTTAGGGCTTCCTGTCCAAGTGTAATAAACAAAAGAATCAACATAATCAACAACATATAAACTAACTGATTTTCCCATAGAACTTGGTAAGAAGTCATCATTCTAAAAGCTGATAAAACCCAAGAAAACAATACCTGGTGTTCCAGTATCGAACTATCATAGGCAACATCTATACGGCTTTGCAACCTCTGTAAACATTCCTCCTGACAAGATCAAAAGCAAGGTATTATTTTCTCAAACAAATATAGCAACTGATCATCTTAACATGCGAAAGTGCAATTAACATTGGAAGAAATATTAAGAAGCAACTTTTGAGGCATCGGAGGGCAAAAATATACCTTAATTCACTGCACAGAAGCAGAATATTTTGCTAAGGATCAAAAATAAATTTAGATGTTATTCATATCTCTTAAATTTGAATTGCACAAACACCAAGAGAAATTGATATGGTAAAGAAACAGAAACACAGGGAGCCAAATCACAAGTTCAAGACTCTCAATGCACAAGGACATCTTAAAGCAAGAGGTATGTTAGACAAAGTAGCAGTAGTGAACATGATATCCCTTCTTCACACCATAAGAGAAGCTTTGATTGTTAGTTGAAAAGTACTTGCATTGATTAACAGGATAAGTACCTGCACAGGTGTTAAATCAAACGGAGGACGAACATCACTCTCTCTTCTCTGGGCACAAACACAAGAAAGACCTCTGCCAAGCCATGCTGCAGATCCTGCCACAACTTCAGCTGTAACAAAATGAAACAGCTTAAGGTATAACAACCAATGGTACGTCTTCAAATTACATGGTAAGAAATTCAAGCAGAGTATAATCATAGTTATTGCATAAGTGCTTGGCCATCTTTAAATGTTCAGACATTCTACATTAGTATCTAGGTTTGTCCTCCACACCAATCACATATAAACTTCTCAGATAAGTTGTTGAGACATGTTTTCAAAAAAAATAAGAAACCAATTTAAGAGATGAATCCGATCGTCCTCCATTATTTTTAACCACTATACTTTCTTTTTGCTCTTTCTGTAAATAAATTCTATTCCATTTGGGCTAACGTACATGGGCAAAAAAGCAATATGTGGCTTCTCAGTGGAATTTGTTCGGTTGATTCTTGAGCTAATTCTCTCAAATATCCAGCTGAGATCATTATGCACATTATCTTACAGAATAAGCAGGAAAAAAAAAACACTTTCAAAAGGGTCATTTCTCTTATAGAATTATAAACAAATCATATTTGGGCAATCCTGCACACAAATTAACAAATTGTTGTAATTCTCCAACAAAGAAACTGCTATTCTTGGAAGCTAACTGGCAAGAATTCAGTTTATTTATGATAGCAATTTATTATTTATTAATATGCACCACTGAATTCATCTTCAGTCCACGTACCATAGAGTTCCAAATTAGAGGTCAACATAAGCCTTTGCTCATGAACTCAGAGCTGTTCACTAGTGGAGAATTTTTCAATTTTGAATAATTTAATTAAATGGAAATGGAATACTTTTTACAGGAAAATTATCTTCTCCGCTATTTAAATTTATATATTCTTTTTTACTTTTCCACTTTTCATAATTGATTCATTTTTCCAAATTTTTAATTTATAGCATTCCATTTTTACCACCTGCAAATTCTTCCATTATTCAAGTTTTCCATTTCTACTTTTCGTTTATAGTTTTCCATTTTAACCATGTAAAATACACTTTACTAACGCAACACATTTTTAAAGGTTTCGAACAGAGAGAAGACCGGTGGAGATTAAAAATGATAATTAATTTCTAAAAGTAAACAGGCTCCAAACCTTCTCCTTTTCCATGTTCTTTTTTGGGTGGAAAGCCATCAAACCTTTTAGGAAGAGAGCGCAGATCTTATACTGATAAAAATAAAATTTATAATCCATAGAGGGTTCTCGAGATCCAACAATACGCAGGTAGCCACCAAAGTTCAAACAAGATATGCATTACAGTGAATTAAACTGGTAAAATTGGAAGAAAAACGTAGCAAAGAAAATAAATATTTTCTTAATCCTCAAAAAAAAAAGTCCTCGTAATTTATTCATCACATTGGCAATATCGATATCGAGAATCCTATTTACTGTCAACAAGATGAAACTGGGCAAACTGAGCCCCGCCAGTCTGGAACAGTGATGAGACAGGTATTTCAGTTAACGGAATAGAACAATGAGATTGTAGAAGAATTACTGATAAAACTTGGAAGCAAAAGTCAGAGTCTTAATCAGAGATCACGGATTCAAGGAAGCTCGCCTACCGAGACAAATTTGCGCTTCTGCAAACGCGGAGTTACGGCACATATTTCTTTCACTACGTGCAGCTATATATGTAAATGTTTAAACCGTTAAATCCAGAGATCTCAAAATCCAGGATTCTAACTCTTCACTGCGATGATACAAGGGGAACAAAGAAAATGTCGAAAAGGATAAGCAATTATTGTTTAATTAATACGTCCTGACACATATAGGCAAGCATTTAATATTATGACGTCCATAGAAAGGAACGGAGAGAATCTACAACGGCAGGTAGGTAAGTTACCGGAAGTTGAATGGCAGGTGCTGCCTCTCTCAGTGCCTTGAGAAATCCTCCTGACAGCGACAAACGATCCTCCTCTGTCATCCATATTATCCGCTTGAACAGCCGAACGCACGAAATGCACCTTCATCAGCCTCCTCCGAAGAAAATCTCAATCACATTCGCAGACTGGAAACGCCAATGTCAGCGACGGCACTCCAGAGGCGACGAAGAGAGCTCCATTCCGCCGGCTCAGCACGCCACGACACGACACGATCAAACTCCAGCCAAACCAATCCGCCCCGCGGCAGCCCCGCCAATCCACAATGAGACCGAGCTACTTACGCGGAGCTCCGGCAGACGCCGAAGGAGGACGGATTTGGACCTCCCGAGGCGCGCAGGGAGAGGGAGAGGGAGAGCATCCGCAGATATGGAATACTGCTAGGGTTTCGAGATCTGCGCTAATCAAGCAGTTAGACAGCTCCCTCTCTCTCCCTCCCTCTCTCTCCCTCCCTCCCTCGAAATGCCTTGTTTTGGAGTTTCTCTCTCCCTCTCTGGGCGGATATGATGATATGCTCGGAAGGACGGAGACGGAATTGCTGTGCGATCGTTTTATTTGAGGAAAGGGGGAAGGCCTCGATGTTTTAGAGTGAGAAAGTTAATTAAATTAATTTAATTGTAGAATTATTTTTTCTTTTAAACTTTATTAAAAATTTTAAAAATAATTTGAATTCTATTAATTTATAATATCATATCAGCACTCTTATATGATATATTCGTTACACGCCAAACTCTCTAAACTCTCTAATTTTAGAGGTATCAAGGCGGAGATTACAACACAAATTTAAAAAAAATTAGTCAAAAAATACAAATTTTTTACTGTTCATTTATATTTATTTCATGTAATGTTGATTTTTTTGGCTTAATTAACGAAATTTAATACGAGCTATTAATTAAAATAAATGACAACCTTTTTAATTATGAGCTGCGAGAGGAAGGTAACGGGCAGCGGCAGCGGTGCGGTGAGTAAACCTTCGGTATTTAATAGGCGACAAATTCATTATTTAAATTCCTATCAAATTTTTATCCTGTAAATTTTTATAATTTTTAGCAATCAATTTTATAGTGTAAAAATTTTTAAAAAATTTATACAATAAAATTATTATATATTATAATTTGGAATATTTATTCGGTGTTGCATGGACCACTTGCTCGTGACAGAAAGGAGGGTGGGTAAAAAGCGGAGGCGACCCCCACGGCTCAGGGGTAAAGTCGGAAATGGAAAATGTCTCTGCTTTTATCTTCGGGTCAATCCAGTCCCTGTATTTCCATTAGCCTCGATTTGGTCCTTCCAGTTTTGTATTTTGCTTCTTTTAGTCCTTAGCCTACTAGATGTTTAACATACAGTCGCCACGCTGGAGACTGGTAATTGAATCTTCGCACCATTTTCGTTCGTACTTCGACAGAAAAGGCAAGTGAAAGTATATACTGGATCTATAAAAAATTGAGTTCATATTCATTTAAAAATATGACTTTATAAGTACCATTTGATTATCTTATGTTACAGATTTTAATACATTTATTATGATATCTTTCTTACGGTCTCTGGCTAGCACTGTATTATACGAGTCCACATAATAATTATCTCCAATACTATGTAAGATATCCATTCACTGATAATAATATCCAATTCTTTTACATTTCAAGTTTCTCAATTAATTAATTGTCTGATTTGGGATTTATATTCCCCAACGCCTGCCCTCACGTAACAATTTTTTCACCACGTAAAACATTCGGCAGACCTATATGAGATTGAACTCATATCTATCCAAAAGTGTAAATTTATAAATAGTGGCATTCAATTATATTATATTACAGATTTTAATCAATTATCTGTTGGACATGAGATTTATTCCTTAACAATGGGACTATGCATCGCATCACATGGGCCAGACTGTATTTTGCTATTATTAGCATGTACATGAAGAGTAGAAACTGGTATGGATTAGGGGTGCAGGTAGTGGCCCCCTGAACTCGAAAAAATATGTAAAATTCTGTACAAATTATGAGCCCTAATTTACATGCACACCCCAAGTACATGATTGGATTGATGATAAAATAGAATCCTGGGTCGCAAACAATGATTCGATTGATGGTAGGGTACTACGAAAGGAAGTTGATCGTGGATTATCAATAAGTCTAGAATTGATTCTTCCTGGGTCGATGCGTCATCATTTGCTAGAATCAAAATATCAGCAAGATCTAGCCAGGACAAAGGGTCGCGTCCCGCGAGGGTGAGCTAACTCCAGAAAAGTTCCCAAGTGGCCCTGTCCCGCCACATGATATAAGAAAATGCCAATCAAAGTATGAAAAACGAATAAATTAGTACTAAACATACAAGCAATTGTCACAATTATTATTAATTAAAATATTTTAATTTATTTTTTATCACGTCATTATAAGATAAAATCATTTAATATTATTCCTTAGAACTAGCGTTTGAAAAGGCCAATCTCTCTCACCATTCCTTTCTCACATTCGAGGGGCAAATCGGCTAACAAACTTGTGCATCGGCTCGATCCGTTCAAGATCAATAGTTAAGGGACTGGAATGAATGAGGGCATTTCTCTTCCATTTTCGGTGATGCAATGACCGAAATACCCTTACTGGGGAGGTTGAGCGAGCCTCATGGGATGCTGCCGAATAGACCGGACAGCGACAAGAGTTCACTTGACTTGCTTGGCTGTGGGGCCCGCAGGACCATGATTTGTCCGTGTACTTACTTAGCCAGGCTAAATTTCCGTGTATTGTTCATCCACTGTGAAAGAGCAAAAGTCAATCAAAATTAATTTAATTGAAAAATTATTTTATTATATCTTCACATATCCGTAAAAATCCATTTTAATTAATTTTTATAAATTTACAGTAAATAAATAAATAAGACCGGATATGATTGTAGCTTAACCAAGAAGGAGGGTGTCAAGTGTCAACTTAGGGGTCGGGGTCCACGCGCGTGGGCCGTCCCGACCGAATTGATTGCAACTTTTCGTGCGTGCTCTCTTGCCATGAGTTGGTGAGTCCTCGTGTCAATAAATCACATCGTCTTCGATCGGTTTCATTTCTGTCGACATTTTTTCATATCACAAAATATTCGAATTTCGCCCGACTAATTCTCGTGGCCGTGTGCACATGCATTCTATCAATATTGCTACGCTTAATTAGACCACAAGCATCTTAATTAGACCATAGTTGTGAGGTTCCCTAGTTCAGCCGTCTAACTTGAACTGTATCAGTTAAAACCCGTTATGTTTCTTGATATTAGTAGTACAGATAAAAAAAAATGGAGCTCATTGTCCACAAGCCCACGAACAGCCTCAAATCTACCTGTCCAAATAAGTTAATGATAAGCACGTGTAATTACGTGCAGAGGAAGAAAATAGCACTTATGACATCATAAATTGCTCACAGAGCATGTGCACATATAGGAGCGGATTTAGATGAGGTAGTCGGCCTTAAATTCTGTAAAAGCTGTGAAATGTTTTATATAATTCAATTGATTTTATTATTTTCTAAATTAAATTATCTTATTTTATCTTGTTAGTGGTGGCCGCGACAATTCCTCCTCAAAGCACACGCAGTAGCCCGCAAACCACGTGTGTCGAGTGAGCTAGACTAACTGACAGGCTCGAGAGTTATAAAACTCCCACCCAAGAGGAAATGTTCTCCAGGTGATTCAAACTCAGGAGGTCTTGAAAAAACTCCAAGCACTTGACCACCCGGGCTGCCCCTCATGGGCGTTATAATAATGTCTCTTTCCAGGTCCTAAATGGCAATTAAATAAGCTAAGAAGCAAACCTTCGTTTTTTCGAATTTTTTGGGATAAATGACACCTTTAATTCCCAAATTTTCGCTCTTGTATCGTTTTCATCCTCAACACATTTTTTGTCATTTGTATATTTCAACCTTTTGAATTTTAACATTTCAGTCCAACTGTTACTTTAAACAAATATATTTCATCCAAAAACAATTTTTGATACAAATATTCTAAAAAAAATAAAAATTAAAAAATTAAATGGAAAGTAAAGAGCATGATAAGGTTGTCCCTTATTATATTAAGGAAGTGTTAACTACTAGCAGTAAGTATTGTCTCTAAATTAAGGATTTATTCTTACTCGAAATAAGTCACGATTTTATAATGACGGTGTGGCCACTAATTAATTCTCAATCAAGAATGAATCCCTATTTTAGAGGAGGATGGGGCCACTGGTGACAGGTTATCGATATTTTTCTTTTCCGTGTGCTTTTTTAATATTTTATTTATTTTTTAAATAATATTTTTGTTAACATATTATTTTTTATTAGAAAAAATAATGATGGTGACAAAAACGTTTAAGGTTGAGGATATGAATGATGAAAAGATAAAAGGTTTATGATGATTGACAAAATTTTCAGAGGTAAGGACCGACTGTGTCCTTTTTCCTTGTTTTACGTCGAGGGATATCAAGGTCTCGCTTGACTAATTCGCACGGTCTCGTATACAGTTATAAACATGTAGAACAAGGTTAGTAAATTTTGAGGTACTGGTTGGCACTAAAGTAAACCTGGCAGTTTTTAACATTATACGATAACCGGATACGACACGAAGTTAGGCGGTTTTGGATCAAGCCTATTTAGACACGAACCTGTACAGACACGATAAATAAATATGTTTAACTCGGTTTGAACCTGTATAATACAACACGACGCGATTAAACACCGTTTATTAAATGTATTCACTATTTTTATATATATATTGACTCATTTAATATATTTATATATGAAAATTTTATGATATATATAAAATATTACGTGCATTGCATGTATCATTATTGTTAAAAATGATGTTACATGATGAATAATTAATTAAGCTTACTTATTTATTGTACTAATTATCAATAAATATTATTATTTTAGTAATCGTATTATATATTATTATAGTATAATTATATATTATCGACATTTCACTTGACATAGGTCAACCCGGTTTAGACATGGTTTAGACACGACCGTTTAGACACGAAAAATAAATGTGTCATGTCCAAATCATCGGAATTTCTAACCTGAACACGTTTAAACACGATACGACACAATTTATCAGGCTCACATTAAAGGGAGTTACTTGAGTAATTGATTATATTGAAAGCATACACCCTGTTTCATGGCATTGTTAATATGTTAAAACAAAGGCAATCGATTCATCAATGCTGTGGGACAAAGTATGCTTATCTATGATGTTATATGCAACATGAAATTTATAGGCTAAAAGCCTACTTGATTTACTTATGTCCTCAGCTAATGTACTAGGCATTGAATTGACAAGGTTGTGCTATTGTGTGATCATTGGAAAGTTGCTGTGGTGACTGTTAGAACGGCAGAGTAGAAGTGGATTTGATCTTAGTGGACCAGTGCACTCGACGAATTATAAAATGGGAAGGACTGACTTTTACCGTCGGAGGACAGCAGGTAGTCCTAGCGGTTATGTGGTATTAGGAGATATCTTATAAAATACTCACTGGACCTATAAAATGTTGGACTCATATGCATCTAAAAACCTAAGTTTATGAGCGGTGGTACCACAGTTATTTTATATTCTAGATTTCAATTCATTGACCGTCCAATATAGGATGTATTTCTCGACGTCTACACTCATGTGGTAATATGTTTACACTTTATACGTGCCCCGTACGCCCATCATCAATAATTGACATGGAGTCGAATATTTTCTCTTCTGCACTCGAACATGCCGAAGAAGATATTGATATTGAATGAAGGTTACACTATCGCTAGCTGTCATTATAAACTTTCGAGTTAGAGATAAGTCCTATAGAAAATTGAGCATATTCAATTACTAAATGGGTTGTTTGTTACTAGCACGGGTTGATTAAAATGGCAAAATGTCTTTCTTCCTTAAATAAGATCTCGAGTTTGAGTCTTATGAATGGAGAAAATTCATGTTGAGAGATGTTTACTCTCTCGATGGGCTGATCCATCTCGGATCTGAATTAGTGAATACTCATTGAGTTTTTTTTTGGATATCATGTGATATATATATATATATATAAAGCATACAGATAACATCAATTATGGATCCCTTATGAAATGGCAGATTAGGAATACAACAATTCCCTATTGTTCTCAAACCGACAGGATCATACATTTCCCACCTTTGAGAAATCAGCAGTTGGGGACTTGGAAACATGGCCTTAACATAAAATATACCTTGCCCTATACCACATGACCTAAAAGAGTTCGCATAACATATCAAGGATGGATCCAGAAGTTCCAGCTAATCAGGAGATGGAACTCAATGAAAAGTCAAAAGAAGGCATTTTAGTGGAGGTAAAATAAGGTAATTTACTAAAAATGCAGAATGAATCAGTAAAATTTGTACAGAATTTTACAGGTTTTCCCGAATTTAGAGGGCAATCGTCTCTCTGTGTCCTTCAAATGCATCCCCAGAGCATGTGACTGTTGATAGGTCGATCAAGGTTACCAGAATGACATCCTTGATCAAGGATGATTGTCTCTCGTGCTCCGTGTTTCACCTTAATGCATTCCCGAAATTTGCAGCTGCAACAATGGTTTCCTACCGTCGACAATTTTAATATTTCTACTGCGCGCAAAGAAGCGAGAGTATTATTCAGACCTTATTCGGACTCATAAAGATATTACACGCACTGAATAGAACGGTCAGGCACAGATATCCAACTAGGAAGTCTTGTGAGTGGAAAGCTTTGCCAAAAGCCATTGTTATGTACGTTTCTTCTCTGTGATATTTCTCTCTTTTGAGTGTTGATATGTCAATTTTTCCTTTTTTTTTTTATATCAACGATCTCTGCGCCATAGCTAATAGCTATATACACCTTCCTAATGTGACTTCAGTGATTAGGGAACAAACATTTCCAACTTATGTCAAGCACATTTATACACTTATTTGGCTTGTAAAAAGAATTGAAGAACAATTTCTCCCTCTATTTATATATATTATTTTAATTTTTAAATTTAATAATTATAATCACATATTTTTATTAATTATATGTTAAATATTAATTAAATAATTATATTATATAAATATTATCACATGATATAATTATCACACTGCTAAGCTGTACTGGCTAATGTCCGTTCCGCCAAGGTGTTAGAAATGGAAAACGCGAAATATGACCTTCCTTATCTTCTAATTCAAAAGCATAAACGAAACGTTGCGAGAGAGAGAGAGCTGACAGAAGCAAAACAAAAACACCTCTCAGACAGAGGAGGCGGCCCTGTCCGAGTAGAGCTCTCCGGCGAGAAAGAGAAAGAAACCCTAGGAAGGGCCGGCGAAGATGCTTCTCCAACCCACTCTCCACCACCATCGCGCCCCGGCTCTCTCATCCAACGCCTTATCCTACTCTAACCCACTCCCCCTCAGGCTCCCCCGTTTCAGCCTCCTCCTCCGTACCACCAGGAGGACCGTCGCGTGTTCCGTCTCGCAGATTCATGGCTACGGCGCTGTGGACTACGAGAGGAGGCCCATGGTGAAGTGGAACGCCCTGTACAAGAGGATTGCGCTGATGGAGAAGCCTGAGCTCGGCGCCGCCACGGTCCTCAACCAGTGCGAGGACGAGGGCAAGAACCTCTCCAAGTGGGAGCTCTCCAGGGTGATCAAGGAACTCCGGAAGTTCAAGCGGTACAAGCAGGCTCTTGAGGTAAAGTAGAGAACCCTTCTCGAGTTGCTTGGGCTCTTGGCGGTTGTCCTCTTGTTATGTCTTCGGAGGGTGTCTGTTACTTTTCGCTCTCGGCAATTCAATTGAGCCTTCTGGTTTCTCTGTTCCCATGGTCGCAATCTGATTTATGTTTCTGGGTGTTTCTTGATTTTGTGGAAAGCGTTTGTTTTAATTAGTGGGTGGCAAGAATTCCCGGAGCTGGGTTTTCTTTATATTTCCTTTCTAGGTAGGCGGGAGGTCTGCTTATCTTTGTGGTTACGGTCTCGGCCTCTCTTAATATATGCTCCTCGTGATTCTCTTAGGACTTGTCTTTGGATTTTTGTGCAATCCTTTGTTTGTCGGTCTGCATTTCTCTCGTTGCAATGATTTTTGCATATGGTTCTTGGATGCAATTTCCACTAGCCTATATGTTTGTTTGAAATGGTTGAGCTAGTCGTGGCCCCGTTAGTGGGGATCAGAAGCCAACTTTAGTGTTTTAGAAAAGTATAGGTGAATTTGACTATTCCAGGGGATTTGATTATCTCGCCCCCTTCAATACAAATCTCTTCTAAGCTTGCAGTTCAATATATCAGTCGACTCATGCAAGCTAGATGAACAAAATTAGTAGTTTATAAACCTCATCTGCATTTACTGCTGATGTTACAAAGAAGTACAAATTTTGCCTGAGAAATAAGTGACTGAGCCCTGTGGTCATCATAGCAGATGAGATACTGGCGTCTCTGCACTGGAATGACTCTGAGGTAACAGTATAATTTGCTCGAGTAGAAGTACACTACTAGGAATGAAGATCATTTCGCTGATTATTCGGTCCAAAGAATATAAAAGAAATTGTCAATTCTGTTTTAACAGTAGAGGTTTGTCTGCCAAGGTGAAAGGTATGATCAAGGCTAGTTGTTAAGCATGAATTATGTGACGTTTGGTGACTCCTTTCAAATGCTGGGAATAGCCAGGCTATTCTAAGAAAGCAATTGGTTTACTTATGCTCTGGCTTTTCACAATTTGTCAGAAGCAGCTGCATCATAATTTTGTTCTGGGCAGTTTATTTAGGCTGGTGGGTAGCAGGGATATTTCCAAGTAATTTTTCACAAAAAAATTTATGGTATCTGGTACATTTTGCTGGAAAACTATCAATTCAATCTGAAATCATGAATTTAATGTATATCTGAAACTAGAGATGGTTGTTTCAATGGTCACTCGTAGCCGAAATCCTCTGGATTCCATTGTAATCTATGTGAAATTCGAGAAGTTATATATGACTTAACTTCCTATGCATTTCGAGCAATTCTACCTTTTGCTTACGACTGTATTTAGATTCTACCAAGGTTCCTTCTGCTGTTTTGTTTATGTCCTTCTCCTAATGGAGGAATCGTAATGAGAAACTTGTTGGGCAAAATTGAAGTGGACATACAAATGTAAAGTAGTGTGCTTAAACAGCCATGCGATAATGAATGATGGATTATAAGTCTTGAGTGGTGTTGTGGTTGCTGTTAGGAAGATGAATCAGACTGGATGTAAAAGTGGGCAGAGATATCAACAACGGAAAGAATTATGTGTGGAACACTTCCTTTATTGAATAAAAATTCAGGGACTAGGTTAGTAAACAAGTCCTGGCTTCTGACGAGATCCTTTGTTGTTATTAACCCTGATGAAGTAGGTATCAGTTTCATATTGCAGACCATGAATCTCCATCTTGATTTAAAAAAAAAAAAAGATTCGCTAAATTTTTTTATTACTGTGTGTGGAGATCTGACACACAGGTCATATTGGACATGATACTCTATTTCTAGGCTAGGATTTTCACTTTTGTACATTTTCATTTCTTCTTGTGTTTGGCTTGCGCCTTTTTCACGACTTTCAATGTGATATAAAAAAAAAAAATTTCCTCCTCTTGGTGAAATGCTTGTGGCAACTATTGAGATAATATTTGAGGCATGTGCAAAAACCTTTTGTTTTTGTTCTCTGGGAAAACTGAGATTTTAATTGTAGCATTGTCCGACATTCTGTAGGTGCATGAGTGGATGAACAACAGAGGCGAGAGGTTCCGGTTATCTGCCAGTGATGCTGCTATTCAGTTAGATCTCATTGCCAAAGTCCGAGGAGTATCCAGTGCCGAAGACTTCTTCATGAAGCTACCCGATTCTTTGAAGGACCGGAGGGTTTTCGGGGCACTCCTCAATGCCTATGTGCGTGCCCGGATGAGGGAGAAGGCTGAATCTCTTATCGACACAATGAGAGAGAAAGGCTATGCAACTCATGCACTTCCATTTAATGTGATGATGACCCTCTACATGAATCTCAAGGAGTACGAGAAAGTCGATTCGATGGTCTCGGAGATGGTGGAGAAGAACATCCAGCTTGACTTATACTCATATAACATCTGGTTATCATCCAGTGGGTCCCTGGGATCAGCAGAGAGGATGGAGCAGGTGTTCGAGCAGATGAAACAGGACAAGAACATAAACCCTAATTGGACAACATTTAGCACGATGGCGACCATGTACATAAAGATGGGGATGATGGAGAAGGCCGAGGAGTGCTTGAGGAAGATCGAGAGCCGAATCACGGGTCGGGACCGAATACCATATCACTACCTCATAAGCTTGTATGGAAGTGTGGGCAACAGGGACGAGATATATAGGGTGTGGAATTCCTACAAGTCGATTTTCCCGAGCATCCCGAATCTCGGTTATCATGCAGTGATTTCGTCATTGACTAGGATCGGAGATATCGAGGGGGCAGAGAAGATTTACGATGAGTGGCTTCCAGTGAGGGCGACATATGATCCTAGAATAGCGAACCTCCTCATGAGCTGGTACGTCAAGGAAGGGAACTTGGAGAAGGCCGAGTCGATCCTCGATTCCATGATCGAGGTGGGGGGAAAGCCAAGCTCAAGCACATGGGAGATCCTTGCAGAAGGGCACCTGAGGGAGAAGAGGATACCTGAGACCTTGAGCTGCTTGAAGGAGGCATTTGCTGCCGGTTCGAGGAGCTGGAGACCTAAGCCCGTGAACGTGACTGCCTTCTTTGATCTCTGCGAGGAAGGAGGTGACAACGAGTCGAAGGAAACCATCGTGAGACTGCTCAAAGAGTCAACATTCCTCAAAGACAAGTCTTATTGGTCGCTCCTGGGAATATCAGACGAGGGTTTGAGCAGTGACGAAGTACTGAATGACTCTGACGAGGATGCGGTCAGTGAATCGGAGATGTTTGTCGATCAGTTTCAGGCCAGCACATGATACCCGGGGTTGTAGAAATCCTTTTTGTTTGAACGGCTCAAGGGAAAGCCGAACCTGTTAGTTGGCCTGGAATGTGGTTGATGCTAATTTCTGGGAGGCATCATCGATTACGCCGACAATGTGACTGGGTAGAGTCTCTATGGGGGAATATAGGGAGTAGGGTTAAGATCATATTTCTAGTTGCTGCATTATACGACTTTCTGCTGGAGATTGGAAACTCTTGCTATCGGATGGGATCGTGCAATTTTTCTGTTGGCTTTCATACAGTCTAGTGATTCCTTCATGTACCATGAAGCGCATACGTTTGTTCAGGAATTTTGAATTCTGAGTTTGCAGATGCGGGGAATCCTGTGGAGGATGTTTTGAGCATGGTGACCCATAGTTTTGGGAGTGAATGGAAGTGCCAGTCTAAAGCGAGGACCAAATTGAAAGTTCATTTTTTGAAGCCAGAAAGAAGCTCTTCATTATTGGGTTATTTCAAATTCGAACCCCAGAATTTGATGCTTGCGTCAAAATGCTGTGTAGTTTGTTTGCACTACCCGTGGCAATTTTATGCCCAGCCTGGCCCAGCCTGGCACGACAAGACGGCGCCTCGGCCAAGAGCTATGTGGCAACATTACTATGAGCCTGAGGTTAGCTTGCCACGGGAGTCTGATAACACGAAAACAAATTAATTTAATAATAATGTGAAAAAATTAAAATTTTCTCAGATAAAAATAACAAATTAAATAAATGTCTAATTACCCTGTTATTGGGATGGCCCGACAAGGCCCAATAAGATCACGTGTTGTGCTTGGACTATACCTTATCGTCCCCCTTATTGGGTCGTGCCGATCCGACCCAAATTGACAACCCTAGCCTGCACCCTAATTTGAACTACTGAAAAAAAACTGGAGAATTCATTCTATTTCTCTACTTGGCCTCTTACAAAGACATTACCATTGTACTAGCTAATCAGGTACCTAAAGATTCGTACCCATCCGACATCCTCAGTCCATCGGCCTGAGCTGATCCGTGACCCGACACAATGCCATGATTCATGCGGGGGTGTGTCTGACCAGACCCGTCCTGTTTCAGTCCGATCTACAAAAATAATAAGGATCATGCTTTCTTTGCTAGATATAATAAATATTATATTAAGCGCATTTATCAACTACAGTAGCATTTTTATCACGTGCTCCACTAGCTCGATCGATCGACCGATGACGAGGGTGACCCTGGTACCACTACCACATGTATCTCATGCTGCAAATCAGGCAGCAACATTTAATTGGCATTTTAAATTGAACAGCACGTCCAATCAACACATACATGTCAATTGCTTTCAATTTCTTCCTTTGTTCAATGATCCCGAGCACCTTTAACATTCGAAAGTAAACCAATGTGGGCTGGTCCCGAGATTCGTTACATCTTTGCTTGGAATAACGTCTCGAGTTCGAGTCTTATGAGTTGCTAATATTCATAATTAGAGGGTCTTTGTCTTTACTT
Source organism: Lagerstroemia speciosa (assembly GCA_037672795.1). Taxonomy (NCBI): domain Eukaryota; kingdom Viridiplantae; phylum Streptophyta; class Magnoliopsida; order Myrtales; family Lythraceae; genus Lagerstroemia; species Lagerstroemia speciosa. The sequence continues at coordinate 12,239,078 of CM075297.1, forward strand.
CAAATGGCCGACTCGATCTAACTAGACTCAAATTCGAATTAACCAGGGTTAATTGCCATCTAGGAGGCTACGGACACAGGAAAGATATACGTGAAAACGGCAGCTTTTCGAAGTCATCATTTATCAGTTTTGCTTTGCCTTTTTATGGTTCGAAAACAGGAGGCTGAGGTTGTCTTGTCTCTGAAGTTGAAATGGCAAGAGACAGCTGGGGTTTGGTTGGTCAGAAGAAGAAGCCCACCGTCACCTTACACCGCAGAAAAAAAAAATTCTGAAATAATAATTTGACATTTATAGATTGTTTTGGTTATATTGTTAAATCAGTGTAAATGTAAGGATTATAATTAAAATTTATATCATAATAATTATTTTGAATTATGGGTAAAAAATATGACATTGTCCTGTTTGCGAGTATATAAAACTAGTTGTAATCCAAGAATTTCACTTCAGACATAAAAACTTAGTCAATTATATGATAATGTTTTATTTCATGTAATTCTATAGTACAGTCAATTTTTTAACTAAATACTCTAACATTTGATTTTACATAATAAAAATATTAAAAAATATATATCTAATGAAAGACTGCCTTAATTACTCCGTATTTTTATTGGTTAGTGATGTTTTATCAATGGTTTTTAAAGGGATGGAAATCCGCCTTAATTTCATATAGGCTACTGAATTCATTGTAACAAATCCCCCTTTGACAATAGAATGAGCTTGAGCGGCAAGCTATGATAAAATTAGAATATTACATAGTGGAAGCAGTCGAGTCGCCACTACTGCTATCCTTCTTTTTACACAAGAAAAGAGTTTGGGACAGCAAATTGTGATGGAGAGTGACTCATGAAATTGCATCCATGCACGTCAAGGTAATTTTTTTCCGATTATAAAAGAGGATCGTGGAACTAAAGTGAGGTAGGAGGAAGAAGAAGATAAAGAAAAATAGGGTGTTCTACTGGCGATGGTCGAATTGAAAAGTCATTCATCTCAAATTGAGAATAATGTCAATTAACACCCTGTACCTGCATGTATCCTAGCATAATTTTAGCTTGCCCACATAATATCCAGAAAATTCAGTATGTCCCAACCGATCCATGCTTGAGCAAGATCGATTGACAGAGAGTTAAAACTCACTCAATTATAAATTTTATCTGTTTACACGACTTGAATCCCAAACTTTTCTTAATAGGATGACTTTGAATCACCTCAAGCAAGGGTCCAACTCAATAACATTGTCCTCAGGTGGATCATACCAATATCTGGTCGTGTCGGTCCGGCCCGCTAATTTTATAAGATCGTGCTGAGCCATGTCCACATGACTCGGCATGACTTGATAGCCCATATTTAAGAGAAGTCCTCTAATGACACTTAGTGTCTTCGTTCAACCATAAGTCTCCAACACATGAGCCGGTCATTAGAAGATTTCAAGGTCGCTCGTTCACGACTACAGAAATGAATGTGTCATGTCGTGCTAGCGGTTCGTGTCATATGATCTGTGAAGATAGGATCTTGATTTTAATTGGATCCCAGGATGTGCCTTGTTGCGCTAATGAATCGTGCCAGATGACCCGGTCAAACTGACGTACTAGGCCTGGATCATATCGTCTATCGTGCCCCCTTCTTATCGGTCGGAAAAGAAAAAGATTAATAGTAAGCATTTGTCATTGCTCTCTCTTGGTTTCTATGAATTCAAAATTACACACATGGAAGATCTACAAAAAGTCATTATGCCCCACACCACCACCCATAAATTACACCACCACCAATCACATGTCCTCACATGAAAGGGTATGGCAGTCCATCACCACATTCCCTTGTGCTCAATTTTAATTATTCTCTGTCCCTTTTAAGAAAAAAAATAAAAATAAAGAAATAAAAAAATAAAAACATGACACTAATCCCACATTAGCCGCCATGTGTGTTCCCTCCTTTGCAAGTTAAGTTTGGAAGAACATTGAGTGAGAATCATGATTTCCAACTCAAAAATCAAAATTCTAAACTTTTACATTCAAAAGTTGGCATTCCATCCATCCCCCTTGACGCCCTCGACATGATCCTCGATGAATTTAACGATCCCGGGACCTACATCTTTCTTACCCTACTGGTTCCCATCAGAACCTCGGCCAGCACGAAAAAATTGAAAAGAAATGAACGACTTTCGCGGAGCAGAATTCGAATGACTGTCTGAAGTACCCTCATGAATAAATTAAGACTACGTTTACGTTAATATACAATAATTTGAGATCGCACAGTTTACATTTTAAATGAGAAATTCTTAAGCTGCACTCAACCGTACAACCATTTTACTTATATTTTACCGAAGTCAATTTCGTATGATCCAAACGCACAACAATCTCGTAGATCGACCTGTAACCCAAGAAAATTTTACAGTGATTCGGAATACTTTTTAATCTTAATATTATATTTGATTTTACAATGCTCGAATCGAACGCTCCCTTGGGTGGAAATCCAAATGTGAAAGAAGTTGCACATTTGAAGCTTATTGACAGATACCCAATAACATGAAGGCAAACTTCATGTCAAAAGAGCCAACCTGGTTTATGACATAAAATTTTGGCTATTTATTTTTAATGGAAACTGCATAAATAGAAAAATAAATCACAAAAAAAATAAAAATTCAAGGCGTGATGAAGTGTACAACCGAGTGTTCCAGCTGTTGAGTAATGAGTTGTGCTTCAAGTAGAATTACTAAATAGACCTTATTCAGAACAGTCGGAAGATCATACAGAAAATTCTTCCACTCTCTCATCCAACGGATGATGGATTTCGAAAATCATCTCTTAAATGGACGGCAATGCACTTTGACGAAACATATATCCTTTTGAATCATACATTTCTTCAAATAATTCCTCTGTTATCACGAGTTGCAATACAAAATTGATAAAATTACAGTAGATGAGTAGATGGACTTATTAACATATTAGTTGCTAATTATAAATATTTAAAATGGAAAAAAATGTTTATTATTTCACGTCGCGGTACTTATGGTAATTCAAAAAATTAAAATATTTCATTTTTAGTCTGATTTTTTTTTTTTCATAAAATCATTTTATTCTGCCATTTGACTTTGTAATATTACTGTTCATTTGTCCCCTTTCAAAAATTTCTAGATTGACAATCGAGTGAACTGGTGGTGAAATGTCGTTCACTTAATAATCTATGTAGGCGAAATTGGTATCAAATATTTGGCAAGTATTACTCATCCTCGTAAATAACTAATTTTCGGTCAGAATTTAAGTTGAGATGTGTCTGCTGCAGTGAAATCGATTCCTTACTTAGATCATTTTTTATCGAATATTACTCACTCACAACGTACGAGTGATATCCACACGGTGTCACGAACTAATAATTTTTTTTTACAAAATCCTATAAATAAAAAATAATGCTAGAAATAATTAAATCTTATTTGTTTAGTACATAATCTCTACCATGTTATGTACCCAAGGGATACGAAAGGAAGTTTCTTCGATCCGGTCGTTGTTCCATAGCTTAATCTAACGACTTCTGATTAATGATACAGATTAAAAAAAAAAAAGAATTAGACGGTTCGTAATCGGTTTCCCCTTGCAGAATGATCCAGCGACTGAATCATAGAACTTACCATAAAGAAAATTAGATCAATGACAAAATGTCAGACCGTCTTACCTCACAATGATGCGGTGAGGAAGAATAGGCTAAATTGCTATGATTAGTGTTAATTATGGTCATTACTCAGGAGATTAACACTGATTTATACATTTATCACGTTTTGATCGATGCTTATTCATGTCACGTGTCAGAATAGGATGGCATAAGAATTTCTCGAAATAAAGACAACTGTTAAGTTCATTGGGTGAAAAGTTTTATCCCTTTTGTTAAAAATCATGTGAGTTGGGCCGACAGAGTGAGAAGACCTTATAAATGCCAACACCAAGGCAAAGACAGCTAACCAAGGACAGACCAAACAGAGCGGCAAACAACAAAAGCTTGCTCTGTTTCATCTCTGCTCTGCTCAAGCAACAAACCGGCCATGGCAGAGCTCGAGAACCCGGACTCGATGCCGAAGCTCATCGCCTTCCTCTCCTCCCTGCTTGAGCGCGTCGCGAGATCAAACGACCTCAATCACCAGTGCCAGAAGATCTCGGTCTTCCACGGCCTGGCCCAGCCCACGATCTCGATCCAGGACTACCTGGAGAGGATCTTCAAGTACGCCAATTGTAGCCCCTGCTGCTTCGTCGTCGCCTACGTCTACTTGGATCGGTTCGTCCAGCAGCAGCCATCTCTGCCGATCAATTCCTTCAATGTTCATCGGCTCCTCATCACCAGCGTCATGGTGGCCGCTAAATTCATGGACGACATGTGAGTTTAAGAATGTCTGGATTGCAATGTTCTTCTCTTGGGAATGTCTTTTTCCATAATTCTTCGACATCGGTCCCGATCTCGAAGTTTTCAAGCTGAACTCTCAGACTCGATCGCTCGTGCCGTGACAGAAATTCAATGGGGCCGTGAATTGAGTCTAATGAATCGGAAAACTATATGATAATCGGAGATATTTGAGTGAGCTTTTCGAACTGATCCCTCTCTCCGGCAGGTACTACAATAACGCATACTACGCGAAAGTCGGCGGGATAAGCACGGCGGAGATGAACTTCCTCGAGCTCGACTTCCTGTTCGGGTTAGGATTCCACCTGAACGTGACGCCGGCGACGTTCGGGACGTACTGCACCTACCTCCAGAGGGAGATGCTGCTGCTGAGCTCTCCGTCTGCGCCGCCGCCGTCCCTTTCTTCCTCCCCGTCCTCGTCGGAGGTAGGCCGGCCGATCAAGGTTGTGGCGGCGGTGGCACGTCCGCGGTTCATCGGAGAGGGGGAAGCTGCCCATCACAAGAATAAGCAGCAGCTAGCAGCCGTGTGACCGGAGAGTCCGTCTCCGCCGTCGTCTCCGCTTCTCCGTCTGTGCAGGTAGCGTCCGCCTTTTTGTTAGATTCAGTGACAGAAAACTCTCCGTCGCTAATTCATCCTTCTCTCTAATTGGTATGTACAGAATGGGAATTTTTAATTTTTGGTATTTAAATTTAGATTATGCCATTGGGCAAATGGACATTGCTTGTTTGGTTAAATTGGTCAATGCACACCCCCTGGTATTCCAGACTCGTCTGTAAAACGGTAAGTTCTTCTCGATCATGAATTTTTTCAATTATAAAACTTGAGTAAAAAAATCATATTTATAAGGGAAACATACCGAAAACTGCTTAGACCAATGATGTCGATAGTTAAAATCAACTTTTTCTTATACATTATTATATTCAGAAACTCAAATTGATGAGGTAAAACTCTACTGGTCATAAACTTTCTTGGTGTAATTGACTTTTTTCTCCCTAACACATATCATATAATATAAAAAAAATTCCGAGAAATTATAATATATGTTTGAGTAGTGCCGGCCCGTTTAGGGATGGGACATTTCCGATCGTAAATTTTTGCATTCTCAGTAATCAAATCCGAGATATATTTTGAAGATAAAAGGGCATCTGATCGTGTAAAATCGAGTCGTTTCAGCGGTAAGAATCCAGCCTTTTTAGGGTGGCAAGAACACATGCAATCCCTAGAAACATGCCACAAATTAAAGGCATGTGGATTCTGCTGCGCTGTCTGTACTTGTCGGATTCAGCAACGTGCCCTGGGTCCAACCTCAAGTCTCATTTTGCAGCTCATGGTGGGTCACATAAGCATATGATCTCAACAAATTTTATATCTTTTGTCAACAAAAAAGAAAGAAAGGAAGAAAGAAAAAAGAAATAGGCTAATGAAAGAGATGTCGATTCATCTCAATGGTGTCGAGTCGCCGTCGTAAAAATAAACTCGGTCTTTAGGCGGAACATGGCATCGCTTGTACCACGACATTATTTATTTACTCGGGTAATCTAGCTCCGTGCTGAGTGCCAGCGATCGGACAGAAGCTGTGGGTGGAACAGCAGAGTAGGTTTGCCAAAGCAGATGTGTTTCGAGAAGTTCTGAAGTCGCGAACTTACGGCAGGATTGAGTTTAGGGTTTCGCCCCGAGCCCTGTCCCGATTTCATTCCCGAATCGGTGAAGATACCTTTAGCCAGGATGCTTACCGAGAATCAGCTCAACTTCGCGTAAACCCTATCATCGTTACGACTAAGATGAAATTACCATCACGGTAGGTAACGATATGGTAATGGCAAGGAAGGATTTGGGATGGGCCACGAGGGTGCGGCTGTCGGACGACCCTATAAAATATCGCATAATTTTGTATTCAATTACTTTATCTCGCCTTCTTCCTTCGATGTGAATCATTTGATATTTAAAAACTTAATTGGGTCTGACTAATTCAGATTGAAACTGAGTCATCTCATTGAAAGAGTAAAACCCTCTCTCGACGTGACTTTTTTTGGAAATTAATACGACGAGACACTCACGGGCATGCGTACAACAGTCCTAATCCATGCGATTAAATTGGGTTGGCCGACGAATTCTTGGAGGGCCAGCAAGCGAGAGGTGAGGGCGAAACTTCACCAATAGCAAAAGCTTGCCATGTGAAGAAGCCTTTGGATGCATCTTTGTAAAAGTGGAGAAGAATATTGTTAGAAAAGGAAAAAGGGGTGCTGTTGAAAAGGATAGTTTATGTTTAGATTCAGCTTAAATCTTAATTAATCTGATATATTTGAATTTTTGTATATCGGATGATGTATTTCGAAGAAGAGTAGAAAGTCTTGTATGTGACGAGCACATCACGTGACGGTATTTATATAATATCGCATATCAAAAAAACTGAATTTTATTGATTTTCAACATCAGTAAGTATTGTCACGTCACATACTGTTACTACAGAAGACTGTGTCAGAAGTGGGATAGCTGGAGATTGAGAGGGTTAATCATTCCAAACAGATTAATGAAAAGTGAAAATTAGTACTGTTTTGACTTGGCAAGGGAAGGAAGAAAGGATACGAAAGTTGTATCCTATAATTTATTGATCTGATTTAGATTTAAATTACTTATATCTATTGAACTTTTGGATATAAAAAAGGACGTGGATGTGGATGGAGCGAAATTCAACGTTCAAGTCACTTCTTACAGGGAGACGATTATGAACGTCCCATTGATTATCGAATGCCATAGTACATTGGTCGTGAATAAAATCAAGATATATGAGAAGAATTTACATGCCATTACTTACAAGTTTAGACTTTTATGTAAAGATAAGTAAGATCTTTTATAAGTTCAGTAGAAACTTTGCATATTATCAAGCCAATTACCATATGGACCCACATCGACGCCCGCCCCAAGTGTGAAACTCGCTGTCAGTAAGTCGAGACTTTGAAAGAAAATATCTTGCTCATAATTGGTTCTGTATAGCTCGATGACGGAAAGGAAAAACCTATCTTATAGTCATGTGTCCCATTATAGAAGAAAAATATCTGATTCGTGATTTATTATTGAGTGTGACTATTTAGGAGCGCACAACGAGTGTAAACCGCATGCTACGTGGAGACAGATATTCAGTGTCCATTCATACATCGGGTATGTCATAAATAGAACTTTGTATAAGAAGAATCGATTAACAACAGTAACACATAAACTTAGATTTTCACGTGAAAACGAATTAAAACCCTTATGAATTCCTTAAAATTTTTATGTAAACATTAAATTCTTTCATAAACTGTTAAACTATCTAGGTAGGTGACCTCATTAGATTTACCTATTTGTGGCAAGTGATGGGAAATTTTGTTTGTGCCTGACAGTTGTACTGTCATTCTTCGCCGGGGACATGCAACGTGCGCAATCAATTATAGCCAACCAATGAGGTTGATAGAAACTGATTAAGCAGGCCCACAGGGAGCAGCCCACTGGTCAGGCACGGGAGGTTTACGGACCTCCGGATTCGAATCCCAAGAGGAGTATTTCTTCGTGGGTGGAAATTTTACAGATCTCAAACCTATTAGATTCGTCTGATTTACTCGACAGACGTGGTTTGTGGGTTATTGCATGTGCCCCGAAAAGAATGTGTCGTAGCCAATGCTAGTCGGAGTAGAAAGGCGCATGGATAACTCAGTTATATTAAAAAAAAAAGAAACTGATTAAATAGACACCATCTTCATGTTTTAAATCAATAATAATTCATCTCCACTGTGGTAAAAAAATTAATATTAATAATTTATCAAAATCATTTTAAATTAGAATATGTAAAATCACCGTAAAATAAATTTTTCGGTTAAATCAATTATGATTAAATATCGTCACCATCCATGACGGAAGGGCGACATTCGTGTAATCTTTTTCTTTGTATTTATGGCCGCATGTTAAAGGAGGCCACCAAAAGCGATAGTCTAATGGATTAAAACTGTCTCTCATGTGATTTGCTGACGTCAATATCACGGATTTGAGTCCCATCCCACACAAAATTGCTGGTGGACACCGGTTTCTTGAACTAAGTGAGATTCTGATGGTGTTATGTTTTTGACAAGGTCGGTGCTCGTACTAGTTGTTTAGTTCGTCTGATATGTTCGTGATTGAACACTAAAACTTGAACATTACGTAGGGGTGATTGAGTCGTCACTACTGCTAGAATCCTCTTCATTCAGAAAAAAGGGGAATACCATATTTGCACTGTCAAAAAAGTTGAAATGAGAATTTTTTTTCCATTTTTAGAACATGCATTTTTCAAGAAACTTTAGGGGATTTTAGTAAGGTAAGATTTTTTTTTAGAAAATATAACTGTACAATGAAATGGTGAAAATTTGTAAGGTGGAAAATAATTTTAATAATCCTACCTCACAATAATGTTACGAGAAAATATAAATTAAATTACTTTAATTAATAATAATTATGACAATTGTTATGGTCATTATTACATATTTTCTGTTTGTTGTAATTTAACCGGTTACTCACATCATGTGGTGAAATATGATCACTTAAAAATTTCTCGTAAGGTTGAGGATTGAAAGTAGTTTAAGAATGCTCAAGACCACAGTTAAAAGGCACTATAAGATTTCCTTAAGCAAAAGTCTCGGTATCGAGTTTTTATAAACGGAGAAAATTCATACTACGATAGATTTATCCTTTAACGGGCCCGTCTGACTCGACTTGAATTAGTCAGATGCCTATAATGTTTCTGATGCTAATAGTACAGACAGAAAAAGAAAAACATTGTTGGGTTCGGAGCTAAAAATTCTTCCAATAAATCACAACTTCCTCCTAGAAACTGTCGTTTTTGTTCCTAATATTTCGTAGAGCCATTATTTTTGTCCTCCAATCTATCTCAAAGTTAAAATATGTAAGAATGTGTTTACAAATTTGTTGAACTAAAAAATTGTATCATGTGACCATAGTTTTAAAAACCGGACCGGGAACCGAACACCAGCCCGGTTCGGTTTCACTAATTACTCCATTTGCATCAAGGACCGGGTTAGACAATGTGAACCGGCCTGTCTGACCGAGTTTCCACTGAACCCATAAGAACCGGTCAAGAAACCGGTCAATGAAGAAAAACAAAAAAATAAAAAAATAAAAAAGAAGAGTCAAAAATAGAAAAAAAGGAAACCTAAGCTCTAAATTAATGTATAAAATATAACAATCTTATTTGTAAAGTTGAAATTATAAATTAATGTATAGAATATAACAATCTTACATTCATATTACTAATTTTATATTATTATAAGTATTATTTGTAAAAACCTGGTTAGACCCGTTGAACCCCGGTTGAACCCAAGAACCCAAGAACCCATACCTTGACCAGTTTTCGGCCCGGTTCGGTTTTAAAAACTATGCATGTGACAAAATTTTTTAAATTTAAAAGAGATAAAATAAATAATTTTGGTAATAGAAAAACTTGTTTATGGTAATGAAAACTAGCTGAAAATTGAAAGTTTAAATCTGATAAATATAGAAAGGAATTTTTAAAGAAAAATATTTTTGCTTGCATTACAATTATTAAATTTTTAGAAAATTTCCTTAATTAAAAAAAATCCCCATTCTCAAATAAACAAACGCTTTTTTTTAAGATAAAAATTTTCACAAGTAAATTAACTCAAAGGGCCTACTTACTTTAAGAAAAATATTTTTTTATTTTCCTTTTCCATTTCTCTTCTCCTCTTTTGTTTTATACAGAAATATGAAATAATATATTTATTAATGTGTTAAATTAGAAAATTTTATGTTACGAGATATAAAAGAAAGCTTATAAAATAAATGGTTAAAATTAAATTATTTGAGTGACAAAAGAACTTACATGGTAAAAAAGATACTTATAAATACATTTTTTTAAAAATAATTAACTAAGAAAAAAAGGTAGAATTAGAAAAAAAAAATCTCTCCATTTAAATAAGCATGAAAGTGAAGAAGAGAATGCTTCAAAGCAATCTAATTTTTATACCACGCACGGAACTATCCATTGTATAGTTAATTAATTCTTACTTTTGACAATTGAATATTATTTTTTATAAATAAATAATTTTTAAAGAGTGTATAATAAGTAAACAAATAAAATATATAATTAGAAATAGAAAATAAGCGATCAGTTATTTGGTAATTGTAATTATATAAATGATTTTTTTACTTCATCATCGTTTATCTTTTTTTATTAGTTAAAAATATATTTATTAAGGATATTTTGAAAAGGTTAAAAGTGAGATCACTACTACTCGTCTTATTCAATATAATAATAAATAAGTAAAAATATTTTTTTTTGAAAACTTCTATGTGAAGTTAGAAAATTTTCCACATACAGCCTATGTTTTCCCAGGTTTCGGAATCACCTGAGGCGGAACCAGCGAGAGCTCGCCTAACAAATTCGAGGAAGCACACCTTTGTACTCTGGATGTGCAGATTTTCGACACGTGTCAAGATCTGAGCCCCAGCCTAGCTTACTAATGAGCGGAATCACCCTCACTCTCCTCCGCCGTATAAATGGTCCGCTAGGGTTACGACATCTCTCGAATCAAATCAAAGCCCCTGTCGAAGTACCGCTCCGATCAGGCAATCACTTGCAGACTTTTCCGAGCTAGGGTTTCAATTCGGTCCCTGAGTGTTTGGTCTGGTGGCTCTGCGCTGAATCGGCTCTTGCGATGCCTCCTCGGTCGGTGAAGAGAGGTGCAGCAGCCGCGGCTGCGAAGCGGACAACGAGGTCAGCGAGGAAGACTCTGAATCATGCCCCGCCGGAAGCTGTGGCTGAGGAATCGGCGAGGGTGGAGGAGGTGCCTGACGATGTTGCGGCCGTCGAAGAAGAAAGGCCGATTAAGGAGGAGAAACCGGTCGTGGTGGAAAAATCACCAGGTGAGGGCGATAGGAAGCAAGAAGTAGAGGCGGACGCCGCTAATGGGTCGATCTCCGGCATGAGTAAGTTTCTGCCTTCTCCTTTTAACGAGATAAATGGGTATTTATCATCCTTTCGCTGCTTACAGCACATCTTGTCTTTGAATTGCCTTCTTTTCTTTTCTGGGTTTGTTGGTTCTGGTTTGATTATGAGGTTTGGAGTTTGTTCCGTTGGCGGCCCTTTTACCTTCATGCAGTTGGTTGATTTTTCAAGAGATTGTGAATTGTGATATTTACAAGATTTTGCTTGAGGCCTTTTGCTTAGGTTTGTAAAGGTAATGGTTTCAAGAATTGAATGTGTTGCCGTGTCCAAAATTCGGGAACGCTTTGTTCAGATGGTTATCACTTCCTGGAGCTGGCTAGGATTAGGAGGATCAAATAACCTTTCTAAACCTTGAGGAGCTGGGGTTTTTCTATCTTTTTTCAACCTCGGAGTGTGTAGTCTGTTTACTTGTAATAGTCCGAGATAGATTGCTTGGTCATTGCTGATATTGCTCAAAAAGATAGATGGATTAGATGTGCATTTTTCATGTGATTCCAAGTGCCTGCCAAGAATATGGAGAGCTTGAAAATAAATTAAATTATCTTATGGCAGAAGAGGATGAGGCAAGAGAGTCTGCCGAAGAGTATGGGAGAGATGAACGTTTAGATCTGGAGTATAATGATCCTGAGTATGAGCCAGAAGAATATGATGATAGAGAGATGGAACAAGAGGATGCTGGGGATTTGGGGCATGGACATGAGGACAGTCCTGAGGAGGAGCATATAATTGAGGAGGAAGAGGTTGATATGGTTGAGGAAGAGTTGGAGGATACTCATGAAGAGCTTGAGGGTGAAGAAGAATATGATGATGATCATGGGGGTGAAGATCACGAGCATGAGCATGGGCATGGGCATGGGCATGGGCATCCTGAGATGCTTGATGTAGAGGAAGAGCACCATGATGCTTTTAAGGAGAGGCGCAAGCGCAAGGAATTTGAAGTATTTGTAGGTGGATTAGACAAGGATGCTACTGAGGATGACCTCAGGAAAGTCTTTAGTGCAGTTGGTGAGGTCACTGAAGTCAGGTTAATGATGAATCCTCAGACAAAGAAGAACAAGGGGTTTGCATTCCTGCGCTTTGCAACTGTGGAGCAAGCGAAGCGTGCTGTTACAGAACTTAAAAATCCTACGGTACTTTTAATAATTCTGGTTTTTCTGCTAAAGTGTGGTTTTGAAGGTCTTAATTTTTGTTACTAGTAACTTATGAAGGGTGAAAAAATTCAGATTCATGGGAAACAGTGTGGTGTTACCCCAAGTCAGGACAGTGATACCCTTTTCCTGGGTAATATATGCAAGACCTGGACAAAAGCAATAGTAAGTGTACCCATTTGGCTAAATTCTATTGAATGACTGATTACGATAATTTCTGCAACCAAAGACTGTATAGTTTGCTGTTGCTTATTGCGTTGCTATTCATCACATATCCAGTTGAAAGAGAGATTGAAGCAGTATGGTGTGGAGAATGTTGATGACGTGACTCTGGTAGAAGATAGTAATAATGAAGGGATGAATCGTGGATTTGCTTTTCTGGAGTTTTCATCTCGTTCTGATGCAATGGATGCTTTTAAGAGGCTTCAAAAGAGAGATGTTCTGTTTGGAGTTGATAGGCCTGCAAAGGTTTCCTTTGCAGATTCCTTCATTGATCCAGGAGATGAGATAATGGCACAGGTAACCCTTTGGATGCAACGTTCTGGCTATAATTTGGATTTGCCTTGCCATTTCACTGGGAAGGCTTTGACTTGCCACAGTTTGCGCTTGTGGCTTCCTGATGCTAAGTGCATAATGTTGCTAGCGATATTATTAATATTCTGCTGTTTATGTTTATTTGATTAGGTAATTGATTATATTGCTGAATACTGTTAATTTAAAAGAAAAATATGGAGGTCTTTAGATTTATAAGGCTTGAAATACTTGTAATTCTTATACATAGGTGGCAGCAATAGCGTACTTTACATCCAAAATGACTACTACGACTATGATGCAGTTTTGAGTGGTTCGGCGGTTAGAGTTTTAATTGTTTTGTTCCTTCTGTACAGGTCAAAACTGTGTTTATTGATAGCCTGCCAGCTTCATGGGATGAGCATCGTGTGCGAGAACTTTTAAAGAAGTATGGTCATATTGAAAAGATTGAGCTTGCCCGCAACATGCCATCTGCTAAGAGAAGGGATTTTGGGTTTGTCACTTTTGACACTCACGATGGAGCAGTTACTTGTGCTAAAAGCATCAATAATGCAGAGTTGGGAGATGGTGATAGCAAGGTGATTTTTCCAATATGATATGCTTTTCATCTTAGTCAGTGATGTTTGCTGTAGCAACGTAGCCCTTCTGCGGAGATTCTTTTTGAGGATTAGTTACCCTAGCCACTTCCTAGGAAATAGCAAAAGAGCACTGCAGGAACACGGGAGACAAAATCAGAATAGAATTGTTACCTGTGCTTTGAATTCTTTACATGTAACAGCTTAGGATTGTGGTACGATTGTTAACTTGTGAATCAGTTTCCCTCTCTTGATCCTTCGAGGACAGTAGTATAGCCTTCTTATGAGGATAATCTCATGGCACCCCATGATCTCTACATACTCTTATATTTTATAGCATTATGCATCATCCAGATGAGTGTAGCTCCTTCTTGGAGAACGTTGTGCTACTGTGATTAGTGCTGATCAAGAGTTGTCGTACTTTCAGGCCAAAGTAAGGGCAAGACTTTCAAGACCTCTGCAGAGAGGGAAAGGGAAGCATGCCAGTCGTGGAGAGACACGCTCTGGGCGAGGGAGTAGTCGGGTTGTCGGAAGTTCTTGGAGGCGTCCACCTCCACGTAGCTTCCCAGCGCGGGCAGCAAGAAGTATTGGAAGTCGTATCCCCTCAACTAGTATAAAGAGACCTATTGCAGTGAGGGACCGACGTCCTGCAGTGGCCATGCCACCGCCAAGACCCAGACTGTTACCTCCTCCCTCAAGATTCTATGATAGAAGAGCTCCTGGTATGAAACTTCTTTAAGCTTATCTGGACTTGATATTGTGCTCGTTGAGTGGTAATAATAAATCTATTGACTTTCCTCCCCAGTTCCCTCCTATCCGAAGAGTAGTATGAAGAGGGATTATGTTCGACGTGAGGAGCTTCTACCACCTAGAAGCAGGGTAGCTATGGATTATGGTTCAAGGATCATCCCTGAGAGGCGTACATCATATAGGGATGATTATTCCTCCCGCGGGCCTGGTTATGATATGCATAGAAATGTATCGCATCCTGTGCCAAGGAGAGACTATCCTGATGATGGCTATGGGCAGAGGTTTGATAGGCCTCCAACCTACCGAGATGGACGTACCCGTGATTATGATTCGATACCCGGTTCAAAACGCCCATATTCTGCACTGGTAAGTATATCTAATTCAGGCCTTTTCTCTCTCTCTAACTTCTACTTTCCTTTCTTTGATCTTGATTTTTAAGAGTGTGATATAATATTCTTTGTGCATTTTGCATTTGAAGGATGATATACCTCCACGTTATGGTGATCCGGGTATTCGGCAGTCCAGAGCTCGATTAGACTATGAGCTTGGTGGTAGCTCCTCACACTACAATGATACCTACAGTGATAGGTTTTAAAAATTTTTCCTTTTCTGAATCTGGGGTCAGTTTATTATTGCATTTCCATGTAGAAGCTGGATTTCTGCAGTTGATCATTTATTGTTTCATGTGATAGGCTTGGCAGATCCAGTACTGGATATAGCGGCAGCAGAAGTTCCATGTCTAGTCAAGATTCACATGGACTTTATAGTAGCAGTCGACATGGCATGGGATATGGAGGTGGGATGATAATAACATTTTTTGACTTTTTCTATTTCATTTGTCTATGAAATTTCTAGAGATCTAAAGCTTGTATAAGTCTTTCTTGATTTGTCATAATTGCTATTTCCCCTTCAATTTATACTATAACATTTTATTTTGTTCTTCGATGTATCTGGACATTTTAGAATTCCTTCTCTACCCTCTTTCATTATACATTGTTTTCTTAAGAAAATATCAATATTTTTAATTTCTATTTTAGTTAATTGATATAATTTTCTTCTACAAAATCAAGAGATGCATGGAATATCCTCGTTTTAACAAAGAAAATGTTTTATTTGAATTTTGTTTTTCAGTGATAATCATAACATTTGTTAGAATACACATGATGGTGTAGTTGTACTTCATGCAGTTTTTATTACTATTATAATGAAAAAGTCCATAGGTCTTTCTATATATGATACTTCGATTGAATAATTGTTTTTCTAATTTTTTTTCCTCAGGTTCTTATAGTGGTAATGATGTTGGTGGGATGTATTCATCAAGCTATGGAAGCGATTACATGTCTCGTGGATCTAATGTATGTAATCATTGCTTGCATTGTTTTACAGTTACATATCTGAATCTGATCACTGAGGATGGCCTCCTTTCTCGATCATATTGCAGGTTGGTGGTGGTTCTTACTCATCAATGTACTCGAGTCGTGGTGGCGGCGGCGGCGGCGGTGGTGGCAGCAGTTACATGGGACCTGGTGGCTCAAGCTCGTACTATTGATGTAAGGTTCATTATTATTTGCTATTTATCTGTTTATTCTTTTGGTCATGATGAGGATAGGTACAGGTCAGCTGCCTTTGCTTCACCAATAGGGGCTCTCCCATTTGCTTTGCCTGAGTGACATAATTGATGGAAACAAAGGCTCTACGGTCACAAGTAAATTTGTCCATGGAACAGATTTTGGACTGTCAAAGAAGCTTCCTGTGTAAGATGTGGACCATTTGAAGCTGCAATAAGGAGGCCTAGACTTGTGCAAGAGATGCCATGCCATGCCTATTTGGTCTAGACTTGTGCAAGAGATGCTGAAGTCCTACTGTGTAACTGCTTCAACCGAATGTTATCAGGCCATTTTCCTATCCTGTAAGGAAATTTGAGGTATTTAGAGATGACAACCCAGATCGTAGTACGTTTACATTGTTATATTGTGTATGGAAGTACCTTCTTGAAGGATGGTTTGAGGGCCTGCCCCATCACTATCTAGTTGAAAGTGTTTCAAGGAAGACTCGCGCATTGAACGGTTGAAGTTGTCAATGACTCGGTGCTAAACTCATTAAGGATTTGTGGAGGCTGTGGACGGCTGAGTTGTCACTTTAGATATTGACCTTATGTCAGCGGGATTTCTTGGACTAACATCAGATAAAATCACGAAGGATCATACGGTAAGGACTGAGGAAATTAATGGTCTTCAAAACTTGTGACGCATGTGGTGCACTTGAGAATGCCCCGTTAATAAGCAAATGCTTGGCATGGAACTCCTTTTGCTTATCAGTTCATCCGGGCCATTTGAATTGTCTACTTGTTTGCTGATATTCCCACGGTTTTGCCCTAAGGTTTCGAACGAGGTGCAACAAGTATTGGTCCTATGGTTGGGAATAAAGCATTGACTACTTTCCTGCAACTTTGAACGTCTTTTTTGCCATTAAGCTCTTGGTTTTGTCTTGTTGGTATCTTATGAGGATATAGCTTTAGTCTGCTTTTGTCTTCAATAGGGGTATGACTATTCTGGAGTTGATTGTGGACTGTGTGGGACAGAATGCTTGGAGCGCATTCAGTTGTCTCATATTTACCAACAAAGTAAAAGTCGGGTCATCATGTTTCTTGACATGAGCCTTAATGCCATGCTTTCTTTGGTACATCACTTTGGATTCCTCTGCTACCCTTGCCTCCACGTCCTCTTCATTCAAGCTTCCGAATACCCACTCCTGAATTGATCTTGAGAGGAGTGGTATTAGTTTCTTGGGATTTATTAAGAGCGTAAAGCAAGGTGGACATTTTAGAACTTGCCAATTGGAATGGTATTTAGTTTGGCTGTTGAAAGTCACAAAGTCTGTGATGACTCTTCCTAAGATGATCTTATCTGACTATAGCTGAATCCTACAATCGCAAAAACTTTTGGAACTTGCACAAAAATGCCCTGGAAGTTACCTTGGGTGACTGGTGATTCCAGTCGAGATATTTCGGAGGTCATGGCCAATCAACAGCAAGGTCCTGCTACCTCTCTATCAGAAGGTAAGTGATTTTTTTTACAGGATATAGATTGCACTGGAAGCTTGTTTCCTTTTTGAGTTTAGGGTTTGTCGGCATTGTTTGCTCCTCGAAGTGTAAAGTTGTATTTGGTGATGCGTAAGACTGGGACAGGACTGGGACGGTTGAGCATCCATCTGACTTCATTCCCCCCCTTGAGAGTATTAAGCATGGAGTTGGTTTGGGTAGATGGGTATCAAAAGGCCAAATCCATTTCAGGAGTGTGGATATGATGCATCAAGTAGGTCCTATTGAGAGGAAACACAAATAGGATCAAATACTTTTCAAACATGGATTTTGGGCAGCGTAAAGTTTGGTTTTGTCTGCACTGAGCTAACAGCTTGATCCGTTACGTTGGGCTTCACATCATTGGAGTGCTTTCTGCAGTCTGTCGTTTAGCTTGGAAACTGTTCAACATGTGAGATTTGGTCCCCTTAATTTTGCTGGTCAGTCTAGCCTGTCTGCCTCGGTTTTGATGTTTGTTTGCATATGTTATATGATGTGCCTCTAGCCAGTCAGGCAGTGTTTTTCTTAGCTGTCTGATGACCGGTTTCTGTACATGCTGTTACTCAGATTTCGTTAATATATCGGCTGTTTGGGAAACTTTTTTTCCATGAATTTGGTGTTTTCATCCGTTTGGTTAGGTTAGATTTCATGATTACGCATGCCCATATAATCTCTGATTTGTCTTTGATCGACGTGGGATGTGATGGCTTGCAAGTGTTGGAAACCTTCTTATTTTGCCCTGCGGACTGTCTTTTTGTACGTAGTTGATCCTCAGGCATGTCCACGACTGTTTTCTAGACTGTTTTTTAGATGTACATGTAAGATCTATGAACGAAGAATCATGCCAAAGAGCAGGGTTGTAACTCACGCTCGAAACATTGTCGTGGGACCTTTGTCGGCACCGATGAATTGGCAGTGGACACCACAAAAACGTTGTGACAAGCTTGCTCTTGCTCTTACCGGTAAGACAGATCGATTCGTGCTGGCCAATGGCTTGACCAATGCCCTGTTCAGTAGTAATCTCTTTCTAGAGGGTACGCATGCCTTGCTCGAAATCCAATTGTTGCTCATAAAAAGGAACACTTGGATGAGAACATTCATACGGGTAGTGATTCTTACATTGAATTGAAAAGAATAAAATGGTCAAATTAACTTATTACATTCTCATAGGAGGTGGTTCTTGCCATCATATGTAAGTCTGACTCGAGCTCCTTGCTATATTCAAACCAGTCCCTGCTGCCCATAAGTCGAGTTGTGACAGGTGGATTATGTGCGCCCTCAAATTTGAGCAAGTTTTCTGTGTAATCGTATTGACAATAGCTCAAGTTTTTTGTGTAACCGTATCGACAATATTTATGAGTTGTTATCGACCAATGAAATTTAATTTTTTTAATATTTTATAAAGTTTAAGAAATTCAAAAAATAATCTCAAGCATATTGATTTGCCACTGCGTGACACACTCGTGCGGGAAGACTTTCTCCTCAAATACATCAATCCATTACCCTTTTTTTCCCTTATAACTGAGGTATTCGAGTACGTTTCAGAGTCAACTAGCAGTGGTCGTGACACCTCCTCCTCGTGGCACACGTAACAGCTTACAAATCATGCGTGTCGGATAAATTAGGATAAATTTTGACTGGTTTGTGCTTTCAGCCCGTTACTCTTAACATCACAAACTGTGTTTAAAAGATTTTTCCCCGAGCACCGTTCTACAAATTAATTTTTCTTCTTCTTAGTTTTTTTTTTTTTTGGTAATTGATCTTCTTTTTAGTATTATCTATGCAACCTTGTGATTGTCGGGTCAGCTCAAATCTGCTGCTGGCTGGCTGTCGGACAAGGTTGCTCCGGCCACATTCATTTGGATATGAGAAATGAGGATCAAATAGCAACTCGTTTCAAACAGCAATGGAGTTTTTAAATTGTATGCTTGTATGGCAGTTGCATTCATGTCGTCCATGCCAGACATTGCAGTACCATGTCGACAACCAGTGGAGTGAAGATGATGATGTGCAGGTAGTGTCTCTTGTGCCCTGTGTGTCTGTTCAGATAGAATCCGAAAGGGTAGCTGCTGTTCAGCGGATGAGAGTGGAATGGACTATTTTAAAAAATGATGCTGGTGTTGTCTGGATTTGTTGATCATTTGCCTGTTTGTCTCGTGGCTGATTGGTTTTTTCGATGGCTGAAATGTTTCAGCTACAGAGCATTCCTGAAAGATGGGTTCTCGAAGACTGCCGACGAGGCCCTCGGGAGAGCTCTTCACGCCCTCTGCATAAAGGGTCTGTTCCATCTCAGCACATTCCACACCAACACGCTCATATACTTCTACTTGCAGCTCGGGCGCATCGACCTCGCCCGCCACCTGTTCGACGGAATGCCCGATAGAAATCAGGCCTCCTGGAACACCATCATATCGGGTTACGTTCAGGCAGGGCTATTTGGCCAAGCAGTCTCTTTCTTCCACCAACACCGAGCCTGCAGTCTCTACCCCAATGGGTTCGTCCTTGCAAGCTTGATCACGGGGTGTGACCGTTCAGGTCAGATGCTTGTGGAAGGCAGGCAACTCCACGGTCTTGCTGTCAAGATTGGGTTAACATGTGATGTCTTTGTGGGCACTTCGATCCTGCATTTCTATGGTGCTTATGGACTCATTTCTCTTGCGAGGAAGTTCTTTGATGAGATGCCCTATAGGAATGTGGTTTCGTGGACTTCCTTGATGGTCGGGTACTTGGATTACGGTGAACCCTGCAAGGTGGTCGAGTTATACAGGTGTATGAGATTCGAGGGAGTGAATTGCAATGAGAATACTTTTGCTACAATTGTCAGCTCTTGTGCATCGCTAGAGGATGTTTCACCTGGTCTTCAAGTTCTGGGACATGTTGTGAAATGGGGGCTCGAAACAAACACATCTGTTGCTAACTCTCTCATCTCAATGTTTGGTAGTTTCGGTGGCATTAGAGAAGCCCGTCACATCTTCGATCACGTTGACAAGCGTGACACGATCTCATGGAATGCAATAATAGCTGCTTATGCGAGCAATGGGCATCTCAAGGAATCGCTTGACCTCTTCCAGAAAATGCGTTTCTTTCATGCAAATCTCAATTCTACCACTCTTTCTACCTTATTAACCGCATCAGGGTCTCCTGATAATTTGAAATGGGGCAAAGGGATTCACAATCTAGTGATAAAATCTGGATTGTGCTCAAATGTTTGCGTGTGCAACACTCTGTTGAATATGTACTCGGAGGCAGGAAGAATCGAGGATGCTGAATTAGCGTTCCGTGAAATGCCAGAGAGAGATTTGATCTCTTGGAATTCCATGATTGCCTGTTATGTACTGGAAGGCAGATGCCTGAACGCCTTGGAACATTTTACTGAGATGCTTGTCATGAGAAGAGAGATGAACTATGTCACATTCACGAGTGCTTTGAGTGCCTGCTCGAGTCCGGAATTTCTCGCTCATGGTAAGGTTGTTCATACACTTGTAATCCTTGCAGGGCTACAGGATAATCTGATCATCAGCAATGCATTGATTACCATGTATGGGAAGTTTCAACTGATGTCTGAAGCTTGGAAGGTATTCCAAAAAGCACCTAAGCATGATATTGTGACTTGGAATGCACTGATCGGGGGTCATGTTGAGAATGAGGACAGCGAGGATGCATTAAAATCATTCAAGCTACTGAGAGAAGAAGGCCCTGCTGAGAACTATATAACTATGGTGGGTGTTCTTGGTGCTAGCTTGACTTCTGATGATCTATTGACACATGGAATGCCAATTCACGCTCACGCTGTGGTAAATGGGTTTGAATTAGATAACTACGTGCAGAATTCACTTATCTCAATGTATGTCCGATGTGGCGACTACAGTTCAGGTAATATAATCTTCCATGCAATGAATGGTAGAGATTCCATCACATGGAACTCGATCATCTCTGTGAGTGCTCAACATGGGCACTCCGAGGAGGCTCTAAAACTTTTTGGGGCAATGGTGGCTTCCGGGGTTGAGAAGCTAGATAATTTCAGCTTTTCAGGGGGATTTGCAGCAGCAGCTAACACAGCTTCATTAGAGGAGGGCCGAGAACTTCACGCTTTGGTCATAAAACTCGGGCTTGAGGGTGACCTTTACGTTATAAATGCAATGATGGACATGTATGCAAAGTGCGGAGAAATGGATTGTATGATTTCCATTCTTCCCGAACCGATCAAACGATCGCGGATGTCTTGGAACATTTTGATATCAGCTTTTGCAAGACACGGGCACTTTGAAGAGGCGAGGAAAGCCTTTCACAAGATGGTAGAGCTTGCGGTGAAGCCTGACCATGTCACCTTTGTGGCTCTTCTCTCTGCTTGCAGTCATGGTGGTCTAGTGGATGAGGGTGTGGGTTACTACAATTCTATGGAAAGGGACTTTAATGTATCACCTGGAATAGAGCATTGTGTGTGCATAGTTGATCTTCTCGGTCGATCAGGCAGATTCCTTGAGGCTGAAGCTTTTATAGAGAAAATGCCTATTGCAGCCAACGACCATATATGGAGGAGCTTGTTATCTGCCTGTAAAGTCCATGGCAATTTGGAGCTTGGAAGGAAAGCAGCAGAACAACTTTTCATGCTGGACCCATCGGATGATTCAGCGTATGTTTTATACTCGAATATCTGCGCCACCTCAAGCAGATGGGAAGACGTAGAGAGTGTGAGGAGGCGAATGGGGTCGATAAGAAAGAAACCAGCTTGCAGCTGGATCAAGCTGAAAGACTCGGTGAGTTCATTTGGTATGGGAGACAAGTCCCATCCGCAAACGGTACAAATACATGCAAAGTTGGGGGAGCTTAAGAGGATGATCAAGGAAGCTGGTTATGTTCCCGATACAAGCTTTGCTCTGCAGGACACAGATGATGAGCAGAAGGAACACAATCTATGGAACCATAGCGAGAGGCTTGCTCTTGCATTTGCTTTGATGAATGTACCTGAGGGATTGACTATTCGAATTTTCAAGAATCTACGAGTTTGCAGTGACTGTCACTCTGTTTACAAGTTTGTGAGCAAGATCGTTGATAGAAGAATTGTTTTGAGGGATGCATATCGGTTTCATCATTTTGAGGGCGGTCAGTGCTCGTGCTGTGACTACTGGTAGAAGTAAGTTCCAACCATCTTTATCCTTTTGTGCTTAAAAAATTCTCATCACACACCAATTTGATTCACCATTCTTTTCACTAAGTCAACCAAAGAAATAAATGCAACAGAGCTTTCTAGCCCCAGCTCCTTCTCCTGAGTTATTTTTCAATTCCTAAATCTTAAGGCATCTTAATTTGTTTCTTTTTCAAGGGTGGGTAACAAATCTATATACTTGATGTGGTGGTGTAAATGATTCAATTACTTTTAAGAGTTTGGTTGTCAAATCTTGTTTTTTATCTGAGGATATTGGACTTGGGGATTTTGAGCTATGTGACAATTGCTTTTGTTTTTTGTACAAATATCAGCTATCTTAAATTTAGGTGCTTTTGTTGATCCTAAAACTGATGACTGGTTTGATCTTTCGCCTGGGCTTCTTCGCAAAAGTTTACATTGTAGAGAGAAAGAGTAAAGGAAAAGAGAGAGTAGATCAGTATCATGATTCTATGTCCAAGTGTTTTTGAGAGGCATGGCTCACTTTCATTTTTTCTTTTGAACTTTAAATAAGAAAGGCTTGGCTCGCTTTCTAACACTGAGCATACTCTCATTTTCTAGTTTTGGACCTTGTTGCATAGAATCATGGTATCTGATCAATGCGGGACTTCTTCACCTTGCAGGCCTCTTGGAAACCCGTGGCACAGCCCGCCATGGAGTACAGATATTTCTTGCCCTGTAAGTATTTTCGAACTAGTAATGCAGTCCAATACTGAAACTGCATTCAATAACCTTGGTGAAATCTTCAAGTGATAAGGTTGCTCGGTAATTGCACACTGGCTCTTGGAAATTTCCAAGCCATTCTTATTTAGTTCGACATATATCCATGCACATTCTGACAGAGTACATTTTTCATATTTCCTATCTCTATTTCATGCTACTTAACCTCTCCTTGTTGTCTCCTGTGTGTTTCTCTTAATTCGATTAGGAGTGCAATGAATTCAAGGCATAAAGAGACTCGAGCTGATTGAAATAATTCTAAATATTAACCGTATTGAGGCTGTGGATTCTTTGCCCTTCCTATGAGTGGAAGTGACTCCTATAAACTATAGCATTTGGTATTCAGTGGTAACCTGCAAGGAAGAGGAATTAGCAGAAGATTGAACGGAGGGCACTTTTTCTGGTTTCCACGAATTTGCCAAGGAAGAAGTTTGAGTGAAACAAAGAAGACAGAGCACTGTACCTCGAGAAGCAGTTAACTGTGCTACTTGCATCTAGCAAGGTTGTTATGTACACCAGGGAAGTCTCCAACGTTGTGTTCCTTTCAATCAAGAAGGTAAACGAGCAAGGAGGCTATAAGCCATACCAGAGCATGAAATTCTGCAAGCTTTATGCTGTGCAAACGCTACATTCAATCGGATGTACAGCCTCTAAGGTGAGATTATGTACATAAACTTGGACTCCTGAAGTTATTCTTCATGCTCTCTACTCTTCTTTCAAGTTCCATGCATAAACTTGCAATGTGGAAGACACCATGTTCTGTAATGTTATGAGAATTTCACTTGTGACATTATTAGATCTTTTCCTACTATATGATTCTGGACCAAGTTCCCGAGCTCTGCGAGAAGAATTCTTTGAAGCCATTGACTAGGTTCCTTCTCCCTTTTTGTCTCAAACTCAATTTTGTTAGATCAGTGTGTTCTACAACCATGTAGATAAAATTTTTGATGCTTCATGAAGTGTCCTTAAAATTAAGTGGCAGTCTCTGAAGATCTGGATGCATCTCGATGTAGTACTGAAACTAGTATTGGGCCTACACATTGAACGTGCTAGAGCTATGTCTGACATGAAACACGTGCTTGTAAGCATGTCAATCAATCATGTCTTTGCAACTGTCGTGCATGTTTCCACATGTAATAGAGGATTTCAATTGGATTATGTAAGACCTTATACTAACTTTCTTCTGCTGTATGGTTGGTTTACACATTTTTCTCAATGTCTAGTAAGATCTTTCTGCATCCAGCATTCTACTTATCAAAAAACATCTCTGTGCATTCGAGGTTCTGAGATCTGCAATATTGCAAAAGCACATACTGAATTTTTGCTGGGATTATATGCAGATCATTCCTCCTCCCAGCACAGTTGCTTGCAAGGCCTTGCCCCAGTGCCGGGAGGGAGTTTGTCAGGGAGACTCCATTCAGAATGAGAGAAGTTTCACATGAGGGAACCTATGATGCTGGCTAGTGAAAAAGCAATGCCTGGACACATCGTACTTGCTATCCGAGCGGGGGAAACTATCCCGGAAAATTTTTTAGAAAAAAATTCAGGAAAGCCCTCCGGATCCATCTGGCAACCTCTCCAAGGGCCCTGGTGCTGGATTTCGCAGGGATGCCATATCCCTTGATATTGCAGCTCTCCCAAGTCACTCAAGGGATACCTTGTGCTGTTGGGTCCAGTAAGTTCCAAGAGTTTCATTCACTAGCTTTCAAGCACTTGACTGAACATATCCAAAACTCATTGCATTTGCACAATCTGGTGTCCTTGATTGGGTTCCTGGTTCGAGTCCGAACAGTTCTCCCACACTTATCTACTAGCAGTCCCGTGCTTGTAACTCCGGTTCGGCTCTAATACCATTTATAAGATAAGATCCCAGGTTGATCACCTATAAATGTTACGTTATATATGCGGGAGATTATTTGTAGGGGTGGTAGAATTTAGCCGCCCGGAAAACACCGAGCCTGGACCAAAGGTTACCAGCCAGGGCAGGCATGGCCCATTTAATTTTGTGGGCATGCCGGGCTACGTGCCCCGATTATGTTATGAGCTGCTCTAGGGTTTCTTAAATGGACGTTAGCCTATTGCTGTGCCCGTTAAGAAATTAGTGCCATGCTCCGACCGATCTTTATCGTGCCATGGTCTTATCGGGTCAAGCTGGCCCAGCACAATAATACATTTGTGCCAGTCTGGTCTGACCCAATAAGACCGGGCACCAGGCCGGCACAGTTTGCCACCCATAATTATTTGTCATATATATGTCCAAGAGATCCTGTACAACCTACCGATGTCTGTTTGCGGGAAACAACATATTTTTTTTCTAGTGGAAAGGAAGGTAGCATTAATGGCGATTCAGTAACTCCATTATATAATGTTCGGGTTTTCATGTTTAACTACTAATATATCAGACGAAGAAGGCTTAACATGAGCTAGTTGAGATAGTAAGACAATTCTTTTCCTTAAATAAAGTTTTAGATTTGAGTTTTGTGAATGAAGAAAATAAATGTTATGAGAGTTTTACCGCTCAGTGGAGGTGAAAACTATAGGTATCTAATCAACTAAGCAACACCATTTAAGATAAGAGTTTGTAAGTTTTTCCAACGTGGAATTATTAAAATTATAATTAAATCTTCAAAAAAATAGTTGTGTTTATCAAATTTTACAATTATTCACATTTTTCTGAATAATTCAGTGTAATTATAAAATATATTTTTTAACCAATACACTTTTCATAACTACATCTGAAATAATTATTACTCCATCATTAAAAATAATAGAATATGTAGTAAAGGAAGTGATTTAATGCAATGATATCATTTTTTACTTAAAATTAATCAATTTTAATTTAACTCTTTTTTGATATTAATGGTATCCGGTACCGTAATAATCGACTAATCTACTAGATAATATATTATACAACTTGAAGCCCACTATTAGTACCTAGATACCGGCCCCCGGGAGAATCGAACCCTAACCCTAGTCTGCTGCACGTTGTCAGCTTATTAACAGGTCTACCTTTCGGAGGCAATTCAGCTCTTTTTTAATTGAGTTATTATACCCTTTATTCTCCTTTATTAAAAAAATAAAATAAATTTAAGAATAAGAAATTAAATTAGGAAAAAAAAGATTAGATAAGAGAATCCACTCGTTCTACATTTCAGTAGACATGAAAGGGAAACCTCAGTCAATCCGACAAAGGTTGTCCGAAGATACTATACTATCGCTCCCTCCCTCTACCTTTCCCTCTCCTCTCAAGAAGCGGGCAGCCTCAGGAACAAAGGTGAGATATTTACTCTCAGTTAGATACCCAGCTTTGACGGAGAAAGTCAGTTAGCGAGTGAGCGAGCCAGTGATGCAGTCGGCAGCTGAGGTTTTGGGCAAATTCCCCGTCCACAGGGAGACCCCTCCTTCAATGGCGGCCACCCACTTCGTAAGGAATCATGGGGTCTTTCCAAGACCCAATTTTGCCCAAAATCCTAGGGTGGGCTCTCGTAAAGCCCCGGTTTTGTGCCTCAGCAGCAGCAGCGGCGGCAGCGGCGGCGTCAGCGTCAGTGAGAAGTCCAGTGAGAAGTCGGAGGTTTTCTCTGTGACGTCCTCGAGCAAGTGCGATGTTGATTACTTGGGGGAGAGCACCAAGGGGGATTTGAACGTGAAAAAGGAACATCTCGAGGCTTTTGGTTGGTTACCCTAATTCTGAAATTCTCTCTTTTACTGCATTCAAATAATGAATTTGGTCTTACAGGAGTTAAGACTCTTGTGTGTTGTTCTTTTGGTTATCCAGTCTAATTATCACTGCAATGAAGCATGGGGGGCGTCCTAGATATATTTCTTTTTCATATCTGCGCTATTGAAACTTCAAGAATGATGCCCATTTGGCCTTTCTCTTTGCAGGGATTGATGGGCAGGATACACTAGAAGGTCCAATTGAGGAAGTTGCCAAGATAGAAGCCGAAGAAGCTGAGGTTCTTTTAAGACAACTGGGTATTCCTGTATGTCTCTCCCTGTCTACAGTATGCTGTTTCACGGTGAAATGTAAAATTCAAGTGAAAGTCATGATCTTTTCATGGTATATTACCTTGTACATTCCTATTCAATGGAATAGAAAATGGAACCCTTGCCTGTACGGTTTATTTGCCCAACTTTTTTACTGCTTCCACGTTCTCTATAATTGCAAACTTGTGTCTTGTGCAGAGTCCGTTCTCATCAAGGCATTCACCTCGTGGAATATTCTGTAGCCGCACACTGAATCTTCGATCTATCAGTGCTATTGGCTATGACATGGATTACACCTTGATGCATTACAATGTCATGGTAATTTCCAAAATTTGATAATCAATTTTGATTGGAACAGTGTTGAGCACAAATGAGAGATTTTTTTTGCAGCTACTTCTACGATAATGGTACTGAAATAAGTGAAGAATTCAATTTATCCATGTTATACTAGTTGCATTCGAATCCCTACAAGTACAGTGTTTGAGCTCCAACGCCCTTTCTGTTCTTGTAACAATAGACATTAGATGTTCTAGTTTCTCGTTCTCAATGCTACTGTGGTATGTTACTTTTTCATGGCTGAAAGCTCGTAGGAGTTCCTTAACCTTAGTACTTGTTTAAGTTCCCCGTCTTAGTCACCAGTTTTGCTAACAAGATCTTCATAACCTTACAGGCTTGGGAAGGGCGGGCTTATGATTACTGTATGGAGAACTTGAAGAACATGGGTTTTCCTGTTGATGGGCTCTCATTTGATCCCAACTTGGTTGGCTTCTTTTCCAACACTTGCAAATCGTAGTTTTGTATTTCACTCTTACAAAAAAGAAAAAAAATGTTGCATTTGTTGTTGCAACAAATCTTCATAGGATTACCCATGTAGTTGATTTTTGGCTCTCTTTGCTTTCTTTACTTTTGGTTCTGTTTAGGTTATAAGAGGACTTGTCATTGACAAGGAAAGGGGAAACTTGGTGAAGGCTGATCGATTTGGTTATGTCAAGAGGGCCATGCATGGTACAAGAATGTTATCCACCCGAGCTGTGAGGTAGAATTTTTAGTTTATTCTGCCAGTAGCTGGAGAAATCTTTAGAAATTGAAGTAAAAAAGGTCTTATATTAAGTGGAATCACAAAACTTGTGATCCAGATCATCATCATCTAGAAAAGAGGGCATAATCTTAGAGTCTTATCAACACCATACACCAAATGTCATGGTGCCTCAGTGTTGCTGCAGCTGTTTCATTGCAGTTAGTAAATTACATGTTTATAGTTCCAGACTGGTGGTTTTTTATTTTGCATGTTCCAAATTATGAATTCAGCGAGATTTATGGGAGGGAACTGGTGGATCTACGGAAGGAAACCAGATGGGAGTTCCTCAACACACTGTTCTCTGTCTCTGAGGCTGTAGCTTTTATGCAGGTGTTAACCTAGTCCTTTGGACCCTCTAGTTTATGTACATTTCATTTACCCTGATCATCATTTGTCTTTCTTCAAGCTAGAAAATAAATTCAGATGCAGTTTTGTGGATTTTTTTTGGCTTCTTCACAGCATCTTCTTTGACTTAATTCTTATTGTGATGGCTGTGCATATCTTGTTGATTATATAATTCCAAATTTGTTGTATTTTGTTGATATATGAACAGATATTTATTTAACTCCCTGTGAGTCCTGCCAGATGGTGGACAGATTAGATGATGGATCTGTAGCAGCAAAAGTTGGTCCACTTGATTACAAAGGGCTTTACAAGGCAATGTCTCTCCTAATATTTCTATAGCACTCAATTCCCCCTCCCCCTAATAACCCAGTGAATTCTCACAGGCTGTTGGGAAGGCCCTGTTCAGGGCACATGTTGAAGGTCAGCTGAAGGTAATAAATTTATCACTGTCTTCTGTCTTACTTTTGTCATCAATGAGAAGCTAACAGTTTTGACTTATACAGAGTGAGATAATGTCCAAACCTGAGCTCTTTGTGGAACCTGATCCTGAGTTACCTCTAGCACTTTTGGATCAGAAGGAGGTGATTTCTCATAATTTTAATACAATTATATACTTGGTAAAGACCGTCTTCTCCTCATCTTTTGGGATATATCATGCATCAGGCGGGTAAAAAGCTTTTGCTCATCACCAACTCAGATTACCATTATACCGACAAAATGATGAAGCATTCCTTCAACAGATTTCTTCCAAATGATATGGACTGGCGAGATCTATTTGACATAGTAAGTTGAATTCATCTGTTCTTGCCAATTTGTGAGTTATCTTTTATATGACTCCAATTTTCATCTTCCTTCCCTCGAAAAATTAATTGTAGGTGTCATAGACCTGCAAAGCAAGAAGAAGATACCATTTTAATGTCACGTGGATCACAAAAGTATACTGTAGAAGTTATATAAGAGATTTTATAATCTTTCTATTTTGCTGACTTCTGCGTGAAAATGAAAAAAAAAAGGGTACTTAACAGATATTGGTGCAGATTATGTCTGTACTTATCCTTTTTTGGTGGTACAGGTCATTGTCTCGGCAAGGAAGCCCGAGTTTTTCCAGATGTCACATCCAATGTATGAGGTGGTGACTGGCGAGGGCCTGATGCGTCCATGCTTCAAGGCTCGTACAGGTGATCTGCTCTTTACACTCTCTTTTACAATCTCACCTAGACTGACTTTAAAAAAACCCTTTTGAATGAATTCCTCATGAATGCTTATTCTTGCTTACATTCTCACACAATGTGGGTCCTATAGTGGTGAATGGTTATGGTTAGGTTTCTCAACATAATTGTTTCCTCTGGCTCTTTTATTCTGCCTGCTTCAGGGGGTTTGTACTCTGGGGGAAGCGCACAGATGGTCGAAAATTCCCTTAACATTCACGGAGATGAGATCCTCTATGTGGGGGACCACATATATACAGATGTCAGTCAGTCAAAAGTTCATCTGCGATGGCGGACAGCATTAATCTGTCGGGAGTTGGAAGAAGAGGTCAGTATTGTTGATGCTGGGCAGTGAATATTCCTTCTTTTAACGAACAGGGAACAGGGAACATAGTAAGGAGATACAGACATTCCAAGTTTTCTGTTGTTTTACTTTCATTTCTTGCGAACACAAACAATTTTAGGGAGTGGATTGAATCTCAGGAGATCTATTCTTCTATGCAAATATGGTCCATTGTATCTTCTCGCAGAGAAAAAGGAGAAAATAAGGAATTTGAGTGCATTTATCGGGTAAAAAGTCAAAAGGTGGAGACAATCTCTAAAATGAAGTAGCTGTTACTCAATTTTTGAATTTGAAGTGGATGCACATCATATTTGCTATTTCCATGTTTGTTTCATGTCTTCTAAATCTTGAAATTGCAGTATAGTGCTTTGATCCAAAGCCGGGATCATAGAGCAACACTGATAGATCTCATAAACCAAAAGGAAGTTGTTGGAGACCTTTTTAACCAACTCCGGCTTGCTTCTCAGAGGCGAACTAATGGACGACCTGCTCAAGTAAGCCATGAGAAAAAAAAAACCTCTGATCTAGTAATATTTCTAAAAATCCCCGTTGCTTATCTCTTCTGTCTGATCTCTTCATACATGGTCTCTTGTGGTGTTAATTAGATAGATTTTAGTCAGGTAGGTTATTTATGTCCGTGACAGATAGATTCAGTCAAATTTGTTAAAAGCATTAGTAATGAAAGAATCCTCTTGGGTTTGCACAGACACTATCGGCTACGAACATGGACGATCAAGAACTGACTGAAAGCATGCAGAAATTGCTGATAGTAATGCAGAGACTGGACCAGAAAATAGCACCAATGTTGGAAGCAGATGGAGAGCATTTCAACAAAAGGTAAAGCAGCACGAATTGTTAGGACATGCTAAATATCACTTTATGATACAAAGAAAGAGATTGATTGGTTGGATGGCAAACCGAACCGCCGCACATGTCTTTTGTAGGTGGGGTTTCCTCTCGAGGGCCGGTTTGTGGGACAAGAGCCACTTGATGAGACAAATTGAAAAGTAGGTTACTGGCCTTTTTTTCTGGGATATATAATGAACCTGTTGGATACTGCAAATAGCATTTTCTTGAGCTAATGATGGCATTGCAGGTATGCTGATATTTACACATCGAGGGTTTCCAACTTCCTACATTACACACCATTCATGTACTTCCGCTCTCAAGAACAGGTACTTGGAATTATCAGTTTTCCTCACAAATCATAGGATTTTCTCTGCTCCTACATGAATGTCGACAAGCTCCTAAGATTTTCCACGCTGCTTAATAAATGATTAGATTGTCAATTTTGTGACTTAGTTTTAGAACCGGGCCACTGCTGGCTGGTCAGGCTGATCTGACTGGAAACAGGTTCTCTAACCCATTCGACGCTTCATTCATTGGGTCTGTAGATGATCCCATCAAAACAATCAGTTCTTCCTCGAAACACTATAACTTAATGATCCGGCCGATGTTGCTTGCATTGGTTACCATCTTGGTTTAATTATCGACTGTATTTTTAAATGTATTCATCTATTGGTACTGGTTGGACTCATTGAAGGCTTGGGGCGGAATACATGAACCTACCAATCCATAGTTTCAAGTTTGATGACAGTGTCCGGCTCTGAAAATCGTGCTTTCCCGGAATTCCTCTCTTGACCCCCGTTCATGTCTCATACGAGGAAATATATAGTCTCCCCACAAGTCCTGGCCATTGAATAAGTTCATTTGTAACGTCTAATCCTTGCTTCTTTATCTTATGCAGACGCTTGCCCATGATTCTTGCTCTCACTATGATTGGCAGCTCGACGGGACCAATGCGGGTAACTGACTCGTGCGTACTTTTTGCAAAGACAACATTGAAGCTAATAAGTGGCAGTTCCATATTAAATTATGACAAATGTCTTCCATAAGATATGAGGATATCAGGGAACTCTGGCGGGGCTTTCAAGTGAAGAGGAGAAACAAGTTGCTTCTCAAGAACAGTGCCCATTGCCTTGTACTCTTTGACACTTCTGGGTCTGATGTGTTGTAGAATCGGAGGAAGTTGTTGATGTATCTGGTAGAGTGATGTACAATCTGCGACTGCAATGTTCACCTTTCCCTTTTTATTGACAAAGAGGAGTCTATTCTCCTCGAGAGCAACAAATGTGCAAGCGCATATGCTGAGTGTTCCAACCAAGAATTCTCGACGGCTTGTCATGATTTAATCCCACTTTGGTCGACTTGGGTCAAATTAAACTATAAACCGGTCACTTAAAACTGGATTTTCTCGTTTAGTCCATAACAGGTAGTATAAAAGCCAGATAATCGGTCGTGGTGCAAAGTGGGATAATGATCCAAATTTTCAGGTTGTATTTGTAAGGAGAAATAATACTCGATTTTGATCTTCAATCTTTAGTTGTTTTTCTTTGTTCTAATTTTGTATATTTACTGTTTTTGATTCATTGTTATCGGCACCTCATGTCTCAGCGTAGCGAGCAACTGAGACGGGGCTAGAGGTTGCCGAATCCAATCCTCATTTCCAGGAGCAGACACTTGGGATACTGATACGTGTCAACACCCCCCAGACGCACCAGGATCCAAGACTGCCACGTAGCATGACAACTGCCAACTGTCAAGCCCCCATGCCCATCACCACCTCCTTCACCAGCATGTCCATAATCTCGCCGCTGCACCGAGAAATGGGACAGAGTGTGAAGAAGACCCGTCAGGATTCCCGAGTTTGTGAGTAGTTTGCAAGCAGACAGCTTGCTACAATCAATCTGGTGCTTGTCAGGTCATCAAGACTCATGGCCTTGAAGCAACCCTTTTGGCTCCTCTTCGTGGCGGTGGTGGTCTTCGCTACCACCTGCAGCTGCTCCAGCGTCGGCCACATGCCTTCAACGAAAGAGGAGGCCAATGACTTTGGAGAGTTCAAGTCAGGGCAGGCAAGGGAGAAGGCGTCCGAGGGCTCGGAGTCATGGACTGGCTGGGCCAAGGAGAAGCTCTCGGAGGGTCTGGGGCTGAAGCACGACAGCGATCCGAAGGAGACCATTAAAAGAGCCTCAGAGAGGGCCGGTGATGCCGCCAAGACCGCCACAGACAACGCCCAGGACATGGCTTCCGGTAAGCGATGATCAAACAAGTACTTGGGTGAGAAGAATCAATGATAGCAATGGTTGGCACCGGTTTATGCACGCTACTCTAATTAATAGTTAGGTTTATTGTGGTCATTGATGGCGCAGGAGCGGCTCACTACACCGCAGAGAAAGTTAACGAGCTGAAGGACATGGCGGCGGAGAAAGCCTGCGAGGCTTACAAGAAGGCGAGGGAGCTCAAGAACTCAGCCTCGCAGACTGCTGAGAATATAAACAAAGCGGCCAAGGAGAGGGCCGAGCACATAACCAGTGCTGCGAGGGAGAAGGCAGGGGAGACCACCGAGGAGGCGGAGAGGAGGGCGGAGGCGATGAAGGAGAAGGCTGGGGAGAAGGCCCACGAGGCGAAGGAGAGGGCCTCGGAGAAGGCTGGGGAGGTGACGGAGAGGGCCGAGGGGGCAGCCGAGGAGGGGAAGGAGGCCGCCAGAGAGGCGGGGAAGACGGCGGCGGAGGAAGTGAGGAGGAAGCAGGAGGAGGCAGAGGAGAAGGTGGGGTGGGCCAGGGAGAAGGCCAAGGAAGGGTACGAGGCGGCCAAGGCGAAAGCCGGGGAGACGCTGGAGGCAGCCAAGGAGAAGGTGGCGGCAAACTATGAGGCGGCGAAGCAGAAGTCCCGGGAGATCAAGGAAGAGTTGACGCCCGGACGAGGGAGGGATGAGGAGCTCTGAGATTTGTGTTGCTGGCCGGTGTTGTGCGGTGGGTGGATGTTTGACTGTACAGTCGAGGGTTGTGTACATGTTCCATGGTAGAAGATTCTGTTGTAACTTGAATGCTTTTTCCTTTGCAAATGTTTTTCCCTTTAAATTGCATGTTAGTGGCTTGATCAACTTATTACAAAGGTACCAACGAAGTCCAAGTGGTAAGATATTTATTTCCGTTAAATAAAAATATCTTATTCGAGTCATTGTAAATAAAGAAAATTCATGTTGGAAAAGTTTTATTCATCAATGGACCGATCCAAATCGAACTAGATTAGTCATTAGTTTAAAATATTAAATAGTTATCTAGCTCATAAGAGATTAAATTTATGTCTAATCCAAAAGCTTATACCGGTATGCGCTCTTATAAATCGAGTTTTAACATCTTATTTGTTTGATGTGAGATTAAGCTAACATGAGTGGTGTTCTTCTGGTATATAAAAGGGCACATATATATGATAGAAGAAATAGAGAATAAAAGAATATGAGATTTTTTTTATGAGAATTGAATTGAAATTTCTTAGTTTGAAGTCGAGGATGATATCACAATATTGCAGTTTATCCGATTAGAAAGGGACTTCTAGCTGTGGAATTTTTTTTTTTTAATTTTATCATGAAGGCTCCTTATTAACAAATTGAATAACTATACAAAATGACTTTGAGTTCACAGACCGAGCTCTAAAGTGCTAACACTTAAAGATAGAAGAAACGTGAGCAAAAGACTTACTTGGCAACACCCCGGCTTACAAGGAATCTCCTTTAATCATTTGTTCTGATCTTCCTAAGCAGATCCTTAATTTTAAGAAGTCTACACTTAATAGAGAACTTAATGCAAGCAATCACAGTTTCAGTAGAAAATGGAACAAAAGAAAAAGTGAGCTCATTTCGAGACTTCCAATGAAGTAAACATATGCATGCCAAGACAATCGATAAACCACTCAAGAGAGGGATTTGCTCTTGTTAAGATTCAAAGAGTTGTTTAATTCGGCTTGCCAGATTCTTGATATTTTATGGATTCCATTGAGTAGCATAACATAATCTCAAACTTGTCTTGAAAAAGGGCAACTGAAAAAGAGACGGTATCTAGTTTCCATCTCATTTGCAAGTTTTCTCGAGGGTGGAGATCTTGCTCTGAAAAGCGAACCAGGAAATGAAGCAGTGCCTCGGTATGAGGGGTTGAGACCAAAGAAATCTATACCAAGGGGCCTTAACCCATTTAATACGAATGGAATTCCAAGCACTAGACTGGAGAAAATTCATTTAGGATTAGGAGTCCATATGCGGACAAGGAGAACGCTTCTGGCTTCCTGCTGAATAGTCTTTCATGATAGGGAGCCTGGAAGCTTTCTAGTGCCAGCAATTTGAGCCAATAACCATCGAAACACGATCATGTAGAAACAAACCAACCGTTAACATTTCTACAAGTAATCAAAGAGCTAAGAGGACTAGAAGGATGCCAATTGTCAAACAGAACCAGTGACCCCTCCCATTGCCTATAACATGTTCATCAAGGAGTAAACAGAGTCATGAAGTTTAAGGATTTTTCTCCAGGAATAAGGACATAAACTAGGAATAGAAAGAGTCTAGAAGTTCCTCCCTTCAATTATGTATACTTTGATCTTGGCAATCCAAAGAGAACCAGCTGTACTAAAGAGGACCCAAATGAGTCTCATAGCACATGCCTTATTCTAGTCGAGAAGTTATGTAAGGCATAGACCATCTTCTTTCTTAGGCAGGCACACAGTGTCCCAATCAGCCTTAGCACCCCTTGCTGGACAATTCTTACTTGCACTTACTTTCTACAGCTCTAATGACTTTCTTAGGTAAAAGAAAGGCCTTGCACCAAAAGTTAGACATAGAGAAAAGAATCGATTGTATAAGTTGGAGTCTACCCACGTAATTTAGTTTTTTGACAGCCCAACCATCTATTGTTTTCAATCAAAGGCCTACAATTCTTATCAGTTAACCTGCTTGGAATTAAAGGCACATCAAGATAACGAATAGGGAAAGAACTATGCTTAAAATCACTAAGGTCAGAGACGTGTTTAACTTGGGCTTGAGTGAGACCTGCAGTAAAGAATCCAATTTTCGCAGGATTAAGTTTTAAACCAGAGATCAAATAAATGTCATGGAATATATCCAATAAGTAGTTGATAGAGTTGAGATCTCCTTCGTTCTACTTTTTGGCTTTGTATTATCTTTGTCCTAGTATGGGTATTTGCACTGTAGTCAAAGTCGTATCATCTGACTCTGTAGTCATCCGACGTCCAGGTACTCGAGATGTCGAGTCAATGCGTTTATTTGGTCCGACAAGAATGAGTCGGCTCAGGTCAATGGGTTCAGGTGGTAGATGGGTCAAATCCAGCTTGGATGAGCAGGTATGGGTAAGATGATCTGTCTATATTAAGTTCTACTCTCGGAATTTGCCCAAATTGAACTTGCGTGCATTGCAGACAGATCCAGAGAAGGGATCGACCATCCTTGGCCCTGGTACAAGCTAAGCTCAGAAGAGTTAAACGACTGCCACTCAAGGCGCCCTGGGGAGAACCCCACGAATGATCACATCTGGTGCACAGAATCAGCGCATCAGGGTAACTTGCAACCGAACATCTCTGGCAAGAACATTCCAAACAAGGTTCCACCGCAACATCTCCGAGCGAGGTTCAAATAACATGCCAAACGTGTCCGAAGAAAAAAGCAGAGAAACAGCAAAGGTATAAATTGAAACAGGAACATCTTTCATCATCGAGGTTCCAGCACCATGCCAGCACAAGAAAACCGGAGCAGAAGAAGAAGGCATACATATGAAGCATTCCCTCATTTATTGATTGAATTATAAGTCATTTACAGCTTGATGATGAATGTTTTTGCTTATTTACACACGGAGAATGCTGTGAGAGACAACTACTGGAGACGACCAGTTACAGAGCGAACAGGACAATACATACAGAAAGTACATCTTTATTTACAGATGTTAAACACTGTAGTCTTGTCATTTGTACCATCAGCCGAAGGTCTTCTCGCTGCTGTAGCACATGTACAGGAACCCATCCTCGTCACTGAATGCCTGGTAGATCGCATCCATTCTGCTCGCTGTGGATCATGAAGAAGCAGATGCATTATCAGGCCATCACAGGCAAAGAAATCGAAACTAGGGGTGAGCATGGTTTAATTTAGAATACTGTTCCCAACCCAGAAGCTCAGTTCGGTCCAGTTCAGTTTGACGGTTTGGTTCACTGTTTTACGTACCAGTTGGAGGCAAGGTATTCTTCACAAACACGAAGAGGGCTTTCCCTGGAGCTAGGTGCAATCTGCTACTCAAGAGGTGGAAGAACTGACCAACCGACATCTCCCGAGGAACCAAGAATCTAAGGCGGTAACAGAGGGAAGAGGCAGAAGAAGACTGTTATCAGTTCGGTGAAGGATAATTCAGTGAACTTGGAGATGAAATCAAATGATCTCAATGGACCATAGGCAGACAATGAAAACGAGCAATTCGGCCTCATATGAAATGATATATGTATATATATGTGTATGTATATATATATAGATATCTGAAATGAAAGGCAATGCTATGAGCTTACTTCTTCTTTTCCATCTCAGGCAGATCAGTCCTTGAGTATCTTTCAATGATCACCTACAAAAGTTTCATAACGCAAGAACAGAGAATAAGTTGAACGAGTTCATCTCTACTTCTCAAGCCCATTTTAACCAAAAGGCCGAGTTTTCTCGTTCCCATGTCCCAGTCCTTGCCCACCACTAGTATTGGGCATTGGCATTCACGTAATAGCTAAAGCACTGTACAGACAATAATCGGACTCTTGAAACTCTTAAAGCCATGGATTATACCCGGCTGTGCAAGTTCTATTAAGGATGTTCCGAATTGAGAGAGAAGTTTCTATCTCCAATTCAATTCTACCCAAAGACAGCTGCTGATGAATACTGCACAAGTCCATATGAAATTGCTTTCTTGAAAGCAGCAGATAAAAGAACTGAGCATGGAGCATAGCTTGTCAACTGGAGCTAAGAATACTATCTTCACTCGAATCAACCAGGACAATACCCGAAATTCACACACCACCAAATATCATAACTGTATGGAATATAACATCAGTGCTCCTAAGGCTTGCCAATATGGTCGATGCCTTGATATAGTGCAAGTCAACCTCTCACCAAATTCTTTTTCTACTGCCATTTCAAATAGACTTGAAACAGGGAAGAATCTTTTTCATAGAGAGGAAGTCTGAACCTTAAACTGAAGCAACCTCGTTGCTTATGATGACAAACACCTCGAAAATGCCCCAGGCTTCACGGGACGTCCAAAATGAGAGAGACCCAACAAATGTTTCTAGTTCTACCCGAGGACCCAACTTTACCCGGAAATGTATTAATTAAACAGGTCCTCTGACACCAGGGACAATGCTGAAACTGAGAAAGGAGAACAACAATGGGGAAGAACTTACCGGGACACGATCCGGGTATTTGGCGATTATGCTCTTGGATTCTTCAACGCGCTTCTCTGCACCGTTCAAACCAAGAGAAACCCAAATCAAAAGCCACAATCCATAGCAGGAAAAATTCAAACATGGCAGAAGAATACGCCCGGTGATAAGGAAAAGGGAACCGACCGAAAGAGAACTCTTCTTTGAAAGGCTTGGTCGTGACCTTCCCCATTGATCGAAGAAGCTTCCTCGTGTGGAAAGACAGAGACAGAGAGGGAGAGCGGTGAGAAATGAGAAGAGAGGCGAGAATGGAGAGAGCGAAACGTGTGATGCTGAAAAACCAGAGCTTTGTTGAATCGGTTGCAGAGAGAGGAAGACGACGACAGCTCAGACACGAAACAGAAGAAACAGCGAAACGGCAATCCAACGACGTCGTTTTCTTGCACTGTTGTCGGCCGTTGGAGGCGAACAATAAACGACGATGCCGAGTAGATCCGGTTTAATCTTGGGCCGAACCGGGGACCCAAGTCCATCAATGGGCCGGCCTCATTGGGCTTAGGCCAATATTCGAAGCCCAGATCTCAACAAAATCTCAATGTGGATTTTTCTCATATAAAACCTTAATATCGAATATTATAAATAGAAAAAATTCATAATTTATAAATTTTACTTCTTAATGGATAAATTTAACTCTAATCTAAATATCGTATTTCAAGGTATCAGCTAGTAAATACCAAACCCAAGGAAAAATATTTTAAATAATTATATCTTATAATGACGTGATGAGAAATGACCAATTAAATTATTTGGATCGATAATAATTATGATAAATACTAGGCTAATTAATATTAATTATTTATTTATTATAATTTAATTAATATTTTCTCATATTATATGATGAAATAGATCCACGTAAGAATTTCTTCTAGGTCTACGAAGAAAGGACCACCTCACACAGTTATGGACAGCAGAGGACAGGCTGGAGTCGGTGGGGTCAGCGGCTGTTCCTGGTAAACGCGTCTCCCTCCTCCCATCCACCGACTGATTCCCCGGTTTTCCCCACCTTCTCCCTTCCACCGAGTATCTCCCGCCCTCGTCCATCAACGGCCGGTACCCATCCTACCGCCAACGAATCTCAGCCGTCCGATTCTCATCCGCCGCGCACCGGGTCATAGTCCCCTACTCCCGGCGTAACGTGCGCCGGGACTCCGGAATGCTCACATAGTAGGCGCTTGGAGGTCTACACGAGATGAGACGAGCTGAGCTGAGCTGAGCCGAGCCTGACTTGTTTAATGATTTCTGAGCTCGAGTTCCGACTCAAGCTCGGGAAAACTAACACTCTAAGTTCGAATTTAGCTCGTAGTAAACAAATGCTCGACCCAGATTATATAAGTTGTCAATGACTGACAGTTAAAACTCAACTGATATATGCTCGATTCAACTCTGGAAACTCACTAAAAGCTGACAACTAAGACTCGGACCTGCATAGACTTGGTGAGCACGAACTCGTTTAATCTCAAAAAAACAATATCATGAAATTTCAATAATGAATTATTATTATATAAAACAAAATAATTTGTTTAGGTCTGCGAGTTTTTTAAGTCAAATGCTATCGGGCTTGATCGGTTTAAATGATGAGCTCGAACGGGGGATCAATTCGGACTCTCTGTTATCGAGCCTTACTCGAGACTGTTCACGAATCATCTCATCCCAATTTTAATCGCCCGAGTGCTCAGATCATGGGTGCATAGTGCACCCGGACTGGGGCTAGCTCAATCGCCAAAACTCTCCTCTATAAAACCCCGCCTCCAAGCTCGTCTCCCTCGCCCTCTCTCCACTCATCTGCTTCGGACAAGCTCTCGAGATTCGCTTCTTCTTCTGCCTGAGGTCAGTCCTGTCCCTCGAATCTCTGGCTTTCGATTGATCGGTGATTAGCCTTCTCATCTGATTTCTGCATAATCACCGTCCTAGTTCGGTAGATTTGGCCGATTCACGTCTTTTGATTGCGGGTTTGTGTTGAGTGTGATGTCGTTCTTGGCCAAATTCGATCAGATCGGGCATTTTCAGCTCTGTTCGATGATATTAGTCTTTCATTTTCTCCACAGTTTTGGAAATTGAGCTGATGTTAGTGGCAATCTGATGCCGAGTGTATTTTCTCTGTGTTTGCAATGCTTCCAATTTAAAGTAGTTGCGCCTGGCTTATCTCTATCGAAACTAAAGGCGATCCATCTCGTGCTTGTCTTGCATGAATTGTAAAGGAGTACGTTGGATCTCTAGATGTTCAGATCACTCAGTTTGAAGTGATGATGGTTTTTTTAACCAAAATGGTAATGTAAAGAGGTGCCTGTATACATCAATATATGCTATGTTAGATCTGTCGAAAAGAATGGTTTTTTATTCTTCTGTTCAAGTCCCTTTGATCAAATCTAGCTTCATGAGT
The DNA here is from genome assembly GCA_037672795.1 of Lagerstroemia speciosa. Classification (NCBI taxonomy): domain Eukaryota; kingdom Viridiplantae; phylum Streptophyta; class Magnoliopsida; order Myrtales; family Lythraceae; genus Lagerstroemia; species Lagerstroemia speciosa. The sequence continues at coordinate 12,280,077 of CM075297.1, forward strand.
ACAAGCAGGGGAAATTCATTGAAATATTATGTACTATTCATTTTAGGTAAGATCAATGTATGTTTCAGTAGTTCAAGAATGTGAGGTCTTTTGGATTTTAAATTCAAGCCGGTGCTGCAATGTGCTATAAGCAGCTTGATTATTCTGGAATATGTGCCTGAGGTTTCCGTATCACTTTGACTCCTTTCTTTGAGACCTGTAGTAAGCTACTTTTGAAGTACTGATTGTGCTGTTGTGTTCTGCCTTCAGATTGAAAGCAATGGAGACCTTCCTATTTACCTCCGAGTCTGTGAATGAGGGGCACCCTGATAAGCTCTGCGACCAAATCTCCGATGCAGTTCTCGATGCTTGTTTGGCACAGGACCCCGATAGCAAGGTCGCTTGTGAGACCTGCACCAAGACCAACATGGTCATGGTCTTTGGTGAGATCACCACCAAGGCCAATGTGGACTATGAGAAGATTGTCCGGGACACTTGCCGGAGAATTGGGTTTGTCTCTGATGATGTGGGTCTTGATGCGGACAACTGCAAGGTCTTCGTGAACATTGAACAGCAGAGCCCTGATATTGCCCAGGGGGTGCATGGCCATCTCACAAAGCGACCTGAGGAGATTGGTGCTGGAGATCAGGGCCACATGTTCGGTTATGCCACCGATGAGACACCTGAGTTCATGCCCCTAAGCCACGTGCTGGCCACCAAGCTAGGGGCTCGCCTCACCGAGGTCCGCAAGAATGGCACCTGCCCATGGCTCAGACCTGATGGGAAGACCCAAGTCACCATCGAGTATTACAATGACAATGGGGCCATGGTTCCAGTCCGGGTCCACACCGTCCTCATCTCGACCCAGCACGATGAAACTGTGACCAACGACGAAATCGCAGCAGATCTCAAGGAGCACGTCATCAAGCATGTGATCCCTGAGAAGTACCTTGATGAGAAGACCATCTTCCACCTCAACCCATCAGGCAGATTCGTGATTGGAGGCCCCCATGGCGATGCAGGCCTCACCGGCCGCAAGATCATTATTGATACCTATGGTGGGTGGGGAGCCCATGGAGGCGGGGCCTTCTCCGGTAAAGACCCCACCAAGGTGGACAGGAGTGGGGCTTACATCGTGAGGCAGGCTGCTAAGAGCATCGTGGCCAGTGGTCTCGCTCGGAGGTGCATCGTCCAGGTCTCTTACGCAATCGGAGTCCCAGAACCCCTATCGGTCTTTGTTGACACCTACAAGACTGGGAAGATTCCCGACAAGGAGATCCTCAAGATTGTGAAGGAGAACTTTGACTTCCGGCCTGGGATGATAGCAATCAACTTGGACCTCAAGCGGGGGGGCAATGGAAGGTTCCTGAAGACCGCTGCATATGGACATTTCGGAAGGGATAATGACCCCGACTTCACATGGGAGGCAGTGAAGCCTCTCAAGTGGGAGAAACCCCAGGCTTAGGGAAATAAAAAGAAAGCTTTCAAACTAAGCCCGTTTGATCTCTATCTCTCTGCTATTGGAGTTTTGTCCTGAAGTTCACTCATTCTTCTGTTCCATTGTTACCATTGTTTAGTCACATGCATTTCTTGTTTAGTTTGGGTTATTAGAGTAGACATGGATATTCATGCGATGATCGGGAGAGGTGAAAGGAAATTGCTTAAATGGCATTCGATTTCATGTGACCATATCCCTGTGTTCTGATTTCTCTTTTTCTCTGATCGTATGTTGCAGCATAAGATCTGGTAGCAGAGTGTTGTCTTTCTTCCTTTGAGTTATTTGAATTGTTCAATTTGCACTTTGAAGGTAGCAGATGTGGAATACTAACACCGCATCTCTCTGTGATGTCCAGGGAGATGGATTCGGTTGCAGTGTGTTTTTTTTTACATCACAAAACGAGTTGGACTGTAAGACAGTCCGCAAAGTTCCATTAGTGAGGAGAGAATCAAATGTAAGGCTTTCATTCAAAGAGGTGGATTCGGTCGCAGTGCATTTTGATATCCCAAAACGAGTTGGATCGTAAAACGTCAATCAATATGATTATGGAAAAAAAAAATGTAAATCATGCGTTTGCCGGGAGTCGAACCCGGGTCTATTGCTTGGAAGGCAATTATCCTAACCGTTGGACTACAAACGCTGTTTGGATCCAGTGTTGTATTACTTTTCCCTTATTTGCAAAGACTGAGAAGGACAAGTATTCAGATGGGCGGTCATCGGTGCACTTCTTGGGCGGGCAGTAATAGGTGCACTTTATAACACGAAACATAATAACAAAAAACAGCGATAAAATCGAATTACTGTTTATTCGGTCGAGGAAACTTCCCCGGTTTCAAGAAATGTCTCTAGTCAGTCTCAGTTCTCCTCATATTTTTTCATGGGGTTGGTGAAAATGGACATTTTTTAGAGCACAGTCAAAACTAGGAGATGAAGTTTCTTGGCGATTCGGAGTCCATTTCCTCCCATTCTCGGCCATAGAACAGAGCAGAACCGATGATCCACTCTCGAACGTGGGCAACCTCTTATCCACAGCCTGCTGCAAAGCCGATTTCCTCATCCGAACCCACCGAGCCATTATCAGATCATAACATGGTAAGCATATTGGATGAGAAGGAATCACTGACAAACTCTTTATCATCATCTAGCATAATAAAGAATTGTTGACATTTATAGCTGTTGCTTCAGGTCCATGGCAAAGAACACAATAAACTAAAGTAAACCGTGTTCTGTGCCTCACTGACAGATATCATCTTTATAAAAGTTTACAGCTTTTTTACACAAATCAAGGTGCTTTGTCACAATACTGTGAGACAATCTGACTAGATCGACCCGTACTTCAACCTCTCCCACCTGAACGGTCGGAACCCATGGAGAATCTCCGGCGAGCTCTTGAACAGCAGAGCCACGCATACGCATACAGCAGCAATACCTACCATGGAAAACATCATTGGACGGTACAGAAGGGATGTGCCCTGGGGAGTCCCGTGAGGGATTCTCTGTCGTTCGCACGATCTGCATTTCCCTGGCCGAGCTCGGAGTTCAAAGCTCTTCTTCTCCTTCTCGGTCTCCAAGCTTGAGGGCTTCTGCTTGGAACTACTGCTATGGGCTCCGGTCAGTGAGATGGGGATATCAACCACTGAGTGCCCGGGATCGGATTTTCGGTTGATCTTCCTTTGGACCAGATGGATGTAGGAGTAATGGCGCCTTAGGCAAGCATAGTCGTAAGGGGTCAGGCCAGTGTTATCACGAGCAGTCTTCCATGATTTGAGCCCAACCTGGCAATATAAGTAAAGGTGGTGATGCCTCTTAAGTTCATAGAAAAGTACAGAAACCATAGAAATAGCCCTTATAGTCTTCAGTTGAAAAAGCCTTTGAATCTATGGGAGTGATTAAGCATTCAGCATAATGCCAGAGTTATAGCATTCATCCAAATGACAGATGCATAACTTTGCCAGCTGACCTGCCTGCTCTTTAATATTGGCAAAGTTCTAGGGCTTCGTATCCCATAAAAATTTTAGAAATACAAGTACAATGATCAGGCCGTGGATCCGGAAGGAGCTAATTCAAGATGTAAGCCTAAGCTGTTTCCATGTTGCAAATGTTATGAGAAAAAAAGACACTCGACAAGAATAAAGAAGCTTACTTATTCAACATGGCATGCCTCCCAAACACTTGTTTTCTTTCATTTATTTTTCTCACTTTTCAAAACGGGAAATTCCAGAAATTGGGACAGCATTCTTGAAGTTTCCATAACCGAACAGAGCTCAACGACTTGAAACATAGAGGAAATGTTATAAGAGGGTACTTACTGATGCAGGATCATTTGTCAGGGCATCCAAAACCAGCTCCGAACCAGCTGCACTGGCTGCTATGTGCAGCGGAGTCAGACCACCGGGCCCGACAACGTCGGGCTTAAATATATGAGACTTGTGGACAGAATCAGACTTTGATTTTGTTTCAGAGCCTGGAACATAATGTAATAAGAATTCAACCATGGGCCTACAGTTTCTCTGCACAGCCCTGTGGAGAAGACACATATCCACCAACACTTGATCAAAAGGATGGTGTTCATCAGGGCCCACCACCCCACTGAACAGAATGCCCAGAAGTTTCTTCACCACAGCACACCAGTCCTTCTCAACCGCAAATTCCACAAGCCACCTGAACCGTTTGAGAGGGAAGAGGCTGAAGTCACAGTGGTCCATGCCTCTGAGCTTGAGTTTCAACTGGTTACGTTGGAGGAGCCAACCCATCTCATGTATGAAGTCGAGGGCTTGGCTTCTGGCTTCAGTCTTTTCGTGGTCTTTGTTTACTCTGTCTATAGCATCCTCCAGCGTACGGATCTCTGAACACACTTCTTCCTCCGCAACAATAAATGGGAAGAAACTGCTGTTCAGACTGCAGTCCTCGACCTGAAGTATTTTGAACGATCCCATCATTAAATATTTGTGAATTTGCAAGTAAAGAAAAGGAAGATGATTCACATCCATCTAAGTGAAGACAGGCTTTCCTGTGTGAAAGATGATTCCACTATTTTCATACGTGAAAGATGTACCTGAACCGACCTCTTCCTTCAATTTCATAAAAAAAAAAAAAAGGACAGGATTTCATTCTTTCATCGGAAATATATATTCAAAAGGGAAACAGAAATAGGTTTCTCCAGCACCAGATAAGGTGGGGATGGTTTTTAAATGATACTGAGTCAGATGGCTGATGAAAAAGCTATTCCTGGCTCCATCCAAGAAAGTGAGCATATGGTTACAAGCTCTAGGATTTCATAGCTTCGATGAATCAAATCAAGAGGAAGTGGCTAGACCATAACCTCGATGAATCCCCTCCCACAAACTTCTGGTATAGAACATGGAAAGTCGAGGCACTGGAACGCATTATGGTCGTCCTCAGCTGTTCTCTCTCCTACGGCAAGATCATGACAGCTCCTCTGAGTGAGATATTTCCCTTCTATTGTGCAAAGTAACCTGAACCAGGATCGAAAAAAGGGATCTGTTCAAAGCCTGATTACTTTGACATATCGGGAACGAACTGAAAGACAAGAATATACTGTTACCTGGATGTGGATTGTAAAAGATTAGACCCTTTGACTAAGAAGCGGATATTAGCAGAAACAGGTACAGCGATAGGTTTGACTATTGCTATTCTGCAGCTCTCATGGCCTCTTGGAGGTAAGGGTGTGTCTAGAAGAACGCTGCCTGCAGCACAAATATCAAAATGAAAACCTTTCCCTTAATCTGTATAGAGTCCTATATCTTTACGAAAAAAGAAGAGAGAGGACTGACCACTATATGCAAATGCCATAGAACCTCGTACTCTAGTGAAAATCCAACCTGTTCTCCAAAAAGAATCGTTTGAAGCATCCAAAAGCCTCCTCAAATTAGAACCAAGATCACAGCACAGCTGCAGACGGGAACTATAATCAGCAGCATGCAACTTTTTGCATTAAATTTATGTAAGTTCATCAAATGCAATCAGATACGAGTGTACCTCCTCCCACATGGACTTTTCAAGACGAAGATATACAGTCAAGATGATGCACCCAGGCCGAATGTAGCTCTCGATGTCGGTTGGACTTTGAGACAACCACTCAAGAAACTGAACGTTTGAAGTGTTTGCAAAACAATTGATTAGTTCTAAAAAATGTGAAAAGTAGATGAAAGGGACTGGAAGACATGACCATTAAAATTCAGTCAATATCTTGGAAATCACCTGCTTCCGCAAATCACAAGGAAGATCATCCGGATCCTTGCCAAACAGTTTGAACACGATTCGATCCGTCCGGCTCTGAAAATTTGTACGAAACAAATGTCTCAAGATTGATCTAAAGACACAAATTAATCTCGTTTACTGTTCTCTTCAAGAAAAACAATGAATTTGATGTGAGAAAATCATGCACCACCAGTTACTAGGTATACCTGAGCCTCTCCACTGGAGCTGGATGGAGACTGTGTAGAAGCTGAATTTGAGGTCGAATTATTCAGAGGAGGACTAACTATACAAAAATCTTTTCCTGCTATTTCAGGGACACCAGCAGGGCCCTCTCCCAGATTTACAGAAGCATGTTCCTTATCTAGTTTCTCCAGGCACTGCTCATCACAAACACTATTTAAGTCGAAGTTATTTATTCTGCTTCTCGCAACCATAGCCTCGGATTCATTCTGTTGAGCTAGACGGTGATCTACAGATGGAAACTGCACCATGGGCTTCAAACTCGATGAATTTCCTAGATTGATGCTCTGAGCATTACTGTTGAAATTAAGGGCCACATCAGACGAAGGCTGTGTTTTTAGCTCTATGGGCCTTGCAGGTTCCTGTAAATTTGAGCCACTGGCTTTTGCAGATTCAGTACCACTTGAAGGCATCGCATTCTTAGCTTCCTGCAGTAACCCTGATATGCTTTGCTCATTGTGCAAACCAGCGAGGTTCCTCAGCAAATGAGACAGAAGATCCTGATCTTTCGTTTGATCTAGAGAGCTCGCTGCAATTCATAATGGCAGAATCAGTATTCCATGAGTATACCGAAAGTGCTTAAAAGGATGGGAAATCATGTAAGAGTTCCTAAGAGAGGGTCGCCTTTTTGCAATCAACCAAAAGTAGAAAAACTGCCAACTTCCTAAAATCTTGAATACTCCACCTCACATGTAAGTTAGGCTTTGACAAAATTGGAATAGAATATTGAATAATATAGAACAGAATGACAGGTAACTAAGCCTGAATAGTTGGTTTCCACGAGTTAAAACAAGAACCTCCATTCTAGCACTTTGTTCAATGAACAATTTTCGACATATAAGCACAGTAACACAATCATCAATCTTATGGATTTAGCAGTAGATTTTTTCCCTTAAAATCCGGATAGATCACTTTTGCAGCCTTCTATAGAGCAATAAAAAGGGGTTATGTTGTCATAGCATTACTACTTACATTGCATATTAGACAGTATCCTCAATAAACTAATCAATATATAATTGCTATCTCTTTCGCCATTGAGAGGGACACCATTAGCTACGGGATCAGGATGAGTTTTCCTCCTCCGCTTGTTATGACCTGCCAAACGGCGACGGCAACTTCTCTTCCCTTCATCAAACTCTTGAAGAGCATGAAACCTGCCACAAGTACAAGCAAGCTCTTATCTAAGAGGGGGAAAAATGTCGTAAAACTTAGAAACACGATCATGAAGGAACTTTTAATTGATCTTCCCTTGCCATGCGCCAATCAAGGAGGAACAAATAGGATTGCACCAAACTCGGTAATGCTCATATAAGCATTGTTTAATGGGCTATAATTACCTGAAAATGACATCTGATAGGTTCTCCCTTGCCATGTTATCAGTCAGGACACCGTATAAAAATTTTTGTGAGCCAGGTACTCAATCACAGTTAATGACTTAATCAAGAATAAAAATCTTTACGAGTAGCGGGACCAGACTTACCTGCTACACTGCTGACAGAACCGCTGCACAATATTACCCACGATAGCTTCTCCTGCCTTAGAGTGCATCTCACAAACTTTATGCCTTCTGTGGTAGTCCTTAGAATTGCTAAGATCGGCCTTACACCCTTCCACTTGACAGACGACGCCATTCGAGACGGGTACCACATATTTGGTCTTCTTTCCCCCCTTCGGGTCCCCATCCATGAAAGGATAAACTTGCCCGCCGAGCTTCAAACTCAGACACCCAGCACTCTCACCAAGTTCTTCATCCTCGACCAAAGCACCTCTCCTCCTCTTGTCTGCTTCCCTTTTTTCGGTTCCGCGAATTGGATTAGAATCTTCTAAACTAGGCGATAAGCCCCTTAAGAAACTACTGCTGGGCGCCAGATTATTCAGCTCTGCTGGTAAAAGCTGCTCACTCCTACAATCTAACTGAGCTGAATTTAACGGACTCGCTCGGAACAGATCTCCATCCCATTTCCAATCATTCAGGTCCCACTCTGAGCTCTTCCTACCACCTCCTGCATCTGGAACTGCGGTGCTACAGAAAAGGTGCGCTTTCCCTCTGATCCTAGCCTCCATTCACCTAAGCATCAATCTTCATCACAATGTGAGATGCCACAATCCAATCAACTAAACAGAGAAGATGAACATGACCGGAAAAATTCACATTTCACTGTAGGAATCACCAAATCCACCACCTAAAAGACTTGAGCAAAGAATTTCTGCGTTTCTAAATCCTAATCATCCTGCTCATGACTCCTCCACAGATCAATAAACAGTACAACCACATAGCTACAGATCCAAGAGAGAGACAAAACCCCCACTCAAGAACAAAATTCAAATCCTTACCCAAAATTCCAAAGCACCATCTTCTTGATCTCCCTGACGAAAAATTGGAACTTTTAACTCGAGAGAGCCCAGATTACTTCGCGGACATAAACGAATGACGGCAGGCCAGAAATGTCAGTACGACTCGGCCTAGCAGCACATGGATGATGAGCTGCAGCAGGAGGAGGCTCCAGATATCGCCGGAGAGAATATAGAGAGAGGTAGAGGGAGGGAAGGAGAAGAAGCGAAACAGTTGCCCAAAAGGGCTGACATGGAAAGGACGAGATTAGGCAGAGCAGAGAAAGAAGAGACGGTAGAGATGGAATTTTCAATTAACCTTTTACTGTTTGTTTGCTGTACTGCGAAATTCGCAGACAGATTCTTCTACCCAATAAAACAAACAAATTCACAGGTACAGAGACCCACACACACACACACAGAGGAGTGTAGTACGCTAATTAATTTCTTGCAGCATGTAAAGGAATCCAAAGCACACTCAAAAACAAAAATTTAGTTAAGAGTGATTCGATATCTATTTTTCTTTACTTAAATTTAAGTCTTAGGAGGAAAAAAATTATAATTGAAAGTATTCATATTTTTCTAAATAGATTCGACTCTTACGGCTGAAGTTTTGGATATAAATTATCTTACTTACACTGAAAGAAATGGAAAGAGGTATGAAGCTGAAGTTGAAAATATGGGAAATGATGAAAAGGACAGTGTGAGCTCATGTATTCAGTTGGGGTAGATGAAATCAAAAACAATCTTTAAAAAAAAACACAAACCTTAATCTATTTCCCCTCGAAGAAGGGTCTGTTGACGCCTTCAAAGCTCATCCCCACCTGACACTGACCCGGGGCGAGACGACATTGCTTCCACGCTCATCCGTGTCGACGTCTTGTTCGTTCTATTCATCAATCGTGGAAAGGGAAGGAATTGTGAACTTCTTGAGCGAAACCCGGGCAATTTCATGTTCGGCCTGCGCCAGTTAGAAGAAGGAATTGTTTGATTCAAACTCTTTATCGTTGATTTCGTAGTTGGGTGTCATTATTATCGGAACACGGTTTCTAGCACTGCACGTTCCGTGTCCTGGGTTGACTATAAGTATTAAGTGTGGAGAGATCCCCCCTACAGATGGGGCATGGCACAGGAGATTTTTACGTCAACTGATATTTTCACACCATATCCATGAATTTAGCCAATAATTACTTGACACGTTAACAGAATTTGAAAATATCATACCAACTTGTATATCCATTAATGGTATATACTTCTTAATGTGATACAACGTCTTTTACTGACATGTCGAACAATCATTGGTCGAGATTACCTCACATACATCAGTTCGATCTAGCTCAAAAAATTCTTTGACAGGTACCCATATGACAGGGTCCCAGGAGAGGCCAAGTAGTGGGCAAGGTCATGTGGACAAGGCATGGTGGGTGGGTTGGAACTTTCTTGCATGATTTGGACCAAAGTATTGTGTCCTATGATCCCTTCATGATTATACCTCTTCCCCTTCAACAAACTTACTTACTCCCTCGGACTTCCAAAATGAAAAGAAAAATCCCCATACCAAACCAGGAGTCGATTACATCAGCAAGTTCGTGCGTCGGCTTGGCCCTATTCGTGGGATGCTTCCAGCGAACATGCTGCTGAGTCGCGTCTTGTTGATCAATCAAAGTTAACAGTCAAATAATATGTAAATGTACAGTCATCTCATGAACAGTTTCCTGGGCTATCGCATCTCTGAGATGAAGCTCTCCGCAGATACTGTATCGGGCACATCGTACATCATTTTTGCTTATAACTCGCACGTGATTTAAAAATTTGGGTCCAAAAAAGTTGGGTGCCTTGAAAGGTCCAAAGCATGGGGTGATTAGTTTTGTCCATCTTCTAGCACATGGTGGATGGGAGACTGACCTAACCTTAAAAAGGGCCAAGAATAGGAACGTGCGAGAAAGCTACTCAGTGCAAGCTAGCTATCATCAACAATCCACCATGGAAAAAAAAACAAAAAAATCAATAACTCGTGAATAATTTCATGTTGGGATTCAATCGGTTCACTAAGGAGTATAGTTCTTACAACCATGAATTTTACTGATTTACAAGACTTGAAGGTCCTAGATCTTTTTTTTTAATTAGTGAATACAAAGATTTGATATCTTATTTAAGGGAATAAGATGTCAAACCACTTCAAATTATCCATATTAGTAATTCTCTTTGTTTGCTTTCCAATCACTTAGCCATTTAACAGTATAATTTAATAATTCAGAATGAAGGATACACATTTAAATATATATATATATATATATATATATTATGCCATGTCACTGTAGAATTTCCCTCTTTTCAAGTAAGTAACTTGAAATGGCCAGATACAGGAAAGTCAGCAATGCAACCCCCTTTCTCCAACTTTAGGAGATTTTAGAAGATTTTGCATGCAAATTTAACAATATTTATTTTCTGTGTATCCCACGGGACTACAACGCGTCTCAATTAATTTAAGCTCGAGTCAGATAAATTCATTAGAAAGTAAGAATCTTTCATTTATAGATTTTTATGGAGAAACTGACACTGAAAGTCCTATACGTTTATCATTTTGGACGGTTAAGCCCTATAAATTTAAAAATGGCTAATTCGGTCCTATAAGATCAATTCCGTTACACTTTTCATTTGAATCATCACTATTACGTTAACGGAACTATTAATAGCGTGAAGTCCACGTCAACAAAATAGTAACAATTTCGACTTAAAGTTTAACTGAACTGATTTTATAGGACTAAATTAGTTATTTTCAAACGTATATGACTCAATTGATAAAAACGATAAATATGTAGGACTCATGCTGCAATTATCCCAATTTTTATCTATTCACAAGACCTGAGTGACGATATTTTATTTAAAGAAAGAAAGCGCGTCGAACCAATTCAATCGATCTGCACTAATAAATGCCATCAAGAACCTCTATCAAAACAAGGTTACCAACACCACGCTGACAGCCATCCGTTCCTCCTCATCCTCTAGCTCAGTTCATGAAATTTTTTAAATTTCACAGTTATTAATATTTTAAATGGTCAAATTTTTTTCAATATTTTTTAATTTAAAGACACTGAAAAGGAATAAATGTGAATTTGAAGGAAAATGTTAAGTACTAAATTTAACCCAAAAATTAAGGATAAAAAAGGAAAAAACCAAAAAAAAAAAAGGTGAGGGACAGGGTCCTACATTTTCCTTAAGAATATGATACTGTCCAAAAGAGTCAAAATTGCAATCAAACAGACACTATATGTCAACATGTGCTATTCACGGATTTTAAAATTGATGAAAAATTGAATTTAAATTATTAAATAAAATTATATTTATAATTAGTGTTCAGAATATTTTCGATTTTCTTATAAATTAAATAATAAATTTAGGAAGAGTAGAGCAATTTTATAAAACTGATGAAGAAGTTATTGAGGAAAAATCTCTGCGAAATAAAAGATAGAAAGTAAAAATAGAGAAGTGAGTGACAGTATTTGGTATTATTAAAGGTCGTGATAGCAAGGAATATTCTCTAATTAAATCAATTTCGATTGATTGTTACTAATGAACGCGCTCACCGGACATTTCTTCGAGTCCATTAAGGATCGAGCTTCTTCATGTCAGACCGAGACGAGACTTATGTGCGTGTTAAAAGGAGCAACAATGGTGACGGTGATGCTGACGATACAATTGCTCTTTTACAGGATTCCAGACATGATTTAAAAGTCACTGTCCATTGAAGGTCAGGACCAAGAACCGAAAATTCTTGTGGAATTATTAAATTTTCGGTAGTGTTGACTTCTTTGATTTCTTATCGATGGTATCTGGTACTGTAATAACCAACTAATTCATCAGACAGTGTATTGAACGACTCGAGGTCCACCATTAAACTCCAGGTACCAGTCCCTTGGAAAATCGAACCTTGAACCTAGCCTACTGCATGTTGTTAGCTTACCAGCGGATCCGCATCTCGAGGGTCGGTAATGTTAACTTTATTAGGGTAGTGGGTATCTCTTTCTTTTTAATAAAATTAGATTTAAATGTTATGAATAGATAAAATTCATAATTAAAATAATTTTACACTTTATCTTATTCAAATATGATAAAACTCGAAAATTTTATTTTTTTTTATTTTTTTCAATTTTTTATATATTCTGCTTTCTCGAAACTCAAAACATTTTCCAACGTTTGGTGAGACAGGAAGAAAGTTCGGCATATGAATTCTGGAAAACATTTCCATAACGTTAAGGATGTCGCTGTCCGTTGGCAGCCCATCTGGACCGGGAAGTCTCTGGCCTTTACTCTAAATCCAACCCCTGCCCAGATTCTCGACTCCGGCATAACCCCGACCCGGCCTTGTTAGCCGAACCCGAAACCTCGATGCCTCATTCAGCATGTTGGAATGGTAATGTTTCGGGATGGGATCGCAACAGATCATGATCGATGCAAGCTCCCAGGCCTTACTCTAATCCAACCCCTACCAGGATCAATCCACAGTCTGGCATAAGCCCGAGCTCTAGCCTTATTAACTTAACCCGAAACCTTAATGCCACATTCAGCACAAAAGAATAGTAATGTGTCGAGACAGGAACGCCACAGTTTACGATCAATGCGAGTTTCTGGGCCTTAATCCGATCCAACCCCTATCCGGGTGGTTAGAAACCAGTGTAAGCCCGATCCAGCCCTCAGCTTAACCTGAAACCTTAACACCACATTTGGCATGAAAGAATGGTAAGAGTTTCAACCTGGGATCATAGGACGGGCAGAATTTGTGTTCACTTCGGTCACAGACAGTGATAAGCGGTAGAGGCGAATCACCGAAGCAGCAGAAGCGAAACTTGGGTCACAAGTGAAACAGAAGGCCAAGTTCCAAAGCAAGGCATCTGTATCATTATTATCACTATAAATAAATAACTCAACAAGTCCATTCCATGAAGGCGTTCAATATTCCAATACTGAAGTTCCTCTTAAAGCAACCAACAGCCGACAGCACTTGACCTCCCTTTCACTTCACACCATATCTTTGACAAAATCATCACAACTCAAATCCCCCATGAGCTCCACAAGCCTGAATCTTTAAAAAGTGGAAGAAGAAAAGCAATATGAACAGAGAAAAAGATTGGCTATACACGCAATCCGGTGGCAAAGTAGTATGATGCCACTTCTACTTCCATGGAACAAACTTTCCACTTTTTCTTTATCAACCTAAATGCATGTATTTCTGTAGATCTCGTATGGATGCAGTGCTGGCCCTCCACCAATTGCTTTTCACCACATCAGCTTCTCGATATCGGTCATTTAAGGTGGCGAGACTGGCCCGGCCACGGAGAAGAACTCGCATAGATGTGACTGACCATTTTGTGAAACGGCTTTAGCCCCTCTCTCTGTGTCCCGTGTTGCCTCTATTATTATGAGACCTCAAATTGGTATTATTTCCCTGGCTCGTTTCTGAATTCTCCCGAAGAGGCTCAGCTTCTGTGTTCAGGGTCTGACTCCTCCTACGTCTTCGGTCCTAAACAAGCGCAAACAATTAATGTCAGGATCTGATAGACAAACGAGAGATCATTTCTAGGCTTCTGTTGCACTGGCTTATGTTCCTGGAGGGTACAAGCACTTTGGTTATTTGATGATAGACATTAAAGATTATTTTAAGAGAATTTTGCTGTTCTGACCTCTCGAGGAATAGGGTATTCCTCTGACTCGAGCATCCGGACCACCTGACTCATCTTTGGTCTCTTATCAGCATCTGGGTCAAGGCATCTCAGGGCAGTCAAAAGGGCACGCTTAAGGGCACTTGTTGATGGTCGGGTTGCAATGTTGGGGTCCACTACCTCTTCAAAGCGCCTGCTTCCAACCATCATCTTGAGCCAATCAACCAAGTTTACCTAAAAGGACCAAATATAATCTTCTTAGAGAGCTATACCCCACAGTTTTTGGGATCCTCAACGCGAGATCTGAACTATGCTATTCTTCTTACCTCAGGAGCAGGGCGGCCATAATCAACGGGATCTCGTCCTGTGATCGCCTCCAATAGCACGACCCCAAAACTATAAATGTCGCTCTTCTCATTTAGAAGGCCGGAATTAGCATATTCAGGAGCCACGTAACTAGATAATCAGAAAAGAACATAAAAAGGAAATTTTATGAGAATTATCAAATGTCAGTGAGATATTTGCGTTAAATTCTCATACAGCAGAACCCATCTGTTGATGAGAGGGGAGTAAAAGAGAAATGCAGAATAAACTCACCCAAAAGTGCCCATTACTCTAGTTGTGATATGACTTTTGTCACCACCGAGCAATTTGGCCAGTCCAAAGTCGGAGATCTTAGCATTGAAGTCCTCATCAATCAGTATATTGCTGGACTTGATGTCTCGATGGACTACCTTTGGCTCGATCGCCTCATGCAGATAAGCAAGCCTGTTGTATAACACCGCGTTTAGAGTGGAAGGTCATAGAGAGAGAGAGAGAGAGAGAGAGAGAGAGAGAGAGAACCCAAATATATAATAGGCCATAGATGCAAAAATATCCACTTACGCTTTAGCGGTACCTAGGAGGACTTGCATGCGAGCCTCCCATGTGAGATAGCCCTGCTGGCGCATCCCTCCGTGTAGCCACTGCTCGAGATTTCCATTGCTCACATACTCATAGACTAACAACCTAAAACATCCCCAAGGAAAAAGGCTAAGTAAGAAAATTCAAATTACCACTAGGCCACTTTACTGTTCTGGAAATTTCTGATTCCTTCTTCAAGCTTATAGACTGCTATTAACTGAAAGAAGAGCAGAATAGAATACCTGTGGGTCCCCTCGATGCAGTACCCAAGAAGTCGAACCAAGTTCTTATGCCGAACATGGCCAATAGCCTCGACTTCAACCCTGAACTCCTTCTCAGCTTGTCCTCTATTAAAGAAAATTTACTGTAACTTCTATTCAAATCATGATGAAAGTAATATAATTATTTAGAATGTGCAAGAGCCTTGTTTTTCACTTACAAGTTGTTGAGGAGTCTCTTTACAGCCACAGGAGTACCGTTAACCAGATATCCTCGGTATACGACCCCATACCCACCCTCACCGATAACATTCTCCCTTGAAAACCGGCTCGTTGCAATTTCTAGATCTCGTAGGGTGAACCAGTGGCCCCATCCCAGATGAGAGAATTCTGGCAGTCCCGAAAGTGGTGAGGGAGTGGTTATTTGGTGTGAAGAAGGCGTGTGAACGGAAACAGAGTCTCGCCCTTTCTTTCCATATTCTCCCAATTGAGACCGGACATTTTTCTTCTCGAGTTTGTTAAAGGAACTTGACTGACTACTATTATCTCCATCCTTCATATGAATCAACTCCTTCAGGTCCTTGTTGTTGCACTTCTCATTGAGTGAGAGAATAACACCTCCGTTGGAGATAATTTTGTTTGCTGAAGCTTCATCGATGCTGATCTCTTTGATCTCCTGTGAGACCTTTGGAATATGGGTGAGACTAAGAACATCTTTAGCCCTTCTTGGCTTCCTACGTAGAATGAAGCAGAGTGATAACACCATGAGGATTATCACGATGAAGATTCCGAAAAGGATCACCACCAACTCCCACACCTTGAAATTGACAACAGATTTCTTAGAAAGTCCTGTGTTTAGATCAGTTGCGATAACATATAGTAAAACCAATTCCTGCCTGAGAAGAAAGTAACAGGGCATGAGATGATAGGTCACCCAAATCTCTCTAAATTCTTTTGTTTTGAATATGGAGAAAAATTCCAATTTTCCGTTTTCCTTTATCCTTTCTTGAATTCATTAGATACTTTTTGAATGGGTGTACAAAAGAAAACTAAAATTTCTGAAATATTTGGTGAAAAGAGAAACATGTGCAGATTTTTCACATTAGAAAACAGTTAACCGAATAATATTCTACGAATATAAAATCAGAACAGTTCATCTTTCACGACCAAGATGAATTGTTCAAACAGCAGCATTTTGATCTCTTCTTCTCTGAGTCACAAGCCCGGGTATGTGCAAGACGACTGCACACATCTTGAAAATGAATTCAATTGCGATACGAGAATCAGATAGCACGGATCGAATTTCCCAGCAAGAACAAATCGCTACATAGATAAAAAGAAAGGAAGGGAGACTGTACGGTAGCTCCCTAGTACCCAAAATCTAGGGATATAACCTTTTGAAGTCCTTCCTATTCACGCGGTGTCTCCAAAATATTCGTTATTTGTCCAACCAACATAACAAACGGCAGACAAAAATCAAGAATCACAACTGACATTTCTTTGACGTGTTTCCTCATCAACCAAGCAGGACTTTAATACCGTTCGGTGGATTACTCTGTCGCTACGGCGCCGAACACCGATATTAAAAAAAAGGGGGACTTTAACCGGTATATGCACTAAAACAACACCAGAAAAATCAAGGCTTCAATTGGAATGCACAGTTTACTCAAAGATCAAATACCTGTGGCCAAGTGTGATTATTAATGCTCCCTCAAGACGAGGTATCCTCTGGAAATCAGTCGGATTCAAACCCTAGATCTCTCTCCTGATAAACCAGTGAACACCTTGGATAGAATCAACACCTGAGCTCATTCAAAGCAATCCCCGTTGTCAGAAAATGGGCGAGTTACTTTATGGGCTCCCTCTATTCAGCAGAAGGGTCTCCGAGTTTCAGCTCAAAACCGAAACTTCCCCGGCGGAAACCTCTGTCCTGCGGATTGACATTCAAAACAGAAGAGATCCCAGACGAAGCCAGGGGAGAATGCAAACAGAGATGGGGCTATGTAGGAGGAGGAGGAGGAGGAGGAGGAGGAGCAGGAATAATGGAGTTGTCGTGACGGTAGGTGACGATGAGTGAGGGGAGATGCCTCACAGGGAGGCTCTACATATAGCATGACCAAGACGGCAGAGAGAGAGAGAGAGAGAGGGAGCTGAAAATGGAACTTGTCCTTGCTGTTTGGGCTTCCCTTTCCATTTGCTTTTCTCTATCTAATCAGATAAAGATTAATTTTTAATTTAATGGAATTGAGCTCATGTCCCATACTCTACCCAAAAAAAAATATACACATATATATATATAGAGATTTAATTGAACTAGTTAAGTTAAAAGTTCGGTAATTCACATGAATTGATTGAAGTGATAGTATCATTTTATTTTGAATAAGATTCTATTTTGAATTTCATGAATGGGCAAAATTTGTCATAGAAATAACCTTGTTTTAAATCTTCCAATTTAACTAATCAAAATTATCAAATTTCTGAATATTAAATGCACAAAAGTGAAAATATTAAAGCTCTACAGTGAAAAAAAAAGATAATATTTCTTCAATAAATAAATTTAGACAATTATTCGATCAATTGTGTCTCACTTTACTAGGGTTTAGACAATTAGACCAAAGGCATTGAAATTATTCGAGCAAGTATTTAGTGCATACTATACAACTGGTTTATTATTTAAAATTTATCGGATTTTGACATGTGTAAATTTTTTTATAATTTTTAAGCATTAAATTTACACGTGATAAAATACGAATAATAATTCACATGGCAAAGTCATTTTATATTATATACTGAATTACTCAGACACTTTAATTAGAATAATAATATATCTTGTGTCCCAGATTATTAGTCAAATCCTCAATTTTGCTGCACGCAACGTGGTGAAAAGGAGAGGTGTGGGTGACTCCATTTATGGAAAAATTCTACGCGAAAAAAATAATAATTATGAATTATTAATTTTTTTTTAATTTTCATAGATGGCTATAATTTATTTGATTACATTATCGAACGGTTCAATAACTGGACTGTAAAATTTCGATTAATATGACGGAGGAGAGACGAGTAAGCTAATTTCACTCGAAGTGCTTTTATGGATTCCGATTGTTTTAAATTCGAGTTTGGTCGGCTGGCTTTTCTTATCATGAAAAGAGACAAGTAGTGTGCTTTGTGGTTGATTAATAAATGCCATCTGCCCATCCAATTTTTTTGGTCAAATATTAACTCTTTTCTATTAAAAAAAAAAAAGTTCCCTCGTGACAAATGCACTGAACAGTGCTTGGAAAAGAGATTGATTTTCCCCCTTTTTTTCGGCTCTTCCTGTCGTAGGATCTCAATAGCCCTTCACGACAAAGATTACTTTGCTTTAAAGAGGATTCAACTCAACTATCAAGAGGAAGGATCAGAAATGACAATTTTGACTTAGACCTGCTGGCCCGACCCACCCCGGTTTGGGGCGCGTCCGACCTAGCTCGTGCACCGGTCAGGGCTGATCTAGGTTTGGATGTTCTTATTTAATCACATGTATATAAGACAGAGTGAACAATTGGTATTTATTTATTTTGTGATACATATTCTACAAACTGAACAATCGCGCATGCGTGTTTTTGATAATTATATGCACTCTGGTTAGTAGTCGGAAATGAACATTTACGTGCATTTGGTAAGATGACATCCTCCAAAACTAGGGTTTCATTCGGACAACAGTTCTGCGTGTCTTCCCTTAAACAATGCTTCCCATTCTATTACAGTCAATGAAAAAAATTCACGATTCGGAGAATTTTACGTCTCTGTGGCCCGACTGTGCTCGAACCCCGATTTGTCGAGACTCACCGGATTTCCGGACATTGGACGGTAGGCCCGATCCACCCCAGTTTGGGATGCGTCCGACCTAGCCCGTGCACCGGTCAGGGCTGGTCTGGGTTTGGATTTCCTTATTTAATCGCATATATATAAGACCTAGTAAACGATCGGTATTTATTTATGTGTGTGATACATATTCTACGAATTGAACAACCGCCCATGCGTGTTTTCGACAATTATATGCATTCTAGTTAGTAGTCGGAAATAAATAATTATGTGCATTTTTAAGATGACATCATGCGAAACTAGGGTTTCATTTCATGTGTTAAATACCAATACGGATCGGATCAGACAACAGTTTTGCGTCTCTTCCCTTAAACAATGCTTCCCATTCGATTACAATCAATGGAAAAAAAAATTCACGATTCAGAGAATTTTACATCTCTGTGGCCCAACTGTGCTCGAACCCCGATTTATCGAGACTCACCGGATTTTCGGACATCAGACGGTAGGCGCGGAAAATACTGGCGTATGTTTTTGGTGAAGCTTGTCGTGGGGGGTGTGTGTGTGTGTGTGTGGAGGCCTGTCTTTGCTCGGAGAAAATCCACCTCTTACGGTTTGATGACAGTGAAATTATGAACCCTAATTCTCACTTTGAAGCTAAGAAACGTAATGCTGTAATACATATATATATATATATATATATTATAGATAGTACACATTCAACAACTACTTCTGCTACTGACATTTCCCCTCCTGTTTTCTCTCTGACAATATTTTAAACATGTCGGATAACATCCATTCTAGAAGAACGGCCAGCTACGGGGGGTAATTTCTTTCCACCGTATCACTTGATATTCAGATCAATCAGCCGTAGGTGATTTATATTCGTATGCATTCAGTCCACTAAAGATAAAACTCCCTTAATTATGGGTCTTTCCGATTAAAATACACATAACTGACGTCTTACTTAGAAAGAAGAAACGGTTAATCGGAACTAGTACATTTTGGTACTTCTTTTCGCTAAATAAGAATGATGGTAATAGTAGTGACCACCTTACCACCTTGTATCACAAATGTTTGAGTTTTCGTGTTCAACAATTGAACAACTGGCTCGAAAATTGATCTCATCAGTGTAATGTCTCTAAAGGGTTAGCACAATTTATGGAAGGCGGTGCCATCGAAGTGTAAGTTCAAAGAGCGCATTCGTAACAAGTATTTTTTTGACTGTGTACACTGATACCCAAAAATCCATTGGACTACTAACGAATCCAGTTCAAACCGAGTCGGCCCATTTAAGGGTTAAGGTTCTTCCAGCATGAGTTTTCTTTATCCACAAAAACTCAAATCCAAGACATTTACTTAAGAGGAACAAGCGTCTTACCACTTAAACCAACTCATGTTGGTCATTCGTAACAAGTATTTTGATACAAGCATTGTTGTTTACCTAAGGTTTTCTCATTAATTTCTTTTTTGGTTTGCAGCACGCAATATCTCCGTGTCAGTCGAAGCGCACATCAAGACTAATCCGCGTTAGGGCCGAGATCCCTGGGAAAATTTCAATCGACCCTTCCAACCTGAGATTCAATCCTTGGATCACTTATTTGGGGGTCGAGTGAAGGAATCATTGGGCTAACTCCAAATTGATCGGTTTTCTCATTAATTTCAAAAATAAAATTGAGTTTTTTTTATGTGAAACCGATTAAAAATGCTAAATCGTACATCGAGAAAAGTTTTAGAATATATTACGAGATTATCGGAATTACAATTACCTGTCACTATTAGTCACATTTTTATGAGGTACTCATTGCACCTAATGCTTTCTCATTCTTGAGGCGACCAATCTTCAGTATATTAACTATTGTTTATAAATTGAGAGAAGCCATAGCACAAATTCATTCAATTATTTTCAAAAAAAAATATGAAACACGGTGAGATAAAAGTCCAGAGTTCAAATTCCCATGAAAAATTGCTAGGATGGACCCTTTTTAAAATTGGATCTTAACGAACACTGATTTCTTAGATTACGCTACGTCTTCGGAGGTGCTGCCATATCGGGATCCATACTAGTACCAGTTGTTCAGTTTATCTAAAATATTTACGGTTGAACGTGAAACCTCAAGATATTGCATAGCGGGGTTGGTTAGGCAGTCATTACATCTGATCCTTCTTCTTCTTCTTCTTTAGCAACAAAGGTGGAATCAAGCCCAAATCTTTTGATCTTGGTCGAAGATAATGTGACCACATCAAATGTTTTTCTTTCTTTTTCTTATAATGATGAGTTTATTCTTCATGAATCCATGAATACCTTACAAACTCATGGATTCAGGTCAGTTCATGTGTAAAATACATATGTTAGTGGTCCGACCAGGGACTACGTGCTCAAGGGGAGTTCGAACCTTCAACTTCTTGGATTTTCACACGAGTCGTACGCATGTTCTATCCACTTTTTTTCTTACATATTCTTTTTTTAATATTAAAAAAAGGCATGATTGTTTCCTTATTGCAGATAATTTCAAAAGTAAACTGACATTTTCATCCTTAAATGTATAGCGAACCATCAATTTGATTCTCAAAATTTGAGAACTATCAATTCGGTTCTTACTGTTTAATTCCGTCTGTCAATTTGGTTCAAACGCTATAATGTTGTTTACATACGCTGACATGTACGGTAACAACCATTTCTTTGGGTCTCACATGTTAGGTGGCAAGTTATGAATGGTTAAAATTAAATAATTTTATCAACTTATCAATTGTCACGTGGCATGCCGCATCCACGTCAGACTTAATAAACGGTGTCATAACTTCCTGACCAAATTTACTGACGGAATTAAACAACAAGGATCAAATTGATGGCTCTCAAATTTTGAGGATTAAGCTAATGTATCATTACAACTTGGAGAATCAAATTGATAAATTACTCTAATTTCAGTGTGAATAGAGAAGTTTCCAGTGTCCGCTATTTGCGGGTGCAATCTCTCTCAATTGATCTTGGGAAGATTCGTAGGCAGGCCCCCCCACCTCCCCAAGAAAAAAGGTCTAATTGAGAATAAGGTTTTGTGTTCTTTTTGGAATACTGACATTTTTAATCGAGTGAAAATCATGTCTATGTTGGAAAATTAAATTAATTAGCCGTTGTCTTGTGTCTAATCACATCAAATCCAATGAGGTTTACTAATAAAGTAGACATATCCAACATTGATTTTTTTTTTATACGTGCTTCCCGTTATACAGAATTCCGATAAATCCTGATTAATTTAATTAAATTCGGGTTAAGTTTGACCGCTGTGAGGCGGATCTTTCCCCGCCGTGAACTTCATCCATATACAAGGCTCTAGAACGAGATATCCCGAACTAACTCAAGTTAGAACTGTTGATCTACTTTAACTAGTATAAAACTTTCAACTTAGAGCATAACTAGTTCGAGCATTATTATATTATATGAAATATTAAAATTACACCGACCGTAAGATTTATTGACCTACGCATAAAAATATGGCATTTTTTAATTTGAGAAAAGAATATAAAATTGATTGTGAAATTTAGTAAATTAAGAATGTGTAAAATAATTGTAAAGTCGATTCTCATCCGAGAATTATATTTTTCTGAGTAGAAAAGTTTTACCAAATGTAATGTATAATTTCAACTCGCATAATCTCGTATTATACGAAACTTTCCTTTCGTGTACCGTATATCATTACATAAAATTTATTGCAATATAGATTATGATAAAGTTTACACCAAGATGCTTAAATTAGTGAGATTGAATCACTTGTGGGCTCACTCGGCTCGAACTGGATTATTCATGATCCGTTGAGCTTCTGAATACCGGTGATACAGACCGAAAACTAACGGGATCGAATTAATTGAACTCCCCCAATTTAGGGGAATGAGCTTTTTGGAAGTTAGGAATGGTGATCCAATGATGTCGACCGTGAAACACACAATGATCGACCAGTTGTGTTCAATTATTATTTTTCCAGCTGTGTCCTTCATATTTTCATGATTTTCTTTTCTTACCCCTAGTGAATGGGACATAGGGTGAAAAGCAACGGGAAAAATGAATTTTTTTAATGAATTTTCACCCTAAACGAGTATTATGAGCGAGTAAATAAGCGGTAATCATAATTTTTTTACGAGGTAAAATCGATGAATAAATGTGTAAACATGTGTTTTTTTATTGACTTTTTTTCGGTTGTATATAGTATTTATAAACTCAATCGACCTTTACTGATTCATACTAGAACCGGGTCTGCATCTTAAACAGTAAAGCACCTTATTAAGGACTTCGTCCACTAGCAAGACTCGATGTAGAGACTTTTATTTGGCATGCATCACCCGATATTCAGAAAATTTACTCCCATTGATTAATTCAAACTCAAGTTGAGTTGGTCCGTGAAACAGTAAATCCCTCTCGAGCGTGAATTTTCTACGATACTCGAATCAGTTTATGTCATTATTTAAAGGGGAAGAGATGTCGAACCACTCCAACTACTCTGACCCTCATGTTAATTCAAACTCAAGACTTTTACTTATACTGAAAAGATGTCAGACCGCTTTTAACTAGATAAGTGATCTTTTCCAGTTCTACATCAAAAGTTCGGTGCGCTCTAACTAATTTAGGCTGGAGAATAACTGGCCCACTAAAAAATAAAACTCTTTCAGTAATAAATTTTTTCAATTTACATAACTGAAATTCAAGTCATGCTTCTTTTTTTAATCATACACTTTAATAAAAGTTGTGAAAAAATAATTATTTTCTTTAATTGTTCAAAAAAAAAAGTACAAAAAAAGGGGCAGAAATATAAGATAGTGTCAGGGAGCCATGAGAATACAGCTCTCTCTTTTGGACAGCCTGATTTTGTTTAGCGTGCAATTACCCCATTGCACCGTTTGTACGCAGACGAAACAAGAGTCAAGCCACGTGAATTTTTAGTAAGGAAATAGCACGGTTTTAGATTCAGAGATCCGTGCAGATGCCGCAAGCAGTCGTGTTCCAAGAGATCGTAAGCTGATATTAGTCCACACACTTCAAAGAGATCGATGCAAGATATACAAAGTTCCTTATTAATTACCACTGTTCAGGAGAAACGAGAATATCAGCCATGACAGAAGCCTTCGTATCTTGGAATCGAAACTGTTCAGCGATTCCATGAATGAGGTTTATCTTTACTCAGCAAGCGCAAGGCCACATATCCTGAGATGAATGTTGTTGTTTTACCTGCAACAGAAGCCTCCGCCATTTTGGCGATGAATGCGGGTCATCTGAAGTGTCACGAGTCGGGACTATATGGTTCGTTAACTATTTGGGTTTCCCGAATTGCCCCCACCCAACACTATTCACCAGTTGAATTGCCCCTACTCTCTCTCCCTCTCTCTAGGGCAAAAGCTGGATATGGGGTGCTGATGGATTCTATAATTTAAGACTATGAAATGTATCTAATTCATGACAAAATCATTTAGGGCTTGTGACCATAGACAGAGGTCTCCTAGCTGTCTTCCATTCAACAGCACACGACTATCAATTTGGACACCCATCTGATGACTGATTATAATAATAATTTAATATATATATATATATATATAAGATTATTAACATGATATAGTGACATGTCTGATGTGGTCGGGACAGAGTCTCCTGTGCGACGGGTACATCTTAAGTAGTATTTACGCAGTGTCACAATTATTTTAAGGTTTTTTTTATAGAACCCTAAAAATAAAAAATAACTCGAGAAATAATTTAATTTTATTAGTATGTAACATCACGTAAATACTGTCACGTAATATACTCGGTTTATTTTTTTATAAAATCTTAAAAAATTCTAAAAATAATTGGGTTTTATTTATTTGTGACATAATGCAAATATTGTCACATGTTATACTCGTTATATATATATACAAAACTTTCTTGTGATTCGAGATTTCTTCTCCTTAAGTAGAGCTTTGGGTTCGAATCATGTGAATGGAAAAAATGAATTTTATTCCCGACGGGCGGACAGAACTTGAACCTGGTAAAGGAAAAAAAATGCAAATAACGCGGCTCGAGCATCAATTTAATTTTTGAAGTATTTTATATATTAAATTATTTAATTCACCTTCCAACAGGAATCTTGTTGATGTTGGGAATCATTAGGTCGTGGGGAAGCCGCAGGGGAAGGCCACCGGTCTCCCCTTCCCTCGGCCGAATCCCCGCCGCTTAGCTGGCGGTTTCCGGCTGTTAGGATAGGAACGCCGGTTGTTTGTCGTGAGCCTAGCCAACTCGATCACCCCCCGTGTGGTCAGAGATCATCTGCATAATTTTTTTTCCAATCAAGAAATTACAAATATATCCTTAATTGATTCAGATTCGAGTGAGATGATCGACTAAATGATAAAATTTCTAGATAATTTTCAAGAAAAAAGACATTGAAATGCTCAGATAAACAAACCGGTTTTATATATATTTCATTTAACCTAGGTCGATTACAGTACCAACTGTAGCAGTTTCTCCATCGAGATATATTGATTACATGTGATGATTTAATGGGTTGCTGAAGCTGCAAAGATGATGGGTGGTTGGGTGGTGAGATCGAGTTGTCTAATTGTAACTATACAAAGTAATAGAAAACTGACTAATTCAATGAACCGGTTTTGGTGCAGTGACACGGGACTCTATATCACAATCTAGAGGTTGTGCGTTTGATCTTCATCATAAGAGTTCTGTACCTTTTTAATTTCTCTCTGTCTTCTATCATGTATTATACTTGTAATTCTCCTCTATCACTATTGATTAATTCAACTCAAAAAAATTAAAAGCCATTAATTTCATTTTTTTCCTATTTGTTCTGCACTCTATTTATAAGTTCAATGGATTCTGACTAATTTAAGTTTAAACCCGAGTCGGACCAATATAAGGTAACGCTCATCCAATGCTGTCTATTTCTAAGAATCGAAAGTTAGGATCTTAATTAAAATCGAACAAGCTTCGAACTATTTCAGCTAACTTATATCAGTAACAATTAACGCAACTGCTCACCCAAGTCAGTCCAATATGAGGTAAAACTCATCCAGTGCTGATTTTTTTTTTCCATTTGTAAAGACTCGAAAGTCAAGACCTTAATTAAAATCGAACAAGCTCCAAACTACTTTAGCTAACTTATACCGGTAACAACTAACGCAACTGCTTGGGTGATTTAACATCAGCTTGCTCGTTCGTCGCAGCCTTATTGGTATTTTCTCATTTCACGTGATGAGGTGGGATTGTCTGAGAATTTCTCACCACCATGACTAGTTCGAGTCTTGCAGTAGAGAAAATTCACGATTATAAGACTCTTACATTTTAGTGGGCCGATTTCGCTCGACAGCCTACATTGGTACATGCCTGTTCAGTTTCTGAATATCAGGTGAGGTGCGGCAAGGACAGAAAATAAAGATTATGCCTACCCAATTAATATTACAAGCCCAATTAAGAAGATGACTTTGTGGTACTAAAGCCATGTGGATTCAAGGACCAACCCCCTGAAAGATCAATCGATCATTTCTTATATGTCGGTGAAACACGAGTTGCCCCAGTTCTCGCAAAAAATATGTTTCTATATCAAAGATTTAATAAGAAAATTTATAAAAATATAAAAGAGTTAAATATCGCGACCTATTAATCTTAATATTCAACTGGGTATTGATTCTTGGATGAAATATTGTACATACTTCACTTAATTTAGAGGGAGCACAGAAGCTGGTCTCCTCCCCAAACTCGAAAAAAATCGATAAAATATTGTACACATTTCACTTGATTTTATTCAATTTTTATTTAAATTGTTACATTTTACCATTGAATTGGTCGTACTAATCTTCAATAGAGTTTCTATTTCATCCCTGAACACGATTTCAATCATCATCAACAATGAACAGCCATTAGCTGTTACTTTTCACTTAATTATTACACTTTTAGAAGTTATTCAATTAGTACAGACATTTTTGAAGAAATATTATAAAGGAAAATAGATGGTACTTATTTCATTGATTATCACAATTATATTCCTTCTTGTTATCAAAATAAATTCAAATATTACAATTTTTTTCTTTTAATATTACAATTTATTCCATAAAACTCATTTTATTCCATTCCTTTTCATTCATTCCCATCAGACATAAACGTTACCTGTTCTTCAAGAGTCAGCAGGCAGTTTTGGCGGGTAAGCACCCTCCCTCCCTCCCTCCCTCCCTCCCTCTCTCTCCCGCCCCGCCCATTAAATCTGGATGGACTTCCATTACGAGTTTCTTCAGCTTCTGCATACAAGGGAATGACTAATTTGCGCAACCTCAGCTTACCACGGTTGTTTTCTCATGGAAACCCATCGACTGGAACCCGAGTTTCTTGTTTTACCTGCAGGGAGCTGTGCAGTACAAGAAGAAAGAACCTGAAGCAATGCCGGGGTTCAAAGCAGCACCCGACAAGGCGACAGCCCTCCTCCCTTCTTAACCAAGATTACAAACCATGCTAAACCAACGATGTATATGGCAAAATCTCATGCCAACCTTTACTGGTACATCTGCTGAAAGAGTTTTCTTGTCGAGGAAAGGAACATGAACGGAGAACAGGACAGTTACTTGCTAACCTCGGTATGTTTTTTATGCTTCAGTATACAGAAATAAACCCAGCAGAGCCCGGGTAGGACCGTAAGAGCTGCAAGCTGCAACTTCAATGAAAAGCAATCAAATTAATCTCCCCAAACAAAGCAGTACACCAGAGAACACATACAAACACAGGAAATTCTTGAAGTTGCATAGTGTATTTTCGTGTCTGTAGCATTATTGGAGGGGCTCATGGGAAGGAAAGCATGGCTTCACAGAAAAAGGGACTCACTGAATGATTCGCATAAAAATATTAATCGAAAACAATGATACATATCTGCCCGAAGCAAGAATGAACACAGACCAAAAAGAAGAAAGGGGTTTATGAATCACATGTACAAGCTCACAATTACAATGTCAGACCGTGGCAGCATTCCTTCTGCTCTGCTGGAAACATGATTAGTTGTGGTTGTGTGATAAGGGACCGGATCTACTCAATCTCCAATGGAGTCCCTCAGATACAGCAGCCTCCTCGCCGGCGCAGGAGGGGCTAAGCCAGGAATGTTCCTGATGTCCTTGTTGTTTGGGTTCACAATCTAAATTCAGAGAATGGCCACGAAGAAACAAACATAAGCAATCCTGTGGTCGGTCTGAAAAAGGATGATTGAATAATGCAGCATAAAGTGTCAGTTCCCGAGAGAATCATGGAGATCCTTCACTTAATAGGACTCATTGAACAGATCGAACATAGATGTAACCCGGCCAAGCTTATTCCTTTTAATTATCTTACTAAAAGCACGTTCAAGCATGGTCCAAAATTTTTGGCCTATGACAATTACATGGTTGCAGATCTAATTGGTTTGCCTTTTGCGAAAGATGAAAAGGGAACACACGTCGAATATAATGAATGTTAGGGAAGAAAAATACCTTAACAATAATAATGGCTATTACACCGCATACAATGAGGAAGAGAAACAACATTATGCATTTATCTGTAGCCACCTGCACCAAGGATCCATAGTGAAAATTAACAAAAGGAAAATCAAAGAAAGGATATGAACATCAACCAGAGGTAGCCTCAAACCTGTCTGCCGATTTCCTTCACAAGCTGGGAGGCCTTCTTGATAGAGAACTGAATGGTATCCAAATCATTTACTATTCGGCCCATTTGCTCGGTCTGCACAGATTTTATTCAGCACATTGATTACCAAATCCTTGGGCAAGATACAACTAACGACAAACATCTTGTTTTTAGTGCTAACTGCTCGGAGTGCTTACTTGGCCCTTTAAGGTAACTGCAGTCTGAGTTCCCACTTCAATGGTTTGTTCAACGACCTAGGTATCAAACTTTTTGTGAGGAGAAGAAATATAAACCAACTTCTTAACCAGAAAACGTCAAGAGAGAAGCTCACCTTCTTGGAGCGTTCAATAACCTGATCAGTCTCATCCATTGTCTTGTTCCCAGCATTTATGAGTTCTTGATTTGTCATGGCTGTATAGCAAAATTGGAGGGTGGGGAAAAAGAATGATTTCAACAATGTCAAACCATTTGAAGAACAATCCTCATGAGAAGCAATCTTGCGTACCAAATGAGAACATGCTTCAGCTCGAACCATATTAACCCCACTACAATAATATCTGGATCAAAATACTTGTACACACTGTTTATCGTTAATTTATAGAACAAAATCTCACATGAGGCTACTTGAACGTTCTCCTCAGCTGTAGGTTCACTAACTCCTGCTCCCATATCAAAAAGTTCGAGCTTCTTATTTCCAAGGGTATTCATATATCTGCAGTTCCAACAGTGGAAGAGGATTCAACAAGAAGTACAAAAGAAATAAATTCAAGACACCATTTTCCTCAAGGGAAAAAGAGTATATCCTTACGTTTTTCTCAGCGCCACATATGAATTTAGTTCTTTAATCTGCCAAAGAGAAAAGCTAGAATAAATGCAGATTCCGTGAAGCGGAAAATTTTTGATGTGAGATCTAAATCTAATGCTGATGTCACTGCCAACCAACAATCAAGAAACTCACCATAGATTGCTTCTCATCATTGAGCCGCCTATTAACCTCAGGAGGATTTCTAGCCTCCTCATCTTTAATTTCTCGATCAAATTCTTTGATTAGTCTGAAAGAAGCAAACGAAATGTAACACTTTTTTTTAGGAGGGAAATGTTAGAGTTCAGTATGCATCATACAGATGAATGCATTAACATAATCTCTTGCATAGAACCACAAGTTCAGCCTTGTATTTTTCTTTAGCAATATATTTACTCAACAGAATAACACAACCATGTTTTAAAAATAAAATTGCAGGAAGAATCTGGAAAGCATTCAGATTTGACGCTAAAAAATTTATTACAGTAGATTGCACCAGACAGCAATTACTTAATAGATCTAAAACACAAAATGCAAAACCTGAAGCAAATGTGCACAATATCAGGACAGAAAAAGAGGAAAAGAAAATGGTGTTCACACCTCTTACACTCTCTCATCTTTCCTGTAAGCTCCTCCAGCTGTTTACTTTGTCTATTGGAGTCTTTAACCTTATCAATCTTCTGGAAGCCATTTCTGCAGAAAGAAATCATAATTTTAAGGCTGCTGGAAGAATATAGCCTGTCCACAGATCCCAGCGGCTTCAATACATAACCAACAGTGTGAAAATATCTAGAGCAGCCGCATGAATCTCAAAAACATAAGTCTAATATCAAATACAATTTTGGCCCTCAATGCATCATGAAGCGACTTCTCATTATCATGATATATTATTTACAAACATCAAACGCCAGCAGAAAATCCAGCAATAACATGACATTGGAGCAGACTCCCAGTAACAGAAACAACCACAAACAGCAATTTCAGGCTTTAACGTCCAAAACTCCAAGATATCTTTATTGATAAGCACTCAACAGATCATTGACTCTCTTACAGCAATAAACCAGATCACCAAGGAACAGCTCACAGAAGTAATCCCAATATAGAACAAAATGAACCATCTAGCACATTTTCCAGTTCAATTTAAATTGCCTGATGGCATAAAAACCTTCAATCATATCCTCGATCCACCTGAAAATTCACTAAGTCAGCATAATTTCTCGCTCATTCCCAACTGCCAATTATACCCAAATCACACCTTAACCAACAATTCAAGTTCAATAGCAGTGATTTCTGGAATACTCTATGCAGCCTCACAGTTCGCCGTATTCCCTATAGCTAACAACTACTAATGAAGTTGCCATGATCCGTGACCTAATGAAGCAGCTTAACAAAGAACTTCCTCGCCATAAATCATAATAACAATGCATTTACCAATTCCTCTGATATTCTAGCCCCTCACATAAAGCTTCCCCTTTCCCTTAGCTTCAGTTATATTTCAAGAAACCGGCAGCCGGGGGGACGGAACTTGCTGGCAGATCGTTGGGTTAACATACACGGAGATCGTCTTACAACATTTATTAACTTGAGTACCGCAGTTACAAGCACATTAATGAAGGAAAGCGACAAGAGGATCGTACGCGAGGGCCCGAAAATTGTCGCGGATTTCTCCATGGATCTGCTCCATCTGAGGGCTCATCTGCAGCTCGTCCGCCATCATTGGTTGCCAATAAACTCCCGATCAGAAATCCGATCGGTCGCCGAATGCTAATCAATTAAACCCTATAACACTAGCAATGCCCCCAACGAAATCGTTCTACTGCATCACCACATCTCGAACCCTAGCGGCAGCTCCAACTGCAACCAAAAAAATTTCAAAAAAAGGAAAATTGATTTCGAAGCAATTAAGCAGGTGAGGAGATTGGAGGAGAGAGAAATTGTGTGCAATGGGTTTTGATTACTTTTGATTATTACAGTTTACAATTATTTTTCTGAATTTTCTCTATTTTTATTTTTATTTTCTTTACCCACTTTCCAAAAAAATAAAAAATAAAATTGTTAATTATTGAAAAATATTGACCTAGTTCAATTTGAAGTGAGATTCGATATACGAGCATCATTGTTTCTAAGTTCGGTACTCGCCGGTAGAATTTTTCGTGTTTATCTATTCTCTCTCTTTTTTTTTTTAATTTTGCAACATGTTTTATAATTGAAAAAAGCTTTTTTAATAATAAATTTTTAGAAAAAGACAATCTCATTATTTAATTTTTTGTGCTTTTATAATTTTTATCATAAAATTTTATTTTTTATCATTTATATCCTAAATATTTCATATTTTTATCACTTTTGAAAAATATTTTAAAAAATTTAAAAATAAAGAAAAAGGTAAAAGAAAAACAGCAATGAATTGTTGCTCGTGATCACATCCCACTCCGAAATTGGGAATTATTTCTAATTTAGAATTGATTAAAGTGTTAAATATTCATGATAAAAATGAGTTCTAATTTTAGACGAGATATTTTCGGCAGACATCTATTTCCTTAGTAAGGGACCACCTTGACACCCTCCTTCCCTTCCATTCGGTTTTTCCAATTTTCTTAATTTTTATAAAATATTTATATTAAAAGTGTTTTTTTAAAAAGTGAATAAAATAATAAAAATATGAAAGATTAAGGATAAGAATGGTATTTAAAAAAATAAAGATTTAGAATAAAATGATAAAAATATAAAAGATTATCGAGTAAAAGCGTCAGTCATCCTAATTTTTCCTATCGATCTCAAATTGAAAAATATTTTTTATTCCCTTCAAAATTCAGTTCTTGCAAGCGACATCGACCGTACATATCTATTCCTTTCCTTTTTATTAATCTTTCACAGGAAAAGAACTTCTAAATAAATTTTCTCTATTTAAAATATTTGAACTCGAATAGAGATATTTGTAGAATGATTTTAATCAAATTATATTTGGTGAGAAAATAGCTAATTTCCTCGCGATAAATACTCGTACGGTAGTGTCTCCGAGAGACAGACCCGCTGGTAATCTTACAACATACAGTAAGTCGAGTCCAGGACTCGACTCCTCACAGAGGCCCGGTATGTGGGGATTAATGGCGAGCCCCAGGCAGTACAATATATCGTC
The DNA here is from genome assembly GCA_037672795.1 of Lagerstroemia speciosa. Taxonomy (NCBI): domain Eukaryota; kingdom Viridiplantae; phylum Streptophyta; class Magnoliopsida; order Myrtales; family Lythraceae; genus Lagerstroemia; species Lagerstroemia speciosa. Next base: position 12,312,497 of record CM075297.1, read on the forward strand.
CGGTGGATTAATCGGTTATTACGATACCGAATACCATCGATATTTAAAAAAAAAAAAAAAACCGTATGGTAGTACGGCTCCCCTAGAGCTAGAACTAGAAGACCGTTCATCACTTCATTGGATTATTGTTGGAGTATGAGCTGTATCCACATCATGGCCATTCTTTTAGAAAATGACCGTTAATTCCAATGAATTGGCTCGTTAATTCTTGTATTTAACAGGTTTATCACGTAATAAAGTTTTATTACGGATAATAATGTTACCGTGTAAGTATATATACGCGGTGATACCGACTAATCGAATATAGTTTTTTAATTTTTTAATAAAATCTAAAAAATAAAGATAAACCGAAAATAGAAAAAATCTATGAGCGAAGTGGCAAGAGAGAGAATCAATCAATTTGCTCTAATTAATAATAAATAAGACAGTGTCTAGGGTGATTAGTATTAATTTACACATTTAGCATAATTCGATTGGTACTTTATCATATTACACAATGAGATGGAATCATTTAATAATTTCTTCTAAAAATAAAATGACGAGGCTTGGGCCCGTCAATCGGGGACAAACCCACAATGGGTTGTGAAATTTAATGGGAAAGTAAGATGACGAGTTCAGATATTAAATAAGATAATGTAATAAAAATAGATAAAATCAAGTTAATTTATATAGAAAATCATTGATTTTCTCGAGTTTTGGGAATTATTTACTCCGTCAATGTAACATCGTCCAAGTCCTATTATCCAGAGAAGCCGATGTAAGATCGCACCCGTAAATATTTTGACACAAATGTATGCAAAAAAATGTGGGAGTGAACTCGAAATCATTAGTCCGATGACGACAATGATTCCCGCAGCTTTAGATGACAAAATGGGATCCATTTCCACGTACTAATGATTTGTTTGAAGAAGTGTTGTCTAGTTTTCGCATACAATCTTACACGATATTACGAATTAATAAATTTTATTTATTTAAAGATTTTTTTATAAATCCTAATAAATAAATAAATAAATAACTCTGTAAATAATCAAAATTATTAATTTATAACATTACATAAATACGATTATATGATATAGCTAATAGATACAATGCTTATAGGTTTAAATTTAGATACGTTAAGCAACTTCGCGCAGAAAGTCATTCCTTTTGTGTTGGCAAAATCTTCCTCGGCCACCAAGATGCGGCGATGTCGTTCACTGCTCTCGTCTTCCCCTTGCTCACGTTTCTCCACGTGGCATTTTGTTTTTTCCCTCTCTTTTTTTGTCTTCGGGTGTGCTCGAAAACACATTTTGACAGACCAAATTAATTCGGGGTCGCAATCAACCTGATAGCGAGCCGAAAATCGTCGCAGAGTCCCCTGACGATTGCCTTCTCGCAGCCGTGGCAGTCGGGCGCTCCGAGGATCTGCAAGAAGGGAAAATCGAAGGGGTGTCCTTGTCCCCTTGGATTCGCACGATTAATTATACGCGTGTTAATGATGATATGTTATATTCGTCTAATAAAAATTTAAAATGTAACTAAATAATTATGCGTATATAATTATTAAATCATAAAATCTCCTAAAAATATATAAGAAAATCCTAACGTAAAGTGAAATATAATTGAACAAATATAGAAATGGTGGATTCAGATTGGACGGATATATCACGTCAATATCGTCTACGTGGTATGACTGTTCTAATAGAGACTTTCTCTTGTTGGAGAGTAGTAATCACGAGCCTTTTTTGGCCAGCCCAGACCAACTTGACTTCAATTTCGAGACCCCGTCAGGTTCACTGAATGATAAAATTCTCCTAATTTTAAAACTTGTTGAACAATTCAGATTCAATTCAGATCAGTCACTGTGAAATAAAGCTCTTCCAGTTCCAAAATCCATCGAACGAATTCAAACTCGAGTGGATCGGTATGCTAAATCACAAAACTCTCCGATATCATATATTTTATGTATTTATTTATAAGATTCGAATACAGAGAGTATCGTCTCTCTATCTCTCTTTCTTCTTGACGATGGGAAACCCACTTTGGCTTCTTTCTTTGACATGTTTGTCAACTCATCGTCATCCAACCTAATCATACACAATTGACTTTCGTGGGACAAGCGTTCGTGTAAGCAGAATCAGCATATTTGTAGTAAAGGTCACGTCCCTCACGAAAATTGCACCACACGATACCATGTTGTTCGAGAACATGACGGTTCGAATTCTCGATCGTGACCCGGTTCTCCGATTGCTACAATCGGACATCAGGAGGATGGAACGCCCTCGATAAGGCCAATGATACGGTTATTTTGCCCTTTTAATGGGTCGAAAGCAGAAAAAAGTAGAATTTTTTTTTTGCTGAACTTATAAACGTAGATTTGGCATACAATGATATCGATGTTCGACTCGAGTCGAGAATGAATATGCAACGAACGAGATGGTCGAACGAACTTCGAATTCAGGTGCGAACAAGTAGGTCTTGAGATCGAGACAGTTACAATTATGGAGTCCGAGCAAAATTCAAGCACCATGCAGTATCCTGAGTCAGTCGAAGCAAAACCTCAAGACTAATTTACGATCGGGCCAACATCTCTGGAAAAATCCTCATCGACCATCCCCATTAGAGAATCAATCATGGAATCACTTATTTGAGAGTTTTAGTGAGGGAATCATTAGGTCAGCCTCAGGTTGGTAATACAAAACAAGATTAGAATATGAGACAAGCAATTTAACTTTTTACGATTAATATGATATTTTACATTCTTCTCAATTTAACTTTTAATGGCATAAAATCAGTTAAATTTATATAATATTTTACAGTCTTCTCGCGCTCACATCCCCATAAATCCGCCCTTGACAGGGGCAAAATATTCTACGAAACGGTATCGTTGTGTGACATTATTTATGTGACGATTGTTCTTAGGACTGCCTTTAAAATAAATAGATTTCGTGGAAAAAACTTCGAAAGTCAACTTTCAATATTTTTTTAAAAAAAATTAGTTTTGGGTTTGAATTTTTAGATTTTATATGACATTATTTATGTAGTTACCGTTAAAAAAAAAAGTTAAACGGTTCAGTAATTAGATCGTAGAAATTTCATGGGTGTATAATGCTGAGGTAAGTGGTTATTCCTCGGCTGAGATCTATAAAGCAAGTCAACTTTCACATGTTGGGCAGGTAGCCCAACATACCTGGAAGATAAGATTACACCTCAGCCCCACATCGGCTGCGAGTGGAGATTAGACTTTGCTTCCCTGTTCCTCTGATCCACCGTTGGATCGGTGGAGTGATGATGTTCGCGATAAAAATGGTCGGTTGAGATGATTTAATTCGTCTTCCCGCTCAATCAAAGTCTCGGGTTTCGTGTCTTATTAATGGAAAAAAAATTCATAATTTATAGGGTTTTCATCGAGAAGTAATCTCATGTCAGAGTAGTTAACAGATCGAAACCTAGTTCATGAGAGGATGGAATACTACTCCACCTAATAACTTAGACTTTCAGTAGAAATGAGCTTAACCTCTTGTAAGTGCAGGTGAATATTTTGCATAGTAACGTAACATGGGCTCACATCACAGCGGGTCCGAGTGTAAAACTTATGATTAGCTAACGTCGAGAGTGGAAGAAAAATATCCGGCTCATGGCCGAGTTTATCGAGTGCGGATGAGAAAGTCCAGCTCGTTAGTTGTTAGTTCGAGGACAAAACAGGAAAAAAAGCGTGCACTGCCTTAGTTTGTCCTGTCGTGGGAGAAGGGAAGAAAAATAGTGGCTGAGATCAGTTGTAAGGACGGGTGTTTAACAATGCCAGACAGGTGTAGGCTACGCTATCATGTGAGAGTGGGTATTGAGAAATAATTTCACATCTTCTAGTTAAGAGAGATTAAAACCTAATTTATAAGGGAATTTGGTATCATTACCTAATAATTTAAATTTTATGCGAAAATACCGAACTTCTATGGAACGATGAACGAGTGGGGACGGACCTGTTATTTTAAGAGACGACAGAGGCATCTGTATATTCGCATGACATCTTTTACCGTGTCACTCACTGGACCCGGAGAGTATTCTCAAATGTTTTTATGGGCTGAGAACTACATCTTCTACCAACTTAGAGTTGGTCGAGTGGTTCTCTCACTAGACCTCCACATGGGTAATCTCACGATCGAATCTCAAATTGGGTAGGTCGAAGGGAATTTTTCTAGAGATCCCAACCCGACCCGATCGCAGATTAATCTCGAGGTGCGCGTCCGCTGGCCCGGGAACACTACATGGTGCAAATCAAAAGGGAAAAAAAAAAGAGGACAGAGCTACATCTTCTATCGATTCGAGTCGATGTGGTGGTCCTTATGGCACTTGGCTCGTATCCTTCGCATTGAAGTTCCGCGCTGGGGTGGCCCCAGCGATGGTGCCGTGTCAGAGGACCATCAAAACAGGGACTGATTTAGATCTAGAAGATCGTGTGAAGGAGATGAAATTAAAAAATATATATATACACACACACTTAAAATGACAATTTTAAATAACTTGAAATAAGATAATTTAATAAAAAAAATTATATAAAATTTATAAACTTTTGTATAAAATTTTTCTAAGCTCAGAGGTAATCGCTTTCGCGTATCCTCTAAATCGACCCCCGCATTCAAAAGTCGACCGTGCTGATAACTAGTGGGCTCGATTTAAAGCCACTAGTGGCTTTTACAGTCTCCCCTTTTCTCTGAAATGTGTGGCCATAGTCCTCTATTGGTTTGGCATATTGGGTTAGATTGAATTTAACCAATAATATTGCAGTTGATCCGAGTGATTCGATATCTCTTTTTTTCGGAATAAGGTTTTAGACCGGAGGTTTGTGATCGGTGAAGATTCACGGTCATAAAAAATTTTTAAATAAAAAAATTATCACCACAACGGTAGGTAATTTTCCGTTAACAGTCTTACTCGTCGTGACTCATTGCACACATAAAAAAAATAAGGATAAATAAACCTCGAAAAATTAGGATGGTTTCTCCAAAATTTTCCACATTGTTGCGATCCTCGTAATAGCTAAAATTGACACGTGCTTTATTTTTTCTAATTCATTAAATTATCCGAATATCACTCAATTAATAAGAGAAAGAGGAAAATCTTTTTTTTTTGTACACATTGGTAGTCAGAAATTCTTTGAACGACTGAGTAGTCCAATTTAAACCGGATCGGTCCAGCAAGGGGTAAAGGTTTTACGATATAAGTTTTCTCGACCCGTAAACATTCAAACTGGAGACTATTACTTCAACAAAGTTACGGTAGTGAAGAAAACCGTGTTTGCCGGTTTACAAACACGTGACGTGGGACACGTGTCGGTCTGATCTCAACACAGGACGGTCCTCACGTACTAATTTCCGCGGCCGGAGGCTCCGAAGGGACGAGCTCATGAAGAGAGCGCAGAGTGAAGAGGGATGAAAGCAAACCAGTAAAAATCCAAAATCTTCCATGGCCATGGGTTAAATCCTAACCGTGGTTGCGCCGCCCCCGCCCCTCCACCCCCTCTCTCCATCATCTGAGGCCAGCAAGCATAAAGGGCTCGGCCGAGGTGTAGTGTCTTCCAGCTGGGTCGATCAATCTCTATGCCAATTTAGCTCCGCGAGGTCCGCTTGCATTTGGGTGGCTTCCCTCGGCCAGGAACTGGACAGCTATCCCCCTGCTCGCTGCCTCCACCTCCTCTTCCGTCCTAGAGATGGCGGCGAAGAAGAAGCTGTGCGAGTCGTTCTCGAAGGGCCTGATGGACGAGGTCCACCGGTGGGGCGGTATGAAGCAGACCGGAGTTAGCCTCAAATACATGATGGAGTTCGGCTCCAGGCCCACCGACCGTAACCTCCTCATATCCGCTCAATTCCTCCACAAGGAGCTCGCCATTAGGATCGCTAGGCGAGCTATCGAGCTCGAGAGCCTTCCCTACGGGCTGTCTGAGAAGCCTGCCGTTCTCAAGGTGCTGTGTCTGCTCGCTTTGGTGCTTGAGAGAAATTGGGTTTGTGTTTGCCGGAGAAATTTCGGATTTTGTTAACTTGCAAAATCTTTCTAGTTTCCCGTTTTGGATGAAACAATTAAGGAAAACATGTTCTTTTTAGTGTCGAATTTCAATAACCTTAAAAGCGACTGGCGTACTTTTTAGCAAGATTAATTCCTACTTCTCCTTTTTGTCTTTTAAAGAGTTGCCATTGTTGGAGGTCTGTCGAGTTTACTGTTCGATCATTTTTCCTACATTTTAAGCGGTCTCGTGTCCCGTAATTTCTCCCTTTGTTGAAGAATGTTGTGGTTGATGCGATGAATCTGTTTACTGAACATAGTGCGGGTGATGTGTTTGAAATTGGGGGGTTTCTGAATGGACCGAGATGTGTACGGAATCTTATCTTGTCGGTGTGACGCTTATCCTCGTGACCTTTTTATAGTTATTTGTTGAATGGCTTGTTAGATTTGATTTTGGTGAATGGCAGTCTTTAGGCTGACAATGCCTTGGAATCTTTTTTTCAATTGTTTTTATTTTATGGGAAGATGAGCTCTTGTCTCTCGCCTGGCAGAACCCAGTTGTATTCGTGCATTGGACTAGTTTAATACTTTCTTAACAATTCCTTCTCAAGAGTAGCAACAGAGAGGGATAGAGAGGTTGACCTCAAATATCACTTCTCTCTGCATTTGTGTAAGACTCCATATTTCATCATAAAACTTACTTCTGTAAAACCAATTGCCTGATGGTTATTGTGAAATGCATTGCTTATGCAATTACCATGCACAGTGCTGAGTATTCACTGTGGTCCCTATTGGGTTCAATTCTTTTGGGTCTCTTTTAAAAAGATCATGTAATAAATCTTGTGTGGAATCACTTTTCATGTTTGAAAGTGCTTACTTATTGTTTGAAGGTGCTGCTTTCAAATCATCGGTGAGCCTCAGTTGGAATCCGGGATATTTTGTGGCTGTATTATCTCTAATCTGTACTTCCCACATCTCAGATTGGCTTTGTGATCTCTCTTCTGAGAGTGTTTTCATTCCTGTTCCGGTTCTCTGAAGTGTGACGGTTTGTGGTAAAAAAATTCTACAAGGAGAATCTGAGCAGCTTTAGCATCCAACTCATTTTAGTTTGTTGTTTTTCAGGTTCGTGATTGGTATTTGGAATCTTTTCGTGATTTGAGATCCTTCCCTGATATAAAGGATATGAACGATGAGAAACAATTCACGCAAATGATAAAAGCTGTCAAGGTTAGGCACAACAATGTCGTTCCTACGATGGCATTGGGTGTGCAGCAGTTGAAGAAAGGCATGGATCCAAAGATTATGTATGAGGATCTTGATGAGATCCATCAGTTTCTCGATCGGTTTTACATGTCACGGATCGGAATCCGAATGCTTATTGGTTAGTATAAGTTCTGTTTATCGGTTTTCCCCTTTTGTTCTGCAGCAGTCTCATACCTCCATAGCGACTGCTGACTGTGTTTTATATGTTACTGTTCGTGGCTAAAAATGCAGGGCAGCACGTGGAGTTACATAATCCCAATCCACCTCCTCATTGTGTTGGTTATATACATACAAAAATGTCCCCTATGGAGGTAGCTCGAGGTGCTAGTGAGGATGCCCGTTCTATATGTTTGCGGGAGTATGGCAGTGCTCCAGAAATTAACATATATGGAGATCCCAGCTTTACTTTCCCGTAAGTTCATTTCCTTTGAATTTTATAATTAACTTTCTATTTCTTCTAGATATTGGGGTTTGCTTACCTGATATATATTGTCATTCAGTTCAGTAATTGTTCACAGTGCTCTGTATTTTTCTATATTGGATTTGGCTAAGCAAGCCTCTTCTTTCTTGTGCCTGCGTCAGGTATGTTCCGACCCACTTGTATTTGATGGTGTTCGAGTTGGTCAAGAACTCTTTGCGTGCTGTCCAAGAGCAATTCATGGACTCCGATAAAGTTGCACCCCCCATCCGAATAATTGTAGCTGACGGGATAGAGGATGTCACGATAAAGGTGCAGTTTCAGTGCCTTAATAGTTGACACCTTCGTGTTCTCGAGTTCACCAACCCATCTTGCATTCAAATCTTTTAACAAGTTCACATAACGGCTTTATAGGTATCTGATGAAGGAGGTGGGATTGCGCGGAGTGGTCTCCCCAAAATATTCACATATCTTTATAGTACTGCGAGAAACCCATTAGATGAGAATGCGGATCTGGGAGTAGCTGATACAGTGATGACCATGGCTGGATATGGGTACGGGCTTCCTATTAGCCGTCTCTATGCTCGGTATTTCGGCGGGGACCTGCAAATCATCTCCATGGAAGGATATGGTGAGCCCCGAATCTTCTCGCTTGTCTTACATCAAGCTGTGATCAAATATCTGTTCACTGGTTTGAATCTTTGTGCTGTGGATAGTGATCATCTTCTCATACAGTTTGTCAATACAAGCCATGCTTCGGCATTTAAAACCTCACTCGTCTCTTGATGTTGAATCAATTGCCTTGTGCCTGCAGGAACTGATGCATACCTGCACCTGTCTCGTCTGGGTGATTCGCAGGAGCCCCTTCCATGATTCAAAAGCATTTTCGATGTTCCGGGCCGACAATAAACCCTAAGGAACTGTAGCATCGTCGACTGAATTGTAGCATATCCTGTTTGAGATAATGGGTAACCATATGCATATTCCGCTTATTTTCATTGAATGCAGATTCGTACTTTTCAAAGAGTCGGCTTTCGTGGCGATTATAGTTTCCAAATATATGCAGATGGATGGAGAGAATCCTTGGGAGGTAATGGAGTTGATTCATGTAATCTCAAATTCCTTTACAAACTGTATTTCTATATGTAAATAAGAGGCTAGTCCAGGTTCTTCACATGGTATCAGTTAATCCCTGCACGATCGCTCTTCCGATCTACAACAAGGAGGCTGTTACCCATTCCATGCAATGATTCAACGGTAGAAAGCCCCTGGTATTCGCTTGGTAGGCACGACATGGGTCCCTGTAGATCCATAAGTTCTTTGAGTTCCGGTCTAAACTCGCTGTAATATGATCACATGACAGTGTCTTCGTATCCTCTTCACGTTGTGCTTTGTTGATCCAAGCTTGTAGCCAACTCGTCCTACATTATCTAACCTCCCCTCGACTTTGGTACGTATCGTTCCTGGTTCGGGATGATTCCTCCTGCCCAGATTCACTACTGAATGCACAACCGAACCAAGCTTCAGCCTCACTGTGACAACAGTCTCTCGATATGGTGGCCCACTCATTCTTAATGACTCTGACTTGCTGCAGCCATGCAACAAGTACAGAACCAACTATTCTTTCATCTTTTACTAAACATCTCGGTTTTTGATTCGGGATGATCCTCGCTCGTCCCAGAATGATCCAGGAAACCAGATTCAACTTCCTTTACGGGTCAGTCAAAGGATTTGCTGAATAAGCAAGGAAAATTCCATCACCAGAATAAGCGGAAAGGCGTATGACTAAAATTACACAATCCATCTCTACTCACTGAGAAATCTCCTCTGAGAAGGTGAAGAAGACGAAGATGAAGGAAAATTTGAACACAGCAGAAGTCGAGCATTATATTTCTTACTTTTATTTAAAATCAAACTGAATCCAATTAACTTCAAGAGCAGGAACCGAATCATCTCAACCCACAAAAATTACATCTTCTGGAGCTGCAGCTCTTGAGCAACACTCAAAAAAGTGAAAGACAAGTAGACGGTGTCGATTCTACAATCACAACACCCAGCATGCTGTAAGGCTCTCGAACCTAAATCTGCAGGGCTCTCTCTATGGATGTCTATGCTGACAAAAATATAAGTCCATCACCAAAGGGGAATGGAAAAGAACATGATTCCAAGACTATTCTGCCAACATAAACGGATCTACATCTCCCAGATTGGCGATTATGGGCTTCAGGTCAGCTTCACCTTCATCTTCTGCCGCGAAATATGTCGGGAATGGAAGCAGAGAGATATCGGGTTTCTTGTAAACGGCATCTTTTATGAACACAAAGTTTCCTTCAGCCCCTGGGACCTGTAGATTACATAGGGAAAGAGTGTAAAGAGAAGTGCAGCCGGGAAGCATACATAATGCAAAGGGTGACAAAGAAATATGGACATACTTGGCCTTTCACCCATAACAAGTTCCTCGCAGGATCAATCTTATAGACCCACACGTTTTTAACAGTCCGCTGCTCTGCTCCCATTCGTCCTGCCATCTTCTTCCCTTTAATTACCTGCTTAGTTCGTAAGATCCACCAGAAGTTACCAACAAAGTCATCAAATTCCACAATAAAAAACAGAAGAATCTCTAGAAATTTTGACTGTGAGATGACACACAACACACCTTCCCATGCCCCTG